>VDFB02058242.1:645280053-645620376 GCA_007258455.2 Sequoia sempervirens | reverse complement strand
AGGGTTTAGGGTTGATAATTGAAGGTTTAGGGTTTAATGTATAGGGTAGAGGGTTTATGTTGTTATAAGGTGTCATTAACCTTGTAAATCCCAATATTGTATTTATTATTTTTATTATTTGTTAAATTAGTAATTACCCATAAGGAGTTGTACAAGTTTCACCGGTAGTGGTAAAAATTATTTACTATCCACTGTAAGTTTCAGAGTTAATGGTGGTAATTACAGAGTGACTTTTACTATTGGTAAATGTAAAAACATATGGTAAAAGAGGTTAAGTATTTCCACTTGGAGAACTAGTTATTTTTGAAATGTATGACACATGTCATAATGTTTGGTGGGTGATTGTAAAGAATATGTGATAGCTACAAGTTGTCATAAGATTCTATGACACTATGACACATATGACGAATATGGTTGTATATTTTTTCTATTTAGCCACAGGTGCCCATCTTGGGTTGCATGCATGTTAGAGGTATCTATGATGGTTATGATGTGTCAGAAGATGTATGTTTCCATTCATGGATATGGGCACAAAACTTGGGAAGGGTCTTTTTGACACTTGTACGTTGCATGTTGATGCCACTTTGATGCTTGCATGTGGGAGAGAGAAAGTGGATGCCTAGGCCTTGTTGGAGATATTTTCTATAAGTATTTTCCATGTATTTGTTGCTACATAATAGTTTTATAGGTACCCAGGTTCTACCAGAGTGAAGATTGAAAGACAAAGGAAGTGAATGTATTTGTAATATCCTTTTGTGAAGATAATAAAACTTGGTCTCTTTTCTTGGTGGAGTTTTTTACCCAAAATGGTTTTATCCATGTTAAATACTATGTTGTGTGCTTCATTCTACTTCTAGTATATTTCTATATTGTGGGTTTATATTTTATGTTACAATCTCCATTGACAATACACACTTAAAAGATTGCAGAAATTTATCTTAAATCAAATTTCCATTGAAGTAGTGGTTCTTTCATTTCTAACATTTGGTATCAGAGCTTGGCCAGCTTTGACTCTTAGGTGGTAGTGTGGAATTTGTAGCTATAGTGGGAGATTTGGTTGTATTTGTTTTGTAGATCTTGTGTTGAAATTATGGTTGCATCCATCATTGCATCAACCTCTCATTTGGACATTGAAAAGTTCAATGGCCAAGGTATGATTTGTGGAAGCTAAAAATGGAGGATTTGTTTGAAGAAAGAAGCCAATGGTTGGCTGTTAAAAGGGAGAAGAAACCCAATGATGTCTCTCAAGATGAGTGGGGTAGATTAGATAAAAAGGCATAGGGTACAATCCGGTTGTGTCTTTTTGAGTCTGTCTTGTTGAATGTTGCAAAAGAAGAGACTGCACATAAATTGTGGAATCATTTGGGTGAGATATACCAAGCCAAGAGTATGGTAAATAAACTTTATTTAAAATGAAATTAATTTTCTTTGAAAATGAAAGAGGGTGAGTCACTTGAAAAGCATTTAAATTCTTTTAACTTGTTGATGAGTCTGCTTTCTTTAGTAGATGTTGATGTAGATGAGGAAGATAAATCTATCTTGCTTCTTTGTTCTTTACCTAAGTCATGGGAGAATGTTATCCTTGCCATCACTGCTAACATCACAAATTTGAAGTTGGATGCCCTTGTAGTTTTACTGGAACAAGAACTAAGGATGAAGAGTTTGGATAGTTTAGGGGAAGGTCTAAGGAAAGGGGACCGAAAGGAGATCATAAAGGGGCTAACGACAAGTCCAAGGGCCATTCTAAGACTCCTAGAAAGAAGAACAAAGTTAAGTGTTGGAACTACGGTAAAAGGGGACATGTAAAGGAGTGCAAAAATCCCAAGAGGGAGAATGCTTCTGATAATTCCTCAAATGTAGGTGAATATGTTTTAATTTCTACTTGTAATGTTGTTTCTAATGATCACTGGTTGGTTGACTTAGGATGCTCATTCCATATGACCTTGCATTCGGAATGGTTCTCCACATATGATAAATATGATGAAAGTAATATATACCTTGGAGATAACTCTTCATATCCGATTGTTGGGAAAGTCAAGGTATTGTTGTGTTTCAGAGATGGGAGGATTCAAACCCTCCCTAAATTTTATCATGTTCCTAGATTAGCTAGAAATCTTATTTCTATTTCAAAGCTGAATGATTTGGGAATGCATGTAACTTTTGACAAGCATGGCTATAGATTAGTGAGAGGAAATCTCCCCCCAAAAGGACTTGTCCCTTCCAACAAAGCATTTAAAATATCTTACATGTCCTTTTCTTGAGCCATGTGCATTTGCTTCACCTTTCACCTCATCTTTCAAGCCATATTTTGAATTTGAATCTCACCCCTCTTTGCACATTCTTCAAAATGTGTTCATTCCTCAACCATTCACATGATGACATGTGGCTTCTTCTCATTTGTTGAAGATTAGTCCCACATTCACCCCTTTTGCCTCTTCTCTAATCAATCTCATCTATAAATGAAGAGCTCATCCTCTATTTGATCCATCCACAATTTGAGAAAACTTACTATGCTCAAATCATTAGAAATTTTCATCCATTATCATTGAGTTAATAGCTAGGTTATGCATATTTTTCTATTGGATCACTTATCAAGCATCAACAAAGTGGATCACTCTTCATCACACATCAATCTTGCATCATAGGAATTGGGAAATGGCCAATTTTCATATCAAATTAGCACCAATTCCCCCATGGGATCAAGAGTTTACATTTTTTTTCAATAGGATTTATCTTGCTTTATTGTTCTTTCATCTAATTCTTGCTTTATTTCTTATTTGAAACTTTGCTAATGGATTTCATGGGGAATCCTTGTTCTTGCTTGCATTTTATCTTCTAATGTGTTTGTTCATGTTGTTTTGAAAGTATTAAGATTGAGGTTCGACATTTTGGCACTAGAAGGAGGGAAAACCAAAAGATAAAATCACATTTTTTGAAAAAATTATGTGCTTTTTTTGTGTTTTTATCTATTTACAGGAAACAACACTGCTCACAGTCCAACGGGGCCATATAGAACTGCTCACAGTCCAACAGGGCTATACAGAACCGCTTTGGAAACAAATTACACTGCTTAAAACTTCAAACTACACTACTGAATCTCTAGCGTCGCCATATAGTGCCACTTAAACTCCAAACAGAGCCGCCATCACAAAGAAAACCGCTTGATTTTCTTATTTTTTTCATGCAAACTTAAAATGGTCATATCTTGGTCATTTTTTAGTCTTTTTAGAAGTTTTTTTTTTTTGAAATGGGGTAGAATTTCATAAGATATCCAATGGTGGAGGTTTTTATTAACTTTTATAGAGATAAAATTTTAAAATTTTCACTTAATGTCAAATCACAATGAAACTTGGTCTAAATTTTAGGGTTTTTATGCTTAATCATTTATCTAACCTTAATATCTTCTTGTTTCTTGATGTCATCTAACATTTGGATCTTGTATTGTAGGTTTTAAAGGATCATGGAGCATGGAAGTAAAAAAAAATCATTATCACATCATTGTATCAAGTGTTTTTGAACACTTTAGGGAGCAATTATAATCTGACGTCTAAGGATTTTACCCCTTCAAGCTTTTAGGACTTAATAGATTTTAATTTGGGCTCTAAAAAGAACAAGACAAAGGGATTAAAAAGAACCTTAGGACAATTTACTAGATTTTGTTTAAAGTTAACAATTGAACAATCAAATCTCACAATTTCTTTGGTGCTTTTAAAATGAACTCACAATTGCTTTGAAAGGATAAAATGAACATGTGCAAATTTATTTTTGTGATTTATTACTTAAAATAACATCATCGAAAAAGGACGTATGCACTTCTCTCACGCTTTACAGCGATCTTGAGAATCAAAAGGCCTTTTTTGTGATCTTAGGTTGAGATAAAGTAATCACCTCCACACTTCATTTTGGGAACTAAAATTAAACAAAGCTTGCGAGTGTGAGTTAGATATATTGCATGTGTTCTCTCTTTGTTTCTAAATGTAGGTCGATCAAAATAAATATGTACTTGCTCGATATTGTTTACCTTTAGAGGGGCCTTCCTAAGAGACACATTCGAAAGGAGAACTTGGAGGCGACTCCAACTAGTTTTTCATTCGGGCCGGTATATAAATGGATAAGACTAAACTGTCAAGTCCTCATGGTATGTAGGCCTTAGCCGTATAGTGCCTTTCAGAATGGGGTACTACCGTAAAAATTATAAGAGCCCCTAGTATGATTGATTAAAGCCTTTAGTGGCTTACTAGATGCTCACAAGGTGCCATGTCCCTAATGTCCCGTCATTAAGAACCTTGTTTGTAGTAGCCAACTAGTCTATCCAATGAGTTTATCAAAGTGGTGTATTGGAACTTAGATTCCAAGAATTTACTTTCCATGTCCGATCTTGGTTAAAGTATAGAGGTTAAGACCTCATTCTTAACATACCTTCATACTCTTTCCTTGGTTGCATTTAAAATCATCTCTTCTACTACAAAGGGCATGATGCAAGCCCACTGAGAAAAATGTACCAATTGAGCTAGGATGTTATATTGCTTATGAGTCAAAACACTTTTCTTGTTCGAAAACATTTGGAAACAAACACTTAACATCATCATCAAAATTTCAAACCATTTAGGAGGAAAATACAATTGACCAAATTCATATGTTATGGCTTTCCCTTGGGATTTGCATCCTTAGAGGTTTCTAAAAACTTGAACTTACATCTCAATTTTCCTACTAAAGATCAATAATAAATAACCCTTTTGTTGGATTCATCAAATTTCCACATAACATACTTTGTGGGATTCGAAGAAATTAAGACATTGGACATCTAGTTTGGAAAACCTAATCAAAGAAGTGTTTGTGGTAAAAACAATTCACTAATCAAGATGAAATCAATTGAACCCCACACATGTGATTGTGTATCTTTTGTTTATGGTCTTTCGAGAAAACATTAATCTTTTGGTTTGAAGGGAAAAACATGTTCTTCAAAACCTTGGCCTTGTAAACAAGTTCTTCTTAGGTTCATTTAGGATCAAAATCAAACACTTCATGCATTTCAAACATTTATCATCCCATCCCACAAGTAACTTTAGAGCTTTGGAAACATCATTATCTAGACTGGGGTACATCCTTAAAACAAATCAAAATCACCTTGTTTAATTAGGAGTATGGGAATTCATCCTTTCTCATACCTCTAGTTAAATTAGCACACCTTTGAACAAGTTTATCCTAAAGATCACATCCAACATCTTAGGGTTTACAATTTCATTATCCAAATCAAACAATCAAAATCAAGCCCTAAGTATAGCATTGATACAAAGTCCCTAAATGTTCAACACTCATATCATTCACCCCTTTTCATCCTTCATCTCATCATTGGTCCTAAATGCCTTAGAGGTCACTTTTACAAGAAAGTCAAAACACAAGAGGAACATGGAATATAAACTTGATCCATATATCATTAATAATCCAAGTCAACCAAACTATCAAAGCCTTACAATACCAATTGATTTTCAAAACTCAAATTTATACAATCCATACATGGGATCATTATCTCCTACAATCCTCAATGGTACAACAAATGTGAGTCTACCCAATCTAAATCTTGGAACACCTTTTCCAATGGAAGATTTAAATCCAAGCCCAACATTGCAACCAAATACTCAATGCATGAGTCTTCAACAAAACAACATTATCCCACCAAATCCATACATGCCAAAATTGAATATACCAAGTACAAGATTACCAAACATGAATCCACACTTGGAAAACTTTGGGATAAATATGTTTTCGAATCATACAAATGTTGCTCAAAGTCCAAACAAGATGCTAACAAGTTCATGTATTAATCTAAGTCAAGGTAACACCATGCAAAATCAAGGCATTGTGATTCACAACACCAACAATGTTCAATTTCAACCTATCATGCCAAATTTGAACATCATCCCAAATCAGAACATTGTCCAAAATCAATTTGTCCATGATCCCATTCAAAAACCACAAGTATGCATCCCAAATCTACTTGAACAAAAACCAAATCAACTTTATCAAGGGAGTCAAGATCGAAATCCAAATCAAATTTGGCAAGATCAAATTGCTACACTTACCAAAATAGTTGAGTCATTGTGCCAAGAGACATCTCCACCACCATTACCCATATCAACATCATTCCTTGGTTTAGGGCTTCCCCCTTTACCTAGCACCAATCACTCCATCCAAAGCAATCTTCCTAATACCAATCAAGCCATCACATCAAATATTTTGAATATACCATTGACATCGCACCAACAGATGGTATCTAATCAAATGACAACATCAATCCTGACAAATCAAAATATTCTCTCCCAAGGATCTATCACCTCGGTCATTATGACCATTCCTATTACCTCGACCACTCCAACCACCCCTATCACACCCATCATATCTCAAACTCTCACGATCACTCCAAACGTATTTCAATGACTTGTCACTACATCCAACACGATTCCAAAACCACCATTTCCATCATCACCCACACCACTCCTTGTCTTAGGGCTTCCCCCTTTACCAAGTATCAATCAAACCAACTTCTCAAACATCAATCAAAACATCATGCCAAACTTTCAGAACTTGTCGTCGACATCACAACAACATATGAAAAATGCACAAGCAATCACAATATCATCAACCATCCCCATAATATCTCAAAACATGGTCTCTCAAGGACCAATCACATCAATTATACAATCCACCACTCAAATACCAATCATTAGTATGACGATACCTCTTATCACCACAACAAGCAATATTCCAAAACCACCTCCACCACCACCACCACCCAAACCAAACACATCAAACCAATACCACATTGCATTGCAAGCTGCTTATCAGAAGGCACTCCAACAAAACCAAAATTGACAAGCTGCACAACTAGCTGCTTCGCAAACTGCACAAGCTGCTCAAATTGCCCAAGCCACACTACAAGCCCAACAAGCACAATCTCAAGCCCAATACCAAGCCCAACAAGAAAATGTTGTTCAAAATCCCAACAAAATGTTAACGACTCTATGTATCGATCCAGGTCAACGATCACATAATCAAGACCTATCCATCAACAAACACATGGAAGATATTTCTGCCTCATCCAAAGATCAAATCAACATACATCAAGAGTCACTTTTTGATCATGATAAGAATCCTTCAATAATATCTAACAATGATCCATTTCAAGGAGTGTTAACATTATTTGATCATGTAATGAACAATCCATCGACCAATGATCATGTTGAAAATGTCTCTAAATCACCTAATAAGTTAGAGGACATATCTCAAAAATTTATTCCAAAGCATGATCAACATCTCCCACCAAAGTCTAGCAATGGTCCTTTCCAAGACATATTGACATCCTTTGACCCCATGATTGTTGATATTGAAGGAATCTTCAACTCAACATTTGATCCAAGTCCACTAAAAAATGAAGAGGATATTGAGGTAATTCCCATGCCTAATGACAACATCCAAGAACCTTTTATAAGCAATCCATCCTTTGAAACTAACCCATGTCAAGAACTTGATCCAAAGCATGACGAAAGCAACTCTAAAATCATTCAAGATCAACAATTTGTATCTCCAAGATACTACAATGATCTAATGGACACTCTCCTCTCTATACAAGATGCACATACTCCTCCATCTACCCATGAGATTCTTTCTATGGATGGACACATAGATGATCTTCATTCAGAACAAGATTCTTTTACTCCTGACATTATTACACAAAAAGAGTAGGTTATTGAGTTGACAACATCAGGATCAGACATATCCCAAATCTAGACTGAGAAAATCATGTATGAAGATATCCAGCAGTATCCACTCAAGTAAACAGGTCAGACAGAATAGGATATTCTGAAGTTAGTAGAGCAGCAAATTCCAATAACATCATCTACAATGGTCATTTATCAGCGAATGCATTCTAAACAAGAGCTCTTGGAATAGGCGGAATCAAAGCATGAAGGCACTACTACCACCATACTAAGGGAAACTTCGTCTCAAGCAAACGTCAACATATGGAGCACGGAAAATCCTTATGATGAAACCGATGCCAATAATACAACCAATCACATCATGAATCTTCTTCCACACATCACCCCATCCATGAATTGGGACCAAATTTGAAACAAATATTTGAATCAAAGTATGAAGAACATTATAAAAGAAAAAGAAGCTGAGAAGCATAATGGATAAATCAAATACACATGGATACCAAAGAATACAAAGAAAGATCATCCCTATCAAACTCCATCAGTCAAAGAAACTATGGGGAAAAATAAAAAAGGGAAAAGTATGGGGAAAAATAAAAAAGGGAAAAGTATCCATCAAATATGTCCACAAAAGAAAAAACAAGATTTTCAAGTGATGTACAAAGTGTATCGAGCAATCAGTCCTAATTCCATGTACACTTCTATATCCACCCATCATTGCTCATCTTCCCAAGTTTGGAGAGTCAAATGTTCCAAACTATCAACCAACCATCTTTTATCCCTAAACACACTCCATCCACGCCTCCACGCATGATATCCAATTCTCACATTAACCATGTATTGGCAAAGACCCTTCATCATAAGGATTTAGAAGGCACTCTATCACGATGTGCGCACAAAGACAAATTCAACTCTGGTATCAATGAAGCAGATCAAGAATCTCAAAAATTGCATTCAAGTGCATATATCTTAGCAAAGAAACTTCTTTAGGAAGGATATTGATGGTACATTATGAAAAAACCATCTACATCGACACCACTAGGTGGGTCAACTTAAAATATTTTAGAGAAACCAAAAAAAATCAAAAAGTATGAAAATCCAAAAAAAAATCAGAAAAAAGGATTTAAAATAGTAAAGAAAAAAATTGTCCTCTAGTGAAAACCACTATGGTGGCGCTTTGGGTAGGTACCATGATGAAAACCTGGAAAAAAGGCATCATGTGTAGAATCAAACATCTACGTGTGTCATTTCAGGTAGATGCATCTCATCCCATTCATAATAAATCCAACATTCGATCCATCCTATCCATAATAAATCCACTCATCCATGAACCATTTATCCAATCCATTTTCATCTATCTACATCCATAGTCCAAATTATCTTGATCTTGGTGGCATTTTGGTGCACACTTTACACTTGCTTATGATAGACATCTTGACATGGGTCATTTTCATCGATCCTATCCTACCCAACATTATCTGAGCCATGAAACATTATCCAAATAAGCTTTCTCTATCTTAACACCTTATCTTATCTCAAGATAATCCTTGGCATCCTTTGCATGCTTACCATATCCATCCATCCATACACTTATCCGAGCATCCACCCGTGACATTCCATACATTACTAGACACTGGGGGAAAATATTTAGATCTTGCTTTGGGAATAAATCTTGATCTATATCCTCCAACTTATGTGGTGATCTGAACATTGGCAAAACGTGAAATAAAATTGGTCTACCACTTGTGAGAAAAACATCGAAATCACTAGCCCATGGCATATTTTGACAAGAAGATGTTCCTTATCAGGCTTTATCTTTCATTGAACATCAATCCAAACAATCACTATCAGTCACATCTAACGTGTGCATCGACATCACATCAAAACATTCAAAACAATTTTATTCCAAATCAAGCTTCAAAATCCTGATCAATCGACTCCAATCAACCCATCATCATATTGGGATATCCATAATAATCCTTGTGTTGCTTAACACTATCCTTGCGTTGTTGTGTATCCTCAACAATGTTATCATAATCAATTCATGATAGGTAATGGGGGTTGGAGGAACCAATCACAAGTTCCTGCCCTAGGTATTTTCTTATAAGACCTCCTTCGTGCTTGGCTTCACCAATCTAACCTATAGGCCCCTCCTCATGACTAGGTGCCCCTGGTTTGTCTGACCAACCCCTCTCCTATCCACTTGCTTCTCTTCTACCAACCAACCATGGTGTTGCCTCATGTTCTTTCCTTTGACCCTTAATCTACCCTAAAGGCCAAATAACCTCAAACGTTGAACACAACTTTTTAGGGTGTGTGAGGGTGATACAAAGGCTTCAAAACATCTCATCTTTTTCTCTTTGAGACCCTCCTAACTCTACTTAACCATCGCTTACACCAAACCCTACTTGTGGGCTACTAGCCTAAGTGCCTAACTAGGCCTATGAATAGGGATAAAATGAAATTTCTTCTAAACCCACCAAAGAATTAGGTTCCTTTGTTGAGGATTAGTGTTTCTCATGCCTATGCCTCAAATATTTCTAGGGTTTTAGCCCTGTATAGGCCGTACACTATCCAAATGCAAAAATGGTCAAGAACCTAGGGTTTCAAACTGCTCAGAAATAGTTTTAGGATTGGTGAAAAGTTATACTGTCAAATGAATTGGTAAACCATCTTCCTAAGTACCATGCATAGCCAAGAACACCCCCTAAATTTTTCAAAAATAATCTCTTCAAGATCTCACGTCCCCTGCAAGTTATGACTCTTTTTCTCCAAGTCTGCCCCAACCGGACTTGCACTGGCTCACCTAGGCAAAGCTTTTCTAGCACCTCCTACACTGAAAAAAACCCTACAAGCTACCATATTTACAAGGAGGGAGCCTAGGCACAAATCCCAAAAGGTCGTACAATTTGTACAGTGGGAAGATGCTCTAGGACTCCATTATTACAAAACTACCTGTTACAGGCCAGAAAAAGCTGAAAACAAACTATGTACAAGTAAAAGATGGAAAACGATTTAAAAAGGTAAATGAAAAGCACACCAAGCTTGAAAAAAGCTAGCACTACATACTACCAAAAAAATAACAGTAGATTTTATTCATTAAAGCTCAAGATGGATGCAAAGAACAGGGAAAACTATCTTTGAATGATGTTTTTTCTCAATTTCCAGAAATGTCACTCAACAAAAATCCTTCTAACCCTACCTTAGGGTCAAGTCATGCCTTAAATAGGCTTCCCAAGTAGTTGAGCTTCATGGGTCGAGCCTTTTAGATGACCTAAAGCAACCTTTATAAAACCCATTGTGTTTTGCAAACTTTGGCAACTTTTTACCATTCATCAAAATAATGTTATAAAACTATTTTGCACTTGTCAAATTATTTCCCAAAGTTCCAAAATCACCAATAAGCTCAAAACTAGATGGTCTACATGACCTTATGACAACAAAACCAAAAATAAGAACTTCAAACAAAACTTCCAAAAAAAAAAAACTTGAACTTTGCCAGGTGCTCCTGCACCATTCTCCCCCTCTCAGCTCAAACAACTAAGGAGAGGAAGGATAGACCAGTGATAGGTCAATAGAGAACTTCTTGAACTGATCTTCCTGTATCCAAGTGGCTTCTGATTCTGGCTTGTTCTTCCACTTGATAAGGTGCTCCATATACACCTCATGTCTTGTAGCTTTCTGCACTCTTGACTGCAAGATCTTCTTTGCCTGAAGTTTTTCTTGTTGAGGAAGGTTCACATTATTGATGTCCTTGAATATTTCCTTGATGTTCTGATCCTCATCATTGACTGATCCCTTGTACTTGATCAAATCAACAACATTGAAAACTGGAGAGATGCCCAAGTCTGATGGTAATTCCACCTTATATGAATTCTTGTCATATTTGGCCAACACCTTGCATGGACCCACTCTTTTCATCTGTAACTTGGTTTCCATTCCTTTCTGCAATTTGTATTTTTTGAGGTGAACCATAACATAGTCCCCAACTACAAATTGCACATCTTTCTTTGACAGATCAACTTTCTCCTTCAACTTTTGGGTTGCTGTTGTAACTGTTTTCTTAACCTGCTCATGAATCTCCTTCAAGGTCTGAGTGAAGTCCTCTGCATGTCCACTACTGTTCTCCATAGATCCAAGGTCTCTAAGTTCACAAATGCCTCTTGGGTGCATCCCATATACAACCTCAAAAGGACTTTTCCTTATAGTTCTATTGACACTGTCATTATAGGCATATTCAGCTTGAGAAATCACCATATCCCAGGTCTATCCATATTCTTTAGTTAAGCACCTTATTATATTACCCAACACTCTGTTAACCACTTCTGTTTGACCATCGGTCTGAGGATGGTAAGCTGATCCAAATGATAGATTTGTACCCAATCTACTCCATAGAGTCTTCCAAAAGTGACTCATGAACTTCACATCTCTGTCAGAAACAATGCTTAGAGGCATGCCATGGATCCTAACAACCTCCTTGAAGAAAAGATGAGCTATGTAGCTTGCATCATGGGTAGTTTTACAGGAAATAAAATGACTCATCTTACTAAATCTATCTACCACAACATAAACACTATTAAAACTAGTCTTGGTCTTAGGAAGACCTACCACAAAATCCATGCTCACACACTCCCATGGTCTGTTAGGAATGGGCAGGGGTTGATACAAACCAGCATTGATAGCTCCTCCCTTAGCTTTCATGCATACAACACACTGTTCCACATATTTTCTGACATCTCTTGCTAACTTAGGCTAGTAATAGAACCTTTGAACTATCTCTAAAGTTTTATTAATACCAAAATGCCCACTAAGATTGCCATTATGCTTTTCTTGAATCAAATTTTCCCTCATTGATCCTCTTGGAACACATAACTGACTACCCTTAAATAACAATCCATTTTGCAATGTATACTCAGAATACTGGCTATGAAAATGATTCTCAAAATCAGAACATACCTTGTAAGCTTCTGAGAAGTCCTCATCCTCACCATAGAGGTCTTTGAAACTCTCTAATCTAATGCTCTTTAGCTGTATCTCCTGTACTGTCAACATTCTTCTACTTAATGCATCTGCAACCTTGTTCATTTGTCCCTTCTTGTGCTTAATAGTGAATGTGAAGGCTTGGATGTATTCCATCCATTTCAAATGCCTATTACTCAGCTTCTCTTGAGTGTTGGTATAACTCAGGGCTTGATTATCAGTAAAAACCACAAACTCCTTGGGTAATAAATAATGCCTCCACTTCCTAAGGGACTGCACTAAAGCATATAACTCTAGGTCATAAGTAGAGTACTTTTTCTTGGCTTCATTAAGCTTTTCACTAAAGAAGGCCACAGGCCTACCTTCTTGACTAAGTACTCCTCCTACTGCTACTCCACTTGCATCACACTCAACTGTGAACAACTTGTCAAAACTAGGCAATAATAGAATAGGTTGAGTTGCCACTTCTTGTTTCAGTTTCTCAAACCCTTTATCAACCTCTTGAGTCCACTTAAACTTTGTTTTCAGACCACCTTTGATAGTATCTAGGACTGGTGCACATATACCACTAAAATTCCTAATGAATTTTCTATAAAAATGAGCCAAACCATGAAAACTCCTTACCTCTATTGTTGTGGTTGGTGTAGGCCAGTTTAGGATGGCTTCCACCTTGCTTGGATCCATCTTCAATGTTCCTCGGGATACTACAAAACCTAGATACACAAGCTCTTGTTTGAAGAACTCACACTTCTCAAGATTGATTGCCAACTTCTCTTCTTGCAACCTTTTAAGAACCATCTCCACATGCTTGAGGTGTTCTTCTACTGTCTTACTGAAAATCAGTATGTCATCAAGATATACTACTACAAATATCCCTGTGAAATCCTTAAGCACTTCATTCATTAGTCGCATGAACGTGCTAGGGGCATTTGAGAGGCCAAATGGCATCACTTTCCACTCATATAACCCATCATTTGTCTTAAAAGTTGTCTTCCACTCATCTCCATCCTTAATTCAAATCTGATGGTAGCCACTCTTGAGGTCCAACTTGGTGAAATACTATGCTCCTCCAAGGCAATCCATTAAATCTTCTATTCTAGGGATAGGGAATCTATATCTGATTGTAATCCTATTGATTGCTCTAGAATCAGTACAAAGTCTCCACTTACCTCCTTTCTTAGTTGCTAAAACCACTGGGACTGCACATGGACTGATACTCTTTTGAATCAATCCTTGATCCAATAACTCTTGCACTTGCCTAGCTACCTCTAGGTTCTGCTTAGGTGTAAGCTTGTATGCTGCTTTATTAGGAAATGAAGCTCCAGGTATGAAGTCAATTTGATGACTTATTGCTCTCTTTGGTTGTAGAGTTGCAGGTGTACCATCACTGACTATGCTCTTGTACTTATCAAGCAACCTTTGGACTGCTTCTGGTAAGACTATCCTTTCAACCTTTTCTTCTTCTTTAGGCTGCATTAAAACCACATATCCTTCACCTCCTTGATTTAGATTGCTGATAAACTCTTTACCACTGCTCAACATGATGTTTGGTACCTTGGACTGCCATTCATCTTCTTCAGACAGTGACTGTAGTTTGAAGGTTCTTCCATCCTTCTTCAATGAGATGGTGCTCTCTTTCCCATCATAAACAACACTTCTGTCATATTGCCATGGTCTTCCCAGTAGTAGATGGCATGCATCCATGGGTAATACATCACAAACCAACTTATCTTTATAGCCTCCAATTGAAAATTCCACTATTACTTGCTCATTGACCAAAACACTCTGCCCTTTATTCAGCCATGTGACCTTGTAGGGGTTATTGTGAGGTACCTTCTCCAATTTTAGCTTTGTTACTACCTCCTCTGAGATTATATTATCTATTGAACCTGAGTCTACTATGACCTTGCATACTTTACCAAGTATCTTGCACCTTACTCTAAAAAGAGCTCTTCTTTGTTTAGGTTCCTCCTTGACTGGTTTTCTGATCAAAACCCTAGTAAACATCAGATTCTCTCCTACCTCGGACTCTATATGACTGATTTTAGATGCTTTAGGACTAATGGTGTCCTCTTGTGCATAGGCCACTCTCTTTTCATTGCTAGAAGAGGATACTTTCTCCGGGCACCTATAAGCAGGGTGACCTAGTTGACTGTAATGATAACACTTCATGTTGGCAAAACAAGAATTGCTTCTGCCTGCTCCTCTTCCTCTATTTAAACCTCCTTGAGGTCCTCTTCCTCTGTTAAATCCTCCTCTTGAAGATGTTTCACCACCATGCTCAGTGAGTTTTGATTCTCCTTGATTCTTTTGATCATTGCCTCTACCTTGGTAACCACCACGTTGTCCTCTTTGATCTCTGCCTTTGCCTCTGCACTTAGAAGACTGATCATGGTTTCTTTTGTTCCTTTCCTCAATCTTTATAGCCAACTGATAACATTGGTGGACTGTTTTAGGACTCAAAAGAGCCGTCTCTTCTTGAATGTTCCATTTTAAGCCATTAAGATACCTAGCCACTTTTAGGCTCTCATCCTCTGTCACATTAGATCTCAAGCAAAGCTTTTGAAACTCCTCAATGTAGGTGTTTACATCTTGGTCCTTCTGCCTTAGACTTTTCCTCTTCTTGTGCAACTGAATCTCATAGTCATCTGGCATGTAGGCTTCCTTTACCTTAGCAACCATTCCTTTCCAAGTTGATATGGGTTGTTTGCCTTCTTTTTCCCTTTCTGTCTGAACAAACTTCCACCATGTCAAGGTTGATCCTCTCAACCTTGATTTAGCAACCTTCACCTTCTGTGCTTTAGTGACTCCATCACACTCAAAGTGGTTCTCCATGCCTTTTATCCAATCCATGACCAAATCAGGATCCATTTTCCCACTAAACAGTGGTATGCCCTCAAGTCCTTTTCCACTCAAGGCTTTCAACACCTTCAAGAAAGGCTCCTCCTCCAAAACAGGGTCAGGTTCAGGGACCTTGTCTTCCTCTGCAACCTCTTCTTCCTTTGGTACCTTTCCTTCCAACCTCGCATTGTTCAACGCTTTCTCAAGTTGCTCTATTCTTTCTTTTAACAACTTGTTGTCCTCCTCTTGTCCTTCAACCATCTTTGCTAATTGTGCATTTGTCACCATGGTGGGAGTTTCACTTGACTCAACTTCTGACATATAAGCTACTTCCCCAAATCTTTTGCTTGCTCTGATACCAATCTGATAGGGAATGGGGGTTGGAGGAACCAATCACAAGTTCCTACCCTAGGTCTTTTCTTATAAGACCTCCTTCGTGCTTGGCTTCACCAATATAACCTATAGGCCCCTCCTCATGACTAGGTGCCCCTGGTTTGTCTGACCAACCCCTCTCCCATCCACTTGCTTCTCTTCTACCAACCAACCTTGGTGCTGCCTCATGTTCTTTCCTTTGACCCTTAATCTACCCTGAAGGCCAAATAACCTCAAACTTTGAACACAACTTTGCAGGGGTGTGAGGGTGATAGAAAGGCTTCAAAACATCTCATCTTTTTCTCTTTAAGACCCTCCTAACTCCACTTAACCATCGCTTACACCAAACCCTACTTGTGGCTACTAGCCTAAGTGCCCAACTAGGCCTCTGAACAGGGATAAAATGCAATTTCTTATAAACCCACCAAAGACTTAGGTTCCTTTGTTGAGGATTAGTGTTTCTAATGCCTATGCCTCAAATATTTCTAGGGTTTTAGCCCTGTACAGGCCGTACACTATCCAAATGCAAAAATGGTCAAGAACCTAGGGTTTCAAACTGCTCAAAAATAGTTTTAGGACTGGTGAAAAGTTCTACAATCAAATGAATTGTTAAACCCTCTTCCTGAGCACCATGCTTAGCCAAGACTACTCCCTAAATTATGAAAAAATAATCTCTTCAAGATCTCACGTCACCTGCAAGTTATGGCTCTTTTTCTCCAAGTCTGCCCCAACCGGACCTGCACTGGCTCGCCTAGGGAAAAGCTTTTCTAGCGCCTCCTACACTGCAACAAACCATAAAAGCTACCATATTTACAAGGAGGGAGCCTAGGCACAAATCCAAAAATTCCATACAATTTTTATAGTGGGAAGATGCTCTAGGACTCCATTATTACAAAACTGCCTGTTACAGGCCAGAAAAAGCTGAAAACAAACTATGTACAACTAAAAGATGGAAAATGATTTAAAAAGGTAAATTAAAATCACTCCAATCTTGAAAAAAGCTACCACTACATACTACCAACAAAATAACAGTATATTTAATTCATTAAAGCTCAAGATGGACGCAAAGAACAGGAAAAACTGTCTTTGAACGTTGTTTTTCTTAATTTCCAGAAATGTCACTCAACAAAAATCCTTCTAACCCTGCCTCAAGGTCGATTCATGCCTTAAATAGGCTTCCCAAGTAGTTGATCTTCATGGGTCGAGCGTTTTAGATGACCTAAAGCAACCTTTATAAAACCCACTGTGTTTTGCAAACTTTGGCAACTTTTTACCATTCATCAAAATAATGTTATAAAACTATTTTGCACTTGTCAACTTCTTTCCCAAAGTTCCAAAATCACCACTAAGCTCAACACTAGATGGTCTACATGACCTTATGACAACAAAACCAAAAATAAGAACTTCAAACAAAACTTCCAAAAAAAAAACACCTTGAACTTTCCCAGGTGCTCCTGCACCAATTCATCAATCCGATCAATCAACCTTAGCATGGTTTTCAAAAAAATCCCAAAATAGAACATTTATATCATCACACATATCCAAATCGTCAAAATCATTCAAAAAATCCAAAAACACTCAAAAAGTTAGAAAATGTCAAAAACATGTTATTCGAACTATGTCGTCTTTGAGCTTAAACGTAGGCAAGGATAATCTTTGATCAGCCCCCAAGAAAAAAAATCCTAAAAAATTCATATAATCTCAAAAAATCCCAAAAACATCGCAAAATTCGAAAATCAAAACATTTGTAAAAATCTTGAAAAAATACAAAAAACAGCCTCAAAACATTTTAAAACATAAAAAATATCCAAATATTTGAAAATCCATCCATCCCATCTCACTTTCACCTGCAATAATCAATCATCCATAATAAATCAATCATCACACTCATCCTTTGGAAAAACAAACATAAACAATCACAACAATCAGCAAAAAGCAAGCTTCAAATGTAAAATGAGAATTGAAACAACAAACTTTTAAATGCAAAATCAAACTCCTGATCATTTTCAGACATGTCAATCAGCCTTATATCAATAGCCTATCAATCAAATTATCAAACCATAATCATCCTATACAATGCATGTCCTAGGATATATCGTTCCGACAATGGGCATCATTTTGGATATTACCTTGGATTTTTATCCTATCAAAACACATCCCTTTGGCTAAAGGTATGAAGAACATTGGCTTGTTTGTGTACTTGATCTTTTCTTTTGATTTATCTTATTGTGCTCATTCCAAGGACCTCTCAATGATGTCCCCAATGAAGGGATTTAAAGAGATAGGAATGGGGCAACAATCATTATCTTTTTATCTGTTGTGCTTGTTGGAAATTCTTGTAATATAACTTGGAAAATTTGCTTTGTTAGGTACGTCCTAGCAAGGTTTCTGTATGTCAAGTGTGAACAAGAATAATCCTATCTATTTGTTGATTCAAAGTCCATTGCATTAGGTACAATGCCATCTTGGTTCTTTATACCTTGATGCATTGTGCCTATGTGTGTTATCAAACATAAGGTAATTGGCCCTTTGAAAATCCCAACTACTCTGTAAGTAATCATCATCAACATCATCATCTCATGTCTTGTTGGAATCTCTTGTTTTCTTCTATCTCTTTCTTTTCACGCTAACATGGTACCATGATAGTTAATCATAAATCATCACCATTGCATCTATCTTGCATCCAAAAAATCATTAGCATACTGCATAATGCATATCATATCATATAGAAAGCATTAATCATACCACATGCATTCATCCCCATCATTTCATAATATAGATTGGTTATTCTAAACATCTCATAAACCATACATTTATCATCTATTTTGATAATCATAAAAGCATCATCATATCATATCATGTGCATCCATATAATCATGCATGCATCATCATATCATCCATTACATATAAACATCATAATCATCTCATTTATATCATCAATAATGTAACTATCATGGTACAAATCAGGATCAATTGTGTGTAATATATCAAAATAGGCATGAGGCTACCCATGGCTGATGACTGTCTACATCATCAAATATGTCTACATCAAATATTCAAGTTGAACTGATATTGAACCTCTTTGTTGATAGATCGACCCTCAAATCAAACCTTTTCACTCAGTCTCTTGAGGGGGCAGTATACCAACATAATTCTTCTTGTTGGGGCAACAATGGGGCATCCAAAAAATTAGAAATTTTTTGAACTTTGATCTTAGCAAGATTTTTGAACCAACACAGCAAGTACACATTGCTTCAAAGAGGGGAAAAATGTAGACAGAAAATATACAGATTGATATCACACACTCGATCTTGATCTACTAACATCGTTTCATCCCGAATTATCCCTCTATCTAACCATTTAATCAAATAGCCTTATTTGATTAAAGTCATCATAATTCTCCTTTTAATTAAATAAATCCCTCAATTTAATTAAATCATTGTCTCTATGTAATTAGCTAGGTCATTTCATCTTCCTATCTTTATTTAATTAAATAATCCATATTATTTGATTAAATCTCTAAAGTTCATCTAATTAAATTAAATAAATCAAACATTTATCTAATTTAATCTAACATCACCCCCCTTTGGTTAAATAAATAAAAAATATTTATTTAACTAAGTCTAAATCATTCTTTTCTCATTTTGAGTTAATTAAATCCTAAAATCTAAGTTAAAATGGTCAAATCAGTTAATCTCCTTTAAAATTAATCAAATCCTGATTAATCCTAGTCTTAATCCATCAAATCCTCTAGATTTTGCAACTTGCACATGAAAATCAATTTAATTGATTTATAAGTCATCTATTTTCATTCAAAAAAGGCATGAACGATGGTATAGACCTCAAATTTGAAATCTCCCCCCAAAAGGACTTGTCCCTTCCA
Source organism: Sequoia sempervirens (assembly GCA_007258455.2). Classification (NCBI taxonomy): domain Eukaryota; kingdom Viridiplantae; phylum Streptophyta; class Pinopsida; order Cupressales; family Cupressaceae; genus Sequoia; species Sequoia sempervirens. The sequence goes on along the minus strand of VDFB02058242.1, from coordinate 645,600,585 downwards.
ACAAAGCATTTAAAATCTCTTACATGTCCTTTTCTTGAGCCATGTGCATTTGCGTCACCTTTCACCTTATCCTTCAAGCCATATTTTGAATTTGAATCTCCCCCCTCTTTGCATATTCTTCAAAATGTGCTCATTCCTCAACCATTCACATGATGACATGTGGCTTCTTCTCATTTGTTGAAGATTAGTCCCACATTCACCCCTTTTTCCTCTTCTCTAATCAATCTCATCTATAAATGAAGAGCTCATCCTTCATTTGATCCATCCACAATTTGAGCAAACTTAAACTATGCTCAAATCATTAGCAATTTTCATCCATTATCATTGAGTTCATAGCTAGGTTATGCAGATTTTTCTATTGGAGCACTTATCAAGCATCAACAAAGTGGATCACTCTTCATCACACATCAATCTTGCATCATAGGAATTGGGAAAGCGCTAATTTTCACATCAAATTGGCACCAATTCCCCCATGGGATCAAGAGTTTTCATTTGTTTTCAATAGGATTTAGATTGTTTTATTTTTCTTTCTTCTCATTCTTGCTTTATTTCATATTTGAAACTTTGCTAATGGATTTCATGGGGAATCCTTGTTCTTGCTTGCATTTTATCTTCTAATGTGTTTTTTCATGTTGTTTTACTGGTATTGGGATTGGGGTTTGATAGGTATACATTCATTGGATATGGTGATAATGTTAAAGTTTATAAGCTTTGGAATCAACTAACCTGCAAGATTATCTTTTCTAGAGATGTTATTTTTAGGGAACTTAGAGCTATTTTTGAACCACAACAGCCAAAAGAAAAAGAAGAAAATGGAAAGAGAGTGCACTTTGAGTTAGAGCATCGAGATACACCTCAGGAAGAATAGAATGATGGATTGGGCATGAAGAAGAAGAAGAAGATTCAAGTAGTTCTAATGAAGATGAATCTATTGTTACAGAAGAAGTTGGTATAGATGATCATATAGAACAACCAGTTGAGTCTCTTTCTCCACCCTTGAGGAGATCCAAAAGACAACATAATCCTATTGACAGGTATAGCCCACCAGATTTTCATTGTGCATATGATTTATTGAGTACTAACAATGAACCTAGATCCTATAGGGAGGCTATTTCTGCAAATGATAGTGAGTCTTGGCAATTAGCCATGCATGAGGAGATGATGGCCTTAGATTCTAATAACACCTAGGATATTTTTTTTTCCCAAAGAAATAAAGGCCATAGGATGTAAGTGGGTCTTCAAGAAGAAGTTTGGAGCAGACAGTTCATTGGAGAAGTACAAGGCTAGACTGATAGCCAAGGGCTACTCCCAGAGAGAGGGAGTTTATTTTGGTTAGATATTCTCTCCTATTTCTAAATTGACTTCTATTAGATTTCTATTATCCATTGATATAGCTTTTGATTGGGAGATTGAGAAAATGGATGTTAAGACTATATTCTTGCATGGAGATCTTGAAGAAGAAATATATATGCAACAACCTACATGTTTAGAGGTAAAAGGAAAAGAAAATTGGGTTTGCAAGTTGAAGAGGTCTCTTTATGGTTTAAAATAGTCCCCCAGAATGTGGTATCAAAATTTTGATTCTTTTGTTTTGAAATTTGGTTTTGTTAGAAGCGAGGAGGATCATTGTGTTTACATTCACTGTGTTGGTGATTCTATGTTGATTATTGCTTTTTATGTTGATGAAATGTTATTTTTCAGCAATACTAAGGATATGATCAATGAGCTTAAAGCCCAACTTTCAGGCGCATTTGATATGAAGGATGTTGGAGCTACCAGGTATATTCTAGGAATGGAGATAAGAAGGGATAGAGGTAACATAAAGCTTTGGTTATCACAAAGTAAGTATGTGAATACTATTTTGCAGAGGTTTAGTATGCAAGGTTGTAATCCAGTTAAAGTACCTTTACCAATTAGTACTAATCTTTCATTAGATATGTGTCAAAAGACTAAGCAATGATCTTGAGGATATGTCTAATGTGCTATATTCTAGTGTTGTAGGGAATTTGATGTACACAATGGTTTGCACTAGACCAGATATTGCACAAGTAGTGGGAGTTTTGAGCAGACTTATGTCTAACCCTAGTAGACAACATTGGAATTATGCAAAGAGGGTGTTAAATATCTTGCAGGTACTATTGATCATTGTTTGGTTTATTCTAGTACTGATAATGCTGATAAATCTTTGGACATATAGGGTTTTGTTGATGCAGATTGGGCAGGTGACTTGGATAGTCAAAGGTCCACTAGTAGCTACGTATTTACTCTATTTGGAGGTGCAGTGAGTTGGATGAGTAATAGGAAACCCACAATTGTTTTTTCTACCACTGAAGTAGAGTATATGGTTTCTACTCATGTCTCTAAGGAGGCAGTTTGGTTGAGGAGACTATGTATAGGTATAGGATTTGATTGTAGGATCATTTAAATTGGTTGTGATAACTAGAGGGTTATTTTTTTGGCCAAGAATCCTATGTATCATTCTTAGACTAAGCATGTTGATGTAAAGTATCAATTTATTTGAGATTTGGTTACAAATAGAAAATATGAGTTGAAAAAGATAGATACTCTAAAGAATGTTGTAGATTCATTGACCAAACCTATGAGCACAAAGAAGTTTGTGTGGTGTAAAGAGGCCATGGGCCTCGTTTCTAGTGCTTAATTATTTTTCATTTGATTTACTATGGCTTGATTTACAATATATAATGTCAAGTGGGAGAATGTTGGGATAAGGTTCCATTAACCTTATAAATCACAATATTGTATTTATTCCTTTTATTATTTGTTATTAGTAATTACCCATAAGGAGTTGTACAAGTTTCACCAGTAGGGGTAAAAATTATTTACTGCCCATGGTAAGTTTCAGAGTTACTGGTGGTAATTACAAAGTGAATTTTATTGTTGGTAAATGTAAAAACTTATGGTAAAAGAGGTTAGGCATTTCCACTTGGAGAATTAGTTATTTTTGGCATGCATGACACACACCATAATGTTTGGTGGGTGCATGTAAAGAATATATGACAATTGCAAGTTGTCATAAGATTCTATGACAGTATGACACATATGACAAATATGGATGTTGTATATTTTCTCTATTTAGCCATAGGTGCCCATCTTGGGTTGCATTCATGTTGGAGGTATCTATGACAGCTATGACTTGTCTTAAGATGTTGTAAGTTTCCATGCATGGATATGGGCACCCAAATTTGGAAGGGTATTTTTGACACTTGTACGTTGCATGTTGAGGCCACTTTGATGCTTGCATGTGGGAGAGAGAAAGTGGACGCCTAGGCCTTGTTGGAGACATTTTATATAAGTATTTTTCATGTGTTTTTTGTTGCATAATAGTTTTTCAAGTGTCCAAGTTTTGTCGGAGTGAAGGTCGAAAGACAGAGCAAGTGAATATATTTGTAATCTCCTTTTGTGAATATAATACAACTTGGCCTCTTTTCTTGGTGAATTTTTTTACTCGAAAGGGTTTTCTCCACGTTAAATACTGTGTTGTGTGCTTCATTTTGCTTCTTGTATATTTTTGTATTGTGGGTTTATATTTTATATTACAATCTGTATTGATAATACACACTTAAAATATTGCAAAAAATGATCTTAAATCAGATTTCCATTGAAGTAGCTACTTTCATTTCTAACTGTTTAAGGGTTTAGGATTTAAGGGTTGAGGGTTGAGGGCTTAAGGTTGATCATAGAGGGTTGAGGGTATAGGATTGAGGGATTAAGGTTGAGATTCCAATGTATAGGGTAGAGGGTATAGGGGTTGATGGATTAGGGTTTAAGGTTGAGGGTTGAGGGTTGGGGGTTGAGGGTTGAGGGTAGACGGTTTAAGGGTTGAGGGATTAAGGGTTGAGGGTTGAGGGATTAGGGTAGAGAGTTTACTATGGTTTAAGGGTTTAATGGTTGAGGGTTTAGTGTTGAGGGATTAGAGTTGAGGGTAGAAGGTATTGGGTTGAGGGTAGAGGGTAGAGGATTTAAGGGTTTAAGGTTTAACGGTTGAATGTTTAGCATTGAGGGATTAGGGTTGAGGGTATAGGGTATTGGGTTAAGGGTAGAGGGTAGAGGGTTTAGGGTTGAGTTTCTAAGGATTTAAGGGCTGAGGGTATAGGGTTGAGAGATTAGGGTAGAGAGGGAGGGATGGATGGAAGGAGAGATGGAGGGAGAAGTGAGATAGAGAGGAGAGAAGTGGAGGGAGGGAAAGAGATATATGAGGGTTGAGGATCCAATGTATATGGTAGAGGGTTAAGAATTAAGGGTATAGGGTTGATGACATACAAGGTTGATGGTTTAGGGTATTGGGTTGAGGGTATAGGGTTGAGGGTATAGGGTTGAGGGATTAGGGTTGAGGGTTTAAATGTTTAGAGTTGAGGGTTTAGGGTTGAGGATAGATGGTTTAGGGTATAGGTTTGAGGGTATATGGTTGAAGGATTAGGGTTGAGGGTCCAATGTATAGGGTAGAGGGTATAGGGGTTGAGGGTTGAGGGTTTAAGGATTGAGGGTTGAGGGATTAAGGGTTGAGGGTTGATAATTGAGGATTGAGGGTTTAATGTATAGGTAGAGGGTAGAGGGTTTAAGGGTTTAGGGTTTAGGTTTTAGGGTAGAAGATATAGGGGTTGAGGGATTAGGGTATAAGGGTTGAGGGTTGAGGGTTGAGGGTAGAGGGTAGATGGTAGAGGGTTTAAGTATTGAGGGATTAAGGGTTGAGGGTTGAAGGATTAGGGTAGAGAGTTTACTTGGGTTTAAGGGTTTAAGGGTTGAGGGTATATGGTTGAGGGTAGAGGGTATTGGGTTGAGGGTTTAACAGATTAGGGTTTAGGAGTTGAGGGTTGAGGGTTTAGGGTTTAGGGTTGAGTTTTTAAGGGTTTAAGGGTTGAGAGTGTAGGGTTGAGGGATTAGGGTAGAGAGGGAGGGATATATGGAAGGAGAGATGGAGGGAGAAGTGAGATAGAGAAGAGGAGAGAAGAGGAGGGAGGGACAAAGATATATGAGGGTTGAGGATCCAGTGTATAGGGTAGAGGGTTGAGAATTGAGGGTATAGTAATGAGGACATATAGGGTTGATGGCTTAGGGTATTGGGTTGAGGGTATAGGGTTGAGGGATTAGGGTTGAGGGTAGAGGGTATTGGGTTGAGGGTAGAGGGAGAAAGTTTAAGGGTTTAAGGTATAGGTTTGAGGGTATACGGTTGAAGGATTAGGGTTGAGGGTCCAATGTATAGGGTAGAGGGTATAGAGGTTGAGGGTTTAGGGTTCAAGGGTTGAGGGATTAAGGGTTTAGGGTTGAGAATTGATGGTTGAGGGTTTAATGTATAGGGTATAGGGTAGAGGGTTTAAGGGTTGAGGGTTGAGAGTTTAAGGTTGAGGGTAGAGGGTTGAGGGTATACGGTAGAGGGTTGATGGTTTAAGAGTTGAGGGATTAAGGTTTGAGGGATTAGGGTAGAGGGATTAGGGTAGAAAGGGAGGGATGGAGGGAGGGAGAGATGGAAGGAGAAGTGAGATAGAGAGAAGCAGAGAAGAGGAGGGAGGGATAGAGATATATGAGGGTTGAGGATCCAATGTATAGGGTAAAGGGTTGATAATTTAGTGTATAGGGTAGAGGAACTATAGGGTTGATAGTTTAGGGTATTGGGTTGAGGTTATATTGTTGAGGGATTAGGGTTGGGGGTAGAGGGTATTGGGTCAAGGGCATAGGGTAGAAGTTTTAAGGGTTTAGGGTTGAAGGTTTATGGTTGAGGGTAGAGGGTTTAGGGTATAGGTTTGAGGGATTAGGGTTGAGGGTCCAATGTATATGGTAGAGGGTATTGGTTTGACGGTAGAGGGTTTAAGGGTTGAGGGTTGAGATTTTATGTTTGAGGGTAGAGGGTTTAGGGTATAGGGTTAAGGGATTAGGGTTAAGGGTAGAGGGTATTGGGTTGAGGGTAGAGGGTAGATGGCTTAAGGGTAGAGTGTTAAGGGTAGAGGGTAGAGGGTTTAGGGTAGAGGGTTAAAGGGTTAAGGGTAGAGGTGAGAGAGATAGAGGGAGCATGAGCGAGTGAGAAAGATATTTGAGAGAGGGAGAGGGGGTAGGAGGGAGATAATTGAGAGAGAGAGAGACGGAGGGAGCGGGAGAGACATATAGGGTAGAGGGTTAAGGTTAGAGGATAGAAGGTTTAAGGTTTTAGGGTTCAAGGGTTAAGGGTTTAGGGTTTAGGGTAAAGGTTAGAGTGGAGAGAGATAAAGGGTGTGAGTGAGAGAGAGAGACCTAAGAGAGGGAGAGGGGATAGGAGGGATAGACTTGATAGAGAGAGAGAGAGGGAGAGTGGGAGAGAGATAGAGGGTAGAAGGTTAAGGGTGGAGGGTAGAGGGTTAAGGGTAGATGGGAGAGAGATAGGAGTGAGTGGGAGAGAGAGACCTAAGAGAGGAGAGGGGGTGGGTGATCCAAAGGATCTTCATCAAAAATTGAAGTTTCTCGATTTTTTCCAAAAAACATCATCAGAAAGATTTTGGAATTATGACTCCAATGCAATTTGAATGTAGAGTCAAATGGAGCTATGGAGGCCGAGTTATGCTCGGTCAAACCTTGGTCAACTACCCTAACCAAATATAGCCGATGGTTCCTTTTGATAACAAGCAGGTGAAATTTTGTTTTAAAATAGGAGGCCAAGGGGTTGAACCTCTGACCTCCCTGTCCCCAAAACACTTACCCACCTTTAGACCATTGAAAGCTTACACGTATATAGCGGGTTGGTTTGCTTTTAAAGAAGAGTAAAAAATTGATAACTTCTTATTTTTAAACTTTCTCCCATATTTTTAAATTTTCAAATCCTCCAATTTGTTAAATAGGTTGAAATAAAACCTTTAAAGTCCAAAATATAGATTTTAAGGGGCTAGGTATGTGTAGGGTCATCGTGCAAAAAAAAGGCCCTTAAGTGGCAAAAAATTCAGAAAAATCAGTGTTAGGCAACTTGACGTAAATATTTGAATAAGTTATCTATATTATTTAAAAAATATGTAACAATAGAATTTGTAGAAAATTGAATGTAGTTTCTAAAATACTAGGTTTATTTAAAAATAAATAAAATCTATTTGGTGAAAATTTGAAATTTCAATGTAGTAGTACTTAAATTTTAGGGAAAAATAAGTAGGTGTAATCTTGACCACCTAACCATAATAAAATGATAATATTTTTGTAAGATTTTATATATAAGTAGGGACTCATGTCGGATGTGATGCATATTTTTTTGTAATTTTTTTCCAAGTAAATAATTAATTATGAATTTTTTATTACAACTTTTAGAAAATATAAAAACTCGTCTGTCTGACCACCTTAACTTGGTCAAAAATTCATGAAATTTAATTTTTCCTTTTTTAATCCTATAGTATGTGAAGCATATTTTGGATTCAAAAAATATGATACTGTTTGAAAGTTATAGATGTTTTTCAATTAGCCTATCGATCAGGACTTTAGTCGTAATTCTAATAGAAAATGAATAATAATTATTTATTAAATTCAAATGAAATCATAATTTATATTTTTGGAAAGCTGAGAATCTCCTCTAAAAACCCTTTTCGTTTTATTAATTTTGGGTGAAATAAAAGTCGTCAGCCACATACCCTCATAATATTGCCACTTTTTGGCGCACCATGATCCTACACATACCCGGCTAAGACAATATATTAAAGATTTTAAAGGAAGATTATGGGGGGATATTATTGATTTTAATGTAAATAAGGGATTATTTTGAAGATTTTATGTAAAAATGGGGGATATGGGAGATATTGTAAAATCATTTGGTTATACACCAAATTGAGTAAGTTTCTTGTATAAAAAGGGGGGTAGGATGTGAAAAGTGAAGTGGTGATGTGAGAAGAAAATTCCTTGGAGAAATTTTGGTCAATTTCCATGATATTTAGGAGGTTACTCTTATGCACTTTGAAGGAGGGCTTGTAAAATTTCTTTGTAAACCGAGGGGAGATTATGCCGACATATTGTATTAATTTTCTAGACAAGTAATTGGATCGGTCAACTCTTTGCAGAGGGACCCAGAGACGTAATCGTTCTTACGATGAACCTCGTTATCAATTTTGTTTGTGCTCTCTCTCTTTCTCTCATTCTGAATTTCATCACTTTGTTATTCCCATTTATTTAATAGTGTTCATATGTTAATTTTGATTAAGTAATTTGGATTTTTAAATTGTAATCATTAAGCATTCTTAAATCAATTGTCATAGATCCATGAAATAGATCAAGTTTGGTATCAAAGATTTGTTTTGACTAGTATTGTAGAATTGGATGCTAACAAGACCTAAGCTACAATGAAGTGAAGGTGAGTTAGAAGAATACAATCCTAAGATAAAAAAATGAAGGACTTTTCCAACAATGGAAGAAACTGAAGTTGGGAAAAGCACTGAGCTTTATGATAAGTCTTTTCAACTATCCTTTCTTGACGTGAATGCTATGGTGGAAGAGCTTTATGCAAAAAAGAGGAAACGCAAGCAAAAAAAAGGATATTCTTCAAAGAAGGAAGATTCTATAGATCGTAAAGACAAGAAGAAGCGGTTTGAAGATGGCGAACAAGTTCCAGTATATCCTCCATCTTCTCCATCTTCTCCTTCTTCCTCTTCTTCTACTACTGTTAATCCTTTCAAGCGCAAGTCTAAGCCTATTATTAAATTGGATGTAAAATTTGAATTTCCTAAGTACTATGGCAAGTTAAATACCGAGAAGTTAGATGATTGGATCCAATAGGTAGAATTCTATTGTAGGATTCAAGGCCTAATAGAAGATGCTTCTAGGATCTAGTTAGCAACTCTCTGATTGGGAGGTACAACTTTCACCTGGTGGGAAAGTAGGACTCGGGAAGAAATTTCTCACCATGGTAAGGTTAATATGAATTGGATGGAATTTTTTGCTTCCCTTAAAAATATTTTTATCCTTTAGGTTATATGCAACAATTAACAATGAATTGGAAAACCTTTAGGAAAGGTAGGGGTCAGTCTGTCCAAGATTACACCCATGAGTTTAGAAAATGGGCTATTGCTTTAAATGTTCCACTGTATACTCAAGATACACTACTTAAGTACATAGGTGGTTTGCATTCTTACCTAAGACATACTATTCTAATGTTGAGTCCTAGTAATCTGGTTGAAGTGTCAATCGAAGCCACTCATTTATAGTCAAGGGATAAGAACACTTTCAGTGATAATTTCTCAAAGAAACCATCTAAGTCTAAGGGGAAGTCTAAGGGTAAAGACAAAGACAAAGACAAAGATAAAGGCAAAGGGAAAAAGACAGCTATAATTAAGAAGGAGGGTGATAAGCCCACATGCTCCCATTGTAAGAAAGAGGTGCATGATGATTCGAAGTCTTGGAAGTTGCTTCTGAAATGAAGGCCTAAAAGATATGGAAGCAATAAAGGCAAGCAAAAGACTGTTGTAGTGATTCAACAAGATTTTGGATCTGACTTCGGAGATGAAACACAAATTGTTGCTGCCAGGATCGAAGGTAAAGGGAAAGGTATAATTCTCTCTTCTGATGCAAATATCTCTTATGCAAGTACAAGTAAAGTATCTACTCCTCCTAAAGCTGATAAACAATGGAATGAACTATTCCATATTCAAGTTGTAACAAAGCACACTAAGATTGACCCATTGTTTGATATGGGTTCTCAAGTCAACTTAATATCTAAAGAGGTGGTAAAGAAACTTAATTTAACTACAACACCTCATCAAAAGCCATATTCGCTTGGATGGGTTTGCAATGACACTCAACTGCAAGTAACAAAACAATGTAAATTGAAATTTGCTATCACTGCAAACTTTGTTGATGAGGTAGAAGTAGATGTTGTCCCTTTGGATATTTATGGGCTTGTGTTAGGGAGTCCTTATCTATATGACATAAAAGAAATCTTTTATAGGGGAGAGAATAAGTATCATATTTTTAAGGATGGGATAGAATACATTGTACTTGCACACAAAGTTAAGACTAATATTGCACTAGTCAATGTTGGTCAAATGAAAAGGTTGGTCAATTCTAGTAAGAACTATGTATTAATGCTTGTAAAACCTCAAGAGGATAAAACAACTAAAGCATTTAAGGGGTGTGACCCAGAGAGTAAAACTAAGATGGTCAAAATAGTTTCTACTTATGATGACTTATTTTAGGAGCCAAAGGGGTTGCTACCTAAGAGAGAGATACAACATGAAATCTAGTTACAACAAGATCTACCTCTTCCAAACATCAGGATGTACCGTTTATTAGTTTTCAAAAATGAAGAAATCAAAAAGCAAGTTTAGGAGTTGGTGGAAAACTGAGTCATTCATCCTAGTACATCTCCTTGTGGTTCTCCAATTGTGTTGGTTCCAAAGAAGGAATGTGCATCAACTACTGAGCCCTAAACAAGATAACGGTAAAGAACAGGTATCCTCTTTTCTGAATTGATGATTTAGTTGATCAATTAAAACATGCAGTTTATTTCTCTAAGTTAGACTTGCATAGCGGATATCATTAGATAAGAATTATAGAAGATGACATTTGGAAAACTGCATTTAAGACAAAATAGGGATTGTTCGAGTGGTTAGTCATAGTCATAAATGATGTCTTTTGTCCTTTTATTGATGATTTTTTCATAGTCTATTTAGATGATATTATTGTATTCAGTTGAACTTGGGAAGATCATGTAAGTCATGTAAAGAAAGTTTTTGATGTATTGAGAAAAGAAAAACTCTTTGTAAAGATTTCCAAATGAGAATTCGCTACTTGACATCCTTAGTGTACTTTGGCTATGTTGTAGGTGTTGATCAATTGAAATTAGACCCTACAAAGGTTGAAGGTATTGTAAAATGGCCTAAGCCAAGTATAGTCACTGAAGTCAAAATTTTCTTAGGTGTAGTACAGTAATAGAGAAAGTTCATTGCAAACTTCTCCTACATTGCAACACCATTGCACACATTGACTAGTATGAAGAAAATATTTTAGTGGGGAGGTCCACAATAGAAGGCTTGCAACACTTTGAAGGAAAATTTTAGTACTGCACTAGTTCTAGCTTTACTAGATTTACATCAACCATTTGAGATCGAGACAGATGCAAGTGGATTTTCCATGGGAGCAGTGCTAATGCAAGGAGGTAAACCAATCTGCTATCACTTTGAAACCCTTTCAGGTGAAATAATTAACTATCCTACTTATGATAAGTAAATTTATGCATTAGTTCAGAGTGTTAAAAAATGGAAACAATACTTAATGGGGAAAGAAACTATAATCCACACCGATCACTAGCTACTTCAGTATTTGCATTCATAGTCTAAACTGCAACAAAGTAGGCACTTTAGGTGGATAGGTTGTCTTCAAAAATTTCATTTGGTAATTAAGTACAAGAAAGGTGTCCATAACAAAGTAATAGATATGTTTTCTAGGACTCCTATTATGAATGCTTTGGTTATCCTTAAAGGTAGTTCCATGGTACATGAAAGTTTTTAGGAACAATATGCTAACAATGAAGACTTTAAGGAAATCTATTTAACTCTAATTATAGGAAAATGTGTAGAAGAGAAAGATTACTATGTGCAACATAAATTTTTGTACCAATTGGGAAAGTTATGCATTCCAAAAGATGAAAAAGCATAGATAATTAGAGAAAAATACACCTCATTGATTATAGGAAATTTTGGGATAAGTAAAACAATCACTCAGCTATAGAAGTATTGCTATTGGCCTTGTATGCAAGAAAATGTAACTAAGTATATTAGAGGTTGTGTCATGTGTGCAACAAGTAAGCCTAGCAATAGGAAATTGGGGTTGTACAAACCTCTACTTGTACCTTCCCATCCATGGGAAAGTGTTTCAATGGATTTTGTTGGGGGGTTACCATTGTCTAGGAAGGGAAATGATTACTTGTTTGTAGAAGTTGATCAGTTTAGCAAAATGTCTATCTTAATGCCTTGTAAAAAATAGGTCACTGCTGAACTAACAACTCAGATGTACTTTCAATTTGTATGGGTTCATTTTGGGTTACCTACTTCTATTGTATTGGATTGAGATTCTTGATTCCTAGCAGAATTTTGGTTAGCTTTGTGGGAACTCATGGACACAAGACTGTAGAAGAGTACATCCTTCCATCTGTAGACCAATGGACAGACAAAGGTAGTGAATAGGACAGTTGTGCATCTTCTTCGTGGTTACTGCAGTAAACATCCTATGTTGTGGGAGGAAAATATTCATTATGTGCAACATGCATACAACCATGCAACACATTCTTATACAAAAAACATCTCCTTTCGAGACTTGCTTCAGCTATGTGCCTAAAACACCGATGGATTTTTCTTTTGGGAAGGACAATGTTGAAGATGGATGCCATGATTTAGAGAAGGCTTTAAAGTTCATCCAAAAAGTCCAAGCAATTCATCAAGCAGTTGAAGCATAGTTGGAGAAGAGACAAGCCAAATACAAGACTCGACATGATAAGCATCACATTGATCATCACTTCTAGGTTGGAGACAGAGTTTGGTTACATATCAACAAGGAAAGAATGCAAGGTGAATGAAGGAAGTTCAAGCCAATTTAGAATGGTCCCTTTGAGATCTTGGAGAAGATCAGAATTAATGCCTTCTGTCTTAATATTCCTCCATACATGCACATTTCTTCGGTTGTCAATGTTGAGAATTTGAAGTTGTAAGAACCTTGGATGATATTGGATGAGGAGACTGATATTCAAGTTCCACCAATTGATGACCTTTCACCAGAATACATGTCAGAATTTCCTGAAGATGTCATCCTCGACGGGAATGTAAGAACTTCACAAAGAGAAGCAATTGAATACCTTAGAGTGGGATTGAAGGGGATGAATCCAAGGAAGGAAAAATGGATGGAGATTGGTAAAGTGAGGGAACTTTACCCTCACTTAATTTTTGAGTAATAAAGCTTTCAGAGGTCCAAAAGCTCTCTAGTGGGGAGGACTGATCTAGAGGATCTTCACCAAAAATTGAAGTTTCTCAATTTTCTCTAGAAATGGCATCATAAAAAAGAGTTTGGAATTCTGACTCCAATGTAATTTGAACAAAGTCAAACAAAGCTATGGAGCCCGAGTTATGCTCGGTTAAACCTTGGTCAACTCAGGGCTCAGGTCAGTGAAAAATGTCAAAATTTAAAGTCAACAAAAGTGGTCAACACTAATCTCATTGTGAAGGGCTCATTGAGAGGTTTCCGACAACATTCATTTCATGCAAAATTGAGGTCATACACTCGAGATACGGATGGTCAAAGTTTATAGTTGACTGATATAGTCAGCATGCCTAGTCAGCAAGATGGGCCAATGGTACATTGACACGTGGCACCCTCCTAGTGCGACATGTGGCTCCGTCGGTGGTGGTCAGTTGAAACAAATTATTTGGGGGGATTCGATCCCCCCACCTCTCCACTCCGATCGACACGACCAACCACTACACCACAGGATCCAGGCTAACCAATTATAGCCGATGGTTCGTTTTGATAACAAGTAGGCAATTTTTTTTTTTAAAATAGGAGGCCGGGAGGTCAAACTTTTGACCTTCCTATCCCCAAAACTCTTACCCACCATTAGACCATTGAAAGCTTACATGTATATAGTGAGCTATTTTGATTTTAAAGAAGAGTGGAAAATCGATAACTCTTTATTTTTAAACTTTCTACCATATTTTTAAATTTTCAAATCCTCCAATTTGTTAAAGAGGTTGAAATAAAACCTATAAAGCCTGAAATATAGAATTTAAGGGGCTAAATACATATATTAAAGATTCTAATGGAAGAATATGGGGGGATATTATTGATTTTAATGTAAATAAGGGATTATTTTGAAGATTTTATGTAAAAATGGGGGATATGGGAGATATTGTAAAATTATTTGGTTATACAGCAAATTGATTAAGTTTCTTGTATAAAAGGGGGTAGGATGTGAAAAGAGAAGTGGTGATGTGAGAAGAAAATTCCTTGGAGAAATTTTGCTTGATTTATGTGCTATTCAGGAGGTTACTCTTGCGAACTTTGAAGGAGGGCTTGCAAAATTTCTTTGTAAACCAAGGGGAGATTATGCCGACATATTGTATTGATTTTCTAGACAAGTAATTGGATCAGTCCACTATTTGTAGAGGGGCCTAGAGATGTAGTTGTTCTTACAACGAACTTAGTTATCAATTTGATTTGTGTTCTCTCTCTCTTTCTCTCATTATGAATTTCATCACTTTGTTATTCCCATTTATTTAATCGTGTTTGTGTGTTAATTTCGATTAATTAATTTGGATTTTTAAATTGTAATCATTAAGCATTCTTAAAGAAATTGTCATAGATCTATAAAACAGATCAAGTTTGGTACTAGAGCTTTATTTTGACTAGTATTGTAGAATTGGATGCTAACGAGATCTAAGCTACAATGAGGTGAAGCCGAGCTAGAAGAATACAATCCTGAGATTGAAAAACAAAGGACTTTTCCAACAATGGAAGAAAATGAAGCTGGGAAAAACACTGAACTTGATGATAAGTCTTTTTAGAAAGCCTTTCTTGACATGAAGGTATGGTGGAAGAGCTTTATGTGGAAAAGAAGCGCAAGTAGAAAAAAGGAGATTCTTCAAAGAAGGAAGATTCTACGAATCGTAAAGACAAGAAGAAGCAGTCTAAAGATAGTGAAAAAATTCCAGTATATCCTCCATCTTCTCCATCTTCTCCTTCTTCCTCTTCTTCTTCCTCTTTTGCTTCCTCTTCTTCTACTACTGTTAATCCTTTCAAGAGCAAGTCTAAGCCTATTATTAAACTGGATGTAAAATTTGAATTTCCTAAGTACTGTGGGGAGTTAAATGTTAAGAAGTTAGATGATTGGATCCAATAGGTAGAAGTCTATTGTAAGAATTAAGGCCTAATAGAAGATGCTTTTAGGATCTAGTTAGCCACTCTTCGGTTGGGAGGTACAACTCTAATCTAGTGGGAGAGTAGGACTCGAGAAGAAATTTCTCACCATGGTAAGGTTAATATGACTTGGATGGAATTTGTTACTGCCCTTAAAAAATAGTTTTATCCTTTAGGTTATATACAGTTCAATTAACAATGAATTGGAAAACCTTTAGGAGAGGTAAGGGTCAAT
The DNA here is from genome assembly GCA_007258455.2 of Sequoia sempervirens. Taxonomy (NCBI): domain Eukaryota; kingdom Viridiplantae; phylum Streptophyta; class Pinopsida; order Cupressales; family Cupressaceae; genus Sequoia; species Sequoia sempervirens. Next base: position 645,585,497 of record VDFB02058242.1, on the reverse strand, counting down.
CTGTCCAAGATTACACCCATGAGTTTATAAAATGGGCTATTGCTTTAAATGTTCCATTCAAGATAAACTACTTAAGTACATAGGTGGTTTGCATTCTTACCTAGGACATACTATTCTAATGTTGAGTCCTAGTAATCTGGACAAAGTGTCAGTCCAAGCCACTCATTTAGAGTCAAGGGGTAAGAAAACTTTTAGTGACAATTTCTCAAAGAAATCATCTAAGTTTGAGGGGAAGTCTAAGGGTAAAGACAAAGACAAAGACAAAGATAAAGGAAAAGGGAAAAAGATAGCTACAATTAAGAAGGAGGGTGATAAGCCCACATGCTCCCATTGTAAGAAAGAGGGGCATGATGATTTGAAGTGCTAGAAGTTGCATCCAAAATTAAGGCCTAAAAGATATGGAGGCAATAAAGGCAAGTAAAAGACTGCTGCAGTGATTCAACAAGATCTTGGATCTGACTCTAGAGATGAAACACAAATTGCTGTTGTCAGGATCCAAGGTAAAGGGAAAGGTATAATTCTCTCTTTTGATGCAAATGTTTCTTATACAAGTACAAGTATCTACTCCTCCTAAAGTTGATAAACAATGGAATGAACTGTTTCATATTCAAGTTGTAACTAACCACACTAAGATTGACACACTGCTTGATACAGATTCACAGGTCAACTTAATATTTGAAGAGGTGGTAAAGAAACTTAATTTAACTACAACACCTCATACAAATCCATATCCACTTGGATGGGTTTGCAATGATGCTCAACTGCAAGTAATGAAACAATGTAAATTGAAATTTTCTATCACTGCAAACTTTATTGATGAGGTAGAAGTAGATGTTGTCCCTTTGGATATTTGTGGGCTTGTGTTAGGGAGTCCTTATCTATATGACAGAAAATAAATCTTTTATAGGGGGGAGAATAAGTGTCATATTTTTAAGGATGGGATAGAATACATTGTACGTGCACACAAAGTTAAGACTAATCTTGCACTAGTCAATGTTGTTCAAATGAAAAGGTTGGTCAATTCTAGTAAGAAATTTGTATTAATGCTTGTAAAACCTCAATAGGATGAAAAAGTTGAAGCATTTAAGGGGTGTGACCCAGAGCATAAAATTGAGATGGTCAAAATAGTTTCTACTTATGATGACTTATTTCAAGAGCCAAAAGGGTTGCCACCTAAGAGAGAGATACAACATGAAATCTAGTTACAACAAGATGTGCCTCTTCCAAACATCAACATGTACCATTTATCAGTTTTGCAGAATGAAGAAATCAAAAAGAAAGTTTAGGAGTTGGTGGAAGGAGTCATCCATCCTAGTACATCTCCTTGTGGTTCTCCAATTGTGTTGGTTCCAAAGAAGGATGGGTCTTGGAGAATTTGAATCAACTATCGAGCCCTGAACAAGATAGCAGTAAAGAATAGGTATCCTCTTCCCCGAATTCATGATTTAATTCATCAATTAAAATAGGTAGTTTATTTCTCTAAGTTAGACTTGCGTAGTGGATATCATCAGATAGGAATTGCAGAAGATGACATTTGGAAAACTGCATTTAAGACAAAACATGGATTGTTCAAGTGGTTGGACATGCCCTTCGGGCTTTGTAATGCACCAGCTACATTTATGAGACTCATGAATGATGCCTTTCATCCTTTTATTGATGATTTTGTCATAGTCTATTTAGATGATATTCTTGTATTCAGTCAACCTTGGGAAGATCATGTAGGTCATGTGATGAATTTTTTTGATGTATTGAGAAAATAAAAACTCTTTTTAAATATGTCTAAATGTGAATTCGCTAAGACATCCTTAGTGTACCTAGGCTATGTCGTAGGTGGCGGTCAATTGAAAGTAGACCCTACAAAGGTCAAAGTTTTTGTAAAATAGCCTAAGCCAAGTATAGTCATTGAAGTCAAAATTTTCTTAGGTGCAGTTTAGTACTGGAGAAAGTTCATTGCAAACTTCTCCTACATTGCAACACTATTGCAAGCATTGACCAGTATGAAGAAAAATTTCCAATGGGGAGGTCCACAGTAGAAGACCTTCAACACTTTGAAGGAAAAGTTGAGTACCACACCAATTCTACCTTTACCAAATTTACATCAACCATTCGAAATTGAGATAGACGGGAGTGCATTTTCCATGGGATCAGTGCTAATGCAACGAGGTAAACCAATCTGTTATCACTCTGAAACACTTTTAGGTGCAGTAATTAACTATCCTACTTATGATAAGGAAATTTATGTATTATTTTAGAGTGTTAAAAAATGGAAACACTACTTAAAGGGGTAATAAACTATAATCCACACCGATCACTAGCCACTTAAGTATTTTTGTTCACATTCTAAACTGCAACAAAATAGGCACTTTAGGTGGATGGGTTTTCTTCAAAAGTTTCATTTGGTAATTAAGTACAATAAAGGTCTCCATACCAAAGTGACATATATGTTTTCTAGGCCTCTTCTTATGAATGCTTTGATTATCCTTAAAGGTAGTTCCATAATATATGATAGTTTTTAGGAACAGTATGTAATGATGAAGAGTTTAAGGAAATCTATTTAGCTCCAATTATAGGAAAACATGTAGAAGAGAAAGATTACTGTGTAGGATAAATTGTTGCACCACTTCAGAAAGTTATGCATTCCAAAAGATGAACAAGTGCAGGTAATCAGAGATGCACACACCTCATTGATTGCAGGATATTTTGGGGTAAGTAAAACAATCACTCAGCTACAAAAATATTGTTATTTGCCTCATATGCAAGAAATTGTAACTAAGTATATTAGAGGTTGTGTCATGTGTGCAATAAGTAATCCTAGCAATAGGAAATTGGGGTTGTACACACCTCTACCTCTACCTTCCCATCCATGTAAAAGTGTTTCTGTAATCAAGGGAAAATCAAATTGTTAGATGGTTAGATCAAATAACATAAAAATCCAATGATATAACGAAGTACAATGGAAATCAAATGAAAACGAAAAGGAAATATATCACCAAGAGTCTCCATCTTCCATGATTGATCTTCGTTACACCTTCTTGCTTGCTGGAAATGTTGCCCTCAGATTTGTACTTTGAGAAATCTAAAATGCCTAAGCCCTACAACAAGATTCGAAGGATTTGATATGCCTATGACTATTGCCAATGTCTAAAAGTCAATGCCTATGCCTAGAATAAATGCCAATATTAATCAAATGCCTATGACAATGAATAAGTGAGAGTAAATAAATGCCTATAGTAATTACGTAAAATGTCAAGATATGAAAAATGAGAAGGAAAGGGCATTTTATAGAAAAGGCCATTTCGAACGGACGGACGAGATAAATTAGTGATGAGACCCTAAAATGAACGATCCAGATTACACCCAAGAATCCCTAATTAGGGTTAAGGCAAAATCCTTAATCGAACGGTTGGAATAAAAATAGATCGACGGTGGAGAATAAATGAGACAAATTAATTAGAAAATAAAGATTTTCGAAAAATCAAGAAGATAAGATTGCCTAATTTGCAAGATTCGAAAAATCAAAGAGATAAGATTTGGACTGAAGATAAGATTTGGAAAAATCAAGAATCTGCCCGATTGCTTGATTTTTGGAAGATTAGTTACTAATTTGAATTAAATTAATTCAAATTATGGATTTTATGAGATACTAAATAATCTTTTTCAGATTATTTATCAAAAAGGGACTGACAATTAAGATTGACATGACATTTTAAATAATTTAATTTATTTAAAATGAGAAGAATATGAAATTGCAATTAAATAATTAAATTTAATTATTTAATTTAGAAGATAAGACCAATTAATTAAATAAATTAATCAATTTATTTAATTAAGACAGTTAGTGACGTATTAAATAAATACATGAAATTCATTTATTTAATAATCAAAGATAATTAAATGGAGAAGGGAGATTAAATAAATTAAGAAATTTATTTAATTAAAGAAAGACTTAGACAGTTAATGACATATTTAATAAATAAATAGAATTTATTTATTTAATAATCAAGAGGAATGAAAGGACATGAATTAATTAAATAATCATGAATTATTTAGTCAATAGTCGAATGTGGACCAAGGACATAATTAAATGTCTTAATTATGCTAGGACGAAAGTGGTAAAAATAAAGCTTGCAGGCCTAGGTCATTTTTAGGTGTCTACAGTTTCAATAGATTTTGTTAGGGGGTTACCAATGTCTAGGAAGGGAAATGATTACTTGTTTGTAGTAGTTGATCGGTTTAGCAAAATATGTATCTTAATGCCTTGTAAAAAACAAGTTACTGTTGAATTGATAGCTCAAATGTACTTTCAATTTGCATGGGTTCATTTTGTGTTACCTACTTCTATTGTATCGGATTGAGATTCTTGATTCCTAGTGGAATTTTGGTCAGCTTTGTGGGAACTCATGGACACTAGACTGTAGAAGAGTACAACCTTCCATCCACAAATTGATGGACAGACAAAGATAGTGAATAGGATAGTTGTGCATCTTCTTTAGGGTTACTGCAATAAACATTCTATGTTGTGGGATGAAAATCTTCATTATGTGCAACATGCATACAACCATGCAGCAAACTCTTATACAAAAAGATCTCCTTTTGAGACGTGCTTCGGTTATGTGCCTAAAACACCGATGGATTTTTCTTTTGGGAAGGACGATGTTGAAGATGGATGCCATGATTCAGAGAAGGATTTAAAGTCCATCTAGAAAGTCCAAGCAATTCATCAGGCAACAGAAGCATAATTGGAGAAGAGCCAAGCCAAATACAAGGCTCCACATGATAAGCATCACATCGATCATCACTTCTAGGTTGGAGACAGAGTTTGGTTACATATCATTAAGGAAAGAATGCAAAGTGAAGGAAGGAATCTCAAGTTGATTCGGTATGGTCCCTTTGAGATGTTGGAAAAGATCAGAACCAACACCTTCCACATTAATTTTCCTCCATACATGCAAATTTATTCAATTATCAATGTTGAGAATTTGAAGTTGTATGAGCCTTGTATGATATTGGACGAGGAGACTGATATTCAAGTTCCATTAGTTGATGACCTTTCACCAGAATACATGTCAGAATTTCCCGAAGATGTCATTCTCGATAGGAATGTTTGAACTTCACAAAGAGGAGCAGTTGAATACCTTAGAGTGGGATTGGAGGGGATGAATCTAAGCAAGGAAAAATGGATGGAGATTGGTAAAGTGAGGGAACTTTACCCTCACTTAATTTCTGAGTATTCAAGCTTTTGGAGGTCCAAAAGCTCTCTAGTGGGGAGGACTAATCTAAAGAATCTTCACCAAAAATTGAAGTTTCTCAATTTTCTCCATAAATGGCATCATCAGAAAGAGTTTGGAATTATGACTCCAATGCAATTTGAATGGAGTCAAACGAAGCTACGGATCCCAAGTTATGCTTGGTCAAACCTTGGTCAACTCATGGCTTAGGTCAATGAAAAATGTCAAAATTCAAAGTCACCAAAAGTGGTCAACACTGGTCTCATCACGAAGGGCTTGTAGAGAGATTTCTAACGACCTTCGTTTCACACAAAACATAGGTCATACGCTTGAGATACGGATCGTCAAAGTTTATAGTTGACTGATATAGTCAGCATCCCCAGTCAGGGAGATGGGCTAATGGTACATAGACACATGGCACCCTCCTGGTGTGACACATGGCTCCATCGGTGGTGATTGGTTAATTTTTTTTTTTTGGGGGGATTTGATTCCCTTACCTCTCTACTCCAATCGGCGTGGCCAGCCACTACACCACGAGATCCACTGTAACCAAATATAGCCAACAATTCCTTTTGATAACAAGTAGGTGAAATTTTGTTTTAAAATAGGAAGTCGGGGGGCTGAACCTATGACCTCCCTAGCCCCAAAACACTTACCCACCGTTAGACTATTGAATGCTTACGCATATAGAGCGAGCTGGTTTGATTTTAAAGAAGAGTGGAAAACTGATAACTCCTTATTTTTAAACTTTCTCCCATATTTTTAAATTTTCAAATCCTCCAATTTGTTAAAGAGGTTGAAATAAAACCTCTAAAGATTGAAATATAGAATTTAAGGGGCTAAATACATATATTAAATATTTTAAAGGAAGATTATGGGGGGATATTATTGATTTTAATGTAAATAAGGGATTATTTTGAAGATTTTATGTAAAAATGGGGGATATGTGACATGTTGTAAAATCATTTGGTTATACACCAAATTGAGTAAGTTTCTTATATAAAAAGGGGGGTAGGATGTGAAAAGCGAAGTGGTGATGTGAGAAGAAAATTCCTTGGAGAAATTTTGGTCGATTTACGTGCTATTCAGGAGGTTACTCTTATGCACTTTGAAGGAGGGCTTGTCAAATTTATTTGTAAACCGAGGGGAGATTGTGCCAACATATTGTATTGATTTTTTGGACAAGTAATTGGATCAGTCCACTCTTTGGAGAGGGGCCTGGAGACATAGTCATTCTTACAACGAACTCTGTTATCAATTATGTTTGCATTCTTTCTCTCTTTCTCTCATTATGAATTTCATCACTTTGTTATTCCCATTTATTTAATCATGTTTGTGTGTTAATTTTGATTAGGTAATTTAGATTTTTAAATAGTAATCGTTAAGTATTCTTAAAAAAATTGGACCATGGATCTGTAAAATAGATCAATAGGAGGGAGAGACTTGAGAGAGAGAGGGAGGGAGTGGGAGAGAGATGGAGTGTATCGGGTTAAGGGTAGATGGTAAAGGGTTTAAGGGTTTAGGGTTTAAGGGTTAAGGGTTTAGGGTTTAGGGCTAAGGGAAGAGGGGAGAGAGAGATAGAGGGAGTCAGTAAGAGAGAGAGACCTAAGAGAGGGAGAGAAGATGGGAGGGAGATACTTGAGAGAGAGAAAGAGGGAGGGAGTGGGAGAGAGATACAAGGTAGAGGGTTAAGAGTAGAGGGTAGAGGGTTTAAGGGTTTAGGATTTAAGGGTTAAGGTTTTAGGGTTAAGGGTTAAGGGTGAAGGGTAGAGGGGAGAGAGATAGAGGGAGTGAGTTAGAGAGAGAGGGAGTGGGAGAGAGATAAAGGGTAGAGGGTTAAGGGTAGATGGTAGAGGATTTAAGGGTTTAGGGTAGAGGGTAGAGGGTTAAGGGTAGAGGGGAGCTCGAGATAGAAGTGAGTGAGTCAGAGAGACCTGAGAAAGGGAGAGGGGGTAGGAGGGAGAGACTTGAGAGAAGGAGGGAGTGGGAGAGAGATAGAGGGTAGAGGGTTAAGGGTAGATGGTATAGGGTTTAAGGGTTAAGGGTTTAGGAGTTAAGAGGTAGAGAGAGAGATAGAGAGTGAGTGAGTAGAGAGACCTGAGAGAGGAAGAGGGGGTAGGATGGAGAGAATTGAGAAAGAGAGAGAGGGAGGGAGTGGGAGAGAGGTAGAGGGTAGAGGGTTAAGGGTAGAGTGTTTGAGGGTTTAGGGTTTAAGGGTTAAGGGTTAAGGGTTTAGGGCTAAGGGTAAAGGGGAGAGAGATCGATGGAGTAAGAGAGAGAAACATAAGAGAGGGAGAGGGGGTAGAAGGGAGATACTTGAGAGAGAGAGGGAGGGAGTGGGAGAGAGATAGAGGGTAGATGATTAAGGGTAAAGGGCTGAGGGTTTAAGGGTTTAGGGTTTAGGGTTAAGGGTAGAGGGGAGAGAGATAGAGGGAGTGAGTAAGTGAGAGAGAAGACCTAAGAGAGGGAGAGGGTAGGAGGGAGAGACTTGAGAGAGAGGGAGTGGGAGAGAGATAGAGGTAGATGGTTTTAGGGTTTAGGGTTTAAGGGTTAGGGTTTAGGGTTAAGGGTAGAGAGGAGAGAGATAGAGGGAGGAGTGAGAGAGAGAGAGACCTAAGAGAGAGGTTAAGGGTAGATGGTGGAGGGTAGAGGGTTTAATGGTTTAGGGTTTAAGGGTTGAGGGTTTAGGGTTCAGGGGAGAGGGGAGAGAGATAGGGGATAGAGGGTTAAGGGTAAAGGGAAGAGGGTTCAAGGGTTTAGGGTTTAAGGGTTAAGGGTTTAGGGTTAAGGGTAGAGGGGAGAGAGAGAGGGGAGAGAGAGGGATGGAGTGGGAGAGATAGAGGGTATACACAAAAGAAAATTCTTTCTATTTTCTAAATATTTTACAACATCCTTAATTAAAGGGCGCCTTTGAATTTTCTTAGACTATAATAAATAGATGTTCTCATAGTATATGGGTGTCCTTTCTCTTTTATATGGACCAACAAGTCATAAAATTTCATAGATACAATTACACTACTCCTCTCCATTCATAAAGATATGTTTGACTTTCGACCTACTCACCTAAAACCAGTTGCCTTTTGTTAACCATGAATTATTGATACTGAATTCTTACTACTTCAATTCTAGGTGCATACTCAATTCTGGGTGGGCCCACTAGCTTGCCAATTTAGTGAAATTGGCAACCTAACTTGGCTTATTTGAAAAAATGGGTCCAAGAAATGGGGTCTCCTAGTGACTGGTGGTTTACATCACCAAGAGACCCCATTTCTTGGACCCATTTTTTCAAATAGGCCAAGTAGCTTGTGCCCACTAGATTGCTAAATCGATGAAATTGGCAACCTAACTTGGATTGTTTGAAAAAATGGGTCCAAGAAATGGTATCTCCTAGGGCCCACTAGCTTGCCAATTTGGTGAAATTAGAAATGTAGTGGCCTATTTGAAAAAATGGGTCCAAGAAATGGGGTCTCCCGGTGATGTATACATTATATGAGCATCTCAAATGTATGAGTGACATTGTAAAAGATCTATGAGAACAAAGTACGTAAGGCATCCTTGAATCCTATTTTTGGTTATTATGAGAGAATCTTATAAGCCAAGTTTGTGTGCATGAAAATGGGGCACATTGATTCAATCTTTGATTTAAGTGGGGTGTTGGAATTCATATAAATTGATTTTTTTCTCATGATTTTGTATTACCACTTGATAGTTTTGAGAAAGCATTATGCCTACAAGTACAAACACTTGGGTGTCATATTGGTGTATGAAGCATATTAGAAATTGTAGCACAAACATAAGAACTAGGACTACCAAATAAATCTCATTTTATTGTAAACATCATATTATTAATATAGTGAGTGTTATAACCATTTATGGTTACCAATCATTCTTTTTCTTCTTTTATTCTCTCTCTATTATAACTAGCACCAATTTTCTAACTTATTGTAAAAAAATTCATTTATTAAAACAAATCAACCTAATGATTATATATCAATATCAATATAGCATACTATCTATTCTCATAAACATTTAAGAATTTTAATTTGTAAACATTTTTTATGCATAATGTCATAAAATAATGTCAACATGTCATAAAAATAATCACATTTACAAGTAATAGAAGCATGTATGACTTGTTAGATGTTGTTCAAGTAACATGAATTAACTCAAGTACCCCACAAGTTCTTCACACTTGTTTTCCAACTAAAAATTCATGTCTACCCTCAAACATTTGTAATTGGGTTTGGGATCTAGTTCCCTAGTGCCTATTTATTGCTTCCCTAAAACATTTGTAATGATATTTACTCAAATTTTGAGATTTATTGTTGTTGTCAAACATTTGTAATTCATGCAGCATAATCCATTAATAGTCCAAATTGAAAAATGGCTGCAATCTTTGATGACACGTTACCCGAAGACTGTGTCAATTATGAGCATTCCATTTGAGGTATCAGGATCACATAGGGCACCACTATAATAACCTCTCTCAATTTTTGTTATCTTGAAGTCATTTTCCCATGGTGTCTTGTTTTCACTTGATGGAAAAAGTGTTAAATGCAAGCAATGTAAAGTTGTAAAGTGGTGCAACTTTCATTCTACAACTCGTGTGATCAAATAGACTATTCCAACACATTCAGATCGGTACATTTACACTAGGAATGGTCATCTTTCACACCCAAACATGCTGAATCACTATGAGCTACGTTCAATCGACTCGATTCGTTAAGGGTCCAAAGTGAAAAATAATGGTGATGCTTACAAACTCTTCGTCTGAGCCAAAAAGATCACTTTAGGCCTCTCTACAATAACCTCTCTCAATTTTTTTTTATCTCAGAGTCATTTTCTCGTGGTAACCAGTTTTCACTTGATGGAAAAAGTGTCAAATATAAGCAGTGTAAACTTGCAAAGTGGTGCAGCTTTCGTTCTTCAACTTGTGTAACCAAACAAACTATTACAATGCTCTCAGATGGGTACATTTATGCTAGGGATGGTCCTCTTTCACACCCAAACACATTGAATCACTTTGAGCTACATTCAATCGACTCAATCCTTTAAGGGTCCACAGTGCAAAATGGCTGCAATATTTGATTGGCTATTACTTGGAAACTGTGATGCTTATGAACTCTCCTTCTGAGCCAATAGGATTGCTTTGGGCCCCTCTACAACAACCTCTCTCAATTTTTGTTTTCTCAGAGTCATTTTCCTATGGTGACCAATTTTTAGTTGATGGAAAAAGTGTCAAATGTAAGTAGTGTAAAGTTGAAAAGTGTTGCAACTTTCAATCTACAACTCGAGTGACCAAAAAAACTGTTCCAATGTGTCTATATGGGTATGTTTATATTAGGAATATTCTTGTTTTGCACCCAAACATGCCGAATCACTCTGAGCTACGTTCAACCGACTTGATCCCTTAAGAGTCCAAAGTGCGAAATGGATGTAATCTTTGATAGGCTATTACTCAGAAACCATGATGCTTACGACCTCTTTGTATGAGCTTACAAGATGGTGTTGGGTGCTTCTACAATAACCTCTCTCGATTTTTGTTATCTTGGAGTCATTTTCCCATTGTGTCCAGTTTTCACTTGATGGAAAAAGTGTCAAATGCAAGCAATGCAAAGTTGCAAAGTGCTGCAACTTTCATTTTGCAACTCATGTGACCAAATAGACTATTCCAACGCATCCAAATGGGTATGTTTATGCTATGCATGGTCCTATTTTACACCCAAACACACTAAATCACTTCGAGCTACGTTCAAATGACTTGATCCCTTAAGAGTCCAAAGTGCAAAATGACTACAATCTTTGATGGGCTATTACTCAACAATCATGATGCTTATGAGCTCTTTTTTGAGCCTATAGGATCATGTTGGACCCCTCTACAATAAGATCTCTCAATTTTTCTATCTCGGAGTCATTTTCTTGTGGTGTCCAATTTTTATTTGATGAAAAAAGTGTCAAATGCAAGTAGTGTAAAGTTACAAAGTGGTGCAACTTTTGTTTTACAACTCATGTGACCAAAAAAACTATTCCAACACATCCGTATGGGTACATTTACACTAGTAATGGTATTCTTTTGCACCCAAATGTGCAGAATCACTTTGAGCTACATTCAATCGGGTTGATCCCTTAAGAGTCCAAAGTGAAAAATGACTATAATCTTTGAAAAAATATTACTCAAAAACCAAGATGCTTATGAAATCTCCATCTGATCCTACATGATCATGCTAGGCCCCTCTATAATAAAATCTCTCTATTTTTGTTATCTTAGAGTCATTTTACCGTGGTGTCTAGTTTTTAGTTGATGGAAAGTGTCAAATGCAAGCAATGTAAAGTTGCAAAGTGGTGCAACTTTCATTTTCTAATTTGTGTGACCAAACAAACTGTTCAACCACATCTAGATGGGTATTTTTAAGCTAGGAATGGTCCTCTTTCACACCCAAACACATTGAATCACTCCGAGCTAAGTTCAACCGACTTAATCCCTTAAGGGTGCAAAGTGCAAAATGGTTGCAATCTTTGACGAGATATTACTCAGAAACCATGATGCTTCCGAACTCTCTGTCTAAGCCTACGAGACTGCATTGGACCCCTCTAATAACCTCTCTAATTTTTTGTTATCTTAGAGTCATTTTCTCATGGTGATGAATTTTTAGTTGATGAGAAAAGTGTCAAATGTAAGCAATGTAAAGTTGCAAAGTGGTGCAAATTTCATTTTGCAACTTGTGTGACCAAATAGACTGTTCCAATGCATTTGTATATGTTAGTTTACACTATGAATAGTCCTCTTTTGCACCTAAAAATGCTGAATTACTCCAAGCTACGTTCAACCAACTCGATCCCTTATGATGGCATGCAAAACAATCAAAAAAAGAAACATTCACACAACAGTTGAGAAGTCTGAGTTTTCCACACCAAAAGCATATGATCATCCTCAAGTCTAGCAGGGGAAAGACATTTTTTTACTATCCCCCTTTCCCTTACAACAATATACAACCAATTGAAAATGTGTACAATGGTGGAACTCAGAAACATTTTATTTTTTACTCAATTAACAACTTTGCTTGTAAAACATTTTTTCATTTTCATTTGAGATGATTTGCTATGCTTGAAAATTGGAGTCTAAAAGAAACAAGTGATGCTCTCATGTACATTTATTATTTGGCGTGATAAATAAAGTTTTCACCCAAGTTCATTTCTTATTTGTATTATAAATTACAAAGCTTTCTCACAAGTCCATTTCCTATATAGGAAATAATATTGAAAAAAATTGACATATACATCTTTTGACATGTTTATATGGTGATGGATAAAGAACATAAAAATGCATTATGTACTATGGGGATTATGCTGTGAAAATTTTTAAAGACTATTTAAAATAAATTTTTGTATGATAATGTGTCAAGAAGTTAACTACTCATCATCTACTATGAATATTATGTTTTGCAAGTGCTGTGAAGATTATGTATCCTTTGCTCAATTGAGTTGTTCCAATAAAAATATTAAATATACTAGAATATTTTTATGAAACATCTCATGGAATACCAATTAAAAACATTATTTTGGTTTTAAATAAGGCATTTGATGGAACTCTTTGAATTAAACTGAATTGAGATATGCAAGAATAAGGGAGCACTAGGAAATACATTGCTCAAGGATCTTAAATAAACCTTCTTACCAAATTTGAAAAAGCATGATAAGCCCATGGTTGAAAATTTTGTACTGATCAAAGTGGGTACTAATTCTATATTATATAGATCATAATTCTTCTTTATTTTTAATATCTTCTAACTTTGGTATTGGTTTCACCAAGTCGTGAAGGGTGAATTGTTCTTTATTCAATTATGCCTATGTGGATTCATTTTCTTTATCTCCTGTTGCAATTTTGGGTGGATTACTTCTTTCAAATTATTGGGAATGCTTTGGGTAGATTTATATTGATTGATCCGATGGACATAGAATTATATCAAACTTGGGTTTCTTGAAAAATTTTGGTTGACAATTGGGGAGCGAGCATGGAAACAAGCCATTGATTATGAAAATGTTAGTGTAGAATATTCTGCCTAAAATATTCCTTTAGATAAGTTTGCTAGTTGTTAGATTTTTAGGATAATGATTGCTTAATTGTGCAATATTGCATGGAGTTGCATGCCTATTTTCTAGTTGGAAGTTGCCATTCTAGAAGGCTCATCTCTTTATATATATATATATTATACTCTTTCTTAAGCAATTATCAAGTTAATAATAAGTGCATTTATTTATATAGTTAATCTTTTATTTTCAATTTGTGTAATTTTATAATTTGTAGCTCTACTAGTATTCCTGGAAATATTGAAGTTGTTTAGCATCAATCAATAAATATTCAAGACAAACCATGAAGGATAGTAATGAGCAATGCTAGGGCTAACCAGTTAATAAGTATACACGTGAATAAGTCAAGCATACATGTGAATAAGTGAAGCACAAGAACTCAAATACATGTAAGCCTTGAAGTATACAGATGATTACATAGTATACACTAATTAATACAAATTATATGCATAAATACAAGGTATACACATGAATACACATAATCACAAAGTGTACATTGGAATACACGTAACTGATATGTAATTAGAGGTTTAAAAATTAACTTGTAAATTAAATCTAATTAGAGTAATTTCCCAATCTAATGCAGAATTGACTGATTATGCTTTTTAATCATTGAAATTACAATAAGGTACACTTTAAAATCAATTATTGAAAAATAAACTAAATTGAACTAGAGAGAAATTGAGACAAAAGAGAGAAGAATGAGATAGAGAAATAGAAGGATCACAATGCACAGATTGATAATGGAGTTTGACTAATGTGGACTATGTCTCTGGGTCCGCTTCTCAATGTTGGGACTGCTTTATTGATATCGCCAAGCAAAATTATTCTTTGTTACAATACCCAATCTCCACGAACCTGCAATTATCTCTCCACAATCTCTCACTCTTTTACAATTTTTGGTCTATGCAAACACCTTGTAATTTTCTCTCAAAAAAAACTCTAACTCTCTACCTTTCACCAAGAGCATAGAAAACTCCCCAAAAATTACTTACTCAATACTTTGCTAAAAACCCCCTTTTTATACAAATTTATTTGCTAGTATGGGATTTAACCATATTATTTTGCAAATATTGCATATCTTCCATTTACAAGTAAAAATTCCAACCAATTCCCCTTAATTACATAAAATTCTCCAATTCCCTGATGTAATCTCGTTTAAATATAATAAAATCATCTTTAAAGATTATTTTAAATCTTTAAAGATGATTTTAAGCCCCTTTTAATTCCATGTTTTTGGGATTTTACTAATAAAAAGGGTTTTGGTTATAATTTAGGGGTTATATTATTGAAATATGAGTTTACGCGATTTTTTCCTCTCCTTGTTTTATGGGCAAGGAAAGAGGATTTAAAGGGATAAAATTCCACCAAATCCTCGTTTTTTTCTTTTAATTTTTAAACCATATATTTTTTTCTTTAACAAATATGGTTTAATCCATATTTATGCCATGTCATATACTCTTGCCACATCACCACCTACCACATCACCATGTTGATGTCATCAAAGTCAACTAGAGTCAATTTTTTGACCAACCTTTGACCAACTGTAACTTTCACATACGAGCTCCATTTTTGAGACCAAATATAGTTCCAGAATCAACACGACAAGCACTACAACTTGGCACCATTTTTGCCTCATTTCCAGATGATCATTTTTTTCCTTTTTGAATGCCTAATTCACCTATTTGACCAGACCTTTGACTGCACATAACTTCTACATACAGACTCCTTTTGAGCCCATTCAAGTTGTGTTAGGACCGTTTCAGCGAGCTCTATCCAATGATGCTGATTTGGATGAAGTATGAGACTGTGAAATTTTTAGGTATTCTGAATCCACCTGGATCAGTAACAAAGTATACACGTAAGTTGTAAAGTATACACTTGAATACATGTAACTCATATCTATTGAGCCATGGATTTATAATGTAAATATGGACACCATTGATAAAAAATATTTGTATTAACCAAATACCCATGTAGGAATACATCAATATATGTCGATATAGGTATAAAATATATACAAAATAGTCATATAGGCTTATGAGAATGCCATATAGGCATACAATGTCAAATATATGCAATACAAAATATGTACAAAAATGCCATATAGGCATAAAAAGGGCTCTAAAATCAAAAGTCATTACTCTCTATGCTCTCGAATAGACTCTTGTCCTTTGCTTGTCAGTTGGATGGTGAAAATTCTATCACTTGTTTATTCTGAGATCAAGGAGTGCTCTTGGTGCTCCTCCTAGGGTTTAGTTCCTGGTTAAGCTTTATTTGTTACAATAATAAGTAAAGACATTAATATATAGAAATTACATTATAAAAAATGATATATTTAATAAAATAATCACTTACCACCACTAGACGATCACTCTCCTCAAGGGAAATATTTGCATGCCCATATTGTGGCATGCTAAATCCCTGTAGAAACCATCCAAAGAGAAATTAAACTATAAATCAATAATGGTTTGGTTTTTCAGTAACTAACAACTATAACAACAAATGTAAATTGAAATTTAGTAATCTACCTCATACCTCCATGAGAGGCATTGAGGAGTTTATCAGTAGAAACACCAAGCTCCATTTCCCAATGAACATGTGATGGTGTATCCGCTTCCAACATCTGAAAAATAAAACAACAAATTATTCAATCAAAAAAACTACAATAGTGATGCACATCATGGCTTATAATGTATGAGATAATGGACAAAATTTTGAGTACTTATTGAACTATATATTTCTTACTATCATGCTTACTATTTGCTCTATACATAGCTTGTTTGAAAGAACCTATTTTAGGCTTTTATCCATAGTAGCAAGGCGGTGAACAGTTTGATAAAATGCTTTGGTAGACATGTACAAAAACTGTGGTAGTATAGAGAAGGAAGTGAACTATTTGAAAAAATGCCTCAAAGAAATGAGGTATGAGGTCTCATGGTGATGGAATGCCATTATAAATAAATGTGTCATAGCATTCCATCACCATGAGACTACATTTATTTGAGGCAATTTTTTAAACAATTCATTTCCTTCTCTATGGTATTATGCTAGGATGGGGTGGATGGTATAGTGTGGTCTTGGTTATGAGATGGAGGGTGATCGTGACATGAAGAGGGAGGGGTGGGGATATGAACAAGTGGAATAAAATGTGGAAGGTTCCATGGATTGGTATATTGAGAATGAGGATGAGGACCTTGAAAATAATTTTGAGGGGAATTTGGCTAAAGGCTTGGTTTCTATTCTTTAGATAGTGAGTTGTTTGAAAAAATGCCTCAAAGAAATGTGGTCTCATGGTGATGGAATGGCATTCCATCACCATGAGACCACATTTCTTCAAGTCATTTTTTCAAACTACTCACTGCCTTGACTATGATATTGCTTACTATTATGCTTTGATAGATTTTTTCCAAGCATCCATAGTTTGTTGGAAAGCACCTATTTTAGGCTTTTAGCCATAGCAGCAAGGAAGTGCGTAGTTTGATAAAATACTTTGGTAGACATGTATGGAAAATGTGGTAGCATAGAAAAGGCGGTGAGCTATTTGAAAAAATGTCTCAAAGAAATGTGGTCTCATGGTGATGAAATGCATTTCTTTGAGGCATTTTTTCAAACTACTCATTGCCTTGTCTATGATATTGCTTACTATTATGCTTTTATAGATTTTTTCAAAGCATCGATAGTTTGTTGGAAAGCACCTTTTTTAGGATTTTAGCCATAGCAACAAGGAAGTTGAATTAGTTTGATAAAATTCTTTGGTAGAAATGTATGGAAAATGTGGTAGCATAGAAAAGGAGGTGATTTGTTTGAAAGAATACTTCAAAGAAATGTGGTCCCATGAGACCACATTTCTTCAAGGAATTTTTTAAACTGCTCACTACCTTGTCTATGTTATTGCTTACTATTATGCTTTGATATATTTTTTCCAAGCATCCATAGTTTGTTTGAAAGCACCTAATTTAGGCTTTTAGCCATAACAACAAGAAAGCTAGTAGATTGATTAAATACTTTGGTGGATGTGTATGGAAAATGTGGTAGCATAGAAAAGGCGGTGAGTTGTTTAAAAAATTCCTCAAGGAAATGTGGTCTCATGGTGATGGAATGTGGTCTCATGGTGATGGAATTCACCATGAGACCACATTTCCTTGAGGCGTTTTTTCAAACAACTCACTGCCTTGTCTATGCTATTGCTTACTATTATGCTTTGATAGATTTTTTTCCAAGAATCCATAGTTTTTTGGAAAGCACCTATTTTAGGATTTTAGCCATAGTATCAAGGAAGTGAGTAGATTGATAAAATTCTTTGGTAGACATGTATGGAAAATGTGGTAACATAGAAAAGGTGGTGAGCTATTTGAAAAAATTCCTCAAAGAAATTTGGTCTCACGGTGATGGAATGCCATTCCATCACCATGAGACCACATTTCTTAGAGGCATTTTTTCAAACTACTCACTACCTTGTCTATGCTATTGCTTACTATTATGCTTTGATAGTGTGAACATAAAATTCATCTAGCTCCCTTCAGGTCTTGTTTTTTTTTTTTCTAAAGTGTCGGCCCATGCCTAAATGAATATCATTGAAAATTTTGAACTTTGCCACATGTCCACCCAACGTTCTCTGAAGAGATTCCCCTTTCGCCTTTCAAACGGCCCTTGTCATGCTTCCACATGTCGTCGTCACGTGCATCAAAAGGCTTCTTCTTTTCATTTTCAAGTCAAACCTTGCACTTGTGCTCCACGTAGCTTCCACCCGCTTATTCTTTGGAAGGTCCCACAGTCAATGCTAGTGTAAAGGTATGCTTCCACTTGTCTTCCTGGTGCAAGCTTTCAATGACAGGGAGAATAATTAAATCAAGGGCTACAAAATATCATGACATGTCTTTTCGACAGGGACTCCTTCGAAGCAAGGGATGGAGGGAATTGTCAACTGTGATATGCTACCAAGTGTGCTAACTGCCTTACTGGGTGGCGACACTTGTTTGAACAGGGATTTGCTGGGACCACTACCATCATTCGCAGGGGAATGCATCCAGTTGGAAGTGACTACATGTTGAGGCCTGAATATTTTTTTTTGCAACTACCAGGGAAATCATGGTAGCTACATCATTGTTACAATTCTTGAATCTTTTCTATTATGGCTCACCAAGCGATGGAAGTGCTCGATATATATGGTAGTTTTTTTTGTTTTTGATGGGGGTTCTAGTTTTTTAGAGTTTTAAGAATTATGTTTCTAGTTCTACTATTTTAAAAGTTATAGAATCATAGGAGATATAAATTTTAAGGAGACACCAGGCCTTTTTACTACTTTAGATTATTGTAGAAAGATTCACAGACTATGCCAATTGTTTAGCCTCTCTTTTTTTCTCATGTTATTTGATAAAATTTATACTATGACAATATTGTTCACGAATGTTTTATTTACAGAACTTCTATAATTTAAATTCAAGTTTGTTCACCTAGATCATGTCTTTTGACTCCTCTTTCAATAAATGTGTGTGAAAGGTTATTTTATGTCATTAAATGCACTGTTCATGCTTAAATCTTTAAATTCTGTTGTTCTAGGACATAGTAGATTGTTGAACGGTCCCTTAGACTAATCCAAAAGATAGGTTTATCGTGCCTTTTTATCTAAGTCTTGGCACATTACCGTAGTTAGAAATTTTCATTTTAATCTACTTGCTTTTCCCTTTTCAAACCCCAATTACAGAAGAAGCCGACTTCTTTAAAAATCTAGAGGTCACCCAGTTTAGCGCAATTGGTCCCACATAAGCTGAATTTCCCACAAGAGGCTGTTACCTTGCCAATTTTTGGAATCAACAATTTTTTTTTTTCCTAGCATGCCCGATGGGACTAACCTTAAATGAGTTAGATTTTACAGAGGGTGTATGAGCCATCAGCCTGTTACTAGGTCTCAAATAGCAAATAAACCTGGTTTAATAGTACCACCACTAGGAATAGTACATGCCGCAACTTAATTAGTAAATTTTTTGCTTCCTCCACCCTATCCGCTAGTCATGTTGCAAGGTGCTAATAGAAACTATATGGTGTGGGATGTCAGAAGTCCTCTCATAGCACCAATAGCACTCGCTATTTGGAATGCTATCCTGCTGTCCACTCTAAATGCTATACCTAAACTCACTAGAGATGGCTCAAGAACACCCGCTAAACATCTACAAGATATGGTGGACATATGTTTGGTGCATGGCATCACTGCACAAAATGTGGTGCTAAGATTACTTGCAGCCTCCTTCAAAGGTAGGGCATTAGATTGGTACTAAAAATTGCCAACTAGCACTATGTGCACCTGGGATGAGCTCAAAGCTCCATTCTATGAAATATTTTTGAATGACAGAGACCGCTCATCGATATACTATTAGTTGTCTATTATAAAGCGAGCCCCACAAGAAGCTATGAATGACTATAACACCCGATTCCATATCACTTGGCAATGAATCCAAGTTGCTATCTGCTCGTCACCTGTGCTAGTGTTTGTATTCTACTTGAAGTCTATCAATGCCAACATCTCGATGATGATCCAGTCTTTGAGTGGAACCACTCTACCAGGCGCTTACAGCCTTTCCGTTAAAGCATAGAACAATTTAATAGATGCTGGGAAGTTTCTGCCCTGGCCCATCATGCCAATATTTCCATAAACTCCCATTCCTGGTCAGGGAGTCGCATCCATCAGTGTGTTAGCTACTCAATCTATGTACACATATCCAAGCACCCTGTAGAATGCCACTTCCACATTAGGATCTTTGAAGCACAAGATGAGCGAATTCAAGGAGATACTGAGGATAATGGCTAATGACATAACTACCCTCAAGTGGAACCAGTCTGCGCCGCCAAAGCCAGCATATCAAAATTATCAAGGTGGAAGATCTTACAAGAAAAACTAGTTTCAAGGGGGTGCTCGCACAAATCCACAGGCATAGACAACTAATCAAATAGTACCAGTGCCTTCCCCATTACAGAATGCCAACCCAAGCTCAAGCTAAGAATTGATGGTGAGGAAAAATAACTTAGTAGAAGATATCAACCCCTGGTGCTTCCCTTGTAGCGACACACTTATGCCCTGAAATTTCCCACGTGGAAACCTATAGCAAAGGGTGGTTGAACAACGCATTCAAGGCATGACTTCAAACCAAGGAGGTTATGCATATGCCTCTTCACAAATGGATAATGTGGTGCTTACCGTGAAAATGCAAGGGATGTCCCTAGAACAAGAGATGGACATTGCTCCTAATCATGTGCTCTTCTCATGGATGGAAGAAGAAGATATAGTGTTTGCCAATTATGACATGTCCCTGTCAAAAATGTCGCAAGTACAATCTGACTACAACACTCGCTCGAAGAGGAGATTCACGGGTGAACCGATCATCTCATAATCAGTCAATCTACAACCCAAGGGTGCTTCCAACCAAACACCAGGTCTCTCTGTAGTAGCACCATAAGGTCCGCTGCGGAAGGAAATTTTATAACCAAAGCTAGGGAGCAAAAGCTTCCAAATCCACCGCCCTTTAATGTGGTGGAACAACTAAAGAAATCATCTGCTAATGTGCCTCTTTGGGATATATTATCTATTCTAGATCAAAAGACATTGTTATAGAAGGATCTTCAAGAAGACACAGGCACAAAGCCAATAGAGCGGTGTCCTGAAGAGAAGGTCACCAATCCATCACCACCGGCCAAAGTTCTCACCAATCGCATGGAGGCAACATCTTATGAGGTTAAAGATAGGCCAAAACCCAAAACTTTTTTCTTAACTTTTATTGTAGGAGAGAAGCTATTACACAATTCCTTGATTGGTTTCAGTGCCAGCACTATAGTCATGCTGAAACAAATAGCAGAAGCTTTAGGACTCAACTATGAACCTATGAAAAGAGGAGTAATGCAACTAGATGGGAACAACTTTGAAATGGTTGGTCTCATTAAGGGCCTTCCCTTGAATTTATTCAACTACCCCAATGTCACAGTACCACAAGATACTATGATCATAGATGTTCCTCCCATGTTTGGCCTCTGTTTATCCTGAGAGTTTACTTCAAAGGTGAGCGGATACCTGTCCCTTGATTGGTTGCACATGATTCTCAAAATGAAGTGTGATGCAAAAAGGAAAATAGAATCTGAAGCTCTACATTCCGAACATGTGGCTAACCAAGCTATGATCAACTTTGAGGTCACTCATACCTCTATCACCAAGCAAGAAATGTACTGCATCGAGTTGCTTGAAGATGAAAAGGTAACCGAACATTGGACTAATCAAGAAGATGCTCTCTTACGTGAACATATAGACACTGATCCTTTCAACAACTACCATGCCACTAGGTTGGGCACATACATCATCTACGACGAAGATCAAGTGCTCTCGAAGGTCATCAAAGAACCCAAAGGTGGCCAAGATCTAGAACTGTGGACTTTGCATTTCGATGGAGCAAGATGCAAGGTAGGCATAGGAGCCGAGATATGTTTAATATCCCCACATAATGAAAAGACACTAAGGTCTTTCCACTTCCAGTTTGCTTATTTGAACAATGAAGCTGAGTATGAAGGACTAGTGCAAGGTCTAAGCCTTGCAGAATGAATGGGTATTAAGAAACTAATGGTGTTTGGAGATTATGAACTAATACTCAATCAAGTCTGGGGAATTTCTGCAGCCAAGAATGTAACCCCACCTCTGACCTCAAATGGTAACCAAAGAGAAAAATATAGAGGTGGATTGCATGGCATCAATCGGATCTTAGTTTGACCCCACCTCTGACCTCATTCACAACAAGCACTCCATACGAGTGATAGTCTGACTAGCTATTTTGGACAATGATCAAAGCTAGCAAGTGTTCGACAGTGATGAACATATTGCCTCCATCTAGTAGTTGGGAGAATTTTCTGACCAACTCCAACTAAAGATTGCCAAAGCTTACAAAGGAAAAATCATGTAGATAAAGTCCAATAAGCTCCCTATGGGATTGACCACTCTCAAGAATCTTTTCGATTGTGACGATGCAAGAAATGACGAAAGGAAGTTTGTAGAAGACAAAAGCGACTACAAGGACCTTCAGGTTGCAAATGGGAGAAAGTTTAAAGTCGGGAAGGATGTCCCACATCATGATAAAGAAAGACTCATCAACTTCTACACAAGGTACGAAGGAGTGGCGGTATAGTCATACTATGACCTCAGGGGATATGATCCCGGTGTCATCCAACACACAATAGAGTTGGTGGAAGGTACAAACTAGTCTGCCAAAAATAGAGGCTAGTAAGTCCCAAGATTGAAGTGCTCATGGCACAAGAATTGATAAAATTAATCTAGTCACAGATTGTCTTCTCCATAAAGCTTAGCATGTGGGTATCCAACCTGGTCCTAGTCTGAAAGAAGAGTGGAGATATCGGTCTATGTGTAGACTTTTGGGACCTAAACAGAGCATCCCTAAAAGATCACTACCCGCTACCTTCAATGGATTCAATCCTACATACAGTGGTCGGATCAGAGATGTTTTCCTTACTAGATGGTTTCTCTGGTTATAATCAAACCTGCCTCAAAGAGGTAGACCAACACAAGATGACATTCCCCACCAAGTGGGGAATGTTCGCATATGCCAAGATGCCTTTTGATGTCTCAAATACAAGAGCCACCTTCCAGCGAGCAATGGATATTGCTTTCAGCAAGCTGATCAACAAGATTATCCTGATTTATTTGGATGATTTGACTATGTTCTCCAAGTCCAAGGATGATCATTTCAATCACCTTGAGATGGTTTTCAAAAAATGCCAAGAGTTCGGGGTATCCCTGAACCCAAAGAAGTGTGTCTTTGGAGTTCCTCAAGGAAATTTATTAGGACACGTAGTGTCTAAAGAAGGAGTTTCAATCGATCCTAAGTGGGTGAAAGAAATCAAAGAACTTCCCCTTTTGGTCAACAAGAAAGGTGTCCAATCTTTCTTAGGAAAGGTAAATTTTGTTAGCAAATTTATTTATGATTTCACAGGAATAATTAAGCCAATTACTCTAATGCTAAAAAAGGAACAAGCATTTAAATGGACAAAAGAAGCTAGAAAATCCTTTGAGAAAGTTAAGGAGGCTATTTCATCAGCTCTTGTGCTAGTTAACCCAGACTTATTAAAGGACTTCATAATGTATGTGTTCAGTAGAAATTCAAGCATTTCTATTGTCTTGACATAAAAGGATAATGAGGGAAAGGGAGAACATCCAATAACATTTCACTCCTAGACCCTAAAGGAATATGAGATAAATTACAACTTTGTCAAGAGGCAAGCATTTGCAATTGTAAAGGGACTCAAGAAGTTCTGCTACCTAATATCTTGCAATAAGGTGATGGTTTATGTTGCACATTCTAGTGTGCATGAATACATCATGGAAGGATAGATCACCAAGAAATGGGATAATTGGATCACCAAGATCCTTGAGTATGACATTGAAATTAGGCCTACCAAGACCATTCAAGGAAGAGGATTGTGTGAATATCTCGCACATGATGAAGAGATAGCTGTGGAGGAAGAGCAACTAGAGTTAGTCCTAACAAACAAATCCGATTCTGAGGACTGGTGGATGGTAGATATAATAAGGTTTATGCACACGGGAAAATGCCCGTTGATCCTTCCTCCTCCTCAGAAGAGGTTCTATCAATTGCAAAATAGTGGATTCACACTTATCGAAGGGATCCTATTCAAAAGGAATTTCAACGACATCCTATTGTGGTGTGTGACTACAGAAAAATCAAAAAGGATCCTCGACACTTACCACAATAGTGCCATGGGTGGAAACTTATCCGTTAAAAATACCACCATTAAAATCATGTGCACATGATACTTCTAGCCGATGTTCAACGATTCCTACTCTTTGGTAAAAAAATGCAAAGAATTCCAGTTCTTTGTAAGAAGAAGAAAAAATTCTGCAATGCCTCTCAATCCGATAGTGGCTAATGAGTCATTTGCACAATGGGGCATGGACTTCATCAGAATGATCAACCCTACATCCAGCATGGGACACATGGATTTTAACGGCCATAGATTATTTCACCAGTTGGACCGAAGTTGTGCCCCTGAAAAATGCGACGAAGGCGAAGATAGTAGATTTCCTTGAGGAACTAGTTACAAGATTCGGCCCTCCCAAAACCATCATCTTTGACAATGCTAAAGCTTTCCTAGGTGCTAAGGTATGCCAATTTGTGCTTATGCATGGCATATTTCTTAAAACATCATCAAATTACTACCCACAGGGGAACAACTTAGTTGAGTCAATGAACAAGAATCTGGTTCGAATCCTCAAAAGGATTGGGTTAGAGCACCAAAGAGAATGGCACAAAAACATCTGAGCAACACTTTGGGAAGACCGCATAACTCCTAAGCAAGTCCTCAAGACTTCACCTCATGAGCTGGTGTATTGGAAAGAGGCGTTATTTCTAGTTTCCATAGAAATTCTAGCACTACAATTGCTAAAATCTCTTGAGGTGGAACAAAATGGTGCTATGGAGGTTTGGTTGGCTGAGTTGTTGGAAGTGCAAGAAAAAAGGGAAAAGTCCCTAATAGCTATGACCAACCACCAACAAGTGGTTAAGTGGTGGTTTGACAAGAAAGTGTCCAACCAAGGCCTAAACTATGAAGACTTAGTGCTAAAGTTTAATGAAAGAGTCGCAAAGCCAAGTCAGCATGAGAAATTTGACAACCTATGGGAGGGCCCATTCAAAATAATTCAATGCAAGGAGCATAACACATTTGAATTAGAAAATAAAATATTATTTAATTAAGCTGCTTGACCTACCAATGTAAATACGTGTATAGTGTTTTTGATTTTTCTTTCCTTTTCATTTTTGTTGGCTGGTATTTTATTTTGACTCTATGATTTGAAAGGTGGAATGAGTAACTTAATATTGCAAAATGAGAAAAAATAAATTCAAAGCTGGTGGGACAGAAGAAAACCAAAATACCCACATACAAAATTAAATTGAAACCATGTATATGTTGAAAGGAAGGAATAACCCACATAGTAGAATCCAGAATCATGAAACAAGTTGTTTATATTAAAGCTATATTTCATTATATATGTTGTAATATATACATTATCAAAATGGCTTAAGGGCCACAATTCTAAATATGTATCTTTCTTCCACTTCTTTTCTATATATTATGCAATAGAGCCTTTTCCAGGCATATATATACAAAATATGAGCTAACGGGTGCAAGTTTTAAAAGAAAAAAGAAAAACTAGGAGGTTTTCAATCAACAACACAGGAAGCAACAATAGTGTCTACAATATCCTCAACATCAATAATAGTAGCAACAACATCATTCACAGAAGCAATGACCAGCGGTGGTGGGAACAATAGGTTTCTGAAGTTCATATACCAGTCAATGTCATAGAATGACACCACGTTGTAAAGGTGAAAGAGAAAATGATAGGCACACTCAACCCTTAAACGATGCTCATTCTCTGACTGGAGGCAAAAAACAATTAGAAATGGTAGCCATGGTATGATCGCATCCTCTTCAATGAACCTCTAGAGGTCACTTGCGAATGGGATACCTCTACCAAATGCAGCATTGGACACCACCTCGTCGATGTAAGGAAAGCTTAGGTGTGGAAAAAACTCTCCTAACATCAAAACCTTAGGGAATAATACAGATATGACTTTAAATTTTGCAATTAAAGTTCATTAAGATACACTTGAAAAGAATAACAGAAAAAGAGAAATGAACACATACACAATTGGACACTAGATTTATGTGGGAAAACCCTTACGGGAGAAAAACCCACGACATCAAGAAAAGCCTCTTTGTATTACAGTAAAGAAGATTACATACAGAATTTAGACTTAACTTTCTGATGTCAATTTACATTAGCAACATTCACTAATCAATCTTGTACAAAACATTAATCTCACAATGCTCTCAGACAACATACAATGAATTCACTCAAATCAATCCATGTTCAATCGAGCAACACTTCGTTGTCTCACTCTTATCATCGTCATCAACCATTGCAGAGTGTAATCCATTCTACTCATGGTCTGTTCGTTTTCCACACAAGAATAGTCCCAACTATTCAACTACCAATAGTTCTCATTCTGCTTCGCTCATTGGTTCAAAAAAAACCACGTCAGACATTCATTCCATCAAAATGTTCAAACAAAATTGCATGTTAGTGAGACACTAGACCGTGTCTCCTCGATGCCTAAATGACTGACTATCCTTATCGACAAGATTCACCACCATTGGCAAGACCATCATCGTCGGCGAGACATCATACCAAACACAAATCCATCGACGAGATATCCTCTATCAGAAAGAGTTCACATTAATCACAGAACGGTCGGAGAAACCAATACTATCACCAAGAGTTCATACCGAATACACTAGCTTGTCAGCGAGAGAAACATCCATCGGCAAGAGTTCTCATCGAAGGTATACCTGTCGGCGAGACCTCCACTGTTGCTTAGAATCTTATTGAGCCTCCATGTCACCTCGCTGAAATTGTTATGTAAAACTATTGGTGAGACATACTCTGTCAAAATGAGACACTCTGAAGGTTCATGCCTCTCCCCGATGATCACCAGGAATCAACCCATCGGCAAGAGGTCTTCTCAGATGGAAAGAGATAGGAACTTTCATAGTGATAGCCATGTCTTTCCGATGACTCCCATCGGAAAGACAGATCCAGAGTCTCTGGGACTTTGATCTTATGAACACAGTTGCTAGTCGGTAAGACATTTTGAGAGTCTCACCAATTTTTCTCTTTCAAGAGTTTCATGTCAGTAAGCTTGAGGCACATTTTCCAACAATCTCCCACTTGATGAAGATCTTACTAACACCTCCAGAGCACAAAAAAATACTGAAACTCATGGGCACTAAGGCCCATCGAACTGGCACACCACCTGAACTTATCTGTGCTCATTGGTTTCATCAATGCATCTACAACATTTTCCAGAGTATCCACTTTTTCTAAAGAGACCTTTCCATCCTCCACCATATCTCGTACAAAATGATATTGCACATCAATATGTTTCATCCTGGCATGGAAAGTAGGATTTTTCGCCGAACAAATAGTACTCTGAATGTCACAGTAAATTGTAATTTTCCCTGCATCAAACCCAATGTTAGAACACCAACATTTTAACTAGATTTCTTCTTTACAGGCGTTTGTTGTTGTCATATATTTTTCCTTTGTAGTGGACAAAATGACTACAGCCTATCGCTTACTCATCCAACTAACTGCACCACCATTTATCATGAAAATATATCCACAGGTGGATCTTCTACTGTTAATGTCCCCGGCCCAATCAGAATCCACATAGCCTTGAATGCTAAGAGTCCTCTATGATTCAACCAAATTGCCATGGTAACACAAAGCATATTCTGAAGTGCCCTTCAGATATCTAAACACTCTTTTCACAGCATCCCAATGTGTCCTTCCAGGATTTTCCATAAAATGACTAAGTACTTCCACTGCTTGGGAAATGTCTGGCCTTGTATAGACCATTACATACATTAAACTACCAAATGTACTAGCATAAGGCACTTTGGTCATGTCCTCCATCTTATCTGAGATTTTGGACAGTCTTCAATAGATAGCTTCATTCCCTGTAAAACTGGAACAACTAGTCGCTTGCAATTAGTCATACAAAATCTCTCCAGAACAGTATTAATATACTTACTCTGACTAAGCCAAAATTTTCTACTCTTCCTGTCCCTGGTTATTTCCATTCCCAAAATATACCTGGCTGCACCAAGATTTTTCATTTCGAACTTTGCAGACAACTGAGATTTTAGATCAGAAATCATTAACTTACTATTGCCTATGAACAACAAACCATCAACATAGAGAGAAATAATAAGAACACGATCATTTTCAACTTTGTAGTACACACAATGATCAGATTTTGATCTTACAAATCCCAATGACAAAACAAACGTGTCAAACTTCTGGTACCACATTCTAGGAGATTTTTTTAATCCATATAGAGATTTTTTCAACTTGCAAACCAGATTTTATTTACCTTTTTCCACAAAGTGTTTAGGCTAGGACATATAAATTTCTTCTTCAAGGTCACCATGAAGAAATGATGTCTTCACATCCATCTATTTAATCTCTAAGTCACATGCTATTGTAAGTGACAAAAGAAATATGATAGACATCAGCTTAGCTACAGGAGAAAAAAATTTCTCCATAATCAATTCCCTCTACCTGGGAATACCCCTTCGCAACCAACCTCACCTTATACTATTCCACACTGCCATCCAGACCTATTTTCTTTTTAAATATCCATTTGTAGCCAACAAATTTTCTGCCTTCAGGCAAGGGCACCAAACTCCAAGTATCATTCTTTTCTAATGATGCCATTTCTTCATTCATGGCTTCCAACCAAGAGTTTGAATCAGACATTCTAAATAGCTCTTTCATAGTCCTAGGCTCATCAGTGCTAGAAATTAAAGCATAGGCACAAGTAGAATCTAACAATGAAAACCCATACCTATTAGGTTGCTTTCTTTCATGTGTTGACCTCCTCACAGGCTGAGGCTGAGGTTGATATTCTTCTTCAGAACTCTCAGAACTACTTGAGCTCTCCTTAGTTTTAGGTACATTTTAAATTTTGAATTCCTCTTTATTTGGTGTTAGAGGAATTTCAACTACATCCTTTTTATTTTTTGATTTTGTCTCTGACTGCAGATCCAAAGTAGAAGGCTTCAGCTCACCAAAAATAACACTTTTTCTATATAGAACATTCTCCATATCAAGATTCCAAAGCTTGTATCCTTTTATGCCAACATTATAACCAATAAAAATACATTTAACAACCTTGTTTTCCAATTTAGACCTTTTTTCATTTGACACATATGCATATGCCTCACAGCCAAAGACACGAATATGTATCAGAGAGGGCTACTTTCCAGACCATGCTTCCAAAGGTGTTTTCTCAACAAGAGCAGAATTCAGAGAATGATTTATTAAATAACATGTTGTTGCAACTGACTTAGCCCGTAAATTCTCCTCCAGGCCAACACTCCTTAGCATACTTCATGCTCTTTCCATCATTGTCCTGTTGAACCTTTCAGCAACTACATTTTGTTGCAGAGTGTAGGGTGTAGTTTTATGTCTTTTAATCCCATGATCTTTACAGTACCTTTCGAACTCATTAGAAAAAAACTCACCGCCATTGTCAGTCCTTAAACATTTTATTTTTCTTCCAGTCTGATTTTCCACAAGGTTTTTAAATTCCTTAAAATGACTAAACACTTCTAATTTACTTATCAAAAAATAAACAAATGGTCTTCTTGAATAATCATCAATGAACGATACATAATAACTTTGTTTAGACAAAGAAGGAACATTTACTGGACCAAATACATCAGAATGAATATAATCAAGTAAACCAAAAGATTTGTGAGGACTGGAGTAGAATGAAACACGGTGTTGTTTACCATATATACAATGTTCACAAAACTAAAATTTGAGGTTACAGTCGTCAAGCCCTTCAACCATGTTTTTATTTTTCAAGGTTTTTAAACCTTTTTCTCCAATGTGGCCAAGCCTATGATGCTAGAGCATAGTCTTTTTTTCTGGAAGTTTAACTTCCATAGAGTTTGCACTATCAGGAACTTTTTTCTCCTTTCCTCCATGAGTATCCTTCTGTGACTTTATAGAGACACTATTGCATTGCACATGTGCATCTAGCTTATACAAGGTACCAATATGAGCACCCCTAGCTAGCACCATTGAGCCTCTAGTCATCTTGCAGCTATTTCTAGAGAATGTGACTTGCACTCCAACATCATTCAACTTACTAACATAAAGTAAATTTTGTGCTAGACCTGGTATATGCATTAAATCATTGATTCCCTTCATTCTTCCACGACCAACTATTTCTAGAGATGAATCACTTTCCAAATACACCCTTCCACCATCATATTTTTCATACTTAGTGAACCAGTCTCTATGAGATGTCATGCGGAAAGATGCTCCAGAATCAATCAGCCAGACATCATCTGATGCCTGTGTAGCCAAGGTTGCAATGAAAGCATCTGCATCACTCTGAGAAGAATCATTGTCAGAAGAATACTTCTTCTTATTTTTCTCCTCTTTGCAATCCTTTCGGACATGACCAGGTGGCCCACAATTCCAGCACTTCACCTTGGACTTCTTACTAGGAGACTTTGATCTCCCCTCTGATTTGTATTTGGACTTCTTGTCCTTCTTCTTTCCTTTTTCTTTCGATCTGCCTCTAACAGCAAGAGCCTCCTTCGCCATCTCAGAAGATTTTCTTCTCATCTCTTCTGATAACAAAGAAGCAACAACATCTTCCATCTTAAAAGAGGAAGTAGTACTCCCTATAGCCATCACCAAGTGATCCGAAGAATCTGGAAAAGAACATAACAATAGCATACATCAATCTTTTTCATCAATTTTCACACCCAAAGATGCTAACTGAGCAATCAACATGTTGAAAGCATTCAAATGATTAGCAACAGATGCTCCTTCCTGCATTTTCAAAGAGTACAACTTCTTCCTCAAGAACAACTTATTCACCAAGGACGTGCCTTGATAAATAGCTCCCAGTCTTTTCCACAAAGAGGATGTCTTTTCTTCATGAACGTTTAGAAGAACAAAGTCTACTAAATGGAACTTTATCAGCCCCTTTGATTTTTGATCTACAAGGTCCCAATCCTCTTGCTTCATGCTTGTAGGCTTTATCCCAGACACAACAAGCCAAAGATCATGATCAAGCAACAAATCTTCTATTTTGAGTTTTCACAACTCAAAATTATTGCCATTGAATTCTCAATTTCAATCTTTCTTGATGTGCTTGCCATTTTAATCCGTAATTTGAATTACCAGACTTCTACAAGACTTCCATTGAACAGAATTGACACAAAAAACCCAACATACCCACAATCATAACACAACTGGCCAAGATTTGATACCACTTGTAAGGAAAGCTTAGGTGCAGAACAAACTCTCTTAACGTCAAAACCTCAGGGAAGAATGTAGATATGACTTTAAATTTTGCAATTACAGTTCATTAAGATACACTTGAAAAGAGTAACAAAAAAAGAGAAATGAACACATACATAATTGGACACCAAATTTACATGGGAAAACCCTTCAGGGAGAAAAACCCACCACACCAAGAAAAGCCTCTTTGTATTAAAGTAAAGAAGATTACATACAGAGTTTAGACTTAACTTTTTGATGTCAATTTACAACAACAACATTCATTGATCAATCTTGTATAGAACATTAATCTCACAATGCTCTCATAAAACATACAATGAATTCACTCAGATCAATCTATGTTCAATCGAGCAACACTTCGTTATCTCACTCTTATCATTGTCATCAACCATTGCAGAGTGTAATCCATTCTACTCATGATCTGTTCATTTTCCACACAAGAATAGTCACAATTGTTCAACTGCCAATGGTTCTCATTCTGCTTCGCTCATTAGTTCAAAACAAACCACGTCAGACAGTCATTCGATCAAAATGTTCAAACATAATCGCATGTTGGTGAGACACTAGACCGTGTCTCCCTAATGCCTAAATGCCTAACTATCCTTATCGGCAAGAGTCACCACCATCGACAAGAGTCATATCGAGTTCAAACCTGTCACCCAGACTCACTCTATTAGCAAGAATCATATCGAATACAAACCCATCGGCCAAACACACTCTATCGACAAGACTTCTCACCAATGTCCATTACAGAACTATCGACAAGACCATCGTTGTCGGTGAGACATCATACCAAACACAAATCCATTGGTGAGATATCCTCTATCGGCAAGAGTTCACATCAATCATAGAATGATCAGAGAGACCAACACTATCACCAAGAGTTCATACCAAATACACCATCCTGTCGGCAAGAGAAACATCCATCGACAAGAGTTCTCACTAAAGGTATACCTGTTGGCGAGACCTCCACTATCACTTAGACTCTTATCGAGCCTCCATGTCACCCCAATGACATTATTGTGTAAAACCATTGGTGAGACTTTTCAATCAAACAATTCTCTTGAATAATTAAATTATATATTAATTCATGATTATCTTAGACTTTTCATAACCCCATCCCTGAATGCCTAAGATACTGGGAGCATCCTTCGTTTCCTAGACTGCCTACATATCCTACTTCCAAATGGGATCAAGGCATAAAATATGTAGTTCTATTTTCTAAACTATGTTTGATGTGAACTATTATGTGGGTATGCAACCCTTTCTATGGCCTCCTTTTCCCCAAATAGTTCCTCTGCAATTGATACCCATGAAGGGAAGCAATAAAAATATAAGTAAATAGCCTCCATGATTATTACTTTTTTTCTATCATCTAAATCCTAGTCCCTAGGGAACGTCTCCCTTGAACCCGTTTAAGGTACAATTATCTTTAATTACATAACAATAATAAAGAAAATTCCATCAAATCCTATAATGGCTCTTACTATGTTTGGATTGGCAGATGTTGTTCATTTGAAGTTATCTTATTAGATTATCGATCCAAGAGAGATTACCTGTCTCTTGGATTTTATTAACGTGGTGTTCATTATTTCTCCCTGGCAATTTAAAGGGACAATGCCACAAACGCCGTTGCAACTTTGTTAGGATATAGGAGTTGGGATTATGGATGCACAGTCCTTGAAGCTGCAGTCTTCGATGTAGGACCTTTAAGCTAGGAAAGATAATCAACCACCTAAAAAGTGTTGCAACTAGGCATGCACAATGGAGATTCAATATTGATACGATATATTGGATTGATTACAAATGTACAAGATGCCTGATTATATAGGCAAGAGCTAAACCCTAATATGCATGAGATGTTGCCATGTGTCTTGATCTAGCAACATGTGACAACATGTGAACCCTAATGGTGATGATCATTAAATGAGGGGATAAGTTCTAGAAGGACAACTCATCTTCTAGAAGGAATCTTATCCCACCAAACAAGGAAGGGAATATTATCCCATTTATTAAATGATTGCAACCTAGGACTAAATGATTTATGACCTAAGTTAACTTACGCTAGTGTAATAATTAATTAATTAATTACACCAACACCCCCCATAAGTGCAACTTAGGGAGAAAAATGCAATGATTATGCAAGATGATGATGATGATGGGTCCTAGATACGAGGCCATGTTAAGTACCCATGTACATGAAGATGCAAAAAAATATCCCACAATCGAAGAAAAGGGGAAAACCCAATGGGAACAAAACCCCTCTCCAAAAGAGAGATGAAAATGTAGAAATGTGAGATAGGATGGGAAGGATGGAGGACTCCCAAATACCCCCCAAGTACACCATCGGTCACATGGATACAATACAAGCAATGCTCCCCCATAGGAGAAAAAGAGAGAGACTAGATAGCCCCCCACAAAAGATGATATCACCTGCAAGAAAGGTAAGTGTTTGAAGACAAAACAAGATCCAATGTCAACAAACAACTTGTCTCCCTTTCGGAAGAAACAAAACCAACTCCAAGTGCAAAGATGCTTCCCATTCCAGATAGGAATTGAAGGAAGGAAGAATGAACATGGATGATGATGTCTCTAAACACTGCTCAAAAGTCTCTGTGCTTGATGATGAAGATGCCACAATCAAATCAGGATGATGCAAAAACTAATGCTGAACAATATCCAAAGACAAAGATAAAATGGATATGATGGATGTGATGGAGACTTGATAGCCCCCCCTGAATGAAGTTTCCTCAAAACCACTGAAGAAATTCGGAAGCAACGAAGGTGCCCAAACCACAAATCGCCTGCGAGGAAGAAGCAAATCCAATGGTGGATGCTGAAGAAACCTCAAGTCCTGAATGGAGTGACAGGGAAGAAGTCTTGGATATGAAATATTTGAAGAGAAACCAAGCGCCTCCAATGTAGTCTCTGAATTCCCAATCAAGGTTGAGACAAAAGAATGAGGAGACTCAAAACAACTCTCCAAAATGTGATCTGAATAGAGGAGTGATATCCCCTCAAGAATGTTCTCCAAACCTGTAGAAGTGGCCAAGGCAATGATACCTGAAACGAAGCCATCATGTGATGTCAAGTCTTAAAAATGAAATGTGTCCTTATTGATGATGATAGTGGAAGCCTCAATTAATGATTTTGGACAAGGAATCACTGAAAGTGAAGGGATACCAACTGTCTCTGATGAAGAAGAAGCACTGAAAGGTACCTTGTCAACCTCTTCGGAAAGATCAAGGTAAGCAACTTCCTGCACAAAAATAGCAT
Organism: Sequoia sempervirens; assembly: GCA_007258455.2. Lineage (NCBI taxonomy): Eukaryota > Viridiplantae > Streptophyta > Pinopsida > Cupressales > Cupressaceae > Sequoia > Sequoia sempervirens. The sequence goes on along the minus strand of VDFB02058242.1, from coordinate 645,550,943 downwards.
CATAGGGAACCTGATCTGAAACAGGACATTCTAAATCATGATCATCAGGGAATGGTGGAGTATTTGAATCTCCATAGATCTCCCAAAGCTTAGTCCAAAGAATGTGAGGACAATCACAATGATCAATAGCATTCAAAATATCACAATCAACTTGCATAGAAAGGATCTCCAAAACAGTGTATCTGCTGCAACTCCAAGCAAGTTCATGAATACCTTCACTTGGATGAGGAACAATACCAAATAGATGTGGCAACAAATCAAGTGAATGAAGATGGTGGCAGATCCCATCTCACCATTGTGAATAGTTACCCTTGTGCAACATAGTCAAAGGAGAACATGCAAGCCCCATAATGAAAATTCTTCACAAAAACAAAGACGCTGACCTTCAACAGTAAATAAAGACTTCCAAATATGATGTACAACTGAAGGGATGCAACCCGGATCAAAAAAGTATGTTCCCAAGCTTCAGAATAACCAGGTTATTGATCAAATGCACCAAATGGAAAAAATCACATGCAAGAGTACCTGGAGCTGAAACTGATCAAGGGGCTGGACTGATAAAAAAAAGCTCTGAATCACCTTCTTGATGCCGCTGGAATCACTGAAATCCGACAAACGGTTGAGAAGATATGCAGCTTTGAGTCCAGATTAGGGTTTGAATTTCAATTGGATGTAGAGTCTTCTGTGAGCAAAATTTCAAAGAACGGATGTCACCACTGGAAAGTACATGAAATTCCCTTTCTGATGGTATATCGTTTGCAAAAAATTGATACCCTGGGTGAAAGTTATGATCAAAAGAAAAAAAATGCCTATTTGAGGCACTCTGCAGGCTAAACTGGTGCAAAAATTAAGCACCCCGGGCGCCGGCTCCTAGTCAGTGATATGACCAGTGCTAATTTTGTGGCAAAAAAAATGTGCCACCGGGCGAAGCAGTGGCCGGGCGGAGCTGGGTGGTGCCAGGGTGGCGCCGCTGAATGAGCGGTGTTGGTGTAAAAAACTCTCGGCGTCAGCAATAAATTCTGGTAGAAGTCCGGTGGTCGGTGTAGAACACAGTTGGAGCCGGCGGGAACATGCAGGATGGTTGCCGGTGATGGAGGCCGGTAGAGACTTCGTCAATGGTCGGCAGTAGGGGAACGAACATCGGGTCGGTGGTATGTGCCGGAAGGACAGCCGGTGGGGTCGGCCCCTCCAAATGGGCCGACAAGGGTACCGTGCGTTGTCGAAGATTTAAATTCGGCCGACAAACAAAATATTTGCAGACTTTGGAAAATAAAGTCAACACAATATATATTTGATTTTTTATATTGCCAACGACAATAAAAAATCAAGAAATAAAATATATATGCCAAAAAAAAAACAATAACCCCGCAGAAATATGAATCCTGATGCCAACGGGAAAAATACCTATGATTTTTTTTAAAAAAAATCAAACCCCCATTAAAATATGCCGACGGAGATTTAATTTGAAGGTCGCCCAAATATTTTTTTGAAAACTATAGAAAAATGATTTTTTGCCAAATAATAAAAGATATTAGCCCAATTTTCCTGAAACGAAAAGTGGCCTGCTACTAAAAAAGTTTTGCCTCAGAGGACAACTGCAAAGGGAGATTTTTTGCTGCAAATTATACGGATAGTACGATTGATTTTGCAAACCCTAAAAATACCTCTGAAGCTCCCGGGATGATGTATCCAATTTTGATAATGGGCAGGCGATCCTAGGGTTTTGAGGCCTTCTGAAGACAATGGCGAGCTTGGATCTGACTCAATCTACTTCAGAAATTAGCTTGGTCCCCAAGTGGAAACAAGTAGCCTTCAATGGAAACCTTCAGCCTGTGGAGAATCTCGCACACCAACTTTCTTGATCGAGGGTTGACGTTTCACTGGATAAGCTCTGATGCCAAGTTGGGATTATGGATGCACAGTCCTTGAAGCTGCAGTCTTCGATGTAGGACCTTTAAGCCAGGAAAGATAATCAACCACCTAGAAAGTGTTGCAACTAGGCATGCACAATGGAGATTCAATATTGATATGATATATTGGATTGATTACAAATGTACAAGATGCCTGATTATAGGCAAGAGCTAAACCCTAATATGCATGAGATGTTGCCATGTGTCTTGATCTAACAACATGTGACATGTGAACCCTAATGGTGATGATCATTAAATGAGGGGATAAGTTCTAGAAGGACAACTCATCTTCTAGAAGGAATCTTATCCCACCAAACAAGGAGGGGAATATTATGCCATTTATTAAATGATTGCAACCTAGGACTAAATGATTTATGACCTAAGTTAACTTATGCTAGTGTAATAATTAATTAATTAATTACACCAACAATAGGTATAGTAGCTCAAGCGTGACATCTTTACCCGTAAATGTGAGCTAGAGGCACCATTGATACTGAACACTACTAGTTTTAGTTTCAATAATTGCATCAAAAATAAATATCGTAGGTAAGCTTTACTACTACCAAAAATAAAACGCTAATCAATTTAAGGATACCTTATCTAATTCTATTTTCCTTGAAAATGAATTAATTTTAGAAGTTAGTTAAACTAATACTAATTATCAAAACAAAACATAACTAAATATTTTGTAATACTAATTTTAAAAAAAGTAAAAATAAATTTATCTAAAACTAAATGCTAGAAATAAATTATATTAATGAATTGAGGATTATTTTCCTAAACTAATACTATGTGTCTTGGCAAATAACTTAAACTAGATTAAACACTTTAAGAATTACTTTGCAAATATAACTTAAATAAATGTTTATTCCTTAAATCATAAATAAACTTATAAACTTAAGTAAATACTTATTCCTTTCATTAATATAACTTAAGTAAATACTTATTTCTTTCATAAATAAACTTGAACTATTAAAAATACTTCAAGAAATACCTTTTTGCAATAAACTTAAACATTAAAAATACTTTAAGAATTACTTTGCAAATACAACCTTAATAAGTGCTTTTTCATAAACTTAAATTATTAAAAATACTTCAAAAATTTGCTTTTGGACTTAAGTATTTATTTCCTTGAAGTAAGTTTGAACTAATGAAATACCACAAGGGTTACTTTAGCAAATTACAACTTTAATACTTATTTCCTTCTAGAATAACTTAAACTATCCTAAAACTTCTAGAATAAATAATGCACATAAATCTATCTTAAGTATTTGATAATTACTTTTATAACTATAAATTTGGCTAATGTTAATACTTTGAAAAATAAGATTGAACTATTCTAAGAAATTGAATATTACTTACATTTTACTAGCATTAAATTCTAAAATAAAGACACTTTAATATGTAAAATAAGCCCTAATCTATTACTTTGAAGGTAAAAGTAGAAGGCATTAATTAAACATCTTTTAAGAATAATAATCAACAATTAAATAATCCTACTTATAATCCTAAAGATAATAAACTAAATCATTACTTTTACTCATAACTAAATTTATTTCCTAAAAGAAAAATAAAAGAATTAATTATTATAATGTAATATATGTTTATAGTTTTCATATAGATAATGTGTTGTAGAAGAGGTTATAAATTATGCAATCTATTTTTTTCCTTCTCAAAAATATTCAATTATTGAGTTTGTATTGCCACTCTTCTTTTCCTAAATTATTTTGTATAAAAGTATTAATTACTTTTAATATGCCAACATAAATCAAACTTCCTATGAATGTGAGTTTAGTTAATAATAGCTTTGACCATTTTTCAATAATTTTTGAATATAGAACCCATTAATACCAATTAATTTGTGGATTGTATAGTTTCTATGAAATATTTTCTTGACATATAAACTTAATAACTCATTACCTATACTTACTTTTATATATTTACTTTGACTTAATTTCAATACTTGAGAGAATTTACTATCTAACTTTGCAATTGATGTAATAGAACTAACCAATTTGGTTTTCCTTCTAACTCTAATTACTTTGTGACATCTTGTCTATTCCACATTAAATAAATCTTATTTATGATCACTTATTCTAGGAGGTGAATTAACTCTATTCTAAGTGATAATTTATTATTTATTCTTTTCGTTTACTTTTTTAGAAGTAATCAATACTAATCAATTATGTAATGTAAACTTAATTGAACCATTCCCTTGAAAATATTCGCATTCTATTCATTGTATAATTGAACTAATTACCCAACTAACACTTTTCTGCTTGAAAACTAATTTAATTTCCACAAAATTAGATTATTACTAAGTGTCTGAAATTAATTACAGCTTTCCCTTGCAAAACAAATTGTCTTCCTAGAGATATATTTAAAATTGTATTAAAATCTTAGTCCTACTCTAGTTGCTAACATATTATTGTGATTTAAGACAACATTATGAAATTTAATAGAAACTACTTTAACAATAAATTTTAAACTAACACTAATTGATTTGAAATTGAAGTAGTACTTAAGTTAACACTAATAAATTAAGCAACACCAAGTTTGAAAAAAGGACACTAATAGATTTCCTTAAAATGAAATATTGATTGTACAATTAAGTCAAACTACTTTGCCACTCCATTATTTTCATTAATTACGATTCCCTTGCTATTCTTTGTTGGTTGTTGACTGAGTGGTGAATAAATATATGTAACTGACAAATAAGCTGGAGGTGTATAAATATAGTTGTAGTTGTTGTGCATTGTACTATGTATGAAAAAGATATAATAATATATATTCCCTGCTTGAGAGTGGATGCAGGCATTTTTCCAAACTAGTGTAAATTTGTGTCTCTATTTTGTTCTTTAATTTTTGTTTTATTTTATTTCTCTGCTTGATTTATAATCAACAATTGGTATCAGAGCTTGTTGAAGTTTTGAGCAGAGATGGAAGCAGAAGTAGAAGAAGGTGAAAGTGAAATTTTTGAATTGGATAATGGTTTCTCGTTTCGCACCTCTCCTTACTTCCAATATATTTTAATGGGTATAACTAATTTTGTAGTTTCAGAAGATGAAGTTGATTCTATTATTGAGGAGTTTCTTGACATGACGGAATGACCCAGAGCTTGATGAAGTTGTGCAAATGGATATAGATGAATCTCTTGTTGTTGATCCTGATTTTGGTGGTGATTGTAGAAGAGGAGTTGATGGGGCTCCCGAGTACTGGTTTGAGGATAGGTCGTCTCAGGTAAATCATTGGACGACAGGGAAGAAGAAAGTGTCGTTTGTAGAGTCTGTTGATATTTTTTATTATGAGCAGGGGTATGCAAATTTGAATAAAAACAAAAAACATAGAAATAGGCAGCGATCCAAAAGAAGAAAAAAAGGTAAGAGAGGAAGAAGGAGCAAGGAACCAGACGAGAGAAGGTCTGAAAGTGCTCTGCGGATTTTTTTGGAGGAGAGTGAATCCCCATGTGTTGGTATCATGGGCTCCAAAAGAAAATCTCATGCCCAAGCCGGTTGCGGATCTGACGCTAGAAGATGGCGATGGCATTGCAAAGCTTGAGCCGATTAACCTTGTTGGTGAAGAGGACCTGCCTGAGGGGGGAGCTGAACCCTTGGACCTGCTTGCCGACGACGTCATTGAAAAATTTGTTACCCCGATGGACTCTGATGAATTGTCTGTTGGTGATGAGGATGACGAGGAAGAATACCGAAAGTTCCCGGTTTCCATCGCAGGGAAGTCTGAAATAGAGGAAGAGACGAAAGTGACTGCCGACTTCGACCCGACCACCATGGACGCCCAGAAGGCCATTTTTGAAGCCAAACAAATAAAAGCCTTGTTTGAAGGCACCAAATCAAAGTTTGATGGCGCGGCTCTGGCAAATGTCCACGCAGAGCTCATTCCGCAGGTGAATTGGAGAAGGCAGGAAAGCGCCGAGATGGTTGGTCCTTGGAAGTCTACGATCTATGATATGCACCATGTTATGGTCTCCGTGAAGTCGCGGTGGCTTCCTAGAGCTATGACAGATGATGAGCTCATTGCCGCCTCCTCTGAAGACATTGCAAATGAGAGAGAAGAGTTAGAGGATTACGCCAGGCTGCTGACAGAGGAGGATCGAGCCATATGTGAATTTGGCAGAGAACACCAGTTGGAGCACAAGGAGGCTGATGAACGTATCTTGCTTGCTTACAAGGCTGCACAGGATATTACGGTAGCCCTCAAAAGGAGACCCAGCTTATCAGCGCAGGACAGTTCTTTGACCTATCAACTGTTAAACCCTCAGATTTCCTTCGCTATGGTCTAGGCTCTTCGGAGAAATTGGCCAGGTTCGGGAACCCTTGTGCTCACGAAACCCGTAAAAGAGTACGGATCGTGGTAGCAGGTGGTGATGGGTCTGTGGGATGCGTTTCGGGAAGCATTGGGGAACTTCATGTGGAAAACAGAAAACCAATCCCATCGGCTGGAATTATTCCTCTTGGCACAGGCAAACAGTATCTGAAAGCAACAAATGTGGATGGTGCACTTATGGATGATGCCACGATATTATCATGTGGACACTTCTTTGGAAGTGGCGGTCTTCAATATGTCTTTGATGGCGCAGTATACTGGGAAACGAGCATAGCCAGCAGTATAGGAGAATCCCAGGCTGGTGGCTCTTTCACTGTTACTAGGGATGTCTCTGGTGAGAGTCCAGGCAGGTGCACGAAGATGCCTTTGTACCTTAAGGAGGATCAGCTTGACTATTTGGAGGAGAGGCGTTTTAAGGATCTGGTTAAGAAGCTTTCTGAGTTCATCAGCTATCCGATATCTCTAGTCTTGCTGGAAGTTCATGCATATGTTCGTGGTGAGGATGGTGGTGATCTTTCAGCTAGTGTGTTTCTGTCATCTAGGGGCTGGTTTGCAGATTGTTGTGAAGTTTGTCGAGAACTTGCTCCTGATGTGTCCAAGGTGGAGCAGGAGTTTAACGATAAAGTGAATTTTGTTATGTTAAATGTGGACAACACCAACTGGGCAGAAGAGATTGATGAATTTGGGGTCTCAAAAGTTGCTTTACCTGAAGGTGATTGGTATTGTCCAAAGTGTTTAGTGGAAAAAAAGTCTCCCGAGACGATTTGCGGTGTTCCTGAATTTCTAAAAACATTTTTGCAAATGGAAGGTGTTACGCTTGACTGGGAAGCTTGGAAACGATTAATACGGTGTGTTCTTGAACAGACATTGAAGCCCTGTAATGTGTGTTTGTTTTTAAAATGCTGATCAGATCTGAATTGCAGGGAATGTTACAGTGCATGGCTTTACTGGTTGGCCTTAGGGGGGAGATTGTTGGGTGGTGAAGCCCAACCCTTACTCTGCGACTCTATTATTTTTATTAATTACGATTCCCTTGCTATTCTTCTTGGCTGGTTGTTGACTGAGTGGTGAATAAATATATGTAGCTGACAAATAAGCTGGAGGTGTATAAATATAGTTGTAGTTGTTGTGCATTGTAATATGTACGAAAAAGAGATAATAAAATATATTTTCTGTTTGAGAGTGGATGTAGGCATTTTGTCGAACTACTGTAAATCTAAATCTGTGTCTCTATTTTGTTCTTTAATTTTTGTTTTATTTTATTTCTCTGCTTGATTTATAATCAACACAAACAAGTTATTTTATTATGGAATTTAAACTAAATGCATCTATTAACTCAAGAATCTTATAAAAAGAATCTTTGAATAAATTTGAAGATTCTACCTTAAAGTTATTTAAAAATAATTATTATATACTAAAACTACTAATCCAAAATAATGGATAATTTAAATAAATAAACCAAGATTTTTGTTTTATTATTTTAAAACTTAGAGGAAATAAAGGACTTCTAATTTAGTATCTTTCCCAACTTTCATTAGAGAAGAATCAAATTATAAGAGTAAGTTTCTAATTTAATTATTTTAACTAAATCCAAATTTATGAAAGAAAATCAAGTCAACTATTTAATGCTTCCAAAGCTTTAACCTTCTAATAATTATTCTTGAGACTCTTTAGAAATTTCTAATTTCAAGTATTTGGAACTAGATTTCTCAATATACTTTTTTTTCTAATTTTTTTAGGTCAAATAATAATGGAAGTTATGATTATCCAAAGTATATGTTATTATATTTTATTAAAATTAATTTTCTTGCAATAGTCCATAAAACACTTCCACTAAAATAAAACATTACAATTGATATATAAATATATATGAATTTATAAACATATTTTCTTAATTCAGATGGAATCCCATTTGATACCTTTAATTAATAATAATTATATTTTAGCTAAAGGAATCTAATACATTTAATATTTCATATTTAAATTTAATAGTAATTATATTTTTATTTAAATGGAATAATACATATATAAATTGTATTTATTTATATTTTCTTTAATAAAATTTACCATTTTAATATTTGATAAATTACATCAAAATATTTAATCTTAAATATATTTTATCTAAATAAAAAAAAATACAAATAATAAAATGTATATATATTTGTCTAAAACAAAAATTATAGTGTTATATTATTATAAATTTGTTTTTTTTTTTTTTTCTAATAAAGTAGTTTTATTTGGGGAAGGAAGTTGTAGCTTCTCCCCATTTTTATAGAAAATCCTGGAACTAGTTTGGAAAATATTTTAACAATTATAATAAAATAGATTCTTTATATTCTCTCTTTTTTTTTTTTTTTATGATTTAATTTAGTATATATATATATATATATATATATATATAATTTTTTAATATATAAAATTAAATGTATTTATAAAATATCAATATGTTACATAATAAAAGAAAGTTTTTTAAAAATAAATCTCTCTGTATGAACAAGAGGATGTAATTTGGGCTAAGATTCTTAAAGTAAATTTGATATAAAATTTTATGTGTAAATACCAATATAAATTCATAAAAATATTATTTGTAAGGAAGAGGGCATAAAGATTAGATTAAAATTTTAAGTTAAGATTTTTGCATGAAATTTATAGTAAAACAAAATACCAATATAAAACATTTTTTTCTTTTTGCATGAATGAGTAAATTTAAGAGAATGGATTTTGGGATTATTAGATTAATATATATGTATATATATAGTTTTCCTTTTCAAAATTTAAATCATGAAAATAAAGAAAATAAATTTTTAAAACAAGGCTAATGTTTTTCCATTGAAATTTCTTAAAAATTGACATTAAGAGATCAAATTTAAATGGATAGATAAATATATTTAGATTAGGGGTTTGTAAGAAAAATTTATTGGAAAACTACATTGAAATATTAAATCTAAAAAGATTTTGTGTTTGTTTTTTTTTTCCCTTGAATTAATAATGATTTCTTTGAAGCAACAAAATATAGTAAAAGGAGAGAGGATTTTTACATAAAGAAAAAGAAAAGAAACCATGCTTGATCCTCAAACAACATAAGCAAGTTTGGATGAGGCCTACTTGTAGCGCAATGAAGATCAAATCCCTCTTTGTTGAATCCAAGCCCTCAGCTCTTCAAGTCCTTAATCGTCTTCCTGCCCCAAAGGCTTGCTTCCAGATGCATTATCTCCTTTTCATTTTATAAGTGTTTTAGGGAAATAAACTATTAATATTTTTCATGCCATGGAACTAATTTTGGAATTGTAACTCCCATGCAAATTTAATTTGTGTAACTCCCCATTGTCATAGAATATTCCTGAAATTAGACATGCAATAAGCAACCGTCATGCTAAGTTACAAGTGTAACTCCTTTTGTCATAAAAGTTCTAATTTTACTTTTATTCTCTAATAAATAAGAAATAGACTTTTATTGCCAATTGTCATCTCCTTTCTCAATAAAATATTAAATCAATTTACATCATTAAATTTAACTTGCTTTAATTTATTTATTTAGGGTTCATGTATTTTAAAATAAAAAGGCTTTTATTTAATTTATTTATTATTTATTATTTTATTTTCTTATAACTATTTATATTTTGATGATTTCATTAATTGATATAATTAATTAATTAGTTTATTTATTTTTCTATAGTTTTGACTTAATAATTAAATATCTAAAACAAAATAATAATTTTCTTAAATTCACTCCACAAAAATAAGGATTTTTCAAATGTTTTAAGGAAGAGGGTTGTGACATTGATTTGGGCCGACAGTGTGCACACATTTCATATTTTCATATTTTATTTTGGCCGACAAGTGGTTGATGTTATCCCATGTTGCAGATATATAAGAGTGATTGTTTGAATGATGTAAAGTGCAAGTGCAAGTGCTAGTGCATATATGCAAATAATATTCTAATAATTCTAATGCAGACCAAAGTGTGAAAAAGATTGAGCAAAGTGTGTAGAAGAGTTTTTGTGCTTAACTAGAACTGTAATCAGGCATTAGCAGATGCTATTTTGTCAGTTCAATACCCTTCAGATCTAATCTGAATATTTATGTAAGACAGTGTGTCTTCCTTGGGCAGTGAGCCCTCTTGTATTTGAGTAGTGAGCTCTAGGTAGTGTGCCTGAATGCATGTGCATTTCCATTCATTCTTATATATACTTTTAGCATGGTATAATCTTATGGACTAACCTCCACCGTGGTTTTTCCCCTAATAGGGTTTCCATGTAAAATTTTTGCTGTTATGTGTGTTTCTAATGTGTTGATTGTTTATGCTTTAATGTTCATTCATTAGATCTGAGAATAAGTTGAATAAAGTTGAAGAAGTTTAAATTTCTGTGACAACTAATTCACCCCCCCTCTCAGTTGTCTACCCTTCTATTGCCAATAATTGCCAGCCATATCTCCCTTAACCTGCTCCACACTATTTGGATCAACCAGAGACCCCACTAGAATAGTCCTCTCTGGGCACCTCATGAGGGAGCCTCTACCATTGCCACCAGACACATAAGGGGGAGCGGAATCTATCCAAATGTGAATAGGGGATGCACCAAATTCCTTCAAATTCTTCCCTTTGATGCCCATGGGTTGTTCCTTGCTACCATCCTGATGCCCTCCAGCCTTAAACTTTGCACAAAACTTTATCATATGCACTATCTGGCCACATCCAAAGAACATAATGGTAAGAATTCATATTCTAGTTCCTGGAGGCTTTCACCTAGCAAGGAAGACAAACACATTGTATGCATAAGTGGTTTCCTCAAGTTGACCTTTACACAGAAGTGAGCAAAGGGGGCCAAAAACCAATTGCCTGACGATGACTTGCATTGCACATACTCCCCAGGGGTATTCCCAATGAGCCTATAGATCTCCTTCATCCTGAGCTCCAAAGGGAGCTTATACATCCTTACCCATAGAGGCACATCCTTGATCAGTTCTGAGTGTGGATCAAAACCTAGGGTCCAAGCCCGCACATATAACCCTATGTTCCCCATGAACAAAGGCCCCCCCTGCATAATTTTATCCCTTTCAAATTTTGATTGAAAAACAAATTGGATGAACTCTAATGCCAAAAATGTAATCTCCAGATTCAGGCCTGCCCAAGTTTGAGATTCCCATCAATTGATGTGCTCCATCGTTGGCGAGATGCTAATGAACTTGGCAATGATCCCATTCTTTTTTAGCTTCTCAGCTTTTGAATGCAAAAAATTGTTTGGAATGACAATCTCTTGGATCACTGAAAAAACATCTATGTTGACATTACCCACAGCCAATCTGGTCAGTTTCTCCTTCTCCCCCGCTATCTTTTTCATTGTAGCTTGCTCCAAAAACAATTTTCCCATGGCTTGGGCATCCTTTGGAACCACTTCCCCTCCACTATTGTCTACCTCGGACAAGCGCAATCCCTACGCTTCACACCCTACTGAAGCCTCGCTCGACATTTCATTGTGTTAGTTACACATTTACTTCTAATTATAAATGCTAAAACTATGACATAATTTTATCTAGAACCACTCATAAATAACATGCTTTCTTCACCATACTTGTCACCACTATTTAAAGTAAAAGATTAACCTCGTATGTAGTATCATTTATTTAATTCGCTCTACCCGTCTTCTTCCCCAAACGCTCATATTTCATTGTGTATACTGCAATCAAATCATATGTGCTCTGCTCTTTCTCTTTTCATTTGTTAATGTTTGAATTGGAACTAATGGTGTCTTCTTCATTGTAAGGAAAATTAGATGTAGAAAATAATTCTCCTAACATCAATACCTTAGGAAAGAATGTAGATACACTTTAAAATTTACAATTACAGTCCAACTAAGATGCACTATGAAGCAGATAATAGAAACAGAGTATTTGAAAATCACACATGAACACCAGATATACGTGGGAAAACCCTTATAGGGGAAAAACCCACCACACCAAGAGAAATCACTTTGTATGATAGTAATGAAGATTACATACAAATTCCAGACTTATATTTCTGGTGTCATTATAAAGCAACATTCACCATGAACATTCTTCAAACAGAAACCTTTCAAGTTACAGCCTTTACAGATTAGAATACATTCACTGATCAACAACAATCTATCGAATCAACCAACAAACCAATTGATAATCTAACCAGATCACAAACTGCAATCTCTGAGTATATCCATGGTGTTCCCTGTCTATCGAACTTCCTCATAGAACCATCACAACTGATTATCTTCCAAAAGTTAAGATTCGGCTTCTCCTATTGGTCTACAAGACTCTACATAGGACAATCAAATGGTCAACATAATTCGCATTGTATTGGCATCTCGGTGAGACCCTAACAGTGTCTTGCCAATGCCGCATATCCTTCATACTGATGTTACCAAGAGTCTCTGTTATCACTAAGACATCCTATTGAGCTTCCAGTGTTACGTTGAATCACCAAGTAGTCGCTTAGACCTATCGCTTTCACCAAGAGATCATAGTGAGTCACCAAAGGTTATACCGAAGACACAAGTCATATCGAGCTCCAAAGGATAGTCAACAAGACATATCGATATTCCCACGAGGTTTCTCCAAGATCTCTATTGTCACCCTGAAGCTATAAATAGTCGCCAAGACATATGCCCTTCACCAAGAGATCATACCGAACTCCATATGTTACCCTAAAGCATTATCAGAGAGACATGTAACTTTCGCCAAGACTTCTCACTGAGCCGCCGTGTTACTCCGATGACCAACAATTAAACCTTCGTTGATGAGACATTTATACATTGGTAAGACTTCTTACCAATAGACCACAAGATACACCGAAGACTATAACATGTAACATACTGTCGGCGAGACACTTATCAATCACTAAGAGTTCTTAGTGAACCCTTAGTGCTATCCCGATGATTCCAAGTGTGTTCTTGTGAATAAGACTTTCACTGTTCCCTGGGACGTCTTCCCTGATCATTAGAGTTATCCCAAAGACCTCAAAGTAAATGTTGTTGGTGAGACTTTGACACATCACTAGGACTCATAGTGAACATCGTAGACTCTCCCTGACTCCCGATTGAATGGCCTATCGGCCAGAGGTCTCTCGAGCACTAAGAGATCATAGCGAATACACTATGTCACAATGATAGACTCCACAGTGAAAATGTTCAGCAAGACACAAGCTAGGTCACAGCGACCTATTCAAAATAGAATGTATCAAAGCTGCTAGTTGGCCAGACAATGAAGATGTCACACCAACTTTTCTCTAATGGAGGTTTTAGCCTATATTGTTTGAGGCACATATTTCCCACAATCTTCCACTTGACGAAGACCATACAGGAACCTCTAGAGCAAAACATAAGTTACTAAAAATCATGGGCACTAAGGCCCATTGAACTAGAACACCACTTGAACTTGTCTGTGCTCATTGGCTTCGTCAATGAATCTGCAACATTCTCCAGAGTATCAACCTTTTCCAAACTAACCTTTCCATCCTCCACCATATCTCGTACAAAGTGGTACTGTACGTCTATATGTTTTGTCCTGGCATGGAAAGTAGGGTTCTTTCCCAGAAAAATTGCACTCTAACTATCACAAAAAATTGTTATTTTCCCTGCATCAAAACCAATGTTAGAACACAAACGTTTCAACCATACAATTTTTGCTTCTTTACAAGCATGAGTAGCTACCATGTATTCAGCCTTCGTAGTGGAGAAAGTGACTACAACCTACCGCTTGCTCATCCAACTCACTGCACCACCATTCATCATGAAAATCTATCCACTGGTGGATCTCCTGCTATCAATGTCCCCTGCCCAATTAGAATCTACATAACCTTGAATGCTGAGAGTCCTCTGTGATTCAACCAAGTTCCCATGGTAACACAAAGCAAAATCTGAAGTACCCTTCAAATATATGAAAACTCTCTTTACAACATCCCAATGTGTTCTTCTTGGATTAGCCATAAAATAAGTAAGAACTCCCACTGCTTGGGAAATGTCTGGCCTTATATAGACCATTGCATACATGAGACTACCTACTGCACTAGCATAGGGTACATTGGTCATGTTCTCAATAGATAGCTTCATTCCCTGCAAGACTAGAACAACTAACTGCTTGAAATCATTCATGTAAAATCTCTCTAGAACAGTCCTTAAATATACTTACTCTGACTGAGCCAAAGTTTTCTATTTTTCTTGTCCCTAGTTATCTCCATCCCTAGAATATACCTTACTGCACCAAGATCCTTCATTTCGAGCTTAGCAGACAACTGAGACTTAAGATCAGAAATCATTAGCTTACTATTGCCTATGAACAACATATCATAAACATAGAGAGCAATAACTAATACTTGATCACTTTAAGCTTTAAAATATACACAGTGATCAGATTTTGATCTCACAAATCCCAAAAATAATACAAAAGTATCAAATTTTTGGTACCACATTCTAGGTGACTACTTTAACCCATACAGAGACTTCTTTAATTTGCATACCAATTTTTATTTACCTTTCTCAACAAAGTTCTTAGGCTGGGACATATAGATTTCTTCTTCAAGATCACCATAAAGAAATGATGTCTTCACATCCATCTGTTCTACCTCTAAGTCATATGCTGCTGCAAGTGACAAAAGAAATTTGATAGATGTCAGCTTCGCTATAGGAGAAAATATTTCCCCATAATCGATTTCCTCTACCTGGAAATAACCCTTTGAAACCAGTCTTGCCTTATACTTTTCTACACTGCCATCTAGACCAATCTTTTTCTTAAATACCCATTTGCAACCAACAACTTTTCTGCCTTTAGGCAAGGGCACCAAACTCCAAGTTTCACTTTTCTCTAATGATGCCATCACTTTATTTATGGATTCCAACCAAGAGTCTGAATCAGACATTTTAATTGCCTCTTTTATAGTCCTAGGCTCATCAGTACTAGAAATCAAAGCATAGGCACAAGTAGAATCAATCAATGAGAACCCATACCTATCTGGCATTTTTCTTTCATGGGTTGACCTCCTCAGTTGTTGAGGCTGAGGTTGAGGTTCTTCTTCTTTTTCAAAACATTCAGAATTGTTTGAGCTCTCCTCATTTTTAGGCACAATTTGAATTTCCAATTCCTCTTTGTCAGGTGTAGGAGGAATTAATGCTACATCCTTATTGTTTTTTGACTTTTTATTTGACTGCAGATCCAAAGTGGAAGGTTTCAGCTCACAAAAGATTACACTTCTGTTGTATACAACCTTCTTTGTATCAGGATTCCACAGCTTGTATCATTTTATGAGAGCACTATAGCCAATAAAAATACATTTGACAGCCTTGTTCTCCAATTTAGATCTTTTTACATTTGGCACATGAGCATATGCCTCACAGCCAAAAACTCGAATATGTCTAAGAGAGGGCTTCTTACCAGACCATGCTTTCAAAGGTGTTTTCTCAACAAGAGCATAATTTGGAGAACAATTAATTAAATAACATGCAGTAGATGTAGCCTCAGCCCATAATTTCTCCTCCAAGCCACCACTACTGAGCATACTTCGTGCTCTCTCCATCACTGTCCTATTGAACCTTTGTGCAACTCCATTCTACTATGGAGTATAAGGTGTAGTCTTGTGTCTTTTAATTCCATGGTTTTTACAATATATTTCAAATTCATCATAATAGAATTCACCACCATTATCAGTCCTTAAGCATTTTATTTTTCTATAGTCTAATTTTCAACAAGGTTTTAAATTCCTTAAATCGACTGAATACTTCTGATTTACTTTTCAAAAAATATACAAATGCTCTTCTTGAATAATCATCAATGAATGACACATAGTATCTTGATTTAGACAAAGAAGTAACATCTACTAGACCAAACACATCCGAATTAATATAGTCTAACAAACCAGAAGATTTATGAGGACTGGAATAAAACGAAACACGGTGCTACTTTCCATATATACAGTGTTCACAGAATTCAAATTCAAGATTAAAATCTTCAAGCCCCTCAACCAGGTTTTTATTTTTCAAAGTTTTTAAACCTTTTTCTCCTATGTGGCCTAACCTATGATGCCAAAGCATAGTCTTCTCTACAAGAAGTTTTACTTCCATAGAGTTTACATAATTAAGGATATTTCCCTCTTTACCTCCATGAGCAGTTTTTAGTGACTTTCTACAGACACTGTTACATTGAACAGCCTGTGCATCCAGCTGGTACAGGGTACCAATTCAAGCACCTCTAGCTAGCACCATTGAACCTCTAATCATGTTGTAGCTATTTCCAGAGAACGTAACTTGTACACCAATATCATTTAGCATACTTACAGATAATAGATTTTGAGCCAGACCTGGTATGTGCATAACATTATTGATTCCCTTAAGTCTACCATCGAGGAATTATATTCTGACTCTTCCATGGCCAACTATCTCTAAAGTTGAATCACTCACTGAGTACACCTTTCCACCATTGTATTCTTCATACTTTGTGAACTATTCTCTATAAGATGTCATGTGGAAAGATGCTCAAGAATCAATCAGCCAGACATCATTTGATGCCAAAGTAGCCAAGGCTGCAATGAAGGTGTCACCATCACTATGAGAAGAACTATTATCAGAAGATCCCTTCTTCTTCTTTTTCTCCTCTTTACAATCCTTTCAGACATGACCGGGTTGCCCATAGTTCCAGCACTTCACCTTGGACTTCTTGCTAGGAGAATTTGATCTCTCCTCTGATTTTGATTTGGACTTCTTGTCCTTCTTCTTGCCTTTCTCCTTTGACCTTCCTCTGACAGCAAGAGCCTCCTTCGCCATCTCAAAAGATTTCCTTCTCATTTCTTCTGATAGCAAAGAACCAACAATATCTTCCATCTTGAAACTAGATGTTGTACTCGCAATAGCCATCACTAGATGATCCCATGAGTCTGGCAAAAAACACAATAGTAGCATACATCGATCCTGTTCTTCAGTTTTCACACCATCAAATGTTAATTGAGCAAGTAGCATGTTAAATGCATTCAAATGATCAGCTATAGACCCTCCTTCCTACATTCTCAAAGAGTATAGTTTCTTCCTTAGGAATAGTTTATTCACCAAGGACTTCCCCTGATAAATAGACGCCAGTCTCTTCCACAAGGAAGATGCAGTCTTCTCTTCATGCACATTGAGAAGAATTGAGTCTGCCAAATAGAGCGTTATTAGCACCTTAGACTTCCTATCTACAAAGTCCCAATCTTCTTGCTTCATGCCTGTAGGTTTAACTCCAGCCACAACAATCTAAATATCACGATCAACAAGAAGATCCTCTATCTTGAGTTTCCACAACTCAAAGTTACTGCCATTGAATTTCTCTATTTCAATCTTACCAGATGTACTAGCCATCTTAACCTGTAATTAGAAATAACAAACTCTACAAGAATCCCACTGAACAGAATTGACACAAAAAACTAAATGTACCCACAAGAATAACATAATTCTCCTAACATCAGTACCTAATGAAGGAATGCAGATACACTTTAAAATTTACAATTACAGTCCAACTAAGATGCACTATGAAGTAGATAATAGAAATAGAGTATTTGACAATCACATATGAACACTAGATATACGTGGGAAAACCCTTACAGTAGAAAAACCCACCACACAAAGAGAAATCACTTTGTATTATAGTAATGAAGATTACATACAAATTCCAGACTTATCTTTCTGGTGTCATTATACAATAGCATTCACCATGAACATTCTTCAAACAAAAACCTTTCAAGTTACAACCTTTACACATTAGAATACTTTCATTGATCAACAACAATCTGTCGAATCAACCAACGAACCAATTCATAATCTAACCAGATCACAAACTACAATCTCTGAGTATATCCATTGTGTTCACTATTTGTCAAACTTCCTCACAGAACTGTAGCAACTGATTGTCTTCCAACAGTTCAGATTCGGCTTCTCCTATTGGTCCACGAGACTCCACATAGGATGGTCAAATGGTCAACAGAATTTTTATTGTATTGGCATCTCGGTGAGACCCTAACAGTGTCTTATCGATGTCGTATATCCTTCATACTGATGTCGCCATGAGTCTCTATTATTGCTAAGACATCCTATCGAGCTTCCAGTGTTACATTGAATCACCAAGCAGTCGCTCAGACCTATCGCTTTCACCAGGAGATCATAGCGAGTCACCAAAGGTTATACTGAAGACACAAGTCATATCGAGCTCCAAAGGATAGTCAGAAAGACATACCGATATCGCCAAGAGGTTTCTCCAAGATATCTATTATCACCCCGAAGCTATCAACAATTGACAAGACATACACCCTCCGCCGAGAGATCATACTGAACTCCATATGTTACCCCGAAGGCACCAACATAAAGCGTTGTTGGCGAGACATGTAAGTTTTGCTAAGACTTCTCACCAAGCTGCCATGTTACTCTGATGACCAACAATTAAACCTTCGTCGATGAGACATTTATACATCAGTAAGACCTCTTATCGATAGACCACAAGATACGCCGAAGACTATAACATGTAACATACTATCGGTGAGACACTTATCAATTGCTAATAGTTCTTCGCGAACCCTTAGTGCTATCACGATGATTCCAAGTGTGTTCTCGTTGGCAAGACTTTCACTGTTCGCTGGGACATCTTCCTGGATCATTAGAGTTACCCTGAAGAGCTCAAAGTAAACGATGTCGGCAAGATTTTGACACATCGCTAGGACTCATAGCGAACATCATAGACTCTCCTTGACTCCTGATTGAACTGGCCCATTGAACTAGCACACCACCTAAACTTGTCTATGCTCACTGGCTCCATCAATGAATCTGCAACATTCTACAGAATATCAACCTTTTCCAAACTGACCTTTCCATCCTCCATCATATCTCATACAAAGTGGTACTGTATGTCGATATGTTTTGTCCTGGCATAGAAAGTAGGGTTCTTTGCCAGAAAAATTTCCCTCTGACTGTCACAGAAAATTTATTTGCCCTGCATTAAAATCAATGTTAGAACACAAACGTTTCAACCATACAGCTTCTTTACAAGCATGAGTAGCTGCCATGTATTCAGCCTCCATAGTGGAAAAAGTGACTACATCCTTCCGCTTGCTCATCCAACTCACTGCACCACACTTCATCTTGAAAATGTATCCACTGGTGGATCTCCTGCTGTCAATGTCCCCTACCCAATCAGAATCTACATAACTTCAAACACTAAGAGTCCTCTGTGATTCAACCAAGTTCCCATGGTAACACAAAGCAAAATCTGAAGTGCCCTTCAAATATCTGAAAACTCTCTTTATAGCATCCCAATGTGTTCTTG
Source organism: Sequoia sempervirens (assembly GCA_007258455.2). Taxonomy (NCBI): domain Eukaryota; kingdom Viridiplantae; phylum Streptophyta; class Pinopsida; order Cupressales; family Cupressaceae; genus Sequoia; species Sequoia sempervirens. Next base: position 645,531,384 of record VDFB02058242.1, on the reverse strand, counting down.
GATTAGCCATAAAATGACTAAGAACTCCCACTGCTTGGGCAATGTCTAGCCTTGTACAGACCATTGCATACATGAAACTACCTACTACACTAGCATAGGGTTCATTGGTCATGTCCTCCATCTTAGTAGGATATTTTGGACAATCCTCAACAGATAGCTTCATTCCATGCAAGACTAGAACAACTAACTGCTTGAAATCATTCATGCAAAATCTCTCTAGAACAGTCCTTATATACTTACTCTGATTGAGCCAAAGCTTTCTATTCTTCCTATCCCTAGTTATCTCCATCCCCAGAAAATACCTTGCTACACCAAGATCCTTCATTTCGAACTTAGCTGACAACTGAGACATAAGATTAGAAATCATTAACTTACTATTGCCTATGAACAACATATCATCATCATAGAGAGTAATAACTAATACTTGATCACTTTCAGCTTTATAATATACACCATGATCAGATTTTGATCTCACAAATCCCAAAAATAATACAAAAGTGTCAAATTTCTGGTACCACATTCTAGGTGACTGCTTTAACCCATACAGAGACTTCTTTAATTTGCATACCAGTTTTTATTTACCTTTCTCAAAAAAGTGCTCAGGTTGGGACTTATAGATTTCTTCTTCAAGATCACCATGAAGAAATGTTGTCTTCACATCCATCTGTTCTACCTCTAAGTCATATGCAGCTGCAAGTGACAAAAGAAATCTGATAGATGTCAGCTTTGCTACTGGAGAAAATATTTCCCCATAATCGATTCCCTCTACTTGGGAATAAACCTTTGCAACTAGTCTTTCCTTATACTTTTCTACACTGCCATCCAGACCAATCTTTTTTTTAAATACCCATTTGCAGCCAACAACTTTTCTGCCTTTAGGCAAGGGCACCAAACTCCAAGTTTCATTTTTCTCTAATGATGCCATCTCTTCATTCATGGCTTCCAACCAAGAGTCTGAATCAGACATTTTAATCGCCTCTTGTACAGTCCTAGGCTCATTAGTACTAGAAATCAAAGCATAGGCACAAGTAGAATCAATCAATGAGAACCCTTACCTATTTGGTTTTTTTCTTTCACGGGTTGACCTCCTCAGTTGTTGAGGTTGAGGCTGAGGTTCTTCTTCTTCTTCAGAACTTTCAAAACTACTCGAGCTCTCCTCAATTTTAGGTACATTTTGAATTTCCAATTCCTCTTTGTTAGGTGTAGGAGGAATTAATGCTACATTCTTATTATTTTCTGACTTTGTCTCTGACTGCAGATCCAAAGTGGAAGGTTTCAACTCACGAAAGATTACACTTCTACTATATACAACCTTCTCTATATCAGGATTCCAAAGCTTGTATCCTTTTATGACAGCGCTATAGCCAATAAAAATACATTTGATAGCCTTGTTCTCCAATTTAGATCTTTTCACATATGTCACATGAGCATATGCCTCTCAGCCAAAAACTCGAATATGTCTAAGAGAGGGCTTCTTACCAGACCACGCTTCCAAAGGTGTTTTCTCAACAAGAGCATAATTTGGAGAATGATTAATTAAATCACATGTAGTAGATGCACCCTCAGCGCATAATTTCTCCTCCAAGCTAGCACTATTGAGCATACTTCATGCTCTCTCCATCACTGTCCTATTGAACCTTTCTACAACTCCATTCTACTGTGGAGTATAAGGTGTAGTCTGGTGTCTTTAAATTCCATGGTCTTTACAGTATCTTTCAAATTCATCAAAACAGAATTCTTCGCCATTATCAGTCCTTAAACATTTTATTTTTCTACCAGTCTGATTTTCAACAAGGTTTTTAAATTCCTTAAATCGACTGAATACTTCTGATTTACTTTTAAAAAATATACAAATTCTCTTCTTGAATAATCATTAATGAACGACACATAGTATCTTGATTTAGACAAAGAAGGAAAATCTACTGGACCAAACACATCTGAATGAATATAGTCCAACAAACAAGAAAATTTATGAGGACTGCAATAAAATGAAACACGGTGCTACTTTCAATATATACAGTGTTCATAGAATTCAAATTCAAGATTACAAGCTTCAAGCCCATCAACCAGGTTTTTATTCTTCAATGTTTTTAAACCTTTTTCTCCTATGTGGCCTAACTTATGATGCCAAAGCATAGTCTTCTCTGTAGGAAGTTTTACTTCCATAGAGTTTACATAATTAGGGATATTTCCCTCTTTACCTCGATGAGCAGCTTTTAGTGACTTTCTAGAGACATTGTTACATTGAACAGCTTGTGCATCCAGCTTGTATAGGGTACCAATTCGAGCACCTCTAGCCAGCACCATTGAACCTCTAGTCATCTTGTAGCCATTTCCAGAGAACGTAACTTGTACAATAATATCATTTTGCATACTTACAAACAATAGATTTTGAGTTAGACCTGGTATGTGCATAACATTATTAATTCCCTTCACTCTACCATTGCGGAATTGTATTCTAACTCTTCCATAGCCAACTATCTCCAAAGTTGAATCACTCGCTAAGTGCACCTTTCCACCATTGTATTATTCATACTTCGTGAACCATTCTCTGTGATATGTCATGTGGAAAGATGCTCTAGAATCAATCAGCCAGACATCATCTGATGCCTGAGTAGCCAAGGCTACAATGAAGGTGTCACTATCGCTATGAGAAGAACCATTATCGGAAGGTCCCTTCTTATTTTTCTCCTCTTTACAATCCTTTCGGACATGACCAGGTTGCGCACAATTCCATCACTTCACTTTGGACTTCTTGCAAGGAGACTTTGATCTCCCCTCTTATTTTGATTTGGACTTCTTGTCCTTCTTCTTGCCTTTCTCCTTTGACCTTCCTCTGACAGTAAGAGCCTCCTTCACCATCTTAGAATATTTCCTTCTCATTTCTTCTAACAACAAAGAACAAACAATACCTTCCATCTTGAAACTGGATGTTGTACTCCCAATAGCCATCACTAGATGATCCCATGAGTCTGGAAAAGAACACAATAGTAGCATACAGTGATCCTCTTCTTCAGTATTCACACCAATAGATGTTAATTGAACAAGTAGCATGTTAAATGTGTTCAAATGATCAGCTACAGACCCTCCTTCCTGCATTCTCAAAGAGTATAGTTTCTTCCTCAGGAATAGTTTATTCACCAAGGACTTCCCCTAATAAATAAACGCCAGTCTCTTCCACAAAGAAGATGCAGTCTTGTCTTCATGCACACTGAGAAGAACTAAGTCTACCAAACAGAGCCTTATCAGCCCCTTAGACTTCCTATTTGCAAGGTCCCAATCTTCTTGCTTCATGCCTATAGATTTAACTCCAGCCACAACAATCCAAAGATCATGGTCAACAAGAAGATCCTCCATCTTAAGTTTCCACAACTCAAAGGTACTACCATTGAATTTCTCTATTTTAATCTTACTAGATGTACTAGCCATCTTAACTTGTAATTAGAAATAACAAACTCTACAAGACTCCCACTGAACAAAATTGACACAAAAATCCCAACGTACCCACAAGGATAACACAAGTGGTCAGGCTCTGATACCACTTGTAAGGAAAATTAGATGCGGAAAACAATTCTCCTAATGTCAATACCTCAGGAAAGAATGCAGATATACTTTAAAATTTACAATTACAGTCCAACTAAGATGCACTATGAAGCAGATAACAGAAACAGAGTATTTGACAATCACACATGAACACTAGATATACATGGGAAAACCCTTACAGGAGAAAAACCCACCACACCAAGAGAAATCACTTTGTATTACAGTAATGAAGATTACATACAAATTCCAGACTTATCTTTCTGGTGTCATTATATAGCAGCATTCACCATGAACATTCTTCGAACAGAAACCTTTCAAGTTACAGCCTTTACATATTAGAATACATTCACTAATCAACAACAATCTGTCGATTCAACCAACGAACCAATCGATAATCTAACCAGATCACAAACTACAATCTTTGAGTATATGCATGGCATTCCCTGTTTGTAAAACTTCCTCACAGAACTGTCACAACTAATTGTCTTCCAACAATTTAGATTTGGCTTCTCCTATTTGTCCATGAGACTCTACATAAGATGGTCAAATGGTCAACAGAGTTCACATTGTATTGGCATCTCAGTGAGACCCTAACAGTGTCTCGCCGATGCCGCATATCCTTCATACCAATGTCACCAAGAGTCTCTGTTATTGCTAAGACGTCCTATCGAGCTTCTAGTGTTACACCGAATCACCAAGTAGTCGCCCAGACCTATCGCTTTCGCCAGAAGATCATAGCAAGTCAACAAAGGTTAATTCAAAGACACAAGTCATATCGAGCTCCAAAGGATAGTCAACAAGACATATTGATATTGCCAAGAGGTTTCTCTGAGATCCCTATTGTCACCCTAAAGCTATCAACAGTCGCCAAGACATACACCCTTCGCCGAGATATCATACAGAACTCCATATGTTACCCCGAAGGCTCCAACATAAAGCGCTATCGGCGAGACATGTAACTTTCGGTAAGACTTCTCACCAAGCCGCCGTGTTACTCTGATGACCAACAATTAAACCTTTGTTGATGAGAAATTTATACATCAGTAAGACTTCTTACCGATAGACCACAAGATATGCCGAAGACTATAACACGTAACATACTATCGGCAAGACACTTATCAATCACTAATAGTTCTTAGCGAACCCTTAGTGCTATCTCGATGATTCCAAGTGTGTTCCCGTCGACAAGACTTTCACTATTTGCTGGGATGTCTTCCTGGATCATTAGAGTTACCCCGAAGACCTCAAAGTAAACGTTGTCACTAAGACTTTGACACATCGCTGGGACTCATAGCGAACATCATTGACTTGCCCGGACTCCCGATTGAATGGCTTGTCAGCCAGAGGTCTCCCAAGCACTAAGAGATCATAGCGAATACATTATGTCACAGTGATAGACTCCACAGTAAAAATGTTCAGCAAGACAGAAGCTAGGTCACAACGACCTGTTCAAAATAGAATGTATCAAAGCTGCTAGTCGGCCAGACAATGAAGATGTCACACTGACTTGGCTCTAATGGAGGTTTCAGTCTGTATTGTTTGAGGCACATATTTCCAACAATCTCCCACTTGACGAAGACCACACAGGCACCTCCAGAGCACAACGTAACTTACTGAAAATCATGGGCACTTAGGCCCATTGAACAGGCACACCACCTAAACTTGTCTATGCTCACTGGCTTCGTTAATGAATCTGCAATATTCTCCAGAGTACCAACCTTTTCCAAACTGACCTTTCCATCCTCCACCATATCTTGTACAAAGTGGTACTATACGTCTATATGTTTTGTCCTGGCATGGAAAGTAGGGTTCTTTGCCAGAAAAATTGCACTCTAACTGTCACAAAAAATTGTTATTTTCCCTGTATTAAAACCAATGTTAGAACACAAACGTTTCAACCATACAACTTCTTTACAAGCATGAGTAGCTGCCATGTATTCAGGCTCTGTATTGGACAAAGCGACTACAGCCTACCGCTTGCTCATCCAACTCACTAGACCACTATTCATCATGAAAATGTATCCACTAGTGGATCTCCTTCTGTTAGTGTCCCCTAGCCAATCAAAATCTACATAACCTCAAACACTGAGAGTCCTTTGTGATTCAACCTGTTAGAGCTGTAAAAATTTGATGTTTTTACATATGTTTTCACACATAAATTTCCAGATTTAGTCCTACCGTATGCATATTTCACCCATATTTTTCCCATTTAGCTCCCATAAAATCCATCAGGTCTGCATTTTCACATTAGGGTTCATATCGACATGAGGAGACTAGGGTCTCCCCGATCCATTTTGCATTTTTTGCTAATATAAGTCTGTGTTGACTATTGGCAAGACTTATTATTTGTCGTGGTGATTGGATTTCACTTATAGGTACCATTTGGCATGACATTCATCTTGTTCCGGCGAATGAGGATGAACTTATCGACATAAGCTAGGTGGTATCGGCATTATCTCTTTGCGATTATCTTTTGTCTTACCGACTGGTGGCGGGAGGATGCACGTTGGTATAGGTTGGAGCTATTGAGAGGAGGTCTCGACGAGTGACCTTCGGTCTTTCCAACACTTCATATCGATCTTCGGTGAGGGGTCATAGTGATATGCACATGTTTCACCAATGGAGCATAGGGTTCTTTCAAGTGGCTTTCGGTGTAAGTATTGCCTTCTCTTGGTGATCAAGGGTTATCTCAGAATGACTTTCGGTAAAGCAAGGGGTAATCTATATGAGGTATCCCCAATATTAGGTGGTCACAATGAAGTATTTTAGAACTGATGGTGCATCGGTGAGAAAGCCAATAAGTCACAATGACACACAAGATTTGTAATGGGATTTTGGTATGACTTTTTGAGCTCTGTGGGACTTCTCCCCGATTTTGAATTGTCTTGGTGAAGGAAAATGAAGGATGTGTTTCGGCGTGAGTATGCTTATGTCATAGTGACATACATGACAAATGAAGACATTCGGTGAAGCACAATGTGGTCTACATGAGGTCTCTTCGATATCATAAAGTCACGACGATAGTGAACAAACTAAATGGAACACATCGGTGAGAGATATCCTTGTGTCTCAGCGAATGGAAGGTACGTAATGAAATACATATCGGTAACACTTGGGGTGTTCTGCGTGAGGTCTCCCCGATATTACAGAGCTATAGCAAAACACAAAGGGAACATGCGGATGCTTCTTGTCTTTGGTGTAATGAACAGAATGCTATGGCGAGATACAGGGGGTATGTGGACATTCGGTGAGGCAGAATATAATCTATGTGACATCTCCTCGACTCTGATGGGTAATGGTGAATGCGGGCACAGTGAACACGGGATGATTAGCAATTGAATTTCCTTCGACATAGTTAACGACATGTCTCACCGATTTTTTCACTGGTAAACAACAGAAATACAAATCACGTGGCTAACATGTAGATGTTTAATAACCGTTGCAGGCCGACATGATTGGAGCCCGAATTCCATGGAAGGCCGACTTGGTCTTTCAATTTGATTTATTTTCTTGATGCTGGTGTATAAATAGGAATTTTGTAATTGTAAAATGAGGACCAATTATTAGATATTCGATACACTGCAAGTAGATACAGTAGAATAAAATTATCAGATCAGAGACTATTGTTGCATGATTTCAGAATGGAGGTATTTATGAAAATTAGTTGATGTTGTTGCATTTCTCTGGTGTCAATTGTCTATTGAATTGAATGAAAATACTGCTAAGTTGTCTGAGCCAAGATTGAAGCTTTTTGGTTGTTTAAATTGACATAACAAGTTTATGTTCATTTTATCAATACACATTTACTGTAGTTGTGTGATTAATCAATTCATTCTTTCAAGCAAAGATTAAATCCTTTTGTTGATCACAGTAATCAGAGAGATTCATCTGGATTATTAATGTATAACCTAGTAGTTATAGTATTGTATGTTTATACAAGTTGTAAACAAAATGCATGCCAGATAATTTGTGTCTTCTCCAGAGAGTGTTGCTCATCTTGATCTCATTTGACTCTACATACCCAACAAGGCACTAGTCTCTGCACTTCATCATTTGGATTCATTCAGTTTCTTTACATCTATTATTTAAGCATTCATTTTAGGATTTAGATCAGAGTATTATTACTGTTTTCAAGTTGAATCTCATTTGTTCATATCCAATTGCCATTGTGAAAAAATTGCTTTAAGAAGATAATCACAAGTTAAGTCTGCACCATTCAAAGAGGTACACCCACCTAGGTTTAGCAGCACCTAAAGAGTAGAAGGTTGAATTCTTTTGACCTTGTCTGTTACCCTGAAGCATATCAAGAGATTGGCAGCCTCTTGAGGCATTTTGCCTATGTTTTTGAGAGCTAATAAATTGGCGACTCTACTGAGGAACATTCAAAATCAAGGCCTTAATCATAGAGTCAGAAATTTTATACAGACTCCGCTGGGAATAAGAAATACCAAACATTTTCTCACTTTTAGAAAAGTGAGTGGCGACTCTAACATAAATTTTGCAGCTATTCAAACATGAATGGAAGAAGATCTCAATATAGGGGAGGTCATACTGGAGCTCCTGCTGGTAGCAATAAATGGATGCACAAAAATGACAAGGTTGATAAGGGAAAAGGGATAAGTGAAGACACGTACCTGACAGGTAAAGACAAATCATCCAAAGTACATTGTGAAACTCATGATAGATATGACACATGGAGTGATAATTCCAGTGTAGAACTTTGTACCCCTGAAGAGCAAGTAAATCCTTTTCATGATTTTTAGAAATAGGTTGAGTTTGAAGCTAGAAATAGGTAGGAGTATGATCTAAATATGCAGGGTAATCAGAGTGAACCTATTGATCATGCATCTCCCCAAAAATATTATGAATCTATGAGTTTTGAGGAAATCAGGGCACTATTTGAATCCAAGAGTAAAGAAAGAGAAGAACAAGAAAAGGCCCGGATGATACAAGCAATGAAAGAATTTGAATTGCAGAAAAATAAAAACATTGCTCAGACAGCTGATTGCCCCCCAAAGTATGTACCACCTCATAAGCAGGGCAGTCATGGTGCAAGGCCATCTAATCACTTGAATGCTTAGAACCATCAGACAGGGAATCATTTCAAGCAGCCAAATCATCCACCTCATATTCCCACATAGCATGCAAGTGTGCATCCACCTCCTAGTCAGCATCACATCCCTTAGCACAATGCATAGTACAATAATCCTATGAATCAGTATCAATATCCACCTATCCCTCCCCCTCACCAATATGTAACAATGATCAGGCAGTTTGATTTGGCAGGGTTCCATCTATGCCCTTACCCTATGGATAGCAGCTAGAGAGGTCTGGTCCCTAAGTTTATAGGGAACAATGCAGTCACTACTGAAGAACATCTAAGGAATTTCAATGTGTTAATTCAAGACATAGGTATGCCACATGAAGATTTGCACATGAGGCTATTTATGATGTCACTTATTGAAGATGCTAGAGATTGGTTCAACAGCTTTCCAAAGTATTCAATCAATTCTCTTCAAGTATTTCAAGATCGATTCCTAGAGAAATATGGGAATCTAAATGCACCAGATGCAACTCTTCATGAACTGATGAGGATTCAGAAAAATCAAAATGACTTAGTTTATGATTTCAACTGAAAATTCAACAAACTGCATACTAAGGTACCTCCTAGATCAAGGTTGCCAGATTTTGTAGCTTTAAGTGTTTATTTAAATGCATTTGATCCCAAAACAAGGTACGAACTAAGAAATAGATTTCCAAGAGATCTAGCTGAAGCACAAAAGATTGCATTGACAATTGAAAATAATAGGAAGGCTGCTAGTATAATTAGTAAAAGAGACAACCCAAGGCCTCTTCAGCAAGGTAATAATTATCAGTATAGACAGGAGAATACATACAAAAATGAGAACAAAAATGAGAGGCCAAGGTTATATGACATTCCTTATAATATAGACTAGAAGGATGGAAAACCTATAATAGCCAGGCCAAGAAACAAAGAGACTCCTGATCCACTGAGCAAAAGGGGAACTTATATGGTGAGTGATAATTATTTCTATGAAGTTTGTGATCAGCCACATTCCCTAGATTATTATGTTGTAGCTCAAAGATTGCAAGAGGATGGAATGTTAACATAAAAAAATGGAGAAGATCACATGGTGTATTTGAATTCAAATACTTTTCACCGTGTTCAAGAAAGGTACTCATCTTCAGATGATGAAGGCTATGAATATGATGTTTCAAATCAGAAGTACAATGTCCATATGGCTGAACAACAGATCTTCTATGACTTTGAAGAAGATTATGAAGAAGATTATACTGATCCACATTGTGTTGAGGTGCATGTTCAATGCAGTGTGAGGAGACTCACTGAAGATGAAAAAGAGAGAATAATTGTTGCTACAGTTGAGGGAGCAAGAAGTAAATACTGATTGAGAAACAGAAAAGTAAATGAGACGGAGGGTGTTCCTGGGGGAATTTTTATGAAGGATCATAAGGCAACACAAGGAACTGTGAAAAGGAAAGAAAAGAGGCAGCTGGATAAAAGTGAACAGAAGCCAGTCCAAAAGGAGGAAATGAAGGAATTACATAAAGAGACACAAGCGCCTGGCCAACCTAATAAAAAATAAAAAGAAGAAAACAAAGGAGATACGCTAGAACTGAAGAAAACTGTAAAGGTGGAGAGCTCTTCTTTTAATTTCACTCAGGCGTTTTCCCAAGTAAAAATGTTTGTTCCATTACTTGAGTTGATGAAAATCAAGGAATACAGAGACAATGTTGTTCAATTGATAACAAGTGGAAATTGAAAAATGTATGAATTTTGAAAGCAAGGTAGCTGTTAAAATAGTCAATAGGCATGAGAAAACAAATGACTCTAAAGTCTGCTTGAGTGATATGTTATCAACTCCCCCTCAAGTTGATCTTTTTTTCACTACGATGCTTATCAATAATAAACTGTTGAGGAATTGCATGATAGACTCTGGTGCTGCTATAAACATTATGTTAGTAGGAGTTATGAAGCAGCTTGGCATGTGGGTTGATACTACTGGAGGCAAGTGTTATGCAATGGATAATAGACCTGTTCCTGTGGTTGGCATTATGAAAGATGTTGAAGTAAAATTGGCTACTTATCCACATGTGGCTTATAATATAGATATAACAGTCATTGATACTCCTCAGTTTGGGATGATTTTGTCAAGGTAGTGGACAACAGTTGTTGGTGGGAGTGTTCAGTTTGATCTATCCTATGCTACAATTCCAGTGAATGGTCAAGAGGTCAAGTTGTATAGGGATCCAAGAATGAATCAGCTTGTTGACTGTGTGCCACAAAATCAGATCAATTTTTTTTGTGATGTTGATCTTGGGAATTTTAAAATTGAACCAACTCAACCAGAATTAACCAATAGTGATCCAATTGAAAAACATGTTGCACAAAATTGCAATGGTGTCTAGAAGATGTATTTTGATGGAGCCTGCAGCCAAGAGGGTAATGGAGCTGGGATTGTATTTTTTTCACCTGAAGGTACTACTTTTAAATATTCATTTCTGTTAGCATTTGAATGTACAAACAATGTGGCAAAGTATGAAGCTTTATTGACAGGTTTGAACATAGCTGTGAAACATAAAATCAAGTTGCTGACTATTTTGGGCGACTCTGAGTTGGTTGTTTCACAAATCAAATCAAAATATGTAGCAAAGCACAAAAGATTAAAACAATATAGGAATGTTGTATGGGATACAATTGATTTGTTTGATGTGTTTTCGATTGAGTGGATTGACAGATCAAAGAACATAATGGCTGATTTCTTAGCAAATGTGGTGCTCAAAAGAGATGATATTACATTGGCTGGGGTATCACAGATTGAGTTCAAGACAAGGCCTACTATTCCTGATAACATTTATAGTTGGCAAGTTTTCAATGATGATACTAACCTACTGAATTTTCTTCATTGTATAGATAAGTATGAGGCTCAGGAAATTGATTTCAATGCTTTTGTTGAAGAAGTTGATGGGAAGCAAACAGTGTTTGGAAAATAAATATTGCAACTCAAAACAAATAAGCTTCCTAAAGGCTTAGTGGCACTAGAAATGGTGTATGACGGAAATGATAGGTCCCTTATGAAGCAAACACCAGTCAAAAAAGAATATGTTGAAGAGATTAACTTGGGGATTGAAATAGCACCAAGAAAGGTGTACATTGGGAAGAAAATAATCCCAACAATTAGAAGAATGTTGATAGAGTTGCTGAGAAAGTATACACATGTTTTTACGTGGTCTTATGAAGATCTGAAAGCATATAGGGAAGATTTATTTTAGCATGAAATACCATTGAAGCTAGACGCCAAGCCTTTTCGATAGAAGCAAAGGCCTATAAATCCAACACTGGAGCCTAAGATGTAGGAAGAATTGACAAAGCTCAGAGATGGAGGAATTATCAAACCAATTAGGCACTCAACATGGGTTTCAAATTTGGTTCCTGTGAGAAAGAAGAATGGTGATCTCAGATTATGTTTGGACTTTAGAAACCTGAACATGGCATCTCTCAAAGATAATTATCCTCTACCCAATATGGAGGCTATATTGCATAAGGTGACAGGGTGTGAACTACTGTCCATGATGGATGGGTTTTCAGGATACAACCAGGTTAAATTCAAGGAATCCAAGCAATATAAAACAACATTTACAACTCCTTGGGGAACATATGTATACATAAGAATGCCATTTGGTCTTACAAATGCTGGAGCGACTTTACAAAGAGCCATGGATGTAGCATTTGCAGACCTGATCAATGTTATCATGGTAGTATACCAAGATGACTTGACTGCTTATTCGAAGAAGGCTAAAGATCATGTGCAACATCTTGAAAAGGTATTTATTAAAGCTCTTGAATATGGTATTAGTTTAAATCCAAAGAAGTGTCATTTCGCAGTCACAGAGGGTAAGCTTTTAGGACATATTGTTTCAAAAGAGGGAATTAGGATAGATCCTGAGAGGGTTGAAGCTATTGATAAAATTCCTATTCCCAAAACTATCAAGGCTATACAATCATTCTTTGGACAGATTAATTTTGTTAGAAGATTTGTTTCTAATTTTGCTGAGATCATTAAGCCCATATCAAAAATGTTAAATAAGGGACAAAAAATGGACTGGACTGTAGAAGCTTTAGATGCTTTTATATCTATCAAAAAGGCCATCAAGGAGGCTCTTGTTCTTAAATCTCCAGATTTTACAAAGCCTTTTCAATTTTTTTCATTTGCTTCAATGCACACAATTGTTGTTGTTATGTTACAGAAGAATGAGGATGATCGTGAACAACCTGTGTCTTTCTTTAGTAAATCGTTACAAGGGTCTGAATTGAAGTATGACATAATAGAAAAATAGGCTTTTGCATTGGTAAAGGCCACAAAAACATTCATACCATATCTTGTTGGAGCGAAGGTGATTACTTATGTCCCTCATGCTGCTATTAAGGATATTCTGACACAATCTGAAGTTACAGGGAAAATATGCTGATGGATCAACAGGATTCAAGAATTTGACATAGAGATATAGATCACTAAGCTAGTAAGAGGTCAAGGCTTGGCTAGGCTGATGGTAGAATCAAATATTGAAGCAAGTCAAGTCTGTAGTGTAGAAGGGATTGCAATTGCAAGCATTGAGCATACTCCTTGGTATATTGATATCATGCATTATCTTAAATACATGAAGTGTCCAGATGGATTGAGTGACAGCCAAAAGAGAACTTTGAAATTGCAGGTATCTAAATATGTTTTCATGGATGGAGATCTGTTTTGGAAGAATAGGGATGGTAAACTGTTATTATGTCTGGATGAGTCATAAGCTAAGCATGTCTTGAGAGAAATGCATGAAGGAGTTTGGGGAGGACATTATTCGGCAAAGATAACTGCACACAAAATTCTCAGGGCAGGTTATTATTGGCCAGAGGTTTTTAATGATTCTTTTACACATGTGAGAAGATGTGAGGCCTGCCAAATGTTTTCTAGAAAATTGAAGTACCAGGGTGCTTTGCCACTTCAACCCTTGCAGGATGATGCCCCTTTCCATCAATGGGGAATTGATTTCATTGGAGAGATACAATAAAATTCAAGCGGAGGACACGAGTGGATACTAGTTGCCACTGATTATTTTGCTAAGTGGGTAGAGGCAATCCCAACTAAACAAGCTACAAGCAAGGTAGTGACTAATTTCTTGATGGACAACATTATCACCAGATTTGGTACACCAATGAGATTGATCACAGATAATGGGATGTATTTCAGGTCTGATGAATTCAAAAGATTTTGTGATAATTATGGCATTACTATTTCTTATGTAGCCCCTTATCATCCACAAGCCAATGTACAGGCAGAGTCTAGCAATAAAAGTCTTTTGAAGATCATAAGGATAATGTTAGGGAAGAAAAAAAAGGCTTGGGATTCAAAATTGAAACTGGCTGTGTGGGCTGATAGGATCACTGTGAAAAATAAAATTGGAAAATCCCCATTTGAATTGGTGTATGGAGCACAAGCCAGGATGCCCTTGCAGAATTTGTTACCAGTCTACAAGTTTGTCCTTCAAGAGGATTTGGATGTCCCTGAACCTATGGAGGAAAGAATGGAGCAATTGGCTGAACTTGATGAAGTAAGGAAAGAGGCCCAAAGTCAAAACATGAAGTTATAGACACAGATGAAGTATCTATTTGACAAGAGGGCAAAGGATAGAAAATTTGAAGACAATGATTTGGTACTGATGTGGAATGCAAGATGCTAGGAGAAAGGAAAGCATGGTAAATTTGAAGCCTTATGGCTGGGACCTTTTGTTGTTGTTGGAAAGAAAAGTGAGGACTCATACTATCTACAGAACATGGCTGGTGAAGATCAGGAATTGCCTGTTCATGGGAAATTCTTGAAGCAATTTTTCTCTTGAGCAACATAGAGGATTAAGGGTTGCCTGTGCATGGACAACTCTTGCTTATCCTCTCTAAAATTATTTTCCATACACAGTAGTTTAGGATTTTTTCCATCTCCATTTCACTTTCATTTTCCATTCATCTCCATTTTGCATTCACTTTCCTTCCATTCCATCAGCTTCATTTCTATTGCCATTCATTCCATTTCCTTTGCTGCTCACTGGTTTATCATTTTGTGTCTGGTCTGCTCACCCAAGATTCTTGTTCCTTGCAATGATCTTACTATCACTCATCCCCAGATAGAGCAACTGTTAGAACTGTAAAAATCTAATGTTTTTACATATGTTTTCACACATAAATTTCTAGATTTGGTCCTACCATATGCATATTTCACCCATATTTTTCCCATTTAGCTCCCATAAAATCCATTAGGTCTGCATTTTCACATTAGGGTTCATATTGGCATGACAAGACTAGGGTCTCCCCGATCCATTTTGCATTTTTTGCTAACATAAGTTTGTGTTGACTATCGGCAAGACTTATTATTTTTCATAGCAATTGGATTTCACTTACAGGTACCATTCGACATGACATTCATCTTGTTCTGGCGACCGAGGATGAACTTATCGACAGAAGCTAGGTGGTATCGGCATTATGTCTTAGTGATTATCTTTTGTCTTATTGACCGGTGGCGGGAGGATGCACGTCGGTATAGGTTGGAGCTATCAAGAGGAGGTCTCGGTGAGTGACCTTCATTCTCGCTGACACTTCATATGGATCTTCACTTCGGCCAAACATAAGGTCTTCGGTGAGGGTTCGTAGCGATATGCACATGTTTCATCGACGGAGCATAGGGTTCTTTCAAGTGTCTTTCGATGTAAGTATTTCTTTCTCTTGGTGATCAAGGGTTATCTCAGAATGACTTTTGGTAAAGTAAAGGGTACTCTATATGAGGTCTCCCCGATATCAGGTGGTCACAACGAAGTATTTTGGAACTGATGGTGCATTGGTGAGAAAGCCAATAAGTCACAACAACACACAAGATTTGTAATGGGCTTTCGTTATGACTTGTTGAGCTCTGTTGGACTTCTCCCTGATTTTGAATTATCTTGGCGAAGGCAAATGAAGGATGCATTTCGGCATGACTGTGCTTATGTCACAGTGACATACATGATAGATGAAGACATTCAGTGAAGTACAATGTGGTCTACATGAGGTCTCTCTGGTATCATAAAGTCACGGCGACAGTGAACAAATTAAATGGAACGCATCAGTGAGAGATATCCTTGTGTCTCAGTGAATGGAAGGCACGTAATGAAATGCATATTGGTAACACTTGGGGTGTTCTGTGTGAGGTCTCCCCAATATTACAGAGCTACAGCGAAACACAAAGGGAACATGCAGATGCTTCTTGTCTTTAGTGTAACGAACAGAATGCTATGGCGAGATAAAGGGGGTATGTGGACATTCGGTGAGGCAGAATATAATCTATGTGACATCTCCTCAACTCCGATGGGTCATGGCGAATGTGGGCACAATGAACATGGGATGATTAGTGATTGAATTTCCTTCAACATATTTAATGACATATCTCACCAACTGTTTCACTGGTAAACAATAGAAATACAAATCCTATGGCTGACATGTAGATGTTTAATAACCGTTGCAGGCCGACATGATTGGAGCCTGAATTCTGTGGAAGGCCGACTTGGTCTTTCAATTTGATTTATTTTCTTGATGCTGGTGTATAAATAGGAATTTTGTAATTGTAAAATGAGGACCAATTATTAGATATTCGATCCACTGCAAGTAGATATAGTAGAATAAAATTATCAGATTAGAGACTATTGTTGCATGATTTCAGAATGGAGGTATTTATGAAAATTAGTTGATGTTGTTGCATTTCTTTGGTGTCAATTGTCTATTGAATTGAATGAAAATACTGCTAAGTTGTCTCCAAGATTGATGCTTTCTGGTTGTTTAAATTGACATAACAAGTTTATGTTCAGCTTATCAATACACATGTGTTGTAGTTGTGTGATTAATCAATTGGTTCTTTTAAGCAAAGATTAAATCCTTTTGTTGATCAAAGTAATCAAAGAGATTTGTCTGAATTATTAAAGTAGATCTTAGTAGTTACAGTATTGTATGTTTATACAAGTTGTAAATAAAATGCATGCCAGATAATTTGTGTCTTCTCCAGAGAGTGTTGCTCATCTTGATCTCATTTGACTCCACATACCCAAAAAGGCACTAGTCTTTGCACTTCATCATTTGGATTCATTCAGTTTCTTTATATCTATTATTAAACATTCATTTTAGGATTTAGATCAGAGTATTGTTACTATTTTCAAGTTAAATTTCATTTGTTCATATCCAATTTCCATTGTGAACAAATTGCTTTAAGAAGATAATCACAAGTTAAGCCTACACCATTCAAAGAGGTACAACCACCCAGGTTTAGCAACACCTAAAGAGTAGAAGGTTGAATTGTTTTGACCTTGTCTGTTACCCTGAAGCGTATCAAGAGATTGGCAGCCTCTTGAGGCATTCTGCCTACATTTTTGAGAGCTAACACAACCAAGTTCCCATGGTAACACAAAGAAAAATTTGAAGTGCCCTTCAAATATCTGAAAACTCTCTTTATAGCATCCCAATGTGTTCTTCCTAGATTAGCCATAAAATCACTAAGAACTCCCACTACTTGGCCAATGTCTAGCCTTGTACAAACCATTGCATACATGAGTCTGCCTACTACAATAGCATAGGGTCCATTGGTCATGTCCTCCATCTCAGTAGGAGATTTTGGATAGTCCTCAACAGATAGCTTCGTTCCCTACAAGACTGGAACAACTAACTGCTTGCAATCATTCATGTAAAATCTCTAGAACAGTCCTTATATACTTAATCTGACTCAGCCAAAGCTTTCTATTCTTCCTGTCCCTGGTTATCTCCATCCCCAGAATATACCATGCTGCACCAAGATCCTTCATTTCGAACTTAGCAGATAACTAAGACTTAAGATTAGAAATCATTAGCTTACTATTTTCTATGAACAACATATCATCAACATGGAGAGCAATAACTAATACTTGATCACTTTCAGCTTTATAATATACATAGTGATTAGATTTTGATCTCACAAATCCCAAAATAATAAAAAAGTATCAAATTTCTGGTACCACATTCTAGGTGACTGCTTTAACCCATACAAAGACTTCTTTAATTTGCATACCAGTTTTTCTTTACCTTTCTCAACAAAGTGCTTAGGCTGGGACATATAGATTTCTTCTTCAAGATCAACTTGAAGAATTGTTGTCTTCACATCCATCTGTTCTACCTCTAAGTCATATGCTGCTACAAGTGACAAAAGAAATCTGATAGATGTCAACTTTGCTACAGGAGAAAATATTTCCCCATAATCGATTCCCTCTACCTGGGAATAACCCTCTACAACTAGTCTTGCCTTGCACTTTCTACACTACCATCCAGACCAATCTTTTTCTTAAATACCCATTTGTAGCCAACAACTTTTCTGCCTTTAGGCAAGGGCACCAAACTCCAAGTTTCATTTTTATCTAATGATGCCATCTCTTCATTCATGGCTTCCAACCAAGAGTCTGAATCAGAAATTTTAATTGCCTCTTTTACAATCCTAGGTTCATCAGTACTAGAAATCAAAGCATAGGCACAAGTAAAATCAATCAATGAGAACCCATACCTATCTAGTTGTTTTCTTTCACGGGTTGACCTCCTTAGTTGTTGAGGCTGAGGCTAAGGTTCTTCTTCTTTAGAACTTTCAGAACTACTTGAACTCTGCTCAGTTTCGGGTACATTTTGAATTTCCAATTCCTCTTTCTCAGGTGTAGGAGGAATTAATGTTACATCCTTATTATTTTCTGACTTTGTCTCTGACTGTAGATTCCAAAGTGGAAGGTTTCAACTTACAAAAGATTACACTTCTGGTGTATACAACCTTCTCTATATCAGGATTCCAAAGCTTGTATCCTTTTATGACAACGCTATAGCCAATAAAAATACATTTGACAGCCTTGTTCTTCAATTTAGATCTTTTCACATCTAGCACATAAGCATATGCCTCACAGCCAAAAACTCGAATATGTCTAAGAGAGGGCTTCTTACCAGACCATGCTTCCAAAGGTGTTTTCTCAACAAGAGTAGAATTTGGAGAATGATTAATTAAATAACATGCAGTAGATACAACCTTAGCCCAGAATTTCTCCTCCAAGCCAGCACTACTGAGCATACTTCATGCTCTCTCCATCACTATCCTATTGAACCTTTCTACAACTCTATTCTACTATGGAATATATGGTGTAGTCTTTTGTTTTTTAATTCCATGGTTTTTACAGTATCTTTCAAATTCATCAGAATAGAATTCACCGCCATTATCAGCCCTTAGGCATTTTATTTTTCTACCTATCTGATTTTCAACAAGGTTTTTAATTTTCTTAAATCGACTAAGTACTTCTAATTTACTTTTCAGAAAATATACAAATGCTCTTCTTGAATAATCATCAATGAATGACACATAGTATCTTGATTTAGACAAAGAAGTAACATCTACTGGACCAAACACATCCGAATGAATATAGTCTAACAAACTAGAAGATTTATGAGGACTGGAATAAAATGAAACATGGTGCTGCTTTCCATATATATAGTGTTCATAGAATTCAAATTCAAGATTACAATCTTCAAGCCCCTCAACCAGGTTTTTATTCTTCAAAGTTGTTAAACCTTTTTCTCCTATATGGCCTAACCTATGATGCCAAAGCATAGTCTTCTCTGTAGGAAGTTTTACTTCCATAGAGTTTACATAATTAGGGATATTTCCCTCTTTACCTCCAAGAGCAGCTTTTAGTGACTTTCTAGAGACACTGTTATATTGAACAACCTGTGCATCTAGCTTGTATAGGGTACCAATTCGAGCACCTCTAGCCAACACCATTGAACCTCTAGTCATCTTGCAACCATTTCCAAAGAACGTAACTTGTACACCAATATCATTTAGCATACTTACATATAATATATTTCAAGCCAGACCTAGTATGTGCATAACATTATTGATTCCCTTCACTCTACCATCAGGGAATTGTATTCTGACTTTTTCACGACCAACTATCTCCGAAGTTGAATCACTCGCTAAGTACACCTTTCCACCATTGTATTCTTCATACTTCGTGAACCATTCTCTGTGATATGTCATGTGGAAAGATGCTCTAGAATCAATCAGCCAGACATCATCTGATGCCTAAGTAGCCAAGGCTACAATGAAGGCATCACCATCACTATGAGAAGAACCATTATTGGAATATCCCTTCTTCTTTTTCTCCTCTTTACAATCCTTTTGGACATGACCAGGTTGCCCACAGTTCTAGCACTTCACCTTGGACTTCTTGCCAGGAGAGTTTGATCTCCCCTCTGATTTCGATTTGGACTTCTTGTCCTTCTTCTTGCTTTTCTCCTTTGACCTTCCTTTGACAGCAAGATCCTCCTTTGCCATCTCAGAAGATTTCCTTCTCATTTCTTCTGACAGCAAAGAACCAACAATATCTTCCATTTGAAACTAGATGTTGTACTCCCAATAGCCATCACTAGATGATCCCATGAGTTTGGCAAAGAACACAATAGTAGCATACAACGATCCTCTTCTTTAGTCTTCACACCAGCAGATGTTAATTGAGCAAGTAGCATGTTAAATGCATTCAAATGATCAGCTATAGACCCTCCTTCCTGCATTCTCAAAGAGTATAGTTTCTTCCTCAGGAATAGTTTATTCACCAAGGACTTCTCTTGATAAATAGACATCAGTCTCTTCCACAAGGAAGATGCAGTCTTGTCTTCATGCACATTGAGAAGAACTGAGTCTGCCAAACAGAGCCTTATCAGCCCCTTAGACTTCCTATCTGCAAGGTCCCAATCTTCTTGCTTCATGCCTATAGGTTTAACTCTAGCCACACCAATCCAAAGATCATGATCAACAAGAACATCCTTCATCTTGAGTTTCCACAACTCAAAGTTACTGCCATTGAATTTCTCTATTTCAATCTTACCAGATGTACTAGCTATTTTAACTTGTAATTAGAAATAAAAAACTCTATAAGACTCCCACTGAATATAATTGACACAAAAAACCCAACATACCCACAAGGATAACACAACTGGCCAGGATCTGATACCACTTGTAAGGAAAATTAGATGCGGAAAACAATTCTCCTAACGTCAATACCTCAGGAAAGAATGCAGATACACTTTAAAATTTACAATTACAGTCCAACTAAGATGCATTATGAAGTAGATAACAGAAACAGAGTATTTGACAATCACACATGAACACCAGATATACGTGGGAAAACCCTTATGGGAGAAAAATCCACCACACCTAGAGAAAATCACTTTGTATTACAGCAATGAAGATTACATACAAATTCCAGACTTATCTTTCTAGTGTCATTATACAGTAGCATTCACCATGAACATTCTTCAAATAGAAACCTTTCAAGTTACAACCTTTACATATTAGAATACATTCACTGATCAACAACAATCTGTCAAATCAACCAACGAACCAATCGATAATCTAACCAGATCACAAACTGCAATCTCTGAGTATATCCATGGCATTCCTTGTCTGTTGAACTTCCTCACAGAACCCTTGCAACTAATTTTCTTCCAACAGTTCAAATTTGGCTTCTCCTATTGGTCCACAAGACTCCACATAGGACGGTCAAATGGTCAACAAAATTTGCATTGTATTGGTATCTCGGTGAGACACTAACAGTGTCTCGCCGATGCCACATATCTTTCATACCGATGTCACCAAGAGTCTCTATTATCACACTAAGATGTCCTATCGAGCTTCCAGTGTTATGCCGAATCACCAAGTAGTCACTCAGACCTATCGCTTTCGCCAGAAGATCATAGTGAGTCACCAAAGGTTATACCAAAGACACAATTCATATCGAGCTCCAAAGGATAGTCGACAAGACATATTGATATCGCCAAGAGGTTTCTCCGAGATCTCTATTGTCACCCAGAAGCTATCAATAGTCACCAAGACATACACCCTTCACCGAAAGATCATACCGAACTCCATATGTTACCCTGAAGGCTCCAACATAAAGTGCTATCGGTGATACATGTAACTTTCGCTAAGACTTCTCACCGAGCCGCCATGTTACTCTGATGACCAACAATTAAACCTTCGTCATTGAGACATTTATACATCTATAAAACTTCTTACCGATAGACCACAAGATACGCCGAATACTATAACATGTAACATATTGTCGGCGAGACACTTATCAATCGCTTAGAGTTCTTAGCGAACCCTTAGTGCTATCCCGATGATTCCAAGTGTGTTCCCGTCGGCAAGAATTTCACTGTTCATTGGGATGTCTTCCTGAATCATTAGAGTTACCCCGAAGACCTCAAAGTAAACGCTTTCGGTGAGACTTTGACACATCATTGGGACTCATAGCAAACATCGTATACTCTCCCCGACTCCCGATTGAATGGCCTGTCAGCTAGAGGTCTCCTGAGCACTAAGAGATCATAGCGAATACACTATGTCACAGTGATAGACTCTACAGTGAAAACATTCAGCAAGATAGAAGCTAGGTCACAGCGCCCTGTTCAAAACAAAATGTATCAAAGCTGCTAGTCGGCCAGACAATGAAGATGTCACACCGACTTGGCTCTAATGGAGGTTTCAGCCTATATTGTTTGAGGCACATATTTCCAACATTCATCATCTCACCAGTAAAATTGGGAATTAAATGTTTTATCTAGAATAGAACCTATTGGTAGAAGTGTTGGTGTAAATAAAGTCTTGTACCTAGTTAATTCATTACTAGGGGACTTATTTACATGTTTGCTAAGTTTACTTAGGTCCTAGGAAGGAATCTTTCTAGAATGTGTTAGTTGTCATTAGTTGTTATCTTATGTTTTGACAACTACTACATGTGAACCTAGGTAAGTGTGATTAGTTGTCTCATGTCATATGATTAAAAAACTTGTCATAATCCTATGACATCTTGCATCTCAGCTTGGCTATATAACCAAGGGGTATTTCTCATTGTACAATCATCTCATATCATTCACATTGAATACAGTTTATTCTTGTCATATTCATATTCTCTCTTTTTGTGCTTTCCATTTGGTCTCAAGATCTTGGCATTCATAGCTAGTTCTAACATGGTATCAGAGCATGTTTGATTCAATCTCTGTGGAATATTTTGGGTACTAGAATATTCCTGTAAGAATATTCTCCGCCGATTACTAATTTGACCTGTCACCCAGTTTGATTATCGACTATCGGGAATGTACCACCGACAGAGCTATAGAATATTTCGTCAGCTAAGGGAATATGCTTTTTTCATGGGTAGATGACCATCAATTTTAAGATAAGGTTTTGATGATGTCAGCACTACATCAACATTTATTAAAAAATTTCACCCCCTCTCCATTTGCATTTTGGTTTTTGCAGTCAATCTTTGAAGGCTCATATCTCAGCCATACAACCTCCTTTTTCAGAGAAAGTTTTTTATTTGGGCTAATTTTTGCACTCTTCACAGTGGTGCAATAATTTTTTGGTTTTGATGACTTGTTTTTCTAGAATTTGTAGATTCTCATAGGTGTTGCAGCTTCGTCCTCATTTTGGGAACTTTGGGAGCTCATATCTTGCTCCTACGGTAACATTTTTGGGTGAAGTTTATTTTTAAAGTGCGTTATTTTTTGTGTAATTTTCAGTGGTATGATTAGATTGATCTCATTTTGTACCAAAAATTGTACTTGATTATGTGGCCAATTTTGGCATTTGCATGTACCAAGATCAAAGACCACTTTTTTTTTTTCGGCAAGTGGTAACTGTAAACGCACTACTAATAAAGTTCCAAGATCATATATTGCTGGGGGGTTCTTTGATTGAGTAATTTGGGGGGGGTAATCTTGTGGTTGATTCATTTGTGTTGATCATTTGAGGAGGTATCATGGGTTTTTCTATTCATCCTTCTACAGTAATGTTGAATAAGGATAATTATGAGTCTTGGAAGAAAGGGATCCTGACACATCTTAGGTGGCTTAAGATATTACCATACCTTTATGGGCTCATACCTAAACCAGAAACACCTTGGAAGCAATCAATTTGGGGTAATAATAATAATCACATTGTGGGATTAATTGGTACATATATTGGTGTTGATATTCCTATGGAGATCTCAGATATCAAGTGCCCACACACACTTTGGACCAAGATTTGGGAGCTTTTTGGAGACCATCATATCTCTCCATTCCCAAATGATCCTGCTGCACATTGTTTAATCTCCCTTGATGATGCTAATAATATACCCTATGATGATGATACTTTAGAGGAGCTTGAGTGTAATAAATGTCTTGAATGTCTAGTTGACAAAGAGACTTCTCTTCTTGCTTCTCCTCCTCATATTGAGATCACACCTTCATCTACTAGTGTACCTAAGGACACTTTTGATTCAACAGTTTTGGCTCCTTGTGATTCAGTGCAACAAGACACACATAGTCTTCCAGAGATAGCTACTTGTGATGACTTCTTGACAGGTATTTTAGACTTTTTTGTGGAGTCTCATCTTGCAGATTTGGGAGACACCATCAATAGAATTCATCTTCTCTTCTCTTTGATGATCCTTCTTCAGTTGTTGCAAGGGAACACTTTGAACCTCTTGTTCATTCTCTACATGATCATTCTTTGCAGTTTGGCATAAGTGTGGATTCTTTTGGAAAAAAATTGGAGGGGGCTTCTTTGTCTTTGGAGGGGATATCTTTTTCTTTGGATCATGTTCTACATTCATCTCTACTAGATGTTGGATTTTCCTCTTCAATAGTGTGGCCTAGAATGCCTGCTTGAAGTGTGTCAGATTTTGGCATCGACATGGAGACACTTGAGCATGCTTCAGAGACATCATCCATCATCCATCTTCTTGATATCCTCCATACATTCATGGTTTTGTTTCTTCATAAGGGGAAGAACGTTGTTTTACGAGATTGGATCATCTTCAACATTCAATGTCGAGCTTCTACCATCATTGTAGGAGATTCAACATTGAGTGGGAGCTTCCTTGTCTCTCTTCTACTTCTCTCTTATGGGGGGGTATTTTTCCTCACATGGAGTTTTAAACTTCTCATTCTTCATTGATAGCATTTCTACTTCATCTCTCTTTTGGGGAGGAGTTTTGTCCCACTAGGATTTCCCCTTTTCTTTGTTTGTGAGAGATTTCATTTACATTGTACATGGGTACCTAACACGGCCTAGTAGTCGAGACCCATTCTTGCATATTTGTGTCATTTGCATAATAATTTGTACTCCCTAAGTTGCACTTAAGTGGGGGTGGTGGTGTAAATGAAGTCTTGTACCTAGTTAACTCATTACTAGGGGACTTATTTACATGTTAGTTAAGTTTACTTAGGTCCTAGGAAGGAATCTTTCTAGAATGTGTTAGTTGTCATTAGTTATCTTATATTTTGACAACTACTACATGTGAACCTAGGTAAGTGTGATTAGTTGTCTCATGTCATATGATTAAGACACTTGTAATAATCCTATGACATCTTGCATCTCATCTTGGCTATATAACCAAGGGGTATTTCGCATTGTACAATCATCTCATATCATTGACATTGAATACAATTTATTCTTGTCACATTCATATTCTCTCTTTTTGCGCTTTCCATTTGGTCTCCAGATCTTGGCATCCATAGCCAATTCTAACATGGTATCAGAGTATGTTTGATTCTAACAAAAAGAATGAAGGTTTGTGAATCTTTAAGATTGTACATGATGTATTCATCAATCATAGAGGCCTCGATGTCAAACAAACTTTGGCAACTGAGCTTTACAATTCTCTTAAGCAATTGGGAATAGAGGTGTTTCTTGATTTTGAAGAGAAGGAACTTGGAAATTCATTTCCTTCAACTATTGAGATAGCCATATTTTCCAAAGGATATGCAGAGTCCCCTTGGTGCCTAGCTGAGTTGGTTCTCATGTTACAAAGCAAGGCCACAATTATTCATGTGTTTTATGAAGTGAAACCTAGTGACCTCCGCCACATTGAAAAGGGAGTATACGTTGATGCATTCATGACATATGAAGACAAGGCCAGGTACCTAGAGAATCTTAGCTGGTGGAAGGAATCCCTTCAAACTCTTTCATTTATAGCTGGTCCTGAAGTTCACAAGTAATCTTTCTATAGCTTTGGTAGCTTTGCTTTATATATTTTTGTTTTCCCTTCAAATCTGGTTTACTATTTTCTCATGGAATTGTGCTTTCATTTTATAAAGTTTCAGTGATTGAAAAACCATAGTAGCAATAGTAGAAAAGGAAGTACAAATGAAATGATGTTTACCTATTGCAAAATATCTAGTAGGGCTTAACAATCTTGTGAAATATTTTGAAAGGCGATGTTTCAATGAACTTGTACAAGATTTCAAAAGCCAATGCAGCCTGGAAGAAAGGAAAAATAAGCCTAATATTGTTGGCATTTTCAGCATGGGTGGATTGGGAAAGACAACTCTTGCCAAAGAGTTGTTTAACCGAAAGTGTTCAAATTACTCTACAACAATTTTTTTGTTTGATGTGCAAGAAGCAGCTGTGAGAAGGGAACTACCTTGTTTACAAAGTCAGCTTGTCAAAAACCTCTTCCACGAAGAACAAATTTTTACAAGTATAGGGAAGGAACAAGCTATCTCAAAGATAGTATAGAAAGGAGCCTCTTATTAAACTTTCTAATAATTGTAGATGATATTGATCATGTGGAGTAGTTAGATGCTCTATTGATCATGGATATCTTAAAGAAATCAAATAATACTCTAGTTATTGTCACAAACCGTGATGTTGGAGTTGTCATATCCATAGGGATTACTGTTGGTTATCCTTTAAAAACAATTAATGTGGACCACAGGAGGGAACTCTTCTACTAGCATACATTTGACCAACCCCTTCCATGTACACGGTATGAGGCACTGGTTGATCAATTCGTGGATGTGTGTGGAGGGTTACCTCTTTCTCTTTAGGTTCTAGGTCGGCTCATTCGTGGTAGACCTCACAGATATTGGGAGTTAAAATTGAATAAAGCTAAAGATGTTGCCTCGAGATATAAAGCAAAGATTGAGAATAAGTTTTGACGCATTGGATGATGAAGAATAATAGGTTTTCATGGATATTGCTTTTTTTTTGTGGGAAAAATTGACGTGTGTTGCCAAAAGAATATGGGAGGCATCTAAATGGGATGCTCAAAATGCATTGGAGATACTAACAGATAAATTTCTTGTAGAAGAAAAAATATGATTTCTTGACTCATAGTAGAAAATGGGAAACTATATTGAGAATGCATGACCAGCTGAGGGACTTTGGAAGAGAAATGGAAAATGAGCTCAGCCATCCTCATCGCTTGTAGCATCCTCAAGATCTCAAAGCTTTGGTATGCTTATTACCCCTCCAATTTTTTCTCTAGTATTTTAATTTTTCAAATCTTCTTTTTATTACATAAATAGAAATCTGAGGTGCTTCTATGCATGCAGGAATCAATGTGTTTGAAAACTATACTCACCAAAACCAATGCTCAGTGTTTCCATTACATTTTTGACCATTCCATGGGATCTCGAGTTACATTCTTTTTAGGCCAATCAGATAGTTGTGTTGATACATCAACTTCCTTAATATGGCTCAAGCTTAAGGAGAATGGCACAAAACAACTAAGCATCCCTTCATGGTTTCCTCTTCAAAATTTGTAGTGTTTGAAAAATCATCAGTGGGGCATTCAAAGCAATTACAGAGAATTACATATAGGTATTTTGATCTTCTCAGTCAAAAATGAAATCTTTAGTAAGGCTATATATTGGAATGCATTATGTTATCGTTTTCTAGTCTATTTTTTTTATATCATTGAGAGCTTTATTTAAAAAAAATTGAACTTCAGGCACCCTCCCACTTGAACTTGAGCTAGTAATTTTTCAAACCTCTTTGAAAGGGTTTCCAAAGTTAATAGGAATATCAGATAGTTAGAGAATGTGTTCTTGGATTCCCAAAGATTGCCAATCCAAGGATTTTCTTTACTAAAATGTCTTTATATCTCTGGTCTTCCAAATCAGAGGGGTATCGTGCTTGGTCAAAAATCTTCTAGAAAAGGGGCTACATTGTAAATCTTCAGCTAAAAAATAGGACTCTATAAATCTTGGGCCTAGTGAGTGGCTTGTGAAAAGTTAGAAATTAGCCATGAAAAATTTCTATCCAAGATCTTCATTAGTGCAATTCACTATCCCATCCCTAAATCTATCAAACTTCATGTGGTATAAGATGTTATGGAAATAAATTTGACAAGGATAGGACTAAATTGTTTATTTAGTCAAAAATTGTTAAAAACTCAAAAGACCAACACAAACATTTGATCTTACAAATGTTGTTTTGTTTAAACATTTTTGAATGTCCAAACTCTGAGTATGAAGACTTAGGTAGGAAGTGTTTGGTGAGCACAACAATTGTGTTAAAATTGGAGAGCTTGAATATATTTATTCTATTATCCCACATCTTAAATTATAGATCCAAATACTCTTAAATAGATATTATACATGAACAAGTGTGTCTCTTACATGAGACATGACATTTTGTGATTAAATATAGTTTATATTTTAACACCCCACATAAAAAATATTTTATGACATGACTTAATTAGATGATGGGGGCCACCTATAACAAATAGGTTTATTAGTTACCAATGTACAAATGAAGAATATTTAACACCAATACCTTCTTGAAAGTATAAAAACCATCCTTCTTTTGAATAGCCTTGATTTTAGTCCATCATTATCCATAGTAAGACATTCTTCATAGTTATATCAATAAAGAAAGTGAAGCATTCCCAATGATCTTTGCAATAAAAAACCTTCAAAAACTTAGCAATGATCTTTCTAATCAATATCAACAATGATCTTTGTAACCAAAACCTTCATTGATTTAGCAATTATCTCTATAATCAATTTCAACAATGATCTATGTGATTAATTTCAACAATGATCTTTGCGATCAAATCCTTCACAAATTTAGCAAAGATCTTTTTGATCAATGCTACAACTATTCAACAATGATCTCTATGATCAATACTACAGCTTTTTAGGTTCAACAATGATTTTTGTGATCAACATTACAACCATTCAGCAATGATCTTTGCAATCAATGTTAGAACCATTCAACAATGATCTTTGTGATCAATAGTACAACTTTTGAGGTTCAACAATGACCTTTGGGATCAATATTATAACCATTCAATAATGATCTTTGTGATCAAAGGTACTTATTATACATATATGAGTGCTCCAAATTCAATTACCACATTTATGAATGTTCCAACTTCAAATCTTGTACCACTACATGGATATTATTTGAGTAGCATTTATAGTAATACAAAAATCCATAGTTTGAATTACATGGTTTCTAGGATGATATCTGACCTTGAATGATTGCTATTTTTGTGACATGAGAATATTTATGCTTGAACAACATTTTGAACATACTTGTGACCTTTTTCCAATTCAATACACTGATCCATCCACAATCCATCTATATACTATCTTGTAGAGGTTGTTTCTTCCATTTTTTGTTCCAACACAATTTATCAGAATGATTCTTCAATCCACAGATACTACAAGGATGTTCAAAGATCCCAACACAACTCTTGTCTATGTCAATGCCTATGACAATTAGAACAACGTATGCATTGTATCCCTTGAGATAATTTGTTAACTTATAACACCTGCAACGTCACTTTTAATTTTACTAGCATAACCAAAGCCATCATTCTTTAGCCTTGCTATTGACTCAATGGACTCTATAATTCCTTGTCCATATTTTCCCAAACCTTTTCATTTGTATCCCATTTGTTTCATTATCTTATATCCAACTTTCTTTGGAGAACATTCTTTGTCATTATCCTCACAACTAGTAGGAGTTGTAGATTCAAAAAGTATCATTATCTCCAACCTTACACTCTATATTCAATGAAAATTCAGCTATAGCACACAATCATTTGTATCACATGAGATATTACATAGTGTAGGATTAGACTTTAAACAATGATTTTTCTTTACATATGCTTCAAGCAATTGACTGAACAAAATATTTTCTTCTCTTAATTTTGCTATATTTTCCTTCTGTGACCAATTTTCCTCTTCCAATTTTGTATTTATCTTTCTAACTTTCTCTACTTATTTCTCCAAAATATCTTTTACAAACATTAAGTTTCCATTCTCCTTCTTCACTCTTTTACTAATCTTTCCTATTGGAACAATAATTTCCTTATACAATTAAATTTTAACTAAAAAAATCACTTATGTAATACCTGATAGAAATTGATTTTGGTAGATTTACCACCTTCACTCTTCTATGATTTGAAATGATATACTACTGGATTCTAAACTATACCACACCAAAAATGCATATAATTAGGTACTTAATTATGCAATCACCAATCTAAACTGTGATACCACTTTAAAAAAAAAGCCTCCTTGAAAACTCATATTCTTTGAAAGAAAAGATATTTATTTACTTTTCCCTTTCGACAAATTTTTTTTTCAAAGTCTATAGATCATTGTTCATATACAACGATTGGGCAATTTTCAATGGAGAAACTAAATATGGCAATGTCTGTGAAAATGATAGTTGGACTGCTACTTTCATGCCATTAAGTAAATTTATATACTTTTAACATCATCACCTAATGAATTAGGTTGTGTTGAAATATGGGTCCTCTCTGTATCAATTGTCACCTTTAATTTTTCAAATAGCATTCAAACTACTTCACTTCACCACTTCATTTTGTGCAAGCTTTGACTTTCTAGTGCAACAAACAAAAAATAAAGATGTTCAGATGGTGATATGATGTGCAACGAATCATGGAATGACACCCCTGCAACCACTTCAACTGTTTTAGAGACGTAAGTTCACTTCACTCTGTATTTATCATATTCTTGCAATATAAATTATGCTTTAAGGAAGAACTATTAAAAAAAAGCATTATGTTCAAGGCTGAAAATACTCCATTTCAATGCAGGGATTTCTCTCAATAATTATTTTTGGCTTTTAGTAGTAAGATCTATATAAGTTCTAATATAATAAAAAATTGTGGAATAAAGATTGAAATAACTTAATATTATCTCCATCTTATCAGACTTGAGATCATAACAGCTGTGATATCAATTGTTAAAATTGAAGAGCTTGAACAGATTTTCTATATTATCTCACCTCTTAAATTATAGATCCAAAGACTTTTAAATAGATATTATACATGAACAGCTGTGTCTTACAGAAGACATGACACTTCGTGATTAAATATAATTTATATTTTAACAATTTAATAAAATGTAAAAGATGAAATTTTGTGAATTGGATGGTTGTCAGAATTTGGAAACAGTAAATTTTGCTCCTACATTCGGGGTTGATAGGAGTGGATGGATACAAATCAACACTAATAAGCAAATATAAATTTTGCAATTCATGAATAAACACACACACAAATAAAATACGAGCTGCTACTCCAAATATTTGTATTTTATTGCTTACATAAAAAATATTTACATGAGTTATATATATAGAGGACTTTAGATACATTTAGAAAAATCTAGAATATAGGCCGACATATTATTTTTATTATTTTACCTTGGCCGACATAAAATAAGTTTCTAGAATTTACCTAACCCTAGACTTCTAGAATTTATCCAACCCTAAATTTCCTTGCTCTCGACTGGTGACTTTGCAAATCCTTTTCGTTGCTTGATATCTTCAAACTTGAGAATTCCTTTGTCTTTGTCCAAGTCTTCATCTCTACGATCTGCAGATATCTTTCCTCAACTCTTCTCATCCCACTACTGCGGCAGTCATTCAAACTTCAAATTTTTATAACTTCAAACTGGAAGTCTTCTTCTCTGCAAACTTACTATCTATAACTTTCCACCTTCTTTGATGTCTTGTCTTTCCATGAATGCTATCATCTTCAAACTTATTATCAATTATGCCTTTTGACAACCTTGCTTGATTGCCATCAACATTCACTGCAAACTTTTATACTTAAACAAGTTCTTGATCATACCTGTAATTTTCTGCCAACTCGATCCATAAACCCTTCCACAATCCATTTTCATACAATCTTCCATAGAATCCTTCTTGCACTACCTGTTCCAACATGTCTTTTCAGAATGACTCTTCAAACCACAAATACTATAGGGATGTAAGTCCCAACATCTATCCTTCGTATGTCCTTTCCTGTTACAATGACAATATTACACACATTCCATTTCTTTAACAAATTTAGTTATACCTGTATTATTTTCTTTACCTATCACATATCCAAGACCTTCATGTTTTGGCCTCATTATTGGCTTAATTGGCTCTCTCATTCCTTGATCATGCCTTCCTAAGCCTTTACCTTTGTATCCCATTATTTTCATGATCTTTAAACCAACATTCATTTCATTGCCATTGCATCTAACAATATTATCTTTTTGACAATTTTTATTACAAATTTCTTCAGCAAAAACATATTTCTCAATTGACAAATTCAAATCCTCTGTACTACATGAAACAACACATACGGATTTTGACTTCAAACATTCATTCAATTTTGTAATTTCCTTCATCTACAAACTATTTACTTCTTCTAATTTCTTTAATTTC
This sequence comes from Sequoia sempervirens, assembly GCA_007258455.2. Classification (NCBI taxonomy): domain Eukaryota; kingdom Viridiplantae; phylum Streptophyta; class Pinopsida; order Cupressales; family Cupressaceae; genus Sequoia; species Sequoia sempervirens. The sequence continues at coordinate 645,499,216 of VDFB02058242.1, read as the reverse complement.
TCTTCTAAATCATCAACCAATTTCACTCTCTTTTCCAATTCCTCATTCCTTGTATTAATCTCATCAAACAATTCTAATTTTTCTTCAAGCTCTTTATTTTTCTCTCTAAATTTGCACAATTCCTTTACCTGCAAATTATTTATTTGTTCCACAAACTTTAACTTATCCTCTAGCTCTTCAATTGCCTCTGTATAAAGATTACATTTTTTTTACCCCATCTCTTTCCTTAATTTTGCCAATTCTTTTTCTAAAAAATCCTTTTCACATTTGTATTTTCTTTCTTCACTTTTATTAATTCTTCTTCTAAATCTTTTGTTTTCTCTTTTTTTACTCTATCAGCTTTTCCCATTGAATCAAACAAATAATTTTACCTTACTTTTGCAATCTTTTCCTGCCTTCACTCTTCCACAATTTCCTTCAACTGGCTGTAACCTTTTGAAACCCTTGTTGCAATCTTTCTTCAAACTTCAAAAATCATTACTTTCAATAAATTTTTGACACATGTTATCTCACAATTCTTTTCTTTAAACATAACTTTTGTAATTTGAAAATTTCAACAAAAATGTACCAAACCCTAACTAGGGCAACATAGATTTACTATGACAATCATTTCTGTAAAAAAAAAAAAAAATTCATAAATTCTCAAGCCAATGCTCATACCAATCTTTAGCAGCACTATATTCTTCACTTTGATGGCTTTCTTTAATTTGGTGCCCACAATCTGCAAACACAACCTGGCAAACACAACCTGGTAGATACTTCTTTCAACAGCACTTGCTCCAGCAATGGATCTTCACAAATTATTTAACAGCAAATTCTCTCACAACCATCAGCTCTCCAAGGTCTTCTACCATAGGCTCTGATACCAATCTGATAGAAGTGGATGGATACAGATCAACACTAATAAGCAAATATAAATTCAGCAATTCATGAATAAACACACACACAAATAAAATACGAGCTACTGCTCCAAATATTTGTATTTTATTGATCACATAAAAAAGATTTACATGAGTTATATATATAAAGGACTTTAGATATATTTAGAAAAATCTAGAATATAGGCCAACATATTATTTTAATTATTTTACCTTGGCCAACATAAAATAAGTTTCTAGAATTTACCTAACCCTAGACTTCTAAAATTTATCCAACCTTAACTAACATAAAAATAACTTCTAGAATTTTACCAAATTTTACTTTATTCCTAATCTTTAGTCCAGCTGAAACTTCTAGAAACCTCTAATTTAATTAATAGTTTTACAGAAATTACAGGGTTGTCTGGAGCTTGAGGAGTTGCCGGCTTTTATAGGTCCCAATTTACTCGAGAGGATTATAATTGATGGATGAAAGAAGTTTAAATATCTTATATTGGATGGTTCTCATAATTTGAAAAGTGTGCTAGGCACCTTTGAGAGTCGCCGGCTAGATATTAATGATTGTGTTCTAAGCTTGACGAGTTGCCAAGAACACTCATTTGGCTGTCTGTACAAAGTTGCTGAGATTTGCAGAGAGTAGCAAGAACCTTTGGGCTTACAAAATCTCAGAGATCTGATTATTAGAAATTGTCTTGAGCTTGAGGAGTTGTCAAGTCTCTACAGACTTATGAAGGGAAGAGGCAGAGGAGAAAAATAAACCCAAAAACAGAGTGCAGAAAAATAGAGATAAAATGTAGAAAAACAGAGCAGAGATGAATTGATATGTTTTCTTTTTCTTATGCTTCAAATACCACAAACTTGATTACATTCGAGAACTGCTACTCCTTCTTCATCCTCAGAATGTTTTTATCACATTCCCCTGCTCATTGCTGTTTTTAAACCAATTGACACAGCAGAGCCATTTTCTTTTTCATTGAGAGCTGTTGCAACAGCCAAAACTAACTGCTCTCCGTTCTACAAAAACATAAGTATATAATCACTACTAAAAGGCTACAAAAGGCCTATGTACATGCCCAGCAAAACAAAGACCAAAACTATTAATTACATTTAATATCAGAGTCCTTTCAGCATAGATAGAGTCTGAGCACAAAGATTATGTGTGCATCAAACAGTGGCAAGTGGATGGCGTGAGAAAGAGATCAAAATATTTTCATCGCTGCAAAGAGCAAAGAGTACGGTGAAATTAATGCTAGTGGGTAGCAGTTGCGAGTAATTCCAACAACTTAGTAGTGTGGGGCAAATTGAGATTGGTTCTTGCGAAAAGTTATAGAATTTTACGCTGGCAACAACACTCTATCAGTTTGTCTATAAGAAGTTGTGAGGATTCTGAAACTAGCACCAACTGTTTTTCTAATTAACCGAAAACCAATTTTAACGAGAGCCAATTAATTCCTAATAGCATATATCATCATCATAGTAAACCACATTAATTTACAGCCATAAACCAATCAACATGTACTCAAAAAATCCTGAAACTGTACTGCAGAAAAATACATTCTGGAGTCTATTTTTTTGTCCTTACAAACAGCAAGAGGCAACGCCTTTTTAAAGAGTTTGCAATCCTCAAAAAAACAGTAAGAAAATGCTTAAAAAGCCTAGCTTTACATGCAGTTTTATTAGTGTAAAAAAAAACCAATTTAAACACTATAATAAGTAGATCTTTAAAATTAGATCTTTCATATATCTTAAAAAATAATAGAACTAAAGGTAATCCTAAAAACAGAGTTCCAAATCCTTCCATGCAGATGAACTTTTGTCGGCATTTCTTATCAAGAAGTTGCAGAGATTTACATAGAGTATTAGGAAGTGGTGATCTCATCAAACTTACAGAGCTGTTTATTACCAACTGTCCTGAGCTTGAGGAGTTGCCAAGTCTCTCCAGACTGAGCAGCATGGAGAAGATTGAGATTGACGCTTGTAAAAAGGTAGAGAGAATACCGGGTATTGAAGAGTTGCGTGCATTACAATGGATGCGACTTGGTCATTGCAAAGCAGTAACACGAAATTGCATTCATAAGTTGAAAGTAATGATTTCAATACTCCTTTTTAACAGGCAGTCATAAATACCATTTTTAATTAAAGTGTTCTTTTACTTCGCTTTTGGCCATCAGCTTTGTTTTGTAATTTGTTCTTACAAGATAGTCTATATTTTCCTATGTAATGTTTGAAGTGATATGGAAATGAAAAAGAATTTACCATGGATGAACTGAGAGTATTTTGTCTTTAATTTCAGAATGTGCCAAGTACGCTGAATATGATTGGAAGAGCAGTGGATGGAGCAGAGTCAAGTTCAAACGAATATATGTTTTGTGACGCTCATATTGGCGCCGATGCACTCACTCAGATTGTTCCTGGTGACAATGTGTGGCTCAAAACATGGGATGTAACGAGGGCATCTGTTATTGTATGCTTTGTGGTCGTGGTTGATAGCTCTGCTTTGGCGGAGGCTATAATTCGATCACTTAAAGTCTCGGATTCTTTTGAATCCATTGAAGATGGCTTTACCGAGTCTTGGCCTAAGGTGCGTCAAGGAAAATGGATGATTACAATGGTAGCAAGTGATTATCGGAGTTATTATTCTAATTATAAGAATGTGGAAGATGTTTTACGTGGGAAGGAAAGAATGAAGAAGGGGTTTGAGGTAGAGGTGAAGAAAGGTGAAGAATGGAAAAGTATGGCTGTGTTATGCACAATTGTTGATAAGTTATATCATTTATAAATTGAGTTTCTTTGAGATTGTTGTAATTTACTTTGCAAAGATATAAGGTGTCAATTTATTTTATAGAATTTGGAATTTGGACTGTATTAATATTTTTAGAGAAAATTTAGGTTTTTCTTAGTAGAATGAGTGTACATAATTGTTTTTTTTTTTAAAGATGAATATTATTTATTTATTTTTAAAATAAAATATTTTTTCATTACTTTATTTTCTAATAGTAAAAGATATGTAGGTTTAGTTTTTTCTATGGTTATATACAGTTCTATTTTGAAGTTCAAGCTTTGAAAACTCTGTAATTAATAAGAAGTTTTTTAACCTCTTAAATTATAGATTAATTTTTTAATTAAGAGATGGATTAATAAATGATAGTTTAAATGATGTTTTTTAGTAATAATTATTCACTAGTCCTTGTTATGGTAGTAATAATTGATATTTTTAAAAGGTTTTAATTAATTAATAGTATTGGCAACTCCCAATTAATTAAAAGAAAATATTTTTAAAATTAAATGTTAATATTTATTTTTTAAACGTTAAGATGGACAAGTTTTAATGAATTGCGACAAAGTTTAGGTTCCTAACAAAGGACTTAGTTCATAGGTTAGGTTCCTAGCAAGGGATTTAGTTCACAATCATAAATTAGATTCATTCTAGAAAATTCAATTTATGTCACTGTGCTTTTAGCATAGGTTAGATTGGCACTAATGCACTCACTTAGATTGCTCCTTTGAGTGACGATGAGTGGGAAGATGAGTGGGAAGATGAGCAAGAAGTTGTGTGGTTCAAAATATGGGACGTGATAATGCAAGTGGGACTCCCAAATGTATATCATAACCCACAACTCATAAACAATTTCTCAAAACATCATATGTATAGACTTTTTGCTCACCAAAAAACTCACAATCCACCACATAACAACAAACAAATTCATGTTCTTTTAATGAATTTCAAAGCCAACATACAACAACAAATTTTATTTCATATTGCCAAAAAAAGATAAATCCATCAAATTCTTCATAGCACTGTTATTTTATTACAATGAATTTTTTCGAAAGATTTTTGGGTTTTGTAATCCTCATTTTAAAAAAAAAAAAAAATTCTCAATTTCGTTACGAAAGATAAAGTTATGATTGTTTTATTGAGATTGGGTCTCACAATTACGACCTAAACAATCTTCCTTTCTCCAAAATGCGAGTCAAACCTCTACCTCCTCCATCCTAGTGTGGTAATTCATGCAATTGGACTCTTAATTGTTCTTTCGTAACAATTTTCAAATATTTTCCTAAATTGACATCCATTATCTCATTCTTGCACCTCCACTACCTCAATATCTTGCACCAAGAAGATTCCAACACTAATGGCCAACACTTTCAAATTCTTGAGAGTTACAAATGAAAAAAATATACTATCTCCCAGCTTGGGTGTGGGAATTTTTTTTGAAGTATAATATGATTTTTTTAAACCAAATTAATTGATTTTACTATTGAAATTCATGCCAAAAAAAGTGTATGGAAAGGGGTCCCTTTCAAGATTGTTGAAGGAAGAAAAATCAAGAAATACATCAATGCCTACAAGATCAACATCAAACCAAAATTCCATAAAATAAAATAATTTTTTTTTGGGTGTGCAAGATTGCTTGGTACCCCTAGATGCTCTTGCATCAAACACCCAGGGTAAGAAGAAATTTTCCATGAGTTGGAGCTCATGAAAATTTAAAAATCTAGTGCTTGTTCTTCAACCATGTTTCCTCCTTATCTATCTGTTTATTTTTCTTCACTCTGCTCTGAAACTTCCTATCTCCTCCTTCCTTCATCATTCTTCTCTTTCTTCCCCTCATGAAATTCATTTCACTATACCAAGATTCTTCTTTCCACTCTACTTTTTCATTATCAACATCTACACACAAATTAGTATTAACAAATTCATAGAAGTCAAAGAATTTTGTTTGCACTTCTTTCTTACCTTGTCTTCCTTCATTCTCCCATTCTTCCATGTCAATAAAATTTATAGTACCTTTTTGTTTTTTAGTTTGTAACCTATTATTGTTGCCCCTAACCATATTTCCCATTTCACTTTCTTTCACCAATTCATCAAAATATAAATCAACATAAACATCAACTTCAACAAATTTTAAAAAATTGTCAAATATTTTAATTTTCTTCTCTTTCCCTACTAGTGCATCAATCTCATTTCCATGATTGTAAAACAAGTTATTTTCATGTAAAATACCTCTTCTTTATCAGCAAATAATTTTAAAAATCTAAATTTTATTTCAACTTTTGTTGCAACTTTTGAGTGAATGATCATGTAACAAAAACCATGCAATGTGCTCTAAGCGGAAAAGGAAGCGGGGAGATTTTTTTTGAAAATTCTTGATGGTGAGAGTGATGGAGGTGATGATTCTAAGGATGACGATGGGTTTTCTAGATCTTTGTTGGTATTTCCCCTGTCACGTGGCTTTGTTTGCTTCAGCTAGGTGGTGTGATGCTTTCATGTGCCTAGCTCCCTTGCTTTTGGTCTGGGGTTTCTGTGCACTTGGTGGGTACTACGGTGGGGGATGTCTTTTGTCACTTTTTCCTCACTCTAGTTGGATTGTCAATCTCTACCTCCTCTTCTCTCATTGGTTGCAATTTTCCCCCTTTCTTGGTCATGCTCGACCACCACTTCTTTTCCTAGCATTTTTGGTCTATTGTGGATTTTACTCTGCTCTTCGTGGTGCAGATATTGTTCATTGTTGTGCTTGTAGATGGTTTGGGGGTTGTGGGTCAGACTACGGTGGTCTCCCCTTCTTCTTCTAATGTTTGTGGCTCTCTCATGAGACTATTTCATCGCTTTGTGCTGGAGGTTGATGTTGTTCCCTTAGTTGTTGTTTTCAACACTTGTGCTTGGTGTTTGTGTGTAGGAGTGCTTTTTTCCTCCTGTTGTTATTTTTTTCCTTATCCCAGCTTTTTTTTGGTTGGGCATCTTTTCCATCTCCCCTATGGGGTTGTGGGAGGCTTTGTGGGTCATGGTTTTTCTCCTTAGGCAGATCCTATTGGGGTCAGTCCATTTTCTCTTGTCCAATTGGTTCCTCCCTCTGTTGTGCTCTTGCGTGGCTAGTTCCTCCCCTATTCTTGCCATTGCTACATGGTTGGGGGTTGTTATGTTCCTTCGCAAGACCTCGTGGCTACTTTTTTGCTCATGGGACTTGGAATTGTTCTTTTCTGCTCCTACTAGTTCCACTGACCTTTTGTTGGTTCTAAAAGCATTCATTGGAGTTCCTTTGGAGCTTTCTACTTTTGGAGGCATTTCTAAATGGGTTTCTATCATGGCATTGGTGGTTTGGGATCTATTCTTCTATTGGGTTATTTTACTTGTTGTGAGGGATGTGGTGGATCCTATCAGGATTGTTTCTATTGCTTCTCTATGGAGATGGTTTCCTGGTTTTGTGAAGTTACAAGTGGTTGACCTCTTTCTATAGAGGTGTTTAGTGGAAACTTTCTTGGAAGCTTCTTTATTCCTTTGGTGGTTTTGGAATCCCCACCCTATTTCACTATGGGGGGGGTTTGTGCTACAGGAAGGCTGCCTGGTTGGTGGAAGTGGTTGTTTCAATTTTTGGGTTTGGTTGGGGGAGGGGGCTCTGGCCTATTGGGGTGTTGGTTGCCTCTCTCTCTATTATTTCCTATCGTGGCATGGATTGGAGATTCCTTACTTATATTGTGGGACTTTTTTTCTTTGGAAGGGTCCCTTTGTGGCTTGGAGTGGGTTTTCAGTTTATGGGGGTGATCCAGGTGGATCCATAAAACCTAAAATTTCATAGTCTCAAAATTCAATTGAATCATCATCATCAGAAAGAGCTCACTAACACGATCATGATGCAACTTGAACGGGCTTAAGAAGAGTTTGAATGTAGAAGTTATGCTTAGTCAAGGTTTGGTCAAATAGGTGAATTAGGTGCCGATGCAAGGCTAAAAATAGATCATCTCCAAATCAGGCAAAAGTAGTCTCAGATTGAAGGGCTCATCAATATGGTTTTGACACCTTTTGGATCATGTCAAATGAAGTATGTATGAGCAAGATAGAGTCAGTCAAAGTTTCCAAAAGGGTAGGTTGACCTATATAGTTAGCATTGTTGTTGACATGGCAAGACAAGGTGACGTAGCTGATGATGACATGGCATAAGCAGTTGAGGGGAATTTATCTTATTTAAATTGGAAATTAAGCCCGAAATATATGAGCCAAACCCTTCAAAATAAAATGCATAAATATTTTAAAAGGGCTTTAAGACTTTAAAAGGTTTATAAAAGATATTTGAAACATGAAACCTGAATCTATAAAGATTTTAAAAGAGGAAATTTTCATAAAATATAAAAGACTGAATCTTAAAGGATTTAAATGTAATGTTAAGGGGATTATTAAAAGATAATCCATATCCCTATTTATGTGTTAAGATTTGTGAGAATACCCTAATGGGTTTTTAGGATAATTTTAAAGGTGTTTATCAAATTGAAATGATATTGTATGGGAATATTGTAAAGCCCAAAATTATATGGGCTATTTATTTTAACAGGTGTATTACTTTTAGGGTATTTACTATTGTAAATGGGAGATTGGGATAATTTGAAAATGATATGGTTTTAAATCATATTAGGCAAAATCAAATGTATAAAAGGGGAATAGTTTGGCCTTTCAGAGACATTGGAAATTGTTGTGAAATGTGGAGAATTCTTTTGGAGAGAATAATAGGCTTATTGGAATTAGGCAAAGAAGGAGATTATTGTATACATGAAGACATTTGGTGTGTCTTTAGGTGTTGAGAGAGATTGTGAGAGGTTTTTATGCCAGTTTTTGGACCTTTTTTTTATATAACAAGTAAAATTTAAGTTTGGCATCATTGATGAAAGTGGTCCATCATTGAGAAGCGAACCCAAAGACAGTTGTAATTGGAGGAACTTCATTATCAAGCTTGTGTTCCTCTTTCTCTCTTTTGTCTTATTCTTCTTCTCTCTCATGCCTTTCATTCTTTATTTGTTTTCTAATTACAACACTTTAGTAATTAGTTAATTTTGTTAAGTTATATAAACATGAACCTAGTTTGTAATTTCAACGGTTAAATAACATAGTCACACAATTCAATCAGGATTAACTGTAATGTAAGTTAATTTGAAAGTGAATTGTAAACCTGTAATTATAGATCAGAGTGGTATCAGAGCTTCTTAATGGGAATTTGCAAAAGTAAATGTTAACTAGGTTGAAATTGAAGTAAGGAGAAGGTGCACTTAGAAAGTTCAATCCTGAGATTAGAAAACAAAGGTCTTTTCCATGATAAAAAATGGTAGCTAAACAAAGTCCTACATGGGTGAAGCCACAATAGTGGCTTACAATTTGATGGAGGAAGGAAAACTCACAAAAAATGAGCCCATGGAAAAAAAAATTGGTTTTAGGGGTTCAAACAAGCCTACAGGTTCAGGCGAACCCACTTAAATGCTTGCCCCCCATTTCCCACCCAAAAAACCAAGGAAAATGAAAATTAAAAAGTGGTTCACTTGAACCCCTAAGGGTTTGTTCAAACCCCCCTTATCCCTCATTCTCCCCCTCAGACACAAAAAATCTAAATTTTAGCACTTCAGAGCTCGGGTTGAATATGGAAATGGCAAAGACTTCACAAACCCAACTAGAATCAAGTAGTCCTTGGAACGAGCTATCCAACAAATATAATTTTAATATGTTTTGGTTTTATTATGTATTCATTATTTTAGTTTTATGAAACATAATTTTTTCATTGAAAATCAAGCTCTTTGTTCTACACATGTGGAAAAATAGTAGATTATCAAAAAAGAATTGAAAAATATGAGTGCACCAGATATTGAAGTCCTTGATCCAACAAAAAAAAAGAATTTTGATACATACAAAAAAAATTACACATTATATAGTCGCGCTATGTATGAATTGTAATTTATTTGACTTTGAAACTTGATTAAAGAAAAAAATTCAATAAAAAACTATCTAACCAAGTGGAAGCACTAGATATCGGAGTTACAAATATACATTTGAAAGAATTAGAATTTTATCCTTCATGGAAAAAAAATTATGCGTTATATGATGAGTGTCACTTTTTAAAAATGTTGTTTTTTGAAAAATACTAGTTTTCAAGGGAGATGGAAAAAGAAGTGCAAACTGATTCCAAAATTTTTGAAAAAATATATTTAGTATCTACAGACAACATTTCACGAAACTCTAGTTTGCATCATCTTCAAATTCCTCACGGTTTAGCCGCTATAGGTGCTTTAAAGTGAATATTTAGTTAAAAAAAATTATTTCACTGTCCAGTTTGGCCAAAAATTGTAAACCACTATTGTGGGATCACCCACGAAGCTTGATGAGAAAGCTTTCTAGAAAGAATTTCTCAAAATGAAGTCTATGGTGGAAGTTCTTTTCTAAGAGATACAAGAGCGACAAAAGAAAAAGGAACTCAAGAATAGAAAGAAGAATGAAGGTGAATCCACTTAAAAATATGATAAAGGTAAAGGAATAGGAGGTGGTAGTGACCCTCGTTAACCTCCATCCCCATTTTCTTCTTCATCCTCTTCATCTTCTTCTAATTCTTCTTCAAAGAAGAAACAACCTATGCAACTTGAATCTAATGCTCCTTTGTTAAAGCTTGATGTTAAATTTGAATTGCCAACTTATAATGGAGAACTAGATGCAGAAAACTTGATAATTGGATAAAACAAATTGAATTTTACTGTAGAATTCAGAAATTTACTGAGGATTCTCAAAAAATCCAATTAGCCACTCTTTTCCTAGGAGGCATATCCTTGATTTGGTGGGAGAGCAGAACTCAGGAAGATCTAAGCTGATATGTAAAATTATTTCTTCTTGGTTTGAGTTTATAGCTACATTAAAGAAACAATTCTATCCAAATTAGGTCATATGCAAAGAGTAGTAGTGAATTGGAAATCATTAAAGCAAGAGAAATGGAAAAGTGTATAGGATTATACACAAGAGTTTAGGAAAATATCTTTAATTTTGGGCATTCCATTATATACATAAGAAGCTTTGTTACAGTATATAGGCGGATTACATGAAAATTCGAGGCATACAATACTTATGTTTAATCCAATTAACCTTGATGAAGTTAGTGTGCAAGTCATTCATCTAGAAACAAGCTTGAGGAATAGCCATGATGGTCTCTTAATGGACTCCAATAAACACAAAGGGAGCAAGAAAGGGAAGGAGAAAATGCAACGGACAATTACTGTAAAGAAAGAGGAGGATAAGCCTTATTTCTCACATTGCAAGAAGAAAGGGCACGGAGATGGAAAGTGTTGGAAATTGCATCTTGATCAGAAACTGAAATGGTTCAAGGATCAAAAGGGTAAGCAAAATACTGTAGCTATCGTGCATGATCTTGGATCAGATTCTGATGATGAAACCAAGATCACAGTTGTGCATATAAAAGGTAACATTCTTATTATTAGTACTAGTTCCCATGCTTATTTTGTAAAGTGTAATGAAGTACCTATTGAAAGTAAGAGGAATGAATTGTTTGATACACTAATAGATAGTGGATCACGAGTGAATCTAATCTCTGAAAATTTTATTAAGAAATTGGGATTAAAAATAACTTCTCATCCTAAGCCATATCGATTGGGTTGGGTGCATGATAATGCTTGGCTACATGTGTCAAAGCAATGTAAACTCTGATTTGCAATCACATCCAAGTTTGTAGATGAGGTAGAGTAAGATGTAATTTTGCTTGACATCTATGGGATGGTTCTAGGTAGTCCAAGTTGTATGACAGAAAAGCCATTTTCTACAAGGGACTTAACAAGTATCATTTGTTTAAGGATGGAATTGAATATATTGTAAAAGCTCATCACATGAATAATGATCGATCTGTTGTAAACACAGGGCATATGAAGATGATTATAAATGTAAGCAATGCTTTAAATCTCATGTCTATAACAACTAGTGATACTAAGAATGAAGATGATAGGGTGTCATAAAAAACATAGTGTAAGGATCAGCTGCAAGCACAGTTAAGCCTTCAACCAAAGGTGATAAAAGATGGTTTGAATGATTCATTTTCTATTCAAGAGATCCAAAACATTGATACTTTTTCCTTCACATTAGTTTATTCAGTACTGTTGCTTGTTATTCTACTAGTTAGTTCTATGTGAATGATGGATGTGACGATGAATATTGATGAATATGTAGTTAATTGTATCAACAATGCTATCTCATTTATCTTTGTGTTTTTGATGGGTCAGATGTTCAAGATTCTAGCAGGGTGTACAAATGGTACTGAGAACGTGGGGCAAAAATTTCCTAGCTCAAATTCTATGTAAAAATAAACTTTTGGTGGTCCAAAAGTTTCTCAATGGAGAGGAATGATCAAGGTGGATCTAGAAAACCTAAAAAATTCATAGTCTCAAAATTCAACTAAATCATCATCATTGGAAAGAACTCATTGACATGATCCTGACACAACTTGAATGAGCTCAAAAGGAATCTAAACATAGAAGTTATGCTCAATCAAAGGTTTAGTCAAATAGGTGAATTAGGTGCCGATGCAAGGCTGAAAATAGATCATCTCCAAATCAAGATAAAGTAGTCTCAGATCGAAGGGCTAATCAATATAGTTTTGACACCTTTTGAATCACATCAAATAGAGTCCATATGAGTAAGATAGAGCTAGTCAAAGTTTCCAAAAGGGTAGATTGACCTGTACAGTTAGCATTGTTTCTGACGTGGCAAGATAAGGTGACATGGCATATGATGACATGGCATAAGTAATTGAGGGCATTTATCTTATTTAAATTAGAAATTAAGCCCGAAATAGATGAGCCAAACCCTTCAAAATAAAATGCATAAATATTTTAAAAGGGCTTTAAGACTTTAAAAGGTTTATAAAAGATATTTGAAACATGAAGCCCGAATCTATAAAGATTTTAAAAGAGGCAAATATCATAAAATATAAAATCCTTAATCTTAAAGGATTTAAACGTAATTTTAAGGGGATTACTAAAAGATAATCCATATCTATACTTTTAAGGCTTGAAATCCATATCCCTATTTACATGGATTACTAAAAGATAATCCATTTCCCTATTTACATGTTAAGATTTGTGAGAATATCCTAAGGGGTTTTTAGGATAATTTTAAAGGTGTTTATTAAATTGAAATGATATTGTACGGGAATATTGTAAAGCCCGAAATTATAAGGGCTATTTATTTTAACGGGTGTATTATTTTTAGGGGATTTACTATTGTAAATGGGAGATTGGGATAATTTGAAAACCATATGGTTTTAAACCATATTAGGAAAAAACAAATGTATAAAAAGGGGAAGAGTTTGGCCTTTCATGGACATTGGAAATTATTGTGAAATGTGGAGAATTCTTTTGAAGAGAATAATAGGCTTATTGGAATTAGGCAAAGAAGGAGATTATTGTATACACAAAGACATTTGGAGTGTCTTCAAGTGTTGAGAGAGATTGTGAGAGGTTTTTATGCCAGTTTTTGGACACATTTTTGATGTAACAAAGAAAATTCAAGTTTGGTATCATTAATGAAAGTAGTCCATCATTGAAAATAGACCCAGAGATGTAGTCCTAATTGGACAAACTCTGTTATCAAGCTCGTGTTCCTCTCTCTCTTCTGTCTTATTCTTCTTCTCTCTCCTATCTTTCATTCTTTATTTGTTTTCTAATTACAACACTTTAGTAATTAGTTAATTTCATTAAGTTATATAAACATGAACCAAGTTTAATTTCAACAGTTAAACAACATAGTCAAGCAATTTTGTTGGATCAAGATTAACTATAATTTGAGTTAATTTGCAAGTTAATTGTAAACCTCTAATTACATATCAGGGGGTACCCTTGGTTTGTTGGTTGCCCCAAGTTGTGGTGGATGGTTCTTTTTCTGAGGAAAGAGTTGATGGTTATATAGTGTTGTGGACTGATTATGTCATTTTCCAGGAGGTTGATTTTGTCTTTCCTATTGCTCTTTTAGTTTGGAGGCCTTGGGAGGAGGTGGTTTCTTGGTCTGTCAAAATTCTTTCTTGCTACCTTTTTCTACAAATGTTGCATTCAATAGAGTGAATATTGCTCCTATCAAGGTGGATCCCTCTCCTATGAAGGTGGAGCTAGAGATTGTAGAATTGGTGGGAAGTGCTTCTCTCCTTGGTTGGTCCCTATTGAGGTGGTGTGTGATTTCTCTAGAGGGAGGTTTCTTTGGTAGTTTTGGTTCCCACTTCTTCCTCTCCTATAGAGGGGAGACCCTTCCTTTTGAGGTAGTTTCAAGGTTGGTGTCTGCCTAGTTGGTGCAATTTGAAGAACATGCCTCTATAATAATTAATGATTCTTACCTGTCTTTTGGAGGAAGTATGTTAGGCTCAGTTTTTTTGAAGTTGAGTGGAAGGTTTTTTACAGTTGAATTGCTGCAAGTGGTCTATAGTCTAGTTGTCTCAGGTATTCTTTTAGGATTTACTATGTTATGGGTTGTTTCTGGACTCAAGGCCTTTACCGTTCTTGACATAGGTCTATTGTTTTTCCTAAGGGTTCTGTTACTCCTAGTTTTGGGTGCCTGAAATGAGTTATTATTTGGTCTTAGGCTTAGGACTACTATTAATTCTGAGTGTGTTGTCACTCCTAGTTATTTGGTGACCAGGTGTTGTTAGTTTCTATTGTGTTTCTGCATTGTTTCCACTGGTACTTTTATAGGTTTTTAAAAGTTTCTTAGTCCTTTCAAAACCTTGCTACTCCTTTTTTACCCCTATGGCTCATTGTGTAAAGGGTACAACACCCTATAAATGTTTCTTATCTTATAAAAAAAAATCAAATCACCTATTGCTAATGCAAGCCACTCCTTTTCAATTTGTACAATCTGCATTAATAAGTCATTTCTTCTTCATTTCTTGATGCAATCTCTTTTCCTATGCATTCAATTTCATCTTTCTTTTCTTTTATGTCCTCAATAAGATGCACATTTGTTTCTACCTCTTGTTGAGGATTATGACTCAAATTTACTGGCTTGATTGCTTCTTGGAGCAGTTATGTTTTCCTCCTTCATCGACTTGAGTTAAGTTGCTGGTTTTCAAGTTTATCTAATTGAAGTCGTGGGGTTCCAATGTTTCATAACCTCCCGACTTAGCGACTGTGGAGGGAAGGCTACTTCCTTTGTTGTCAGCTCATCGTGGGTTTTGGGAACTTCCTAACCTCTGACTTGGGGTTTGGAAGTTCAAGTTTTGAGTGATGGAGCGATCCCTTTGTCGGCAAGTTGTGGGTTTTGGGAACTTTGTAACCTCTGACATGAGGTTTTGGAGTTCAGTTCTCTTGCAATATAGCAACTTGGATGCCAACGGATGTGGGGACCACTTGGAGTTAATATTTAAGCATTTTCTGAGAGACTTGTTGAGAATATTGTAGATTCTCTTTTGATGCTCCGGAATTGCACAAGTAGTGGACGCATGTCTTGGTGGACCCCTCACCACAGCAAGTGGAATATGAAGGAGTGTTGACAGTTGGAAAGCGATGGTTGGTTTCCAACTGCTGATGGATGTGGGACCTGATAGGATGTTGAATCGTGTCAAAGGCCAATAGGTGGCAATGATGTGGAGGAGATTTGTTCAACTGATTATCCGACGGCCAGGTTTGAATGTTGGATGATAGTATGTGGCTTGAGATGAACAGGTAACCCTAAAGGGGTGCAGTAGTTGAAGAGTCAGAGCAAAGCGACGGTTACTTGGGGGATCTAGTCGAGAGGCTAGGGTAGCTGAGAGAGAGATGAATCTCATAGGAGGTGAAGGCTGAGAAGCTGTGTGACAAACAAGCTAAGAGGCCGGTGGTCGAGTCGTGTGGCTGTGTAGCTGAGTGAGATGTCTCTTTCTATGAGTGGAAGATTGAGGCAAGATTATGCTACCGAAATCTCTCCAGATTAAGTGGACTTGTTTGAATGAACGATGACCTTGTTGACCTGTCGATGTGTCGGTTGTTCATTGAAGGAACACAATGAATTGGAAGAGATTGTTCATTGTCCAAGATAGGTTGACGATTGATCTAACTGAATGAGATGAACTGAACAGTTCTGAGTTAGGATAAAGCTGTTATATAGGATCTTTCAAGGGTTGGTTGGAGAAAGATAATATTGTTCTGAAGGAGGAGAAAAAAATCTCTCTGTGATTTGATTGTGGAACCTCTCTCTATGTGAATTTGCATTGTATACTGTGTGAGAGTATTGTAATAGTGCGAAGGTTGTAATGGATTGAGAGGTTGATCAAAAAAATGTAAATAAAAAGGGAGAGGGAATTAGAACAGGGTTGTTTCCTATTTGACTCCAGAATGAAACAAGGTGCAATCTTTGTGAAAAGGCTATGAGCCTGAGATTGTATTGTAACTTTGTTTGTTGCTGAATAATACAATGGCTCAGATCTTTTGGAGTGTGGGGTTTTTCACCCAAAAGGGTTTTCCCCACGTAAATCTGTGTTCTAATCTTTTGTACTATCTTTCATGTTTAATGGTTCTGACTATTGAATCTATTTATGCAAGTTGTTGAAACTAAATTTACATATGCTTCTCTTAGAAGGATTAATGTGGGAATTGAACTGTGTCTGATTATGCTTTGTGACATAGTTGTACATGTTTTTGAGGCAATCTATTTGAAATTAAAGTTACCGAAGGCACTACGAGTTCTTGGAGGTTTCTTTGAGATGACAAATTTTCCCAACACCTCTTTCTTTCTTCATTCTTTCCTTGTACCTTTCTTCTTTTCTTTCTTCTTTCATCTGCATTTGTGTGGGATGCTCCCACATGATTTTATTTCTATTTTCTTTCTATCATAGGGCTGCAACATTGCACTTCTATATTATTGTTTTCACTATCCTCTTTACCAAACCTTTGATTTTCCTCTTTCTTCTCTTTGTTTTCCTCTATTATAGCTTCATTTTCTTCATCTCCTACACACAAATTATTACTTTGTGCAAATTTTTTATGAAACAAATAATGAAACTCAACTTCATCTATTTTTCAATCTTCCTCAACTATAGTTTGCTTCTTCATTCCCAAGATTTCCTCAAGGGCATCCAATCTCACTTTTATCTTCTTCAAGTCTGCAATCATCTTTTTTTCTCACTTTTTCCAATACTCTTTCCAAAATAACATTCTCATAGGTCTTCTAATGAACGATCTTATCTTTTTTTTAAAGTCATTTTTAAAGACTCATAAATCCCTCTGCAATTACAAGTACTCCTTGCAACAATATTTCACTGACACAACTATCCTCTAACCAACAAAGACTCTGGAAGATGCTTCCTCTACCCACCCTTCTCAGTGGAGGAACTCTACACCTTCTACCAACTTTTTCACTACTGGAGGATATTAGTCGTAGGTCATCTTTCATAATTGCAACAAAAAATCTCTCACAACTTCTTTCATGACTTCACCACTTCACTCTTCACCACTCTTCACCTGTAGATCCTAGTGCATACTCTGCACTCTCAGGATCTTATGGATCTAATACCATCTGATGCAAGTGAGACTCCCAAATGCATATCATAACCCAAAAATCACAAAAAAAATCTCAAAACATCATATGTATAGACTCTCTGCTCACAAAAAAACTCACAATCCACCACATAACAACAAAAAAAATTCATGTTCTTTTAAAGAATTTCAAAGACAACAAAAACATCAATTTTATTTCATATTGCAACAAAAAAAGATAAACTTTTCAAATTATTCATACCACTGTTATTTCATTACAATGAATTTTCTTGAATGGTTTCTAGGTTTTGTGATCCTCCTCAGTTTTCCAAAAAAAATTAAATTTATCAATTTTTTTATGAAATGAGAAAGTTATGACTATTTTACTAAGATTGGGTCTCACATTTATGACCTAGACAACCTTCCTTTCCCCAAAATTCTAGTCAAACCTCTACCTCCTCCATTCTAGCGTGGTAATTCATACAATTGGCTTCTTAATCACTAATATAGAAACAAGAATATGTGATTAACAAACTATTAAAAATTGCTTATAAATGACTAAACATGGTCATACGACCATTAGTAGTTTATTGAAAGTCATTTATAATGTGACCAAATTGTTGAATAAACCATTTTTTAGTCATTTATTGGTTGTTTTGATTAATCAGTTTGGTAGTATATCTAGTCATTGATTGTTGTAAACTGGTCACTTATTTAGTCATTTTTTATTCACTAATATATTGAGTCGTTAATTTAGTCATTGATTGTTGTTAACTGGTCACTTATTTGGTCATTTTTATTCACTAATTTACATCCATTGGTAGTGTATTTAGTCATTTTAATCATCATTTTGATCAATTTGGTAGTTTATTTAATTGTTTTTACTCACCAATTTTTTTTCAACTAGTGGTAGTATATTGATACATTGTTTATTAATTGCATAATCATTATATTTAGTCATATTTATTCATTGCTCTGTCAATTGGTAGTTTATTTAATTATTTTTTTCACTAATTTTTGCCTAAAAATGCTAGAAATGAGATAATGCTTTTGAGGTTTAAACATAAAACATAAAAAACACAATCAATCATTCAGTTGCACATAATGAAATAGCTATTAAGAAGGAAAAATACTAAAATTTTCTTGAGAAAAGGTGTTCTTATGATAGATGAAAGACTTAAATATGTGTCTTTGCTTTGGAAAATGTGTTAAAAAGTGTGTTTCTCAGTGTTGTGACTGAGAAAACTGAGTTACAATGCCCTATTTTTTGCTTATACAGCTCCAAAACATGAAAGAACTGTTAGAGTACAATGCCACTAAGAGGGGGAGTGAATCAGTGGTATGAAAAAATTCAAACACCCTTGAATTAATCTTTTAAGACTTTTCCCTTATAAAATGTAAGATCAAAATAGTTCAACTATTAAGTGCAACATCATGTATGTAAAGAAATCAAACTTGACTCATCGCAAAGAGTATACATAGATCTTCAGTTTGACTTGATCAAATTGCACCTATTTATGCTCATGTTATTTCAATGATACAAACATTCATCTATTGAATCTAACAACATAACATTTAAATGTGAAATACTTGAGCAAACTCAAAGATAATCAGAAGAAAGCAATCACACCATAACACAGTTGTTTTTCATGAGTGGAAAACCCTCATAGGGATAAAAAACCACTCGATAAAATGCCTCACTAGCTTAATCAAAATGCCTCATTGGAAAATCCTCATTGGCTACAATTTATGCTTCACTAGCAAAGCCTCATTGGAAAGATAGGCCTCACTGGCTACAAATGCTTCATTGGCAACACAACTGCCTCATTGGAAGAAAGGTCATCTTTGTCTCATTAACATTACCTTACAACACAATTTTCAATCATGAAGAAAATACATTACAGAGGGTTGCTCTATTTCACTACATAATGTTTTTCCCTTTCAATCTAATACATTCCATATCCTAAAGACTCATTCACTTGGAATCTTTAAAATATAAAATATATTAGTTTATACAATCCATTGTTTTGCACATTGCTTGCAAAACTTCTTTACTGAATTTTGTTTATACATTCATCATAATAACTTTGTGACAACATTGACTACAAACAGTGATAAATCACTATTTAAATAAACATTCAATGATGTTCATGATAATACCATTTGTCATACATTATAATCATGCACTATGAAGTTCTTTAACAATTCAAGAAAGATTTTGCATCAAAGTACAATGTTGCTATATCAATGATATTGCAGAGAATCACACTATCATCATCATCTCAACAAGGTGATTGTCCTTTCATACCATTTCTATGTTTTTCTTTTTCTTTTCATCAAAAATTTTATACAAGTAACTGTCTTTCAAAATTGCTTGTAGTATTTTCTATTTTGGTTAATTGTCATTGTAGAGATATTTGTATACTTCTTAAAAAATAGTAGTTAATGACCTTAACAAAAATCTCTTTCTCTACTTGTTTGTATATAGGTTTAACAAAACCTCCTCACATTAACAAAGCTAAAACTAATCTTTGTTTTTCTTAACAACACTTAGGTCAATTGCAATGTCACAAATCTCTATTTTGCTTAGAAAAACTATTGTTTAACAAAGCCATCTATCAAATTGATCTAGATAAGATAGATATCACCTAATTATACTCGATCAATAAACCACCATTGTTGTGTTATGTGCTTAAAACATTTTCTCATGGCCGCTAGAACAACTGTATAGAGGAACCCCAATCATTCCACAAAATCTTCAATATTTTCAACATTCTTCAAACCTTGGGTCGAGCACTCTATACACCAAACTCAAACTTTGCAAAATGACGAATAACTAATGCTTTTTCCACATTATACAATGTTAATTGACTATCCCAGTTATCCCTAAAAGGGTCAGTAATATACACTACAAAAAAACTACTTTAACTTGTTCTTTGCCACCATGACTTACCAATCAAGTCACTTTTAAATTAAATAACCAATTAGGATTTTTTCACCTTTGAAGTATAAATGAAATATAACATTTTTGAAACTACCTTGTAAATAATGAATTTGTCACCAAATAATATGTATTTTGACTTGTATAATAAGCACCTTCCTTTTCACATAATATGCCTTGAGTCTTCAAATGTAGTAAATGTTAAGGAAAATCCCATGACATAATGTTGTCTCATAGTCCTTGAAAGAATGAAACCTTAGTACCAAAAACCAACATAGATGTTAGTTACCAAGTGCAAAAAACACTAATGCATAGATGTATCAATGTGCACCAAACCAAGTTATCTCATATTTGAATGTATGTCATCTCATTATATCAACACCAAACAAACAACATTGAACCTTCAATGAATGCTAATTCTATAAATGCTACAAATAACTCTTGACATCAATGCCAAAATCAATGGCAAAGGTTTCAACAAGAACTTGAAAAATGAAGCCTAAGGGTTCTATATCTCATCCCAAGCATGGGAGAGCATACAGGAACTAAAATTTCCTAAGTTCTCATGCTTAAAAATAGGGAAACTTGTTTTACACACCTAAGAGGTCTTCTTGTTGGGACAACGAGGGATGAGACATTGATGGTACTCTCAGCCAACTCTTCCCCTACAGTTACATAAGTGATCATTATGTTAGGGTAGTATGGTAACACATTGTTGGTCACCCATGTATCTATTGTGCTTTGGTACTATGAAAAACCCAATGAATTTAAATTGGGTATCCCAATCATGAGCTCAATGCTAATGTTGGAAAATGCTTGAAGGACCTGAACATAAGGAAACTAGGATTCATAACCATAACTTTCTAGGAAACAGTCTTTTGATTTACATTAAATTATTATGGAAAATGTTTGGTGTGTTTCAAGTAACAACCTGCACATTAGAGTCATAAATCCTTATATTCTTGACAGACACTGACTTCACCAACTGGGCTACTTTTTTAGGAGTTGGAAGGTCATCCCCTACTCGACCATAGCAAATTCCCACTTCACTCGCTTCTGTGACCCCTAAAAATGAAGATATTAACCCTCCAATAATGTCAAAATTCCAAAACCCTGCTAATTCACCCAACTGCCAATTGAATTCCCTAGCAAATATCCCAGTTGAAGACCCAAATTTTAATTGAAATAAAATAGATATCGATGTTGACTAGAGGCCACGAATGGCCAAAAAATCTTGATTTTATACTGCAAATGACTAATAAATATTCTCTTCAATACACTTGACAATAATATTTGCTCATATGAAATTTTCCTTCATGCCAGATGATTTGAAGTGATAAAATAACTAGGTATTTATAGGTGTTTATCTAATTTCCCAATAATTAAAATCCAAAATCCAAAAATTGCAACTTGAACTTGAATCATTAAAATTCCACCAAAAACACATTTTAAAATGGGTCTTGGCACTTAAAGGGGACTCATTCACCCCTAGACGAATGGTTCTTGGACACTAATTCCAAGACACACATGATCCAAAGTGCTTTAATCAATGATGGAAATTAAGCAATATAGGTTCTCCTTTTGGAAAATGGGAATAATAAGGCTTTGGAATGCATCATTGGGTCAATTAGAGGCATAATTAAGTCCAATTGATTAAGGGAGAGAAAACATAGTGTGAAATTGTAAAGGTATATAATTTTCTATACTACACATAGTATTTAAATTACATCACTGCATGGGCATCATTGTCTTCCATATCATGGTGTCATAAGACATATGTTTGTATTTTACCTTTTTGATCATATACCACATTATCAGTATGCTTCTTTATACCTTGGCATGTAATGCCAAGTACAATATAAATCTATGTTTCATCTACCATTGTATCATGATGATTATCCACCCACTCTCTCCATCCATATCTTCATAATCCATATATTTTTCCGTCCATCTTATCCTTTATCATTCCATCCTTTATCCTCTAACCCTCCCATCCATTTTGAGAGCACGCCCATGTTCATGCTTGTACTCTAAAGGGGGCATACCTAAGTCCCATACTTCTTGTGACTAGGGTTCATTATGCCACAAGTACTCATCCCTTCATAACATTATGCTTTAATATTATTTTATACAACATCACTTCTTATAGCCACAAATTTATCACAAAGAGGGGAAAATGTAGACATCTAAAATTGACCATACCTAACCACACTTGATTTTACCTTATCTTTGCCACTAATTAATTAAATATTTCCTATTTATTTAATTAATTTATCCATCACTTTTATCCCACATTTTCTTAGCCTTTCCAAAAATCATCCATCTAAATCAATTAATTCTTAATTAATAAGATTGATTTAGGCTAATTATCCCTCACCAACTTTTTCCTCTAAGATTTAACTCTACTTTTTCCCTTAATCCTTGTCCATTTAATTTTATCCATTGATTCCATTCACATGGATCACAATCTAAAGTTTTAGTCATACTACAAGTATCCCTCCCACCTTTATCCTCTCATATGTGAGAGGATACAAAATTCAAACCTACCTTTTACACCCTTATCCTCATTTTACACCTAGAAACTTGAGTATTCATGCATTATAGAAAATTTGAGCATTCAAGAGTTCACAAGAGCATTCAAGTGTTTACAAGAGCATTAAAGACCATTCAATTGTTGATTAATATCAAGTATTTTGGAGCATTATTCAAGTATCAAGCATCATGTCAAAGTCATCATGCATCATGTTTATTTTTGAGCTAACAATTGCGATATAGGGTTTCATGATACAAGCTAGCATTCAATTCAAGATCTATCACATTCAAGCAAGATTCAAGATCTACATCCATTGGATCCATTTCATACATGTTTGCAACACTTTATTCCTAGGGTTTGGTGAGTTGTAACATTGAATTTTGTTCATTCATCATTCCATCATCTCATTTTATTTCATTTCAAGGTTTGATTACCAAAACAGGGTATGACCAAGGCAAACCCCTTTCCACTAACAAAACAACATTTTCCCCTCTCTTTAGTGTGTTATTTGTAGATCTAGGTTGAAGACATATTGAAGAGCAAGATTGGAGAAATTTTTTCAAGTATTCAAAGTTGTCACCTTGGTTTGGAGATCCTTAGAAGACATCTATAGGTTACAAATCAGATATTAGACCTAGAAACCATGTCAAGAAGGCAGAGCAGGGATTGAAGAGTAGATTCAAGTCTTGATATTCTAGAAAATTCAAACTGGACTGATATGCCACTAGTGGCATATGAGTCCCATTATAATGAAATTTGTAGTTTTTCCAGAGTTCTAGACATGTCTCTACCAGATTTATGTTCTTGTCTAGAAACCCCAATCTAGGACTAAATCACCCAGACTAGTGTATGAGTCTTATCAGGCATTAATTTTAGTATTTTTATCATTTCAAGTCTTCATCAAGGCCTCTACAAATTTCCAGGTGCACACATTTGATCTTCCAACTTTCTATTATGATTTACATGCATTTTTAGGTTATTTAGTGAAGTTTTGCTTTCCACTAGGTTTAAACATTAAGACTTACATTTCATTAGTCTTTGCAAGCCCTAGCTTGGTGGTGGGGCCCTCTTTAGTTTCTAATCAGACCCTAGGACACCCTATTGTAAGATATCTTTCTCTCACTTCATCCTTGGATTGAGATCTCTAGGGTTTCCTTGAATGAGAGTGAAGAAGATTGTTGTTCTATGTCCTAAACCATAAGCAACAAAAATTTTCTACCCTTAATTTTGGTGAACCTGCATTTAGAACATTGTAATACTGATTTGAAGTGCTTCATCATCCTAAATCTAGCTTTCATTAACATTTCATTAGGGTTTACACTAGTTAATTGGCATCTAGGGTTTCAAATTCTTGCATTAGTGAAAGTGCATATAGGTTTAATTTTTGCATCTTGCATCATTAAATTTCATTTGGCATCTACATTTTCATTTAGTCTACAAATCATCCAAACCAAAAAGTATAAAAATCACTTAAAATTTTCAAAAATTTGTGAAAAAAGACCCTCATTGGGACTCATACGGCCCTCTGGGCGATTTAGACCTAGTATAAATTTTAAACTTCATTTTCCAAAATTCAAAAATCTATTTCTGAGCTCCTATTTGTTGTTGATAACTTTATGTTTCAGTTTACAGAGGTTTTTTTCATTGCATTTAGCTTAATTTCATTTGAGTTGCATTTGCATCCATCTTACTTTTAGTATCCCTTACATGAGATTTTCTACTTGGTGTCCTATTGCTAATACTATAGTGAGACGAATTTTGATACTCATGTCAT
This sequence comes from Sequoia sempervirens, assembly GCA_007258455.2. Taxonomy (NCBI): domain Eukaryota; kingdom Viridiplantae; phylum Streptophyta; class Pinopsida; order Cupressales; family Cupressaceae; genus Sequoia; species Sequoia sempervirens. The sequence goes on along the minus strand of VDFB02058242.1, from coordinate 645,474,848 downwards.
CCCATGATAGTAAAATCATCGTGGATCTTGGGTTATCTAGCTTATTCACTCCTAGTGTTAAAATTAGTTCACTAGGTATGGACCAAACCCTTGGTAACTCTTTTCCTTCAAGTAGTGTGACACATGTTGAAACAATGGTTGCTAGTATTCCGCAAGAACACACAATCCAAATTCATGAAGACTTAGAAAACCTACAAAATCAAATAAGCACTAAGAACATTTTAACCACTAGTATCCCTATTATATATAATATATAACATTCATTGCATGCTTGCAAGTGAAGACAGAGTTGAACTTGTGTGTAACACGGTTCATATTTTTGGAAAACATCTTACATCAACCAATAGTTGTCTTTTACCTTTGAACAATGTTACAAGTCAAGAAGGAATTCAAATTCCTCCTCCCACAACAATTTCCTCTATTCCTCCCTATACCAACCCTCAAGTCACAACAACAATGCAACTGACTAGTAATGTGATCCCTTCCTTGGGTGTTTATGCTAGCATTCCTAGTACCTTTTGTGGCATTGCAAGTCATATCTCCTACCACTTTACCACCTATAAGCATTCCATTCACTTATCCCTCAAACACATACACCCCTCCACCTTATTCACCTCCACCTCAAAATTCAAACAATGATCCTCTCATAAACCAACTTTTGCAAACCGTTTCATCCCTTTAAAAGAAAGTTTCCACCATCAATAAAAATGGCCATTTCCAAACTACATATTATGTAAAAAGAAATCCCTTATCCTTGGAGATATTGAGAAAACTGATGCCACAAGGTATAGAGGTTCCTAGATTTGATAAATATGGAGGGAAAGGAGATACTTCTAACAATTTTTCCACATATACTGCATTATGTAGTGACTTTATTCTTGAGGATAAGCTCTTGGCTAAGCTTTTCCCTATATCCTTGAATGATATCACCTTAGAATGGTTTTCCTCATTACCAAATAACTCAATTCATTCATTCAATGAACTTGTTGTGGAATTTATAAATCATTTTCAAGTGCATATGACCCCTAAGATGACATTAGCCGATTCGATGAGATGTAAGCAAAAAGAAGATGAAAACATTACTAACTTTATTTCATGCTACCAATCGCTTTATTCCCAAATCAACGTAAATATTTCTAACCCTCATCTTCAAAATATGTTCATTGAGAACTTGCAAAGTAAGATACAAGATAAGCCTACTGCAATGAAGTTCCCCTCCTTCATGCACTTGTGTACTGCCCTTTGTGATTATCAAAACTTGGTTAGTAGATGTGAAACAAAACCCATCTCTAACCATCCTAAGAAGTTTGAATCTATAAACCAAAAAAATTCTCAGCCTTTTGGAAAATAGAATAAAGGCTTCCTCCAATTCAATCCCCCTCAACAAAAAATTCAACATGTCGATACCCAAGTAGCTATTATAAAATAAATGATACCCTTTAACTATGGGGACTTGAAAAAGCAATTCACTTCCTTACCCGATACCCTCCATAACATAATCTCACAACTTTTAGAACAAAAAATGATTACCTTGCCTCCCTTTAAAAGTCTCAATCCTAATAAACCTTTTCCTCTGAAATTTATATGAAATTGGACTATTTTCCATTATCATCAACAAAATGGACATGACATGGAACATTGTAAGTGTTTTAAACATCTTGTGCAAGACCTCATTGATTCTGGCCGACTTTCAGTTGGAGATGTTAATGATAAAGGAAATAAGTCCATTTCCCCTCCCAACCAAAACCTACAAATATTTACCAAACCTATGCCTAATCATAACATTTCATTTGTCAAAGCTAGTGAAACTCAAAAGAAGGATGTGATGAGTGTTGAAAAAGACGACGACAACAATGATATTGTTCAACAAGATCCCATAGATATTGATGAACAAGGTCCTATAGATGATATGGTAGGATTTATTGAAGTCATGCCTCATAAGGGATGAACTAAAAAGCCTTAGGATATTGATTTCTCATCTAAAGATATACTTAAACACTCGCCTGATGGTCCTCTTTACATAGCCAGTCAAATCTATGATAAGCCTACTGATGGGATATTAATAGATCTTGTTTGTAGAGAGAATGTGATCATAGAATAATTTTTACTTGTGCATGAGCTCTATCAAGAAACATATGATAAACTAAAAGCATGGATAAAGACACATAATAGTTTCGCGTTCCCTACGATTTGATCAATTACCCTTCCTTTACAAATAGGACCGAAAACATTAGATGTCTCATTCTCCACCATCTCAGCATTAGATCAATTTTGTATCAATTTCGGTCATACATAAATGCTTAAAGTTTCCCTTTGAAAATGAAATATTTACTATGCATCATAGTGGCTTTAACCCCTTGTCTTTCAATGGAAAATTTTCCCTAGATTTCTTTTGGTCTGAGCCTATGGAACCTATTACACTTCAAGAAGACTTCTTTTTCAAATCTTATAAAAAATTCATGGTGAATTGCATAGCAAAACTATCCCTTAAAAAAAATCCTCAACCTATGAGCAAACCTACAATCCTTGACGAAACCATGATTGAGCCTAAAAAACATTCCAAACAACCAAGACCAACCTAAGATAGATTCTTTGCCTATCTCCTATAAAATACCAAGAGATAATGAAAATAATCTCGTCACACCTCCTAAGATTTTTTTTTTTTATAAAGCTAAAGGGAAAGCGGTTGAACAACCTTCCATGGTTCCTTTCGTTCCTCCCCTTAAGGAAGAAAATAAACCTACAGTTGATCAACCTGATCCTACACAAACACAACTTGAAAGTCATGCTAAAACAAATATACATGCTAGAGAGCATAGGCATAGACATCGTGATCTTGCTTGAAGGTTAAATGAAGAAACAAACAAATAAAATCAAAATCCAAACTTGACCGAAGCAATGCATGATGAATCTCCCTTTTTGCTGAAACAAAAAGATCCTACAATGCAACCACAACAGGAGATAAACCTTCTTTGTACATTATCATTTGACCTCCTATTGTGATTAATTTAGATGGCGATGAAGAGATCACTAAAATTGATGAGGAGGTGCATAATGAATTGAATACATTATTTTCCTCTTCTATGAGCTTAAGCGATAATTCTCCTAAAAAAAGTGTTGAACTTGGTAATGACCCTAGTTCAAAACCTACTATTGTCTCTTTGGCTAGTTGTCCACCTTCCATATATGATGAACATGATTGAGATTTTGATGACTTGCTAACAGGTTGACTCACATGGGCCTAACTAGTCTTTTGCATTATTTCTTTTTCTTTTGTGTGATTGCATGTGTGTGATGTGATCCCCTGTGTTCTATTTGGTGTATCTCTCTCTCTCTCTCTCTCTTTGTGAAATTCCTTTATTTGTAGCTACATTCTTCTTCATGTCATCAATTTTTTTCCTTTTCTTTTTTTTATCTTTTTCATTTGTCTTATGTTTTCCTTTCGGGGATGACGCAAGGCGTCGAAACATCCATGTCTCTTCCATGTTGACCCAAAAGCTTTTCCATTTTTATCTTTTTCATTTGTCTTGTGTTGTCCTTCTAGGGATGAAGCAAGGCATCAAGACATTCAAGTCTCTTCCATGTTGACCCGAAAGGTTTTTCTTTGTTTTCGATCTCTTTGTGTCATTCTTCCAGTTCTATGAGTATTTGGGGAATGATGACAGTTTCAAGCTCTCTAAAAACATTGTAGCAAGAACATATTGACCCCAAATCCATGAATCCCTCATGTTTTTGGAATTTTATTTTTGGGGGCAACCCCTTCTTTTCTTTCATGACATATCTTTATTTGGAAACATATGACTTGGCATAGGGATTTCCAAGAACTAGCTCTTATGTCTTCTTTATTGTTAGCATTTATCATTTGCTACTTTAAAGTAATTTCTCATAGCATGGTGTTTATAAATTTATTTAAAGTGGAGGCATACATTGGTATTATTCTTTTGCATTTTGTGTTTCATTGTGTAGTCTTCTTACTTCATGTGATGCATCCTTCACTTTGTGTTTGACATTGGGTGTGACATCCCTCAAGAGCATGATCTCTCTTAGCATATTAAATTCCTCTTAGTGGCTTGATGCACCACACTATATTCCCTAAGTTGTGAATTTTTTATTCTTTAATTGGTCCTCTCTTGGAGACATTAGGCACAATATTCCCTAAGTTAAATACCTTACATGAACTAAGCAATATCCTTCAAATGTTCCTTAAACTATTGTTGCATTTGCATTTTCTGTTATATGGCCACTTTACATAACACCCTTTACATGCCTATGGAGCCATCTTGTTTGTTCATGAGTATCAAGCATTTGAAGCTTTGCTTTCCTCATGAAGCTCAAAGTTCATTATTGTGTGGCACCTTATCAAAGTTATTAGGAGGTATAACTTTGGTCTGGTTAGACGAGAAGCTGAACTTAATCATGACTTTCCCATAGCCACTTGCTTGTGTGTGTGAGCACATACTGGCCATGCATGTATGTGTCTCACCTCTTTGGATACTCACCCAATGGATAGCCAAAAGTTCCATTTCCTCAAAGTGAGCATGAATCCTTGAACAAACAACCTAGATTTGATCTACATCATGATAGAAAAACAGTCAAAGCTTGATCCACCCCTTCTTTTAATTTTTCTTTTCTTCTTGTCTTTGGAAATGTATGTGTGTGCTTGTCAGTGCTCCTTATGTCATTTTTCATATATGTTCTCTTGTGCCTATGTTAGTTTGCTATAGGACCTCGATCCTAGGGGCTTGTGCACCCCTCTCGATTAGTGTTGTTTTAGCCCACTAGCATCGGTATGACTAAACCCCTCTTGGTACGAGTTTGTCTACTTTAGTGTGAGTTTGAATAAAGTTCCTCCAACTAAACTAGGGGCTAAATGTAGTGTCAAAAAAATTTCTATTATATTTTCACACTTTTTGGGGCCTTATAAAATTGAGCTTAATGATGCCACGAATTGGTGTTGTAATGTGTTTAACACACTCACATTAGGTCTTGTGACCTTGTGAACTAAATGAACCTATTTGTACCTTATTTTAGGTGTTGTAAAGTGTTGTACCACACTTTCACATTTTTATAGGGTTGTTATTATAAATTGGGCTTCTTTATGCCTTATTTAGCCTTATTTTTCATCCACAAGCCTTAATTAATGCATCTTTCCAAAGATAATCTCAACATAAACCAATTTCCATTCATAATTCATGTCTTTTTAGGTTGTGTGGCCTATATTTAGTGATATGGGACTCATACACCACCTTGGGTGTATGGGTCCCACCTAGGTTTCAAGGCCCTAATCTAGATTTTGCATCATTCTAAGAAGTTTTGAAAAATGTTTCCCAAAGTTAAGCCTAATGGGACTCATGCACTACTTCTAGCATATGATTCTTGTGTGGCCCAAAATTAAATTTAATTCAAATTATTTATGGGATTTCATCCTTCTAGATTTGATGTCAACTTGTAGTGTTGTAATTTTTGGAAATTTGGCATAAAAAAGTAGAAATACAAGATTATTTCACTCAATTTACACCTAGCAACTTGATTATTCATGCATTATAGAAAATTTGAGTATTCAAGAGTTCATAAGAGCACTCAAGTGTTTACAAGAGCATTCAAGGGATGATTATCAATTATTTTGGAGCATTATTCAAGTATCAAGCATTATGTCAAAGTCATCATGCATCATGCCTGTTTCTGAGCTAATAATTATGATGTAGGGTTTCATGATACAAGCTAGCATTCAATTCAAGAACTACAACCATTGGATTCATTTCATACATGTTTGCAACACTTTATTGCTAGTGTTTGGTGAGTTGCAACATTGAATTTTGTTCATTCATCATTCATTTATCTCATTTGATTTCATTACAAGGTTTGATTACCAAAACATGGTGTGACCAAGGTAAACCCCTTTCCACTAACAAAACAACATTTTCCCCTCTCTAAATAGTGTGTTATTTGTGGATCTAGGCTGGAGACATATTGAAGAGCAAGATTGGAGAAAATTTGTCAAGTGTTCAAAGTTGTCACCTTGCTTTGGAGATCATTTAAAGGCATCTATAGGTTGTAAACCAGATATTCAGACCCAAAAACCAAGTCAAGAATGTAGAGAAAGGATTAAAGAGAAAATTCAGGTCCTAATTTTTTGGAAAAGCCAAACTAGACTAATATGACACTTTTGGCATATGAGTCCTTGTATAGTGAAATTTGTAGTTTTTAGGAGTTCCAGACATATCTCTCCTAGATTTCTATTCTTGTCTAGAAACCCTAATATAGGATTGAATCACATAGACTTGCGTATGAGTCCCACAGGTATGTGTGGGATCATGATGGGCCAAAAAGTGGCAATATGATGGGTATGTGGCTGACAACTACTTTTTTACCCAAAATTGATGAAATGAAAAGGATTTTTAAAGGAGTTTCTCAAATTTCCATAGATATAAATTATGCTTCACTTTGAATTTAATAAGTAATTATTATTTATTTTCTATTCAAATTATGACTAAAATCCTAATTGATAGGTTGATTGAAAAATATCTATAGCTTTCAAATGGTATCACATTTTTTGAATCCAAAACATGTGTCACATTATATGCTTCACATACTATAGGATTAAAAAAAAAAAGAATATGAATTTTAACCAAGTTAAGGTGGTTAGACATACGTGTTTTTCTATTTTTTAAAAAATTGTAATAAAAAATTCATAATTAAATATTTACATGGAAAAAAATTAAAAACAAATATGCATCACATTGAGGCATGAGTCCTCTACTTATATCTAAAATCTTATAAAAAAATGTTATCATTTTATTGTGGTTAGGGTGGTCAGACAGACACCTACTTCTTATTTTTCCCTGAAATTTAAGTACCATTGCATTGAAATTTCAAATTTTCACCAAATAGATTTATTTATTTTTTAAAAAAACCTAGTATTTTAGAAACAACATTCAATTTGATACAGATTCTATTCTTACATATTTTTGAAATAATATAGATAACTTATTCAAATTTCTACGTCAAGTTGCCTAACTCTGATTTTTCTAAATTTTTTGCCACTTAAGGGCCTATTTTTTCCATGATGATCCTGCACATACCCCCACCAGGAATTACTTTTATTATCTTTATCATTTCAAGTCTTCATCAAGGCCTCTATAGATTTCCATGTGCATGTCTATGATCTCCTAGCTTTCTATTCTGATTTACATGCATTTTTAGGTCATTTAGTGAAGTTTTGCTTTGCACTAGGTTTAAACATTAGGTCTTGCATTTCATTAGTCTTTCCAAGCCTTAACTTTGTGGTGAACCCCTCTTTAGTTTCTAATTAGACCCTAGGACACCTTATTGCAAGATCTCTTTCTCCTACTTCATCCTTTGATTGAGAGATATCTAGGGTTTCCTTGAATGATCTAGTGAAGAAGATTGTTGTTCTATGTCCTAAACCATAAGCAACAACAATTTTCCACCTTTCAAATACCTCATTGGGTATTTTAATTTGAGGAACTTTATACCTTAGGGTATCAAAATTGGAAGGGATCTAATATTGTGTCGGGTATTAGATTTGGGAAAGGTTCAATAGCATTATGGGATATCAAATGTGGTTGAGGTCCAATATTAAAAGAGTCATAAAACTTGACTAAGGTCCTATACCTTTTATGGAATTAAAATTGGACAATGTTTGATACCTTAAATAATATCAAAATTGGTTGAGCTCTAATAAATTTTGGGTATTAGACTTGGTTGAGGTTAGATACTTCAAAAAGCATGAAATTTGGTTGAGGTCTAATACTTTTAAATGCATGTCACTACTGCTAGTTGTTGATTCTACCTATAGTACCTTGGGTACCGCTAAAATACATAGTGTTTTCCCCTTAATATACTTCCAAAAATGTTTTATTGTCACTAGTAATGTCCTTGGACCACCTTCCACTTGTTCTTCCTTAGCTACCAATGGTGTAAGTATGTTTTATGAACCATCATTTTCCAAAGTGCAAGTGTTTACTCTCCCATCATGGATCTCCTTCCAATCAAATTACCACAGTCTTCCTAAGATTAAGTGGCATACATCTATAGGCATGATATCACACCACACCTCATATTTATAAGTGCTTATTAAAAAACTCACTAAAAATTTCTAATCAACCAAGACTTGGTGCCATTTTTATAACCATGAATCCTTGGAAGAGGTAGGGTGAGATTTCCTTTTTAACCTCAACTTATCCACCATTTCAATTGAAACAAAATGATCCATGCTTCCACTATCTATTATGACCTTGTAACATTTTCCACCTACCTTGAATATTTTCCTAATATAATTTTTCTCTAGATAGGTTCATCTTCTATTTTGGCTAGCTTCAACAATGTAATCTTCATCATAAATGCTTCTCCCCTCTCAAGTTCATATGGTTGACTAACAAGCCTTATATATTTGGTATCCTCTTTGGCTTCTTGTGCACTTGTATCCGTTGTTCTCCTTGATCCTTTTGGCCTACATTGTGGGAATTCATAAAATCTATGGCCTAACTATCCACATGTGAAACATGTATCTTAGAAAAATCTTCCTTTTCCTCTTCCATATTCACCTCTACCTCTCTTAGGGTATGGTATTTCTCTTCTTTCATCTCTCTCCTTTTTATTTTTTGAAGGTCTAAACTCCTTACCATGTCTATAATTTTTTTGTTGTTGCCCTTTACCTTTGCTAAACCAACCTCTATTTTTGGATGCCCCTTGTTTTCTTGGTAATATTTTCTCTATATTTAGAGCATACTGATATGCTTCTTCCATATTTTTTAGTCTCATAATGCTCAACTCATCTCAAATATTTAGCCTCAATCCATTAACATATTGAGCCACCTTTTCATTGTCTGGTTCACAATGTCCTATTCTTATGGAAATGTTGTATAACTCCTCAGTATAAACCTTCACACTTAACTCTCTTTTCCTTAAATTTTGTAGGTTCTTGCGAAGTTAAATTTGATAATCACAATTTATAAATTTATCCTTTATATTTCTCACCATTTGATCCCATAGGTGATCTTATCCCTACCATTTCTTCTTCTCTCAACTTGCACCTCCTTCCACCAAAGTATTACATGACCTTTCAATTTTATTTGAGCAACTTTCACTCTTTTAGGGTCCACCACATCATCATATTTAAAGTATTCCTCCATCTTTGTTATCTAGTCTATTAACTCATTTGGTTTTAAAACACCTCATAATATTGGTAAATCCATCTTTGTTCCTTTCCTAATGTTGGGAATAGCCCATGTATTAGACTTCTTTCTCCTACATCCATATCTCAATATATATTTTTACCTTCATTTCTTGCTATACCTTCCCCTTCCTCATCTTCACTGTCAGTATCTTCATGTACTCTACCCCTTCTCATTCCACCACCTATTGCATCCATTATCGCTTGCTCCCTTAAGGGAATCCACTACCTCATCTATTCTTCATATTGTTACAACCTTTGTCATCCTTCTTCCTGGTGGCATCTTGTTGTCCTAAATCTCCAATATATTTCCTTTTTCTTCCTACTATAGTCTTTCTAGCTATAATATCCCTTATTGTAAGGACACACCCTTAGTCACTACTTATAGGGATTCCTTCAAACCCAAATCCAAGTCACTTCTTCCTTTTGAGAGTTGTATATGTGCTCGAATACCATGTTCATGGAACCCACCCATTTGTAGGCATCTAAAAACTAAACCAAAATAAAGTTAGTAGGTGAAGAAAGGAGGTTGTGTTGCTATAAGAAACTCACACAACCTTTGTATAGGTCTAAAAACCTTGTTGTAGGTCAGATATTTTGTTGTAGGGACACAAAAATAGGTTGCACATATAAAAAACTATTTTGTAGATAAATATTCAATTGCTATAGGGACACACAATAAGTTGTAGAACACAATTTGATGTTACTAGAAAAAAATGGTTGTTGTAGAATGGTTTGCTACTACAAAAGTAGAAATTAAGTTGCATACATGACAATTAGGTGCAAATAGAACAAAAAAGTTCATGTTACAAATAACAGAAACATATGTTTGCAGCATCTTAACTACACAAAACACCCAAATGTTTACACACAAAAAATAACCTACTTTAGAGAAGAGAACACATGAAACTTGTCATTTACAAATCACACTCATAGTCAAAGAAGACAAAAGTTTTTGAAAGAGTAATATTTTATTATATTTTAATTCAAAAATATATATTTTGCAGTAATTTATACACATTTAAAAAGTATTAGTACAAATACAAGATTCCTCTATTTTTTCTTGGTTTGTCATGTACATATTTGTACCTTTATGCTTTCCTCTACTTTTTTAGATTTTTCTCTTGTTTCTTGATTTCTCTCTCCTTCTCTTCTCTTCTCTATTATTTTTCCCCTCTTTTCTTTCTTCTCCAAAAATCCTAAATATCTAGAAACTCCAAAATCCCACCTAAACATGGTGCAACATTCAAAAATTTGTCCTACATTCTCACAATTCATGTTTTAGTTAAAAAATTCTTCTTAGACCTCGTAGCCTCCATTTTTCCTTACTTTAACTAATTAAAGAGCTTGCGGATAGGTATTTACTACTACAAAAGAAAAAAATCGGAACTTAAATTGCAATGCATACTATACGGTGGTGGGTGGAGGAAATAAAATAAAATAAGAGGGCCTAGATATGATGGAATTATATCACGCTACTAATGTACAAAATTTGTGAGTCATTGCTCACCGAGTAAAGCTCTATGTTTTAGTAGTTTAATGATCATGTTACTATGGGCCAACAAATCTATTGTCATGGGTTAACTAGAATGACTCCAACTTTACTAGGCTTAATCAAGTGGCATCATCTATTGGTATGTTCTTTTATTTCACTAGATATTCATTGTATTCTTTGCTACTAGTCTTATTGACCACTCTAGAATCCAAAATGCATTCAATCTTCTCTTGTTCTCTTTTGGGTAGTTGTTCCATTAATTTTTATGGTGTTTCCTTTTTTTTTTTTTGTGATGTCTCTCCTTCATAGTAAGTATATAAATCTGAAACATTAGAAATTGGAGATATTTCCAAACCTGTAAGTAGCTCCAATTATGAGTATTTGGTGAAAACTTCTTCGTAATTTTGTATGGTTCAATATTCTTCCACTTGATCTTGTTATAGGTATGACTAGGAAATATTTCCTTTTGTAGGTGTGTTAAAACCATATCTCCCACTTTAAAATTATTTCCTCTCCTCTTCAAATCAACATTCTCTTTATACTATTGGTTTCTCCAATTAAGTTTTTCTCTTACTTGTTGGTGCAAATGTAGCAAGTGTTTGGAAAATTCTTCTCCCTCATCACTTCTCTTATATCCCTCAATATTTACAAGCTCCCTTTATTTTGAAATACCCCAAGAAATGTGTCCATAAAAAAATTGGACTAGATTATTTCTTGTACTTTGTTGGCCAAGTCATTATATAAAAATTCAACTTGAAGCAATATCAAATCCCATTGCTTAGGCTTATCACCAACTAAACATCTTAGAAAATTTTCTATGCTTTGATTAAAAAATTTTGTGCACGCCCATCCTTTTGAGGATGCTAAACTTTAAATCAATACATGATTTAGTCCAAAGTGTCCTCCAAAAATGTCCTACAAACTTAGTGTCATGATTTGAAATTGTACTTTTAGTAAACCATGCAATTTAACAACATTCGTGAAAAATAAATTTTCAATATATGTGGCATCATTCATCATATTGCAAGCTATAAAGGGAGTCATTTTCAAAACTTATCAGAAACAACAAAAATATTATCCCTACTGCATAAGTGTTATTGGTAGTGTACGCATTAAATCTATGCTTATATTATCTCATGGATTCTTTGGTATGGGTAATGGTAGATATAGTCTAGTATTTTGAATCCCTCTGTAAAATGGGGGAAAAACACTCTAGCCTAGATAAAGCGACAATCAGAATACTTCTAAGCTATTAACCTCATCCAAACAAGAGAAAACAATGAAAGCATAAGGAAAATAAAAGCATCAAATCAAAACACTCCCCATGCTTGAACTTGAATCACTTCCCTTGTCTCTCCTATCTCTACTTTTGTAAAATTTTCCCTCATATTTGAAGTAGAACTTGCGCAATAACCTGCAAATAGTAAGTAGAAAGTTGGAGACAAAATGGTTGTTAAGGAAAAAATGAAGTTGGAAGGCTACTTTTATAGATAACCATTCAAACAGATGGACATGATTTATCATCTAGAAAGATTCCAAGATCAATAGCGGAGGATTCATGAGAGGGAGGTTATGAAACAAATAGTCAAGATCGAGAGGGAGGTTATGAAACAGACAATCAAGATCGAGCTTCTAGAAAGATGCCAAGATCAACGGTGGAGGATTGATGCACCAAAAAGAGGTGGGCTATTGATTGCTATGACATCGACGACTATGACAATGATGACTATGATAGAGATGACCGAGATTAATGAGTAAGTGGATGGATAATGAATGAATTAAAAATTGGAAGTCAATAAATTCATGAGAAAGAAATATTTGACCAAGTGGAAAATAAATAATTCATTCGAATTATTTATTCAAGAGAAAGAGGAAATGGACAAGTGGAGATTCAATCAAAATAATTTGCATAATTATTTTAATTAAATGAGAGGAAATAAGAAAATAAGTATTAAATAATTAAATTGATTTAGTTATTTAATACAAGAGACACATGGAGGACAATTAAATAAATTTTGACAATTATTTAATAAAAGAAGAGATAAAAGAGGAAGTGAATAGTTAAATAATTAATAATTATTATTTAACCATAGACGAAAGGCAACAAATAATTATTGAAGAATAGGGGATATTAGTGACACAATTAATTTGTTTAATTAGTCAAGGCAGAATAAAGGTTAGGAAGTGAATTAATTAAATAATTAAGAATTATTTAATTAATTGAGGAATACAGTCAGGAATAATTAAAAAATTAAAATTATTTAATTATTGGAAGATGAAGACCAAGAAAAATGATGCTCATAGACTTAGGGCATATTTTCAGTGTCTACACCCTCCTTTGGCATATTGAAAAACTCGACACCCTTCATAAATTTTCTAATTTTTCTCCTCATCCTTGACCAGTAATATGTTTCAATAAACTACACTATAGTTTTATCAGCTCCAAAATGTCCAACCAAACCACCCAATTTTTTTATCTTATTAAACTTTTCCTCATTGACCCTTGAGATATGTATAGTTTTCCTTTGAATATCAAATAATCTTGTATAAATTAATCCATCCATGGTGTCCTATCCAATCTTGTAGGCTTTGTACATTTTTTCCATGCATCCTTAGAGTCAAAATCATCTTTGTATAACTTTTTCATAGCATTAAACCCAACTACTTCAGCTCTCATTTTAGTCAATTTAGAGCATGCGTGGAATGGATATAATTTAATTAATTCTTTTCACACCATTCATTTTTCCTTAAAATCTAGACTCCATAGCATTCAAGATACTTGGTGTCCAAGAATGAAGTTGATTGAGAAGATAGAAAGAGAAAATTGTGATATTCATGCTCCAATTGAATTATATGCTATTTTTGAGAACTCAGGTGCCATTGAGAATAACATGATCTTGAATGGGAGTTATCATCTTTCCATGGAGAAATCTTATAAATTTTTAATAATATTAAACATGGAATCACGCCTAATTTTTTTTCTAAAGATGGAAAGTTAAAGGAGTATAAGGTATGGAGAGCTAAGTTTAGTAATATATTATCTCCCATCTTAAATTCTAGTTTTATAGAATATAATATAGATACAAACAAAATAAATATTTCTTTGGTTAATTTGGTAAAGTTGGAGACTTGTTTAGTAAAGTTTGCTAATGAAATAAAAAGATGGACTGAGGAAGAATATTCCTCCCATTTCAGTCATATCAAAAGAATTTTAGCATCTCCTTGGCCTTTATAGCATATCTTTACAACATGGATGGAAAGGTACAACTAAATAATCTTGTTCTCCTTCCATTTTGTCTCATTGATATACAAATACAAAATATCTTCTTCATTGGGTTCTACACCTATTTTGTCTTCTAGTGTATACCTTTTATCTTTTGTAAGTAGTTGTATTATTTTTGTTTGATCCTTAGGACAAGATTGTGAAATAAAAATGTGGCATTTGTCCATGGATTAAAGCTTGTTGCTCTGTTGTTTCTATATAATGGAATTTTGATCCATTTTCAAAAGATCTAGGATTTTTTGTAACCATAAAGTTTGTCTTGGGTTTGTATTATTCTGGTTTAGGTCTTTCAGGGAAAAGATGAAAATGCAATTGTAATTTTTGTGTACATCAATATACAAATTCTAGAAGATATGAATACATTATGATAGATTCATAATCAATTGTCTCCAAATGTACATCTTGCTACTCTTATGAATTCATCAAGGATCATTTGTGTTCATTGTTTCCTTATTGTGCAAATAAATGTTTCTTATTATGCTTCTACTCAAGTAATGGATTAAATTATTATATTTGAGATATTGAGAGTTCTAATATGTTCAGGGATTGTTAAGAAGAATTGGTTATGAGTCTAATTTTAAATAATGTCATTGTTGTTGGTAAAATGGTAGGACATTTGAGAATAATAGTGCCTTCAGTATTTTCATTAGATTGCCTCAAAGACACTACTACTATCCTATAAAGTGGAAACAAGCATAGTTCATTTCCCACATTGACCCTTAGAGAGAAATTCATACTTATTCAGTTTCAACAACACCATTAAAAGATTTAGCAAACAAAACCAACAACCATGAAAGATGAGTCAAAAGACATGAACACATAGATATATGTGGGGAAAAACCCTTTCGGGTAAAAACCCCACACTCCAAAAGCCTAGATTTCCATTGTATTATTCAGCAACAAAATACGGTTACAATATAATATCAGACTCATGGCCTTTATAGAGTTTACATCTTGTTTCATTATGGAGAATATTTGGCAACTCAAACCCTCATGACCATCTCTCTGAGCAGGAGACATCTCACAGCTACACAACCACATGAATCAACCACTGGCCTCTCGGCCTCTCTGTCGCACAGTCACTCGACCTTCACCTTCCATAAGATCCATCTCTACCAAGGCATCACAACTACTCAGTAAACACTCAGGTTCTCATCCAATCCATGTCCAACATTTCAACCTCTCTGCTTGCATCTAGCCTCTCGGCCTGCATCCAGCATCTCGGCCTCCTCAACTTATTTGGTACCTAGCCAACCAACCTCCACGCAGCCTCTCAACCTTTGCACATCATCTTGGTCTCCACCTGGTAGCCTTGGCTAGTACTCGGCCCTTTAGCCTCCACCCAGTAGCCACACCTCTTGGTTACCGCCACTCATAGTCGTCGCTGCTCTCTCTGCTCCAAGAATCAAGATCCAAGAGAGTCCCCTCAACCTTTACTACATCTAGCCTTTTAGCTTGCGTCTCAACTTGACTAGGGTTGACCTCCACTCTAACAAATCTTCCACTAGAGACACCAAACTCACCCCAAGAGATTCACATCACTATCGCTCCCAGATCGTTCAAATACTGCACCCCTTAAGGTTTCACCTCGATCCATACAGGATCATCAAATTTGGTCATTGGATAGGCAATCAAAAAAATCTCCACCATCGACCTTAGGGTTCACCAAAATTCCCACCACTCTACTGCATCCAAGAAACAACACCATCACGGTGTGGTGGTTACTACACCACACCACCTAGTCTCCTCCAAGAGTCACCGAGTCAACCATCAAGCACATGGGCCCACATACCATATGTCCACATCATCACCACCTATTGGCCTTCGACACGATTCACCATCCTATTGGGTCCCACATCCGTCAGTAGTTGGAAACCAACCATTGCTTTCCAACTATCAACTCTCCATATTCTGCTTTCCATGATGAGGGGTCCACCAAGACATGCATCCACTGCATGTGCAATTCCGGAGCATAAAAAATGAATCTACAATATTCTTAACAAGTCTCTTGGAAGAGACTGAAATATTAACTCCCAACACTCTAGGTGGTCCCCACATATGCCAATAAAAGGATTGCTCCATCACCTGAAACCCGAACTTCACAACCTCTAGTCGAATGTTAGGAAACTCCTAATCACCATGATAATGAAGGAGATTGGCCAGTTGGGAAGTTAAGAAACTTCCGAACTCCGTGACAAGGTTCCAAGGTTAGAATTTGTAGCAATCCCATGACAAACTTAGGCCGATGAAGGAGGAAAACATAATTGCTCCAAGAAGCAATCAAGACAGTAATTTGAGTCACATTTCTCAACAATCTCCCACTTGATGAAGAACATACTGGCTCCTTCCAAAGAAAACACTAGAATCTTAAACAATTCTTTTGTGCTCCAACCAAGACACCTGCAAAAACATCCAAGATTTTTACCAACTCAAGCAATAGTTCTAGCCATCCACCACAAGAAAAAGGAACAAGCCAAGGTGTATAGGCACCAATCTCAAGAACACAAGCATTGGATCCTACAGATGAAAAAGGCACCAACTCTGCCACCACTCCATTGTGCTCATGGGCTATACAGAAGCAACACAACATCAACTTCAAAGCACCCAACCTGAACACATAAGTGAAGCCATTCTCCGCAAAGCGAGATAGAACATCAACTAGAAAACTAGTTGCTCCCATCTAACTAATCAACCCACGTGACTGAAAATAGCACCCAAAACACGTGCTAATCCATCCAATCACTTATACCTCCAAGTTATCAACGTCAATAAACTCATGCCAACAACACAACCAACCCATCATCTACAGAAACAAGCTCCTTGTGCCAACCAGTCAAAGAAGAAAAAGCACAACCAGAAACTCCCACTTCATGGGTAATGCCAAAAATAAAAGATCAAGGCATATAACAAGTCTACCAATAGCATCCCATAGAGAGTGTAAACATGTAGTTTCAAGGAACCATCCACAATAATATGCACATCATGTAGCTGTAGAAAATCATCCTACATACACCTTTAAATGTCCACTATGTCACCTTATTCTCCATGTATCCATGAGCACCCACAACCGATCATCTCATGCTAAACTCCAAATGCAACACTGCACCATCATGAAGTTCTCAATCATATGACCAATGCACCCAATACACAAATAACCACTAGACCATTGTCAAAGCTCCAATCATTAGAACTAGGAACTTATCATGACAAGATGATCTACACATCCCCCTTAGGAGATCCCATGGTCCAGGTGAACATACAATTGTCTCAAGAGCAATGCATCATGCCAAAACTCTAATGCACAATCAAGAGTATACCATGATATGAAAAAAAAAAACTATAAACCAACATCACCTATTAAGCACCACCAACACCTCAACCAAAGACTCAAAGAGTCTTCCATGGCTCCAAGATGTTACACATCTTCAAAAAATGTCCATGTAAATGTAAAAGAACCCTTTTGCAACAACAAGATCTAAGAGTCCCTTCTAGTAACATCTACAACACTAAAGAAGATCATTCACCACCACGTGATGAATCCACAATCACTACTAAAGCACCCACTGAATTGTGACACCGAGCTCTCCAAGCATCATGAACAAACATCTGCTAAAATAAGAATCCTCCAGGTTTGCAACAACATGTCCAAATGACAACAATGCCCAGCAACACCAAGGTCTCTAGATCACGTAGACAAAACCATCACTGTCACAAGATTACACAAGGCAGTGTATCCAAGCTATCCATGACATCGTGATACACATGCAATAGGTTCCCCTAACTGACTATTCAGGTACTCTATACCATCCATCCTCTTATCTCAAAGTAGCTACACCAATACACAAGTGACCACAAATAAGACCAACTAACAAGTCTGTACCAACACTAAATCAACCTTGTGGATATAGAAAGTATGCATCTGAGTTGTCTCATAGAAAACATGTAGGTAGAGAAATCCCACAACATTGCACAACCCGTAGATTCATTCAACAAAAACATGCAAACCCATCATCACACTAGAAATAACAAAATTTAGATCTCAAAGAGAACAACGTGGACTACATGACTCACACAAGATCAAGCCCATATTTGATTCGCCAATCATGTCCACTACTCGAGCACCATAGTCAAGGAAACCACAAGTACCACCACAAGAATGCTAAGTGACAAGTCACATACCAACACTCCCATGCAGAGAAGACATCACACCTCCTCAAATCATGTTGAACTACAACTATCTCATCTAGTCACACCCAAAAGCTAGGGTCTAGAAATAGCTTAGTAGTAGCTCCACATAACCAAAAATTTTGCTTGACCATGTAAAACCTGCAAAACCACATATCCATGCAAGTACAAACAATATTTAAAGAACTCCAGGCCCATTTCAAGCCAACTCCAAAACCACCCACATGCACATGCATCTAAGAGACAAGTTATTATAGAAGCTTCTAGATCATCCAATGATCAATTCCATAGCCTTCTTGCAATCAGGGTACAAAGAACAATGCCTTCAATACTAGTTCAAAGCACCCAATACAAGAAAAATACTCCCTGGCTGAAAAAAAAACAACCCAAGCATCTCCATACCATCAAGGAGCCTCTCACACAGACACCCAGTATGAACCACACTCTGCTGCAACACAACCATAAGCATAAAATCACACCCCTTGCATCAGAGTCATCTACTACCAACTCACAAGCTTTAGGTCACATCATATGACCAACTCAAGCCCCTCCATCTTCACCATATTCCATGTTTGTGTTGTCTCAAAAACTAAAGCAAGAACTTCCAGTCATCAAAGGATCAAAATATCAGCTGATTCCTTCAGATTTCCTCAAGCCCGAGACTAAGAAATCTTCACAAAAGGAATACCCAAAACAACAACACACCAGGAAGAAAAACACATCCCTGAAGAAGGATCTGATACCACTTGTTGGTATCAGCAAGTCCTAGACTCCATTCTTCTTGTAGTCACACTGCTCTGATATCACTTGTTGGTATCAGTGAGACCTTGTTGCTCTGATACCACTTGTTGGTATCATCAAGACCTTGTTGCTCTAATACCACTTATTGGTAAAATTGCAAGACATCTCAGAAAGAAACATTTGAGAACAACAATGCCTTTGGTAATTTTATTTTCATCAAATTGCCTCAAAGACACTACTACTATGCCATAAAGCGGAAATAGGCACAATTCATTTCCCACATTGATCCTTAAAGAGATATTCATGCTTATTCATTTTCAACAACACCATTAATAGATTTAGCAAATAGAACCAACAACTATGAAAGATGAGACATAAGACATGAACACACAGATATATGTGGGAAAAAATCATTTCGAATAAAAACTCCACACTCCAAAAGCCTAGATCACCATTGTATTATTCAACAACAAAATATAGTTACAATACAATACCAAGCTCATGGCCTTTATATAGTTTACATCTTGTTTCATTCTGGAGAATATCCGGTAACTAAAACCCTCACGACCATCTCTCTGAGTGGGAGACATCTCACGACTACATAGCCACATGACTCAACCACTAGCCTCTTGACTTCTCTATCGTATAGTCGCTTGACCTTCACCTTCCACAAGATCTGTCTCTACCATAATGTCACAACCACTCAGTAAACACTTAGGTTCTCAGCTGGTCTGCACCCAACATTTTGGTCTCTCTGCTTGCATCTAACCTCTCGGCCTGGATCCAGCATCTTGACCTCCTTGAATTATTCGGTGCCCAGCTACCTAACCTCTATGCAACCTCTCAGCCTCTGTGCATCATCTTGGTCTCCACCCGGTAGCCTTAACCAGTAATCAGCCCTTCAACCTCCACCTAAAATCCACACCTCCTGGTTACCTCCACTCATATTCATTACCACTTTCTCTACTCCAAGCATCGAGATCTGGGAGAGTCCCCTTAGCCTTCACTGCATTTGGCCTTTTGGCCTAGAACTTGACTTGACCAAGGTTGACCTCCACTATGACAGCGCTTCTACTATAGACACCAGACTTCCCCCCAAGAGATTCACATCTCTATCACTCCTAGATCATTCAACTACTGCACCCCTTAAGTAGGGTTTCATCTAGATCCATACGCCATCATAAGATATTGGTTGTCGGATAGGCAGTCAAACAAATCTCCACTATCGAGCTAAGGGATCACCAAAACATCCACCACTCTACCATAGCCAAGACACAACATACACCGCACCACTGAAGGCTCCTCCAAGAGTCACTAAATCAACCATTGAGCACATGGACCCACATGTCATCTATCCTCCACCTCATGGCCACCTATCAACCTTTGACACGATTCACCATCCTATCAGGTCCCACATCTGTTGATAGTTGGAAATCAACCATCACTTTCCAACTGTCAACTTTCCTTCATATTCTGCTTACTGTGATGAGGGGTCCACCAAGACACGTTTCCATTGCATGTGCAATTCTGAAGCATCCAAAAGGAATATAAAATATTCTCAACAAGTCTCCTAGAAGAGACTTAAATATTAACTCCCAACACTCCGGGTGGTCCCCACATTTTCCAATAAAAGGATCGCTTTATCGCCCAAAACTTGAACTTCACAACCTCCAGCCGGAGGTTAGGAATCTCTTGATCACCGTAACAATGAAGGAGATCAGCTAGTTGGGAAGTTAAGAAACTTCTAAACTCCGTGACAAGGTTCCAAGGTTAGAACCTATAGTGATCTTGCGACAAACTGAAGCCGATGAATGAGGAAAATGGAACTACTCCAAGAAGCAATCAAGCCAATAATTTGAGTCACATTTCTCAACAATTATAAGGTAGTGATATGTTAGCTATCATAGAATTTGTTTTCAATTTTTTGTTCAAAAGATAATTGCATTTCCTTTTGAATTTTTTACCCAGATTTATGGCACTAGTATAGGCATGAATATTGGAATTATAATTTCATGGTAATTCTTATTCAAACCCATTTCAATTTATATTTTGTACTATAAAAAAGTGTATATGCTTACACTTATATATTATGTTTTTGGCCCCCTAATTTATTAGACTTAATTAAGCTTCTAATTTGTCAAAATTATGCATTCCAAAGCCTAATTTTTACCATTTTCCAAAGGTGGACAAGTATTAAAAAAATTCATTCAATCATTAAATTATCCCCAACATTGAGTGTCCTAGAAATTTAAGCCAAGAACCATTTGCCCGAGGGTGAGTGAGTCCCCCTTCTTAGCCAGGACCCAAATTCAAATATGTTATTGACACTATTTTAATATCTAAAATTCAAATATGAGTTGTTGTATTTTAGGATCTAATTTTTGATAAATTGGATACACACCTATAAATACCTAGTTGTTTTATTATTTGAAATATAACACAGACCTTTTAGAATTTAAGAGAAAATATTATTGGCAAGAGAAATTCAAGAGCAATATATTTGAGCTTTATTATAGCAATTCAAGATCCAACATCATGTCAAAGTTTATGTGTATTCATGTTCATGCTACATGTGAAGGCTAATATTTCTATAGGTCTTCAAGCATTAGAACATTCAAGGAAATCAAGCAAGCAAGATCCAATATCCTTGAAGAGATGGGTATATCTTCAATCCTTTAAGGAAGCCATTAAAGGGTGGTGAATTGTAGCATTGTTTTCATTCATCATTTTCTTCCTTTTCATTCAAGGTTTTCATTATTGACATTTCCATTGTGGAAGTGGGAACACTTACACAGGGTTTAACTAAGGCAAGCCCCTATATGGCACAACATTTTCCCTCGTTATGAATATGTAGTTTGTATGTTTGAAGTGGATTGAAGAGAGTTTAATGATCCATTTTGCATTGATGCATTTGTTGTCATCAACCTTGTCAAGACACAAAAACTCACCTATAGAATTTATTTACAACATTTTGACTGTGGGATAGGAATAAAATGGAAGCTTAGATCCAACACTAGAGGACCCGAAAAGTTGAGGACACCCTTACAAGGAATCAATGGCCATTGGGCCAATCCCATCCTTGTAGGAACAACATATTCAAATTTTTTGGGTAGGTACATATCAGTCTACACCTTCTAGATTTGTTGAACCTTGATTTTTTTTGTTTATCAATTATTAGATAATTGCATTTATTGCATTAGGTCATATGGTTTAATTAGGGAAATAAATCACAATGATTTCCAAATCATTCCTATCCTCAAAAGGATGCAAATCCAAGTTTGATTGGATCACCATTGAAGTTGATAGTGAATCTATTCACCTTGTTTGATTGGATCACCATTGAAGTTGATACAAATCCAAGTTTGATTGGATCACCATTGAAGTTGATAGTCAATCTATTCAACTTGTTGATTTGCATCCCAATGAAACTATATAAATGATAAAATACACCCTAACATTGTTGCATTCAACTTAGGGTGTTCCACATTTTTTATGTTTCATATTTAAATTTATTCTTTAAAATCTTAACATATGTTCTCAAAGTTAGAATTGTAGGAGTCTCCAAGAATCTATCCCATCAAGTCAAGTATGTCTATAATTCTTGACACATTTCATGAGAACATATATGTTGAAACAATATCCTATTATGAATTAATTGTAGTCATTTGATATTGTTAAGGATCACCCTCCTAGGTCTTGTAGAACCTAAAGTGTAGAGGAGAGAATTGTTAAATAAATATCATATTCATTGACTGACCTCTTGAAATATTTGAATATAAGAATTGGTTATTCTTTATATAATTTCAGGAATTGGTTAGAAACTAAAAACAAATCAATAATATCAAAGGTTAAGTTTTTTATTTTCATCCCTATTCAAACATGCTTACAACACCAATTGAAGGATCATACTCTTGTTTCAACATTTAATCATCCTCATAGACACTATTAAAAGAAAAATATATAGGTTGTATTTTTTTTTATAAAAGGTGTAAACACCTATAATATATAAGATAGACTTAAAAAAAGATAAAAAAGAAACTATAGTGTTGAAAATTGTCACCCTTGATAATTTCACACTAGGTTTTACTCCGTCCTATGTGCTTGGACCTAGTTATGAATTTAATTTCTTGTTTTATAAATATATTTGAAAAATCAAAGAAAGGAAATAAAATTAAGCATTTAATATTTTCCCCTAACACTTTAGGCCTTGAGAAGGATAGGTCTGGTCTAGAGCACCCCATGCCCTAGACCAACCTATTTCGGCTCCATTTCACATATGTCAATGTCAATATTTTAATATTTAAAAATTTAAATTTATTTGTCAACCATTACCTTTTGATTTTTGAGAAATTAGAATAATTGCATGTAAATACAAAGTATTTTTACTAATAAATTCTTAGCATTTTTGTTGAAAAAATTAAACATTCAAAAATAAAGCAAGAGCAATTAAGAGTAGAATTATCAACATTATTGCAACATTTATTTTAGTCAAGCATCATATCAATCATTCAACATGTTTTTATGTGAGTTTTCATATTTGTATGTTCATTTATTTTGTGAGTACTAACTCTTGCAAGGTATTGGATCAAGCAATCAAATTCTCCTTGAAAATGATGAGTACATGACTTCAGTCCATCAAGGAATGAAGATCTGAGTGGCGAGTCAAATCACAAAAACTAGATTTTCTCAGTAATGGATGAAGTTTCTACAGTGACCCTAGAGAAAAAGACTTACAGACTAATGACTTCAGGCTTGAGCTTTTAGATCCTAGAAAGTAGGAGTCCAGTCTAGAGTGCCACATGCCCTAGACCAGTCAATTCAACACCAAATTTACATTCTTGGTTCCTCTATGTTTTCCCTTTGTGTTTCTTGAGTCTTTTTCTATCTTTCTACAAACCTTCCCCCTCTTTCATGTGTGTTGATTACATATCTGAAGTGAATTTGAGGAAGCTTGAAGAATAGTTTCTCAATCATGCATTCAAACCCTAAAAGTTGTCAAATCACAAAAAATGGATTTTCTCAGTAATGGATGAAGTTTCAATAGTGACCTTGGGAGAACAAGACCTACAAACAAGTGACTTCAGGCTTGATTTTTTAAATCCTAAAAATTGGGAGTCTGGTCTAGAGTGCCACATGGCCTAGACCAATCAATTCAACACCAAATTTACATTACAAATTCCTCTATGTTTTCCCTTCGTTTTTCTCAGGTCTTTTTCTAAATTTCTACATTTTATTTTTCAAAATTCATCTCAATTTGTTGCATTTTATTTCTTAAATTTCATCTCAATTTGTTGCAATTTCATAGTTTACCTAGATAGATTATTGCATCCTTAAAATCAGTCAATTAACAATCATCCAACATCACACACATCATTCCAAAATAGTGGATTAAAACACTGAACCACCATTCTTTCTCTTCCTACAAACTTAGTAGCCAAACAAATATTTGAGATAATTTTTAATCCACCACCTAATTGGGAAAAGTGTGATTAAAATATTACACCCCTTTTCCCAATCAAACACAAACTATAGTAGGGCCAAGTACTTGTAATATATAGCGATCGAGAAGTTATAAAACTTAGTGCCAATGAAAGTGAGAAGCGATAATAGGGCTTGAAAAAACCTATGATGTAGAGTAGAAGAGGAACCAAGAGGAAGCTACATAAGATACTTTAACTATTGTTGGAGGCCGAATCTTCAGGAAGCAATTCGTGGTGTTGTGCAATCAGGGGGCATGGGCATCAATGTTACCTACTTGAAAAATGATGGTCATTGCTAAATGAGGATTTTTGAAAGGAGGGGGGGCTGAGTGATTAAGGAGGCAAAGCAAGATGTTGAACATACATAGAGATTTCAACTCTTTTGTTTGTGCCAAAACTATGAATGTGGGAATCCAAAGACGAATCAAGAACTAGTTTGTAATTGAAGATAAGCCCTTTTTAGAATTCCAAATGAACAAAATTAATGCCATTGGAGTAGGAAAGTTGGTCCATCCAAAAAAAAGAGACCATCGAGAGGGTAAAGCCCTTATGTGGATTCATAGAGCTCAAAGGCACAAACCAGTAGAGAGTCGCTGCAAATGTCATCCCATATGTATTTGGTGAAGAGAACATAGAATAGGGCCTAACAATTGATGAAATCCATCATATTGTAGAGAAAGGTGAGAGCTATGTCCTAACCATTGAAGGGGCATGCTGGGTCAAGAAGTAGTTCAGAGTCGATCACCATCTAAATAGTCGATTCTACCACATTTCAATTGAATTTGAAGACACGATGGACCTTATAGGACAACACCTTCTTTCCCTCCCAAGCACACACAATTATTCACTATACTAAAGGAGAAGAACTAGAGCTGATGTGAATGTTAGGAATATAATCTCACTTGCCTCATTAATTTATCCAGTTATACCCATTAGATCAACATCCTTCATATCCTCTCTGTATCGGCATTGAAGTCAAATAGCCTCCATATCATCCTCCATATCAACTTTGAATGTCAGTTCAATCTTAGCACTAAAGAAAAATACAAAGGATAGATTTTGGCATGGATTTGAAAAGATATGAAATGATTTCATCGCTACCTTCACACATTTTCTGGGTATTTTAGAAATATATTATTTTATGTTTATGTTGAAGTCTCTCAAATGTGCTTAGGTTTTATATATTTTGTGCTATCAATTTTGCTATTAAGTATTCTAAAAAGTATGTAGCTCTCAATATCTATAAGTAATAGAGAAGTCTATATTGGTGAAAGAGTCGAAGCTCTATGAAAATCTATTAAATCAATATAAAATATCATGGTTTTCATTCCTGTGCAAGTTTCTATTTGTTTTTGTTTATCCTCCCATTTTTAAATTCAACATGTGGTATCAGAACTTGATGGCAGAAGATTTCATAAGAATGTGGTGAGCCATGGTTAGTCATTGTGCAAGTTGTGAAGATCATAGGAGCCATCTGAAAAATCTCTAAGTTGTGTGGGCTATGTTTATGTGGATTTGAAAAGTCCTTGAATGAAGTTTTGTTTAGCAAATTTTGGTGGATTTTGATTTGAGACTCTATAGAGCCCGAACTTTACAATATTATATGACTTGGTTAAAGGAAAGTGCAGTTTTTTGGCCAATAGAGGCTGGTACATTGTCTGTAGATGTTGTTGGAGTTTCTCACAACCTGATTTTGTGAAGGTTGAGTTGTATTTTGTAGATTTCCATCAAGGTTGCTCTCTTGAAGATTTTTGGCTGTGAAAAATGCACTATTGGAAGATCTATGAGAAAAATGGATCACTTATATTGAAAGAAAGTTGCATAAATTAAAGTCAAGGAGCAGAAATTTGAAAGTAGAAGTTGCAAAATTACAAAAAGGAGGTGCTGCCAAAGTCTTATCAATAATAATCCATAGTTTTTCAAAGGATTTTGCTTCTTTGAAGAAGATTGCAGCTGTGTGAAAAAGAAGGAAAGGAGATTGCTATTTTCAAGCCTTTTGGAAAAGGATGTTTGCAAATGTCATAACCTAAATAAGGTTTTGAGGAGTGTTAGGAGATAGAGAGTGTGCTAATATGTTTGGGTTTCAAGGTAGAGGAGTGCAAATGGCATCATGCTACAACTACCCGGTATGGTAGTCCAGATAAATGAGAAAAATTTGCCAAAGAAAAGAAATCAAAAGTTTGTCAAGCCGTTGCAAATTGTTGCCAAGAGAATAGAATGTCAGTCATTGCTAGAGGAATTGTTGAAGTTGCAGCTCCAAGAGGAAAAGTCATTGAGGGAGATTGTTGCTTTGTTAGTCAAATCCCTAAAAATATATGAGGTCATGCAAAGATAAGAGGGTATGAGATAACATTTTTGTTGAAGTATAGAAGTCGTGAAGGATAGAAAAAGCCACCAGAAAGGAGAATCAATCAAAAGTAAGTGCATCACCCAACCATAAAGCCAAACCTAGAATGTTGTAGTGAAGTTCCAGTTATATTGTTTGAAAGCCGCCTCCAAGATAGAGAGAAATCAGAGAGAAGTCTACTGCTGTAGCAGTCATAGAAGTTGTTCCCAACCAAGAAGAGTAAGGTTTTGTAAAACTCACTGTGTAAAGGAATTAAGGGTCTGTACAAGGAAAAGGCAACCACTCATAGTAAAAACTACCCCATTCATGAGGCCGATTTCTATCTACCTAAAAAGGTAAAGTTGCAGATTTTAAAAGTTTATTAAGAGGTAGGTTATGAAGCTATGAAAAGATAAAGAATGCATTTTGTGTTCTAAATCTATTAGAGAAGAATATTAGACCTTGTTGAATTTAAATTCTATAGGGGGAGCATGAGATAAAAAGGTGTAAATTTTTAGTAGAGGTGATCTAGAGTTAGAAAAGAAAACTAATTGTTAAAGTCATCATAGAATTGAACCACGAGTTGAAGCGTCAATTAGGAGTACAAGGTCGCTCAGTAGGAAGATATTATCCATTGTTCTAAGTCAGATCTTAGTGAGAAGAAGAAATAACTACAATAGGAGAAGCTGCGCAATAGATTATAAGAAGAAGAATCTACCATTTTGGAATGTAGACAAGTTTCATAGCAAGATTTAAGAGCTAGCAAAGAAAGAAAGAGGTGCAACTTGCTAGTCAAAGGAGATTGTGTGGAAGCCTTGCAAGAGGAGTATTAGTCACTATTAAAAGGAGGAAAAAAGTTGTAGAGATTGGTGAAACCCCATAGACAAGAGAAAATCGCTATTGGTTATCACAATTTCCATAATACAAATCTCAACAAGCAACATATAAAACTAAAAGATTGATGTAAAAGAGACTGTTGCTATAAGCACAATTCAAATTATTGAAGTCACCAATAAATTCTTTGAAGAAAAGTGTAGAAGGTTTCCAAGAAAATTTCTATAAGCATAAGCCATTGTCGAGTGAAGCAAAGATTGCATAAATAACAAGTTAGTGCTAGTCAAAGAGGTAGATCATAGCTAATGGAAATGTTAGCCAAGAACAATTCATTTTAAAAAAAGAGAGATTGTAGATTGGGAGAAGACTAATAAGATCATGGAGAGAAGAAAGAAGACTTTGTTGACATTGTAAGCATAGTTGTAGCTATTGAAGGATGTATTCAGTCAAAGGAAATTGTGAAGAAATAGATTGAAGGAACGTGAAATTGGAAAAAGATAAATATCTTAAACAAATTCAATTAAGGTAAGTTGAAATTTTTTATTACAGATGGGGAAATTAGGAAAAAGAGTTAAAAAGGAGAATTAGAATTTAGTAACTACAACAGATGTTTTAGAAGAAGAGTTATTAAATGTTAAGAAATACAATTTAGAATTGATAGCAAATTTAAAAGATAGAGTAAAAGAGAAATATGAAATCATATGCAAAAATGATTCCTGAGTAAAGAATTGGTTGAAGTTAAAATGAAAAATACATAATTGGAAGAAAAATTAAAATGGTGTGAAAAAAAAAGAGGAAATACAAAATAAGTTAATTTTTTTTTAAGGTTTGGAACAAAAATTGAAAAAATTAGAAGAAGAAAACAGCTTTCAAAACAATAAAATGTCACAATTGAAGAAAGAAAATGGTTGTTTAAAGACAAATCCATCTATGTGTGATATTTCTTGTGATACAAATGATCTCTGTTTTGATCAATCAAATGACAAGTGTAACTTTGCTGAAATCATTTGTGAAGAAGAATGTATTGATGAAGATGAACATGTTAATGAGTCTAAATTTGATTTTGCAAATGTTATTTGTTTTGATGGAAATGTTGGTATGAAAATTATGAAAAGAATTGGATATAAAGGACAAGGTTTATGAAAACATGAACAAGGAATGAGAAATCCAATTGAACCAACAATGTGGCCAAAGTATGAAGGTCTCAGGTATGTCCTGGGTAAAGGGAATAACGCTACACGTGCAGGTAAATTTGTTCAAGAAATGAAGAGTGTTGAGTGTACACATTGCCACAAAAAATTTCATATCAAGGATAAGTGTTGGAATTTACATCCTTTCAGTATAAGTGGATTAAAAAATCATTGTGAGAAAACATGTTGGAATAAAGTGTCAAATAATGAATCTATAACAGAATGCATAAAAATGGATTATGGATGGAGCTACAGAATAAATTGGAAAAAGCTTATAGGTAAGTTCAAATGGTTGTACAAATTTTCATACGTGAAAAATGATAATCATAAAAGGTATGGATGTTCAAAAGGAATAACAAGTTTTTTGATTCAAAAGAATGAGGCAGGAGCATCCATGGCTAAGTGCAATCATGTATTGGTTTGAAGGTTAAAGTTTTGTTTCAATTTTGAAATTTTTATTTTTATATGGATTATTTGGTTTAAAATAATGTTGGAATGATTAATTTCATTTATTCTTGTGTGAAGTGATAAAAAAGCATGAAAAGCATTGACAAGGTGAAAAAGCACAGGTGAAAAAATAGGGTGATAATGCAATTTTGATTTTCCAAATTTTAAAATCTTGAAAATGAATTCATAAGCTGTGGAAATTGAATAAAATAATGTTTTAAAATGCATTTCAAAAATCCCTAAAAAGTAGGGACTGGGGGAAGTGGATGTCAAGGTTATCCAATCTTAGATTTTGGCCTTTTCGAGTGAAAATGGTCAAACCAATGGTTGTTGGGAGATATGATTTTGATTGGTTGGATTTTAATGGTTTTTTTTAGATTTTTGGTGGGATTTAATGGGGAATCTCAGAAGAAGTCATGAGTTTTGGAGAAAAAGGAAAAATGAATGTGAAAACATTCATGGAAATGGTGAAAAATCTAGAAAAGGATGTCATTTTTTGAGTGGAGTTTTTGAAGAAAACAAGTAAAGTCATAGAACAAGGCATAGAATTCATGGAGGATATTTTTTGAAGGTTTTATGTCAGGTTTGGGACTTTTATACCACAATCCATATCAATTCTATAATGAAAGAGGCAAGTTTGACAAGCTACAAGAGGATTCTAGGTGTTGGAGAATGCATTGTTTGGCATTAGCTCTCATTGTTTGAGATTGAAACCTTGTTGTGGTAATTTCATGTAATGTTAAATGAATGTATTTTATTTTTATCTTATGTTATTAGTACCTCTTGACTGATTTATTGATGTAATCCATCATTCCTTTTATTTCAAATAAGAGTGCATATGTGCAGATCCAAATTTCTGAATTCTACAACATTGTTTCCAATTGTTTGAATAAATGTTTGTGGGATTTTAAAAGGGTTTTAATATAGTTTTTGAAGGTTGTTTCAGCTCTTACATTAGTGGTATCAAATCCAAAAGATTCTAAGTGTGCAGGAAGATTCGCCAAAAGGAGGTAGTTTGCACCAGGATTGAGCTTGTGGGTATTTCAGAAAGTGTATGGAAGAGGAGCCCAATGTGGTAGGGGAAGAGATAGAGGAAGAATGGGTAGATTTTTCCATGGAGATGAATTTAGATCTTTGAGAAGGAAAGTGGAGAAACTCCAAGAAGAGATAAGAATAGGGTTTGCACAGAGAAGAGAACTAGAGAGTGATGAAGAAGAAGAAGCCTTAGAGAATGCCAACCTGACAAGTGAGCAAAGAGATGTAGTTGTAGTAGTTGGAAATGACCGATTGTTGAGAGCCCTTTCAAAGATTGGAAAGATTCCAAACATTGATCTTCCTACATTCAATGTAAATTTGAATCCAAAGGAGTTGATAGATTGGATTAATGATATGGAGGAGTATTTTGAATTTGAGGAAATCGAGGACCTTGATAGAGTAAGGTTTGCAAAAACTAGATTAAAGGGTCATGCTTCCATTTGGTGGAGGGAGATTCAGTTGGAAAGAGGAAGAAAAGGGAAGGAGAAAATAACAAAGTGGTTCAAAATGGTAGAGAAAATGAAAATACAGTTTATTCTAGTGGATTATGAGCTAGATTTGCTCAAGAAAATCCAAGGATTGAAACAAGGAACGAAGACAGTGAAAGAATACACTAAAGAGTTTCATCAAATTCTCATTAGAATGAGACATGCTAAATCAACTAAGGAGAACGTTGCAAGATACATTAATGGCTTGAGACCAAGCATTCAAGAGGAGATGCCATTAGTGAGGGTTTTAACCATGGAGGATGCATATCAAGTTTCCTTGAAGGTTGAAGAAAGAATGAACAAAAGATTTGAAAATAAGAAAAGAGGAAAGGGTAAAATTAATGTGTAGTAGTATGAGGATAAAAATAAGATTGGAGACACTAAGGGAAGCAAAGCAGAAATAGGTGAGAGTTCAAATTAGACACATGATCAAAGTTTTAGAGGAAGAGGGAGATCGAGTAGAGGATTTGGAAGAGGAAATTATAAAATGACTTGTTTTAGATGTGGAGAAGAAGGACATAGATCTTATGAGTGTCCAGAGGAAGAGAAGACAAATAGGAGGACTGAAAATGATACAAGGGTAGTGAATGTGAATGAGGAAGATGCTAAGTCTTCACATGCAGAAGAGGAAGAGAGTGGAGAAACACTTGTTTCAAGAAGAGTCTTGATGAATAATGGAAAATCAAAGGACAAGATTATTTAGAACAAGATGCAAATGTGAAGGAAAAGTTTGTAATGTTATTATTGATGGTGGTAGCACTAACAATCTTATCTCTGAAGAAATGGTGAATAAGTTGCAGCTAGAAAGGAGAAGACACCCACATCCATACCGGATTGCTTGGTTGCAAGATAACTGCAAAGTTTTGGTAAATGAACAATGTCTGGTAAAGTTTAAGATAGGTGATTATCATGATGAATTCTTATGTGATATAATGACTATGGATGTTTTTCACGTGTTATTGCGAAGACCTTGGCAGTTTGACAGGTGTGTAGTGCATGGTGGGTATGCTAATACATACTCTTTGACAAAGGATTAAATCAAACACAAGTTGAAGCCCTTGAATGAGGGAGATGGAAAGGTATGTCATAGAAATAAAAATTGTTTGGTTAATGGAGTTAAACAATTAGTGAAAGAGGATGAAGATGAATATTTTGATTTTCTAATGCAAGTTGTAGTAGTATTGATGGCATACAAGAGAGGTAAAATGAAGGTTTCAGTGGAGAAAGAAGAGGTAAAATATGAATTTTGTAAGAATGATGTTAAATATAATTTATTTGAGCATGATAAAAGTGACTTAGAATATTATGTTGTAGCAAGTAATGCATTGGTAAGTGAAGGAACTATGGTTGAAAGTGAGGAAGGTTATGAGAAGGAGAACATTGAGTTGTTTGGTGAGCTTCCCTTTGCATCATTTCTTGACTTATGTGATAAAGAGATTGGTATGAGTGATAGTTTATTGAAGATTGGAGAGGTTAAATATTTTTATTGTGTTACTAATGTCAATGAAAATATAGAGGATGAAGTGATTGCAACTGAAAATTGTCTTTTAGAAGGCATGGAGGAGGAAGAGCATAGTGTTGTAACCAAGGGTGATGATGAAAAAGTGGTTGCAGCAATAATAAAGATAGAGGTAATGCATGGATTTAATTACTTTCTTGATGATGAAGAAACTAATGTTTATGATTTTCTAGAGTTTCATCGTGTAGGTTGGTGGGAGATGAATTATGTGAAAAGAGGGAGAAAGAGAGGAAGAATGAAGGATGGAAGAGATATCAAGTTGCAGGGATATGTGAGAAAGAATCTTAAAGTGGAAAAGGTGGTAAGATGGATTCAGTTTGAGCATGGAATCTACAAATTTTTATGAGTCATAATCATGAAACATTTCTTTCAACCATGGGTGTTTGATGCAGGAGCATCCATGGCTACATGCAATCTTGTATTGGTTTGAAGGTTAAAATTTTGTGTCAATTTTGAAATTTTGATTTTGAGATGGATTATTTGGTGTAAAATAATGTTGGAATGATAAATTTCATTTATCCTTGTGTGAAGTGGTCAAAAAGCATGAAAAGCATTGACAAGGTGAAAATGCAGGTGAAAAAGCAAGGTAATAATGCAATTTTTATTTTCCAATTTTTAAACTCTTGAAAATGAATTCATAAGGTGTGGAAATTGAATAAAATAATATTTTAAAATGAATTTAAAAAATCCCTAAAAAGTAGGGACTGGGGGAAGTGGATGTCAAGGTTAGCCAATCTTAGATTTTGGCATTTTCGGGTGAAAATGATTAAACCAATGGTTGTTGGGAGTTATGATTTTGATTGGTTGGATTTTAATGTTTTTTTTTAAGCCTTTTGGTGGGAATTAATGGGGAAGCTCAGAAGAAGTCATGAGTTTTGGAGAAAAATGAAAAATGAATGTGAAAACATTCATGGAAATGGTGAAAAATCTGGGAAAGGAGGTCATTTTTTGAGTGGAGTTTTTAAAGAAAACAAGTAAAGTCATAGAAGAAGGAATGAAATTCATGGAGGATGTTTTTTAAAGGTTTTATTTCAGGTTTTGGACTATTCTACCATAGTCCATATCAATTCTAGATTGAAAGAGGCAAGTTTGAGAAGCTACAGGAGGATTCTAGGTGCTGGAGAATGCATTGTTTGGCATAAGCTCTCATTGTTTGAGCTTGAAACCTTGTTGTGGTAATTTAATGGAATGTTAAATGAATGTATTTTATTTTTAGCTTCTGTTATTAGTCCCTCTTGGCTGATTTATTGATGTAATCCATCATTCCTTTTATTGCAAATAAGAGTGCATATGTGTAGATCCAAATTTATGAATTCTAGAGCAATGTTGCCAATTGTTTGACTAAATGTTTGTGGGATTATAAAAAGGGTTTTAATTTAGTTTTTGAAGGGTGTTTCAGATCTCACATTAAATAAATAACTATCTAAAGAGACATTTACAGATTGTGAAGATATTTGAAGTTCCATGTTGATGTTTTGAAACAAAGAGTTAGAGAAACTATCACAATAGTTGAAAAATCCAAATGAATGACATCATTATTGAGAGTTGAAAATGGTTTGAATGATTTGAAAAACTCAAAAAATATGGTTGCAAGCACAAAACAAAGAATTGCAAGAAGAATCCATAAGAGCTTCCAAGTTTGAGTGTTGGATGCCCCATATACAAGGGGTCATATGCAAGGAGATTCAAAGATTCAAAGAAGTAGTTGAAGCTACTGTTGCAAAATTTAAAGTTTGATACAAAAAAAATTGTTTGAGAAACAATCAATTAAAAAGATTATAGATGTCAAAGCATCAGTAAAGATAAGATTGTTGATCATTGTTTTCTGCACAACACAGACAAGATGCAATATCCTATCTCTCTTGAAAGGTAAATCTCTATTAGCAAGCCTCAAGAGATAAACCCAAGGTCTCTAATGTCAGGTCTTGACAATGCATAAACAACTCAGTGATAAATGTGAAATTGCTGGTAATCACAATGGGACC
Source organism: Sequoia sempervirens (assembly GCA_007258455.2). NCBI lineage: Eukaryota > Viridiplantae > Streptophyta > Pinopsida > Cupressales > Cupressaceae > Sequoia > Sequoia sempervirens. Next base: position 645,440,644 of record VDFB02058242.1, on the reverse strand, counting down.
TTACTACAAGCAAACTACTGGATCAATTATATCAGATTTAACAAACTGATGATGCTCCAATCCTAGATTTTACTTGATGATCAAAGAAATAGCAAAATATTGAGGGTTTCAAAGAGATTTCTAAATCTAATATTACTCCTAGGATTAACAATAAAAGTAACTAATACCCAAAACAGACCAATCCTTCAAAACTGATTTCTGCTTGACCCAGATAAATCTACAATCTTGTAGAAACAGTGCAATCTTATAAGGCTCTTAATATTTTCAAACCATGAACATGCATTCAAATAACCCTATTGTAGTTAAAATGAACAACATTCATTATTGAACCAAGCACAAGGGATATCAAGTCTAGGCTAACTTTGCAAAGCAACTAAGAATCAGTTGGTTGTGAAAAGTATGGACTGAAGGATTGCTACAACATTCGAGTATCAAACTACCAACATTATTGAATCAAATTTAACCTAAATATTAACCTCCTCAAAGCAATTTTAAAGATGGAAAACAAGAACCATGCAAGACAAAAGAATACCAGTATGGCACCAAATCACAATGACATTACTTATATTCGAATTATCCACTGTGGAAACAATTCTGGCTTTTTGTTACAATATTTGCTTGAGAGCAACTACTTGCTAATTTTAATCTACTTCTAACTAGCTCTATTCTACTTTATAGCTATGAATTCTAACCTTCTAACTATTTCCTAATTATCTAACCCTTTACAAAGAGGCTAAATGCCCAATATATAGAAACTCCTGAGAAATCCATCGGCCAGGCAAGGGTTTCACAGCAATAACTCGGCACAACCACTTGACCAAGAGAGTCTTCGAAATGGGTCAAACAAGCAATAAATGCACGTCTTGTCGAGGTTGACCCAGGATCCGTGATGTAGCCTGGACGATGCGTGGGAAGATAATGGGGAAGCACAAATTGCGCCGCAGCCTATCATTAGCTCTTTTCCCTATTATCCTCACGTTGATTTGAATCCTCATGTAGCTTCAAGAATGCTCCATCTAAGTCAGCTACAGGTGGTACTGGTAGAACCCTAAGTCGCCTCTCAATGGACACAATCTCCTCCCTTGAGTGTTTGACCGACCTATCCCACTTTGCCTTACATGTCACATGCTTATCAATAACCACGAGGTAGGTGGCCACATCATCTAGTTGGTGCTCAAAAATAGAACCATCATCAAGTGGTGCATACACATCATGCCACCATTCTCTCAACTATTCAAGGCACAAGTACTTGGGCATGGTTCTCCTTCGCCCTGTCATGATTTCAAAGAAGGCAATGGAACCATTGTAAACCCTAGCTAGGGTGTCGTCGATCTGCCTCCTTTGTTTGTGAATCTTTTTCAACACTTTCTGCCTGATTTGCAATGTTTCAAACCATTCCCATGGCTCGGAAGCTCTGGAAGAAGGAAGAATCTCGTCGCTCACCAATCTATCTTGGGTCTACTCCATTAGAGTTCTAGTTTTCTGTAGGAGTAGGTTGGTGTCCTCTTTATCTTGTGCCATTACTTGTTTCAACCACTTAGTTGTCATGACAACATCCTTCCCTATTGATAGGATCTCCTTAATACTTTCATCACCCTTAATTTGCACCCCTTTCAACCAATTCATAGTGGAAAGGGTGGAAGCTTTCATCTTTTCAAGCTCAGTTATGGTCTCCTAAGGTAGAGGATTGGTAGTAGAGGAAGAAGGATTAATGGACTGTAGTGGCTTCATTAACTCCTCCAAGCACTTCTTGAGATTCTCATTTTCTTTCTTCAGCCCCTGCTTGGTTTTTACTTCCCTTCTCAATCTATCCACAATAATTGTACTAGAGACCTCATAATCCTCAATGTCTTGCTCAACCGATGTAGGCCCAAGATTGAAAGTTTGTATATTATAATCATTTCTAGCCACATCATCCATGTTTTTGTTTGGAACAGGGGTAGCAACATGAACAACCTTGTTATGTGCCTCATCTCTCTCAATCCTTGAGATCGCTCTACCCTTTTTCTTACCTTTATCTTTTCCAATTTTGGCTAGCAATGCATCCCAATTCGGTGGACTATCCTCTACTACCACCTACTTTCTCTTTATTTCCTTTTCTAACTACTCCGGGACAGCAGAATCTAATTGCACCTTAGCCCATTTTTGTTCTCCTTGTTGACCCTTAGGTACCTCCTCATTCAAATTTTGTTCATCAGGAGTCTCGTCCACCTTACTTTCTTCCTCTTCAACATGTTCCTCCTATTCAGGTGATGGATCCTTCACTGCCTCTACTTCCCTTGGAGGAGATTCAATTGCCTCAATTCTAATAGGAGAATTTGTATGTGCAACCATAGGGAATTGCATTATCTTTTCAATCTCTACCTCTATACTATGGATATCACCTGCATGGAATTATTCACCTTCAATATCTAGACGATCCTCAATATTTTCTTCCTCACCCGGTTCACTTTGAATTTCAAGAGTGGAAGGAACATCATCAAGGTGCACCTCATGGGAGACAACCAGAGGGGGGCCTGCCCTAGGCACACTGTCCTTAGGAGAAGGAGTCCTAGACTTCCTTGCATACACCTTGGCCTTCTCCTCTAAGCTTTCAACATCTATTACTAGTGGGGCAACCTTTTCCCCAACCTTGGAGCTAGCCCTCTCTAAAAAATTTATAATTCTTTTCCTTTTTAGCATAGGAGCATCGGCCTCAGGACTCTACTCAGAATTCTTTGTCCTCGTCCTCTTCTTGGCCTTTCACTTTCTCTATTTTTCTATCCCTTGGACCTCTATTTCTTGGATACCTTTAATCTTGATTTTGAGAGGAGAGTCCAGCTTACCCTTGCCCTTAGGATTTTGTTTGGTAGATTCTTTAGAAGTAGAATGGGGATCCAAATCTCCCATTAGGTCATAAGTGCACTTCATTCCTTTATTCTCCAACTCCCACAAAGTGTGTTTGAGCCACATCTTGGTAAATTTGAGAACTGGATCCATCAGTTGTTTTCACTCTGTTTGTTCCTCCTCCAACCAATCTACATCATACTCTGTTTATATAATCGAACTGACTCGACTAGAGCTAGGAGAATTTCATCTTTCTGACCTCGTACTCATCACCGCAGTTGGCCCAATATTCTTCCAAATTTATTGTGGCTATATTCTCTGCTGGCCTTCTTTTGAGCCTCTTCTGTGATGTCAAATCTGGATCTTCTGGAATGGAGAGACATGCCAAGAGTACTCATTTCTTCCTTTGAAGCTTGGGTAGAACCAATGGAAGGACATACCTCTCCAGTGCCAATCCTTAGTGGAAAATTTCCACCAAATCTAGTCCTATGTTTGTATTTCTTGACAATGGCATCAAAATCACAAATCTGTTGAGTTACTTCCAACAATATGATGTGGTCAGTGGGATACCTTGGAAGTCTGTATGGGGCTCTCTGGCAGCCATCAATCCGAATGTAGGAGAAGGTTGGAAATTGGATAAACCAAGCTCCATATCTCTTGATAATTTCCTTGGCTTGATCTGAAATTTTGACGTGCTCCGCCTCCTGAAGCATTTTGGTGATATGCATGGTAAATTCATCATTTGCTCTCCTATAATTTGAACCTCCCCAATGCAATTGAGGGAAAACTTCATAAATAATATCCTTTCCAAAGGTGCCCCTTGTATCCAATCCTCTGTAGGGGTGGAACCTAGCAAGTGCATAAACCAAATAGGAGCTCATTGTGAAGGTCTTTGTCTGCAACACATTGGACAATTTCTTGTGAATTAATTGGCTAATGACCCCTGCCCAATGGTAGTCAATTTTCTCCTATTCCATCCTTACAATGGCATGGCACATCCAATTCTCAAATGTACCAGCACTTCTTAATCCAATCACCCTGCTAAGAAATGTGATGACATCATGGTACTCTATTGTGCAATTTTTTGCACACAAGCCCCGCTGAAGGCAGGGACCCTCTTTTGCTTTGGTTTTGGTGTTTTTTCCTTTTCTTTTTGGGGTTTTTTGTCTTATTTAGGCATGTGCTTTAACATTTATTTTGAATGCCTAAGGGTTCCCCTAGTTATTCATTGAAAATCTTAAGTTCTAGATGATTTCGGGCTTTTGCCTTGATTTGGGATTTTCTGCCCTGGTCGGACTTTCCCGGATCCTGTTTGGACTCCAGTCGTGCACCGTGATTCAGGAAGTTTGGGTCTTCGTAGATTTTTGCATGATCCGGATTTTCCCAGATTCCACCCTATTGTCAATTTTCCAGATTCCCTTCTCTGGCTGTCTTGTCTATTGCATTAATGGCTTTGTACACGCTTTGAAGGCTGGTTTATACTTGATTTCTGAGATCTTTTGTGTCATTGTGCTTACTATTTATCATCATTTGAATTTGAAGAGTGTTTTTCTATGGTTGATTGACTTTGTTTTGGGGCATTTGGATTTGGCTTGTTTGATTTGGTGGTGGTTTCTTGTGTGTCCTCACCTGTGTTTGTTGTGGACACCCTTGAGCTTTGTGTTTGCTACCTCTAAGATCAATTTCCACTTCATAATGGTATGTGCCTAATTGCTCTGCTTTGAATTGATTTATGAATAACATGTTGGTATTGTGAGGGCTTGTAGGATTTTTCTTCCTGCGTGTTTATCTTTTTTTGTGCTAGGGGTTGTTCAATGTTGCATCCTTGTCATCTCCTGGGTGAGTTTTGAGTTCATATGTCCATCTGCATTCTAATGAATCTTTCCTGGGAGTAATTCCTAAACCCTAGCGATGACTTAACAGTCAAAATAACTAAATTCTGAGATTTCCCATGCACTTTGGTGGATGGTGAGGTTTGAAACCTAGGGCAGGGCCATGTCTGGTTATTTCATCTTAAAACAGGCCCAGAATACAAAGAAAATTCATGAAAGGTCCCATCCCTAGCTTGCCTTGGTTTTATCTTTTTGAAATTCTTAGTGGGTTTAGTGTCTAGGTGAAATCGTGCCTTAGCATCATAGTTCGGGATGATCCATCCCTTTCGAAGTCTCTTCACTATGACCTTTCATCATCGACGAGACCTTATGTCAATCGCCCTGTATTTTACTGAAAGGCCCTCTTAAGTTTGTGTCTTATTGCTGTGACACTACCGTTTTTACGCCAATGAAATTTTATATGCATATCCTTCAGCGAGACATTTGCTTTCGCCAAGACCTCACCCTACGAAGAGATCTCTCATTGACATGCTTGTTCATGTTCGCCTTCGGCAAGATAGACCCTGGGTCGCTAGATGTCATGGCAGGATCTAATAGCTCTACCGATATTCATTTTCTTCACCATGACATCCGTCATTCGGAAAGAACTCCCACCGAGTACAATTCACTTTCGCCGAGCCCTGATCTTTCTCAAGTTGTCGATACATTGCGGTTCTCATGCCGAAATTCTTTCTGTCGGCAAGACAAACCTCGTTTCCAAGAGCTCATAGCGAGCTACTTTCATCTTGCCGATCTTCTGCATACTTCGCTGAGACTTTCACTTTCAGCAAGACCTTTCTTCGAACATGTCCTACTCTTGGCGACTAATCTTCGATCGGGGAGACATCCGTCTTTCACTAAGACCTTACCGCGAGGTTCCAACTCTTGCCGATTCCTTCAGGAGTCGCTGTGACTATCGCCTTTCGCCAAGACATTGTGTCGAGGCCTTCTTTTCTTAGCAAGCCTAGATCTTTTTGTTGAGACCTCTGGCCGAATTCAAACTAGGCCTTAATTGGAAGAACATCACAACTTCGCTGGGACCTCCTATCGAAAACTTGAGTCTGGCTGAAATGTTTGCTTGGGACCATCAGTCGGTGAGACATAACACTTTTTCCAAGACCTTACCCCAACTGTCCTTTGTCATATCGACATTGTTTGCTATACCTCCGTTTGCCTAGATGTTATACCGATGGGATTCCTTTGTCGGTGAAGCTTTGTGTAGTCATTGGGACCTCTAACTAAACTTAGAACTTATACCAATATTCACCCGATTCACTATGACTCCCCTTTGTTGCTGAGACCCTACCCCGACTACCCGCTGGTCACATCGAGATGTTTGATATACCACCTTTTGGTAAGACTTTGTGACTTCGCTGAGACATCATATAGATAGACTTTAGTCTTGCCAGAGTGATTATTTAAACCCTGATGGTCAGTGAGACAAGATGAATTCTCCCATACCTTATCCCGACCACCCTTGGCTCATACCGATATGTTTGTTATGTCCCTTTTCGCTGGGAAGTTGCACCAAAACCACCATGTCTTGGCGAGATCCTTTTTGATAGCACCTTTCAGCATGACTTCGCGGCTTCACCAAGACTTCTCCGCAAGATCCCAACTTATGTTGAAACCTTTGCTCTGGGATCTCCTTTGATTTGGAAGATTGTCCTACCCGTGGATGTCCGTTAGGTCTAGATTTCTATGGAATCTACTACCTCTCTAATTTCCCAAAGTCCTATTTGGCTTGTCCTTCACTGAAATCTATCCCTCACAGACTTCAACAAAATTTGACGAAATGTAAAGGAATATTGAATAGCATGACATGTTGGTGATTTTCAATGCATTTTCTAGATTATTCATGCTACATTTGGATCTCACACATGGTTTACTAATGAAAAATGATCAATTTTAATGATTAAGTAGTTGTTTCTTGGTTACTTCGTTGGAATCCAAATAGACTAGGATTTCTTGAAATTCCTCTCTGGCTCAGATTCCGCATATGGCCTTGAAACTCAAAATTTGTTGTGGTCATTTTATAGGAATTTTAATGACACCTTGACTATATGAGGTGCATTCTAATGGTGTTTTTATGGATTGACCTTTCTTTCCTATGATTTTCATTATGTTGTCATGTTGAATGCTGGCCAAATCAAGAAAAGTGGCAGCTAGTTCCTCGTTGTTTGATGTAGAGAGGATCAAGCTGGAAATTAAGAGCAAGGTCCTAAAAAGTAAGATCACTTATGTCTGGTTAGAAGTCACTGACACAAATGTTGGCCTTTGGGACTATGAAAAATTTAATGCAAGGATGGTGGCCAATGATTCCCCTTTGGTGACTAGAAGAATGAAAGAGTTAGGCCTATCCTATGTGGTTGGATTCCCTTCAACAGTGCAATGCTATGAGTTGGTCCTTGAATGCGCAAGGCATTATGATCAGGACACACAGAGGATAATTGGTCCTCAAGGGAGAGTTATTGCAAATCTTAACCCAGTCTCCATTCCCCAGACCTTTGATATGCCAAATAGATCTCATGTGGTGGGATTCTCCATTGAGGCAGCTCAGGACTTCTATGATGACCAGACCACCAAGTCACAACAATTCATCAATTCTTTGCTAGATAAATCCAAGTCACACTACTCTAAATTTCCCAAATAGCTATTCAGGGAAAAATTTAAGAAGGAATACTATGATGCCATCACCTTTCTTAGCAGGGTGATCAGATTGAAGACTGTTGGTACATTTGGGAATTGGATGTGCCATGCCATTGTAAGGATGGAACAAGAGAAAATTGACTACCATTAGGCAGGGGTCATTAGCCAAGTAATTCACAAGAAGTTTTCCAATGTGTTGCAGACAAAGACCTTCACAATGACCTCCTATTTGGTTTATGCAATTGCTAGGTTCTACCCCTACAGAGGATTGGATACAAGGGGCACCTTTAGACAAGATATTATTTATGAAGTTTTCCCTTAGTTGCATTGGGGAGGTTCAAATTATAGGAGAGAAAATGATGCATTTACCATGCATATCACCAAAATGCTTTAGGAAGCAGAGCATGTCAGAATTTCAGATCAAGCCAAGGAAATTATCAAGAGATATGGAGCTTGGTTTATCCAATTTCAAACCTTCTCCTACATTCAGATTGATGGCTGCTAGAGAGCCCCATATAGACTTCCAAGGTATCCCACTGACCACATCATATTGTTGGAAGTAACTCGACAGATTTGTGATTTTGATGCCATTTTCAAGAAGGACAAACATAGGACTGGATTTGTTAGATATTTTCCACTAAGGATTGGTACTAGAGAGGTATGTCCTTCCATTGGTTCTGCCCAAGTTTCAGAGGAAAAAATGAGTACTCTTGGCCTATCTCTCCATTCTAGGAGATCCAGATTTGACATCATAAGAGAGGCTCAAAAGAAGGCCAGTAGAGAATATAGCCACAAAGTCACTTTCGAGGACTATTGGGCCAACTGCAGTGATGAGTACGAGGTTAGAAAGAGAAAATTCTCCCACCTCCCAGTTGTGTCAGTTTGATTATATAATGTAAGGGCAGTTCTAGACCAATTGGAGGATGATGGAAACTTGATCCAGGATCATGCCTATGAGGCCATAAAGGACAAACCAATTGGTGATGTAGATTGGTTGGAGGAAGAACAAACAGAGTTAAAATAATTGATGGATCTAGTTCTCAAATTCACCAAGATGTGGCTCAAACACACTTTGTGGGAGTTGGACAATAAAGGAGTGAAGTGCACTTATGACCTAATGGGGGATTAGGATCCCCATTCTACTTATGAAGAATCTACTGAGCAAGATCCTAAGGGTAAGGGTAAGTTGGACTCTCCTCTCAAAATCAAGATTAAAGATATCCAAGAAACAGAGGTCCAAGGGACAAAAAAACAGAGAAAGCCAAAGGCCAAGAAGAGGACAAGGACTAAGAAGTCCAAGCAGAGTCTTGAGGCCGATGCTCCTGTGCCCAAAAGGAAAAGAATTGTAAAATTGTCAGAAAAGGCTAGCTCCAAGGTTGGGGAAGAAGTTTCCCCACCAGTAATAGATGTTGAAAGCTCAGAGGAGAAGGCCAAAGTGTACGCAAGGAAGTCTAGGACTCCTTCTCCTAAGGATAGTGTGCCTAGGACTGACCTACCCCCAATGGTTCCTCATGAGGAGCAGCATGGTGACATTCCTTCCACTCATGAAATTCAAAGTGAACCAGGTGAGGAAGAAAATGTTGAGGATCATCCAGATATTGAAGATGAAGAATTCCATCCAGGTGATCTCCACAGTGTAGAGGCAGAGATTGAAGAGATAATGTAATCCCCTATGGTTGCACATATAGATTCTCCTATTAGAATTGAGGTAGTTGAATCTCCTCCAAGGGAAGTAGAGGTAGTAAAAGATCCATCACTTGAACAGGAGGAGGAACATGTTGAAGAGGCAGAAAGTAAGGTGGATGAGACTCTTGATGAACAAAATTTGAATGAGGAGGCACCTAAGGGTCAATAAGGAGAACAAAAACAGGTTGAGGTGCAATTGGATTCTGTTGTCCCGAAATGGTTAGACAAGGGAATAAAGAGAAAGCAAGTAGTAGTAGAGGATATTCCACCAAATTGGGATGCATTGCTAGCCAAAATTGGAAAAGATAAAGGTAAGAAAAAGGCTAGAGTGATCTCAAGGATTGAGAGAGATGAGGCACGTAACAAGGTTGTTCATGTTGCTACCCCTGTTCTAGACAAAAACATGGATGATGTGGCTGGAAATGATTATAATATACAAACTTTCAATCTTGGGCCTACATAATTTGAGCAGGACATTAAGGATTATGAGGTCTCTAGTACAATCATTGTGGACAAATTGAGAAGGGAAGTAAAAACCACGTAGGAGCTGAAGAGAGAAAATGAGAATCTCAAGAAGTGCTTGGAGGAGTTAATGAAGCCACTATAGTCCATTAATCATTCTTCCTCTACTACCAATCCTCTACCTCAGGAGATTAGAACTGAGCTTGAAAAGATGAAAGCTTCCACCCTTGCCACTGTGAATTGGTTGAAAGGCATGCAAGAAAAGGGTGATGAAGCCATTAAGGAGATCCTGTCAACTGGAAAGGATGTTGTCAAGACAACTGAGTGGTTGGAACAGGTAATGGCATAGGATAAAGAGGACACCGACCTCCTCCTACAAAAAACTAGAACTCTAATAGAGTACACCCGGGACAAATTGGTGAGGGACGGGATTCTTCCTTCTTCCAGAGCTGTCAAGCCATGGGAATGGTTTGAAACATTGCAAATCTGGTAGAAAGTGTTGAAAAAGATTCACAAAAAAGGGAGGCAGATCGACAACACCCTAGCTGGGGTTTACAATGGTTCCATTGCCTTCTTTGAAATCATGATGGGACGAATGAGAATTGCGCCCAAGTACTTGATCTTGGAGTAGTTGAGAGAATGGTGGCATGATGTGTATGCACCACTTGACGATGGTTCTATTTTTGAGCACCAACTAGATGATGTGGCCACCTACCTCACAGTTATTGATAAGCATGTGACATGTAAGGCAAAGTGGGATAGGTCAGTCAAACACTCAAGGGAGGAGATTGTGTCCATTGAGAGGTGACTTAGGGTTCTGCTAGTACCACCTATAGCTGACTTAGATGGATCGTTCTTGAAGCTACATGAAGAGTCAGATTGGCGTGAGGATAATAGGGAAAAGAGTTGATGATAGGTTGTGGCACGATTTGTGCTTCCCCATTAACTTCCCGCGCGTCGTCCGAGCTGCATCACGGATCTTGGGCTGACCTCGATGGGACCTGCATTTATTGCCTATTTGACCCATTTCAAGGACTCTCTTAGTCGGGTGGTTGTGCCAAGTTATTGTTACGAAACCCTTGCCTAGTCGATGGATTTCTCAGGAATTTCTATATATTGGGCATTTGGGCCTCTTTGTAAGGGGTTAGATAGTTAGAAAAATTAGAAGAAAGTCATAATTTGTAGCTAGAAAATAGAACAGGGCTAGTCAGAAGTAGATTAAGTTAGCAGGTAGTTATTCTAAAGCAAATGTTGTAACAAAAAGCTAGAATTGTTGCTATATTAGACAATTTGAATACAAGAAATAACATTGTGATTTGGTGCCATACTTGTCTTCTTTGTTTTGCATGATTCCTGGTTTTCTCATCTTTAAAATTGCTTTGAGAAGGTTAGCATTTAGATTAAATTTGATGTAATAATGTTGGTAGTTTGATACTCGAATGTTGCAGCAATCCTTCAGTCCATACTTTTCGCAACCAACTGATTGTTAGTTTCTTTGCAAAGTTAGCCTGGACTTTATATTCATTGTGCTTAGTTCAATCATGAATGTTGTTTGTTTCAACTGCAAGAAGGGTTTGTGCGAATGAATGTTCATGGTTTGAAAATATTAAGAGCCTTAGCAGATTGCACTATTTTCTGTAAGGTAGTAGATTTATCTGGGTCAAGCAGAAATCAGTTTTGAGGGATTGGTCCATTCTGAGTGTTGGTTACTTTCATTATTAATCTTAGGAGTAGTACTAAATTTAGAAATTTCCTTGAAACCCTTACTCTTTTTTTATTTCTTCGATTATTGGGTTAAATCTAGGATTGAAGCATCGCCGGTTGTTAAATCTGATTATAATTGATCCAGTAATTTGTTTGTAGTAAGGTCCCATTGTGATTACCAGCAATTTCACATTTATCACTGAGTTGTTTATGCATTGTCGAGACCTGACATAGGGACCTTGGGGTTATATCTTGAGGCTTGTTGATAGAGATTTACCTTTTAAGAGAGATAGAATATTGCATCTTATCTGTGTTGTTGTTATTGTGCAGAAAATAGAGATCAACATACTCCTTAAATTTTTCCCTGAATAGCTATTTGGGAAATTTGGAGTAGTGTGACTTGGGTTTCTCCAGCCAGGAATTGATTAGCTACTAAGACTTCATGGTCTGGTCGTCATAGAACTCCTAAGCTACCTGAATGGTGAATCCCACCACATGAGACCGTTCTAACATATCAAAGGTCTGGGCAATGGATACCAAGTTAAGATTTGCAATAACTCTCCCTTGAGGACCAATTATCCTCTGTGTGTCCTGATCATAATGCCTTGCACACTCAAGGACCAGCTCATAGCATTGCACTGTTGAAGGGAATCCAGCCACATGGGATAGGCCTGACTCTTTCATTCTTCTAGTCACCAAAGGGGAATCCTCGGCCGTGATCCTTGCCTTAAATTATTCATAGTCCCAGAGGCCAACGTTTGTATCAGTGACCTCTGACTAGACAGAAGTGATCTTACTTTTCAGGACCTTGCTCTTAATGTCCAGCTTGATCCTCTCTGCATCAGACAACAAGGAACCAGCTGCCGCCTTGCTTGATTCAGCCTGCATTCAACATGACAACATAATGAAAATCATAGGAAATCAAGGTTAATCCATCAAAACACCATTAGAATGCACCTCATATAGTCAAGGTGTCATTAAAATTCCTATAAAATGACCACAATAAATTTTGGGTTTCAAGGCCATTCGCGGAATCTAAGCCAGAGAGGAATTTCAGGGAATTCCAGTATGCTCGGATTCCAATGGAGTAATCAAGAAACACCTACTTAACCCTTAAATTTGATAATTTTTCATCAGTAAACCACGTGGGAGACCCAAATGTAGCATGAATAGTCCAGAAAATGCATTGAAAATCACCAACATGTCATGCTATTCAATATTCCTTTACATTTTGTCAGATTTTAGGGAAGTCTGTGAGGGACGGATTTCCGCGAAGAACAAGCCAAATAGGATTTTTGGGAAGCCTGGGAGACAGTGGATTTTATAGAAATCCAGACCTGACGGACATCTGTGGGTAGGGAAAATTTCCAGATCAAAGGAGATTCCAGAGTGAGGGCTTCGGCCAAAGTTGGGATCTCGTGGAGAAGTCCTGCGAAGCCATGAAGTCACGCCAAAAGGGGCTACCCGAAAAGGTCTTCACAAAGATATGGTGGTTTTAGTGTGATTTCTTAGAAAAAAGGGACATAGCAAACATATCAGTATGAGCCAAGGGTGATCAGGATAAGGTCTGGGTGAATTCATCTTGTCTCTCTGACCATCAGGGTTTAAATAATCACTCTGGCAAGACTAAATTTTATATATATGATGTCTCAGCAAAGTCACAGAGTCTTACCAAAAGGCGGTGTATCAAACATCTTGATGTGACCAGCGGGTAGTCGAGGTAGGGTCTCAGCAACAAAGGGGATTCACAGTGAATTGGGTGAATATCGATATAAATTCTGAGTTCGGCTGGAGGTCCCAGTGACTACACAAAGCTTCACCGACAAAGGAATCCTGTCAGTATAATGTTTGGCCAACAAACGTAGTCTTAGAGAAGGAAGACCTAAGCTTTCCAAGAAAGGAAGGAGTCACCATAAGGTCTTGGCCACAGCTAGGAGTCTCGCCAAAAGAGAAGGTTTTGGCCACAACTAAGGATTTTAAAAAGATAAAACCAGGGCAAGCTAGGGATGGTCCCTTTCATGAATTTTCTTTGTATTCTAGGCCCGTTTTAAGACGAAATAACTAGACATGGCCCTACCCTAGGTTTCAAACCTCACCATCCACCAAAGTGCATGGGAAATTTTAGAATTTAGTTGTTTTGACTGTTAAGTCACCACTAGGGTTTACGAATTACTCTCAAGCAAGATTCATCAGAATGCAGATGGACATATTAACTCAAAACTTTCCTGGGAGATGACAAGGATGCAACACTGAACAACCCCTAGCACAAAATAGACAAACACATAGGAAGCCAAATCCTACAAGCCCTCACAATACCAACATGCCATTCATAATTCAATTCAAAGCAGAGCAATCAGGCACATACCATTATGAAGTGGAAATTGATCTCAGAGGCAGCAAACACAAAGCCCAAGGGTGTCCACAATAAACACAGGTGAGGATGCACAAGAAACCACCACCAAATCAATCAAGTCAAAACTGAATGCCCCAAAACAAAGTCAATTAATTACAGAAAAGCACTCCTCAGCTTCAAACGATGGAAAATAGTAAGCATAATGACACAAAAGATCTCAGAAATCTAGTATAAACTAGTCTTCAAAGTGCGTACGAAGCCATTAATGCAATAGACAAGATAGCTAGAGAAGGGAATCCGGGAAATCGTCAACAGGGCAGAATCTGAGAAAATCCATTTCATGCAGAAATCCACAAAGACCCAAACTTCCCGAATCACGACGCACAACTGGAGTCCAAACATGATCTGGGAAAGTCCGACAAAGGCAGAAAATCCTAAATTAGGGAAAAAGCCCGAAACCATCCAGAACTTGAGATTTTCAATGAATAACCAGGGGAACACTTAGGCAATAAAAATAAACATTTAAGCATCTGCCTAAAGTAAAACAACACCTCAAAAGAAAGGGCCAAAAGACCAAAACCAAAGAGAAAGAGGGTCCCTGCTTTCAACGGGGCATGTGTACAAGAAATTGCACAATTTTGAACATGGAATCTACAAATTTTTATGAGTCACAATCATGAAACATTTCTTTCTACCATGGGTGTCTGATGCAGGAGCATCCATGGCTACATGCAATCCTGTATTGGTTTGAAGGTTAAATTTTTTTTTCAATTTTTCAATTTTGATTTTGAGATGGATTATTTGGTGTAAAATAATGTTGGAATGATAAATTTCATTTATCCTTGTGTGAAGTGATCAAAAAGCATGAAAAGCATTGACAAGGTGAAAATGCAGGTGAAAAAGCAAGGTAATAATGCAATTTTTATTTTCCAAATTTTAAACTCTTGAAAATGAATTCATAAGGTGTGGAAATTGAATAAAATAATATTTTAAAATGAATTTAAAAAATCCCTAAAAAGTAGGGACTAGGGGAAGCAGATGTCAAGGTTAGCCAATCTTAGATTTTGGCATTTTTCGGGTGAAAATGATCAAACCAATGGTTGTTGGGAGTTATGATTTTGATTGGTTGGATTTTAATGTTTTTTTTTAAGCCTTTTGGTGGGAATTAATGGGAAAGCTCAGAAGAAGTCGTGAGTTTTGGAGAAAAATGAAAAATGAATGTGAAAACATTCATGGAAATGGTGAAAAATTTGGGAAAGGAGGTCATTTTCTGAGTGGAGTTTTTGAAGAAAACAAGTAAAGTCATAGAAGAAGGCATGGAATTCATGGAGGATGTCTTTTAAAGGTTTTATTTCAGGTTTTGGACTATTCTACCATAGTCCATATCAATTCTAGATTGAAAGAGGCAAGTTTGAGAAGCTACAGGAGCATTCTAGGTGCTGGAGAATGCATTGCTTGGCATAAGCTCTCATTGTTTGAGCTTGAAACCTTGTTGTGGTAATTTAATGGAATGTTAAATGAATGTATTTGATTTTTAGCTTCTGTTATTAGTCCCTCTTGGCTGATTTATTGATGTAATCCATCATTCCTTTAATTGCAAATAAGAGTGCATATGTGTAGATCCGAATTTATGAATTCTAGAGCAATGTTGCCAATTGTTTGACTAAATGTTTGTAGAATTTTAAAAAGGTTTTTAATCTAGTTTTTGAAGGTTTTTTCAGCTCTCACATCAAATATATAACTATCTAAAGAGACATTTATAGATTGTGAAGATATTTGAAGTTCTATGTTGATGTTTTGAAACAAAGAGTTAGAGAAACTATCACAATAGTTGAAAAAGCCAAATGAATGACATCATTATTGAGAGTTGAAAATGGTTTGACTGATTTTAAAAACTCAAAAAACATGGTTGCAACCACAAAAAAAAGAATTGCAAGAAGAATCCATAAGAGCTTCCAAGTTTGAGTGTTGGATGCCTCGTATACAAGGGGTCATATGCAAGGAGATTCAAAGATTCAAAGAAGTAGTTGAAGCTACTGTTGCAAAATTTAAAGTTTGATACAAAAAAAACTATTGGAGAAACAATCAATTAAAAAGATTGTAGATGTCAAAGCATCAGTAAAGAGGAAGAAGAAAGAAGCTCCAGAAACTTTCTGCAGAACAGTTGCTCTGGAAACTTAGCTCCGAAAATTTAAAAAAAAAAAGACTCAAGATAAAGTAGGAATGTTCAAATGAAAAGAAAGAAATGGAAAAAGGACAACAGTTAGTTGAATAGATTTTGTGCAACAACACACAAAAAATAATATCGTTGATGTCGTATCATCAGTAAAAGAAGTTAGAAGAAGTGAAGTTGCCGCCCAAGCAGAATGAGAAATGCAGGTCACTATAAATCAGTTGAAGATGCTACCATGATAGAAGGAGATTACTATAGAAATGGCTAGGAGGATCCAAAGGCATAGTCAAATGTCACAACATTATGTAAGCAATGTACAAAAATTTCAAAGATAGATGCTCTAGAAATTTTAGTGTCGAAAATGATAGTGGACGCACTAGAAATTTTTGAGAAGATGGATGCTCTCAAAATTTTTGAGATGAATGTTCATAGTTGAGATTAAGGTAGAGTGTTAAGAATATAATCGCACTTGCCTCATTAATTTATCCATCTATACCCATCAGATCAACATCCTTTGTATCCTCTCTGTATCAGCATTGAAGTCAAATAGCCTCTATATCATCCTCCATATCAACTTTGAATGTTAGTTCAGTCTTAGCACTAAAGAAAAATATGAAGGATAGATTTTTGCATGGATTTGAAAAGAAATGAAATGATTTCATCACTACCTTCACACATTTTCTAGGTATTTTAGAAATATATTATTTTATGTTTATGCTGAAGTCTCTTGGATGTGCTTATGTTTTATATATTTTGTGCTATCTATTTTTTGTTAAGTATTCTAAAAAGTATGTAGCTCTCAAGATTTGTAATAAATAGAGAATTTTGTATTGGTGAAAGATTTGAAGCTCTGTGAAACTTTATTAGATCAATATAAAATATCATCATTTTCATTCTTGTGCAAGTTTTTGTTTTTTTGTTTTTTTTTTTTTTTATCCTGGACCACTTTTAAATCCAACAAAAAAGAGGTCAGGGAAGAGAATAAGAGCTAGAAGCAAGATGGCAGGGGATAAATAACCACTGCAAAAGGATGACACAAGAGAAATAGCTAGATTGTCATATAGCTATGTGATAGGGAGGGGGTTGGAGGAATCAATCACAGATTCCTGCTCTAGGTCTTGCTTGCAAGACCTCCTTGGTGTTTTGATCCACCACCTTGACCTATAGGTCCATTTTCATGTCTAGGTGCCCCTAGTTCTCCTAGCCAACCCCACTTCTATCACAAATTAACCAACCAAGTCTCTCTTGGTTCAATAACTCTAACTCTTCCTTAGCCTTTAATCTATCCTAAAGACTAACTATACCTCCAAAGTTTGAACTTTGACTTGCAGGGGTGTGGAGGTGTTTTAACACATTGAAACCCATCCAATTTTGATTCGAAAGTATCCTCCTATCTCCATTTCTTGGTCGCTAACTTCAAACCCTCATTTAGGGTTAAAAAGGCTACTAGCCCAAGAGCCCCAATTAGGTCTCCCTCTCCAAGAAAACTGTTTGTCTCTCACAATTTCTCCAAAGAACCACCAATCTTTCTTTGAGGTTCTTGCTTCAAATGGACACCTCACAAGTATTTTTTAGGTCTTGAGTCTTCCTCAACCGTACAAGGCCTCAACTTGAAATTGGGCAAAATCTAGGGTTTTCAAGCCTTTTTTGGCTGCTTCAAATCTGCTAAATCTTTCACCAACCTAATGTGTTAATGGAGCTTCCTCCTAATTAACATACCTTGGAAAGACTTCCATCTACCCTCTCAAAAAATAAATTTATCAAAAAATAATCACTCCTGCAAGATATGTGCTCTGCACTCCTGCTTTCCTAGTCAGGCACCATTCTGGCTTGCCTAGGGCAAGATATTTCCAATAGTTCCTACACTAACACAAACTCTAAAACCTACCATATGTACACACATGGATTCTAGTCACTATTCCCAAAAGGCCATACAATTTGTACGGTGGGAAAGTGGTCTAGCACTCCATTTTCTCAAGACTGCCTGGTTCAGACCAACAACAAAATGAAAGCAAACTATTTACAACAATGGTTGAAAATGAATCAAAAAACACTAATATATGGCACACAAAACTTGTATTATATCCACACTACATCCTACATACAAAACAGTAATTAATTCAATCCATTAAAGCATCTGATAGGGAGGGGGTTGGATGAATCAATCATAGATTCCTGCTCTAGGTCTTGCTTGCAAGACCTCCTTTGTGTTCTGCTCCACCACCTTGACCTATAGGTCCATTTTCATGTTTAGGTACCCCTAGTTATCCTAGCCAACCCCACTGCTATCACAAATTAACCAACCAAGTCTCTCTTGGTTTAATAACTCTAACTCTTCCTTAGCCTTTAATCTGTCCTAAAGACTAACTATACCTCCAAAGTTTGAACTTTGACTGGCAGGGGTGTGGATGTGTTTTAACACATTGCAACCCATCCAATTTTGATTCTTAAGCATCCTCCTACCTCCATTTCTTGGTCGCTAACTTCAAACCCTCATTTAGGGTTAAAAAGGCTACTAGCCCAAGAGCTCCAATTAGGTCTCCCTCTCCGAGAAAACTGTTTGTCTCTCACAATTTCTCCAAAGAACCACCAATCTTTCTTTGAGGTTCTTGCTTCAAATGGACACCTCACAAGGATTTTTGAGGTCTTGAGTCTTCATCAACTGTACAAGGCCTCAACTTGAAATTGGGCAAAATCTAGGGTTTTCAAGCCTTTTCTGGCTTCTTCAAATATGCCAAATCTTTCACCGACCTAATGTGTTAATGGATATTCCTCCTGATTACCATAACTTGGCAAGACTTCCATCTACCCTCTCAAAAAAGAAATTTATCAAAAACTGATCACTCCTACAAGATATGTGCTCTGCACTCCTCCTTTCCTAGCCGGGCACCATTCTGGCTCACCTAGGGCAAGATCTTTCCAATAGTTCCTGCACTCACACAAACCCTAAAACCTACCATATGTACACACATGTATTCTAGTCATTGTTCCCAAAGGGCCGTACAATTTTTACGTTGGGAAAGTGGTCTAGCACTCCATTTTCTCAAGACTGCCTAGTTTAGACGAACAACATAATGAAAACAAACTATTTACAAGAATGGTTGAAAATGAATAAAAAAAAACTAATAGATGGCACACAGAACTTGTATTATATCCACACTACATCCTATGTATAAAATAGTAATTAATTCAATCCATTAAAGCTCTACTTGTAGCACAAATAAGAAAATAACCCTCAAAAACACTATTTTTCCTTCAATTTCACAAATTTACATCACAATGATAATGCTTCCAACCCTACTCTTAGATCAAGGCACACCTTAAATAAGGTTCCTCAATCAGTTATCTTCCTTGGTCAGACATATTAGTGACCTAATGGCAAGAGTTGTAAAATGCACTGTGTTTTCCAACTTTTGCCAATCTTTAAAAAGCTAAGCAAGGTGAGTTTCTAAACTCATCCATACCTTCCACTCCTTAACCTACTGATCACTACAGAGTAAGACCTATTCTTAAACCTCTAATTTAATCTAGATGGTCAACATGACCTTCATGATAACATTGCAAAAACAAAATTCATCTAAGTCTTCCTAACTAATTAGTGTTTCCTAGGTGCTCCTGCACCATTCTCCCCCTCTCTACACAAACACTAAGGATTGTGAGGAGAGAGCAGTGATTCATCAATGCCCTACTTCTTGAGCTGAGCTTCATCTATCCATGTAGCCTCAGATTCATGTTCGTTCTTCCATTTGATAAGATGCTCCATGTACACCTTATGCCTTGTAGATTTCTTCACTCTTGACTCCAAGATCCTCTCTGCTTGTAGCTTGTCTGGAGTAGGTAAGGCTATGTTGCTTACATCCTTGAAGATCTCCCTACTGTTATGATCTAAGTCATTGACTGATCCCTTATACCTGGTCAAATCAACTACATTGAACACTAGTGAAATCCCTAAATCTGCAGGTAACTCCACCTTGTATGCATTTTTCCCATACTTGGCTAACACCTTGCATGGTCCCACTCTTTTCATCTGAAATTTGGTTGATGTACCCTTCTGCAGCCTAGATTTGTTGAGGTGAACCATGACATAGTCTTGTACTACAAATTGTAAATCTTTTCTTGACAAATCTACCTTATCCTTCAACTTTTGTGTAGCCTCGGTCACTGTCTTCTTTACCTGCTCCTGAACCTCTTTCATGTTCTGAGTGAAGTCCTTTGCATGCCCACTCCTATGATCCATAGCTTCTAGATCCCTGAGCTCACATATTCCTCTTGAGTGCATCCCATACACTATCTCAAAAGGGCTCTTCCCTATAGTTATGTTCACGCTGTCAGTGTATGCATACTCAACCTGTGATATAACCAGATCCCATGTTTGTCCATACTCTTTGGTTAGGCATCTTAGAAGGTTACCTAACACCCTATTTACCACCTCTATTTTCCCATCGGTTTGAGGATGGTAAGCTGATCCAAAAGACAGGTTGGTACCTAATCTGCTCCATAGAGTCCTCCAAAAATGACTCATAAACTTCACATCCCTATCTGATACAATGCTTAAAGGAAATCCATGGATCCTTACAATTTCCTTGAAGAAAAGGTGAGCAATGTAGCTAGCATCATGTGTGATCTTGCAACAAATAAAATGACTCATCTTGCTGAATCTATCTACCACCACATAGACACTATCAAACCCTATCTTAGTCTTAGGGAGTCCTACAACAAAATCCATGCTAACACACTCTCATGGTCTATTGGGAATGGGTAGAGGTTGATACAAACCTACATTGCTAGCTCCCCCTTTGGCTTTCATACAAACTACACACTGCTCCACATATCTCCTAACATCCCTTGGCAACTTGGGCCAATAGTAAAACCTTTGCACTAGTTCCATTTTCTTGTTGATACCAAAATGACCACTAAGAATACCATTGTGCTTCTCTTGGATAAGATTCTCTCTCATAGAACCTTTTGGAACACACAACTGATTTCCCTTGAATAACAATCCATTTTGTAATGTATACTCTGAGTATTGGCTATGAAAATGATTCTCAAAGTCAGAACATACCTTGTAAGCCTTCGAGAAGTCTTTGTCTTCACCATAGAGATCCTTAAAACTCTCTATCCCAATGCTCTTGATCTATATCTCTTGCACTGTCAGCAATCTCTTGCTTAGTGCATCTACCACCTTGTTCAACTGTCCCTTCTTGTGCTTGATGGTGAAGGTAAAAGATTGGATGTATTCCATCCATTTCAAATGTCTATTGCTCAACTTCTCTTGGGTGTTGATATAGCTAAGTTCCTGATTGTCAGTAAAGACCACAAACTCTTTGGGTAGAAGGTAGTGCCTCCACTTCCTAAGTGACTGCACTAGAGCATATAGTTCTAAGTCATAGGTGGAATTCTTTGTTTTAGCTTCATTGAGCTTTTCACTAAAGAAAGCTATAGGCCTGCCTTCTTGGCTTAGCACTCCTCCTACTACAACTCCAGTAGCATCACATTCCATAGTGAATAACTTATCAAAGCTAGGTAATAAGAGAATAGGTTGAGTTGCCACTTTGTGTTTCAGTTTCTCAAAACCTTTTTCAGCTTCTTGGGTCCATTTAAACTTAGTATTTAAGCCACCTTTGATTGTATCTAGGACTGGTACACATATGCCACTAAAGTTTCTTATAAAATTCTTATAAAATTGAGCCAATCCATGAAAAATTCTTACCTTTGTTCCTGTGGTTGGTGTAGGCTAGTTTAGGATAGGTTCCACCTTTCTTGGATCCATCTTCAATGATCCTTGGGATAATACAAACCCAAAATACACAAGCTCTTGTTTAAAGAACTCACACTTCTCTAGGTTGATGGCCAACTTCTCCTCTTGCAATCTTCTAAGAACCAACTCCACATGCTTTAGGTGTTCCTCTAATGTCTTGCTGAAGATGAGTATATCATCAAGATATACCACCAAAAATATCCCTGTAAAGTCTTTGAGTACTTCATTCATGAGCCTCATGAATGTGCTAGGGGCATTAGAGAGGCCAAATGTAATCACTCTCCACTCATACAACCCATCATTTGTCTTAAAGGTTGTTTTACACTCATCTCCATCCTTGATTCTGATATGATGGTATCCACTCTTTAGATCCAACTTGGTGAAGTAATAAGCTCCTCCAAGACAATCCATCAAGTCCTCAATTCTAGGAATTGGGAACCTATACTTGATTGTGATTCTATTTATTTCCTTAGAATTAGTACAAAGTCTCCACTTACCACGTTTCTTGGTTGCTAAGACCACTGGTACTACACATGGGCTAATGCTCTTCCTAATCAAGCCTTGATCTAACAACTCCTGCACTTGTCTAGCTACCTCTAAATTCTGATCCAGTGTAAGCTTGTAGGTTGCTTTTTTTGATAATGAAGCCCCTGGTATGAAGTCAATCAGATGACTAATGGCCCTCTTTGGAGGTAAAGTTGCTGGTGTCCCATCACTAACTATGTTCCTGTACTTCTCAAGTAACCTTTGGACTGCTTCTGGTATGACTATTTTCTCAGTCTTATCTTCCTATTTGGATTGCATCATGACCACATATCCTTCACCTCCTTGATGTAGGTTGTTAATGAACTCTTTGCCACTGTTCAATAAGACACTAGGGGTCTTTGACTGTCCTTCTTCCTCATTTGACAGTGACTGCAACTTGAATACCTTTCCATCCTTCTTGAATAAGATAGTATTGGCTTTTCCATCATAGATGGCACCTCTGTCATACTGCCATGGTCTGCCCAATAGAATATGGCATGCATCCATGGGTAATACATCACAAATCGATTTATCTTTGTACCCTCCAATGGAGAATTCCACCATTGTTTGCTCATTGACAAGAACACTCTATCCTTTGTTCAACCAGGTCACCTTGTAGGGATTAGTGTGGGGTATTTTCTCTAATTTCAACTTCCTTACTACCTCCTTAGAGATGATGTTATCAGTTGAACCTAAATCCACAATAACCTTGCATACTTTCCCAAGTATTTTGCATCTCACTCTAAATAAGGCTCTTCTCTGTTTTGGCTCTTCCTTAACTGGTTGTCTGATCAAAACTCTACTAAACATCAGATTCTCCCCCACTTCTGATTCAATATGACTAAACTCTGGTAATTTGATACTCATGTTTTCCTCTTGTGCATATGCCACTCTCTTCTCAGTATTTGATGAAGATGCTTTCTCCGGGAACCTATAAGCTGGATGACCTACTTGACCACAATTATAACATTTCATATTGGTAAAGTATGAGCTACTTTTTCCTGCTCCTCTTCCTCTATTTGAACCTCCTTGAGGTCCTCTACCTCTTTTATATCCTCCTCTAGAATTTGTTTCACCTCCATGCTCTGTGAGTTTAGACTCTCCTTGGTTTCTTTGTTCAGTCCCTCTACCTTGGTATCCACCCCTATGTCCTCTTTGATCTCTGCCTTTGCCTCTACTTTTAGAAGCTTGATCTTGTTTCCTCTTGCTTCTTTCCTCAATCTTTATAGCTAATTGGTAACATTGGTGTACTGTCTTAGGACTTAGAAGAGTCATCTCCTCTTGGATGTTCCACTTCAAGTTGTTAAGATACCTATCCACCTTGAGACTTTCATCTTCTGAAACATTAGACCTCATACAAAGTTTTTGAAACTCCTCTATGTAAGTGTTCACATCTTGGTCTCTTTTCCTCAAGCTTTGTCTCTTCTTATGTAACTGAATCTCATAATCATCTGGCATGTATGCTTCTCTCACTTTTGCAACCATACCTTTCCAAGTAGAGATAGGTTGCTTTCCTTCCTTTTCCCTCTCCATTTGAATGAACTTCTACCATGTCAAGGAAGAACATCTTATTCTTCATTTGGCTACCTTTATCTTTGGTGCTTCAGTGACTCCATCACATTCAAAATGGTTTTCCATTCCCTCTATCCAATCCATAACTAAATCAGCTTCCATTTTTCCACTAAACAGTGGTATGCCTTAAAGTTCTTTTCCACTCAAAGCCTTCAATGATTTCAAGAAAGGATCTTCTTTCAAAACAGGGTCAAGTTCAGGGGTCTTGTCTTCCTCTACAACCTCTTCTTCCTTTGGTACCCTTCCTTCCAACTATGTGTTCCTCATTACTTGCTCAAGTTGGGCTATTCTTTCCCTCATTAGCCTATTTTCTTCCTCTCGCTCTTCAACCATCTTGGCCAATTCTGCATTTGTCACCATGATGGTAGAACCACTAGATTCAAGGTTTTACATGCAATATTCTTCCCAAATCTTTAACTTGCTCTGATACCAATCTAATAGGGAGGGGGTTGGAGGAATCAATCACAGATTCCTACTCTAGGTCTTGCTTGCAAGACCTCCTTAGTGTTTTGCTCCACCACCTTGACCTATAGGTCCATTTTCATGTTTAGGCACCACTGGTTCTCCTGGCTAACCCCACTGCTATCACAAATTAACCAACCAAGTCTCTCTTGGTTCAATAACTCTAACTCTTCCTTAGCCTTTAATCTATCCTAAAGACTAACTATACCTCCAAAGTTTGAACTTTGACTGGAAAGAGTGTGGAGGTGTTTTAACACATTGCAACCCATCCAATTTTGATTCTTAAGCATCCTCTTATCTCCATTTCTTGGTCACTAACTTCAAACCCTCATTTAGGGTTAAAAAGGCTACTAGCCCAAGAGCCCCAATTAGGTCTCCCTCTCCGAGAAAACTGTTTGTCTCTCACAATTTCTCCAAAGAACCACCAATCTTTCTTTGAGGTTCTTGCTTCAAATGGACACCTCACAAGGATTTTTGAGGTCTTGAGTCTTCATCAACTGTACAAGGCCTCAACTTGAAATTGGGCAAAATCTAGGGTTTTCAAGCCTTTTCTGGCTTCTTCAAATATGCTAAATCTTTCACCGACCTAATGTGTGAATGGATATTCCTCCTGATTACCAGACCTTGGTAAGGCTTCCATCTACCCTCTCAAAAAAGAAATTTATCAAAAACTGATCACTCCTACAAGATATGTGCTCTGCACTCCTCCTTTCCTAGCCGAGCACCATTCTGGCTCACCTAGGGCAAGATCTTTCCAACAGTTCCTGCACTCACACAAACCCTAAAACCTACCATATGTACACACATGGATTCTAGTCATTGTTCCCAAAGGGCCGTACAATTTTTACGTTGGGAAAGTGGTCTAGCACTCCATTTTCTCAAGACTGCCTAGTTTAGACGAACAACATAATGAAAACAAACTATTTACAACAATGGTTGAAAATGAATTAAAAAAAACTAATAGATGGCACACAAAACTTGTATTCTATCCACACTACATCCTACGTACAAAAAAATAATTAATTCAATCCACTAAAGCTCTACTTGTAGCACAAATCAAAAAATAACCCTCAAAAACACTGTTTTTCCTTCAATTTCACAAATTTACGTCACAATGCTAATGCTTCCAACCCTGCTCTTAGGTTGAGGCACACCTTAAATAAGGTTCCTCAATCAGTTATCTTCCATGGTCAGACATATTAGTGACCTAATGGAAAGAGTTGTAAAATGCACTGTGTTTTCCAACTTTTGCCAATCTTTAGAAAGCTAAGCAAGGTGAGTTTCTAAACTCATCCATCCCTTCCACTCCTTAAACTACTCATCACTACAGAGTAAAACCTATTCTTAAACCTCTAATTCAATCTAGATGGTCAACATGACCTTCAAGATAACATTGCAAAAACAAAATTCATCTAAGTCTTCCTAACTAATTAGTGTTTCCTAGGTGCTCTTGCACCACTATGGTGCCAAAAACTTGCAACTACTAGGCGATTTGGCCCTAGAAACACAATGTTGAGAACTCTATAGTTTTCTATCTTCATGTTTCATCTAGAATTAGTTCCAACACATTAGTTCCAACTTATTAGTTCCAACCAAAATATGATGATTTTTTTTGTTTTTTCAAGGTCGAGATCAACCTTTAGATTCTAGTGTTTGAAGGTAAAAACAATTTCATAAAATTAAAAAAATAGAATTAAAAACTTGGATCATATTCTCTATCAAAAAATTTAGTGACATTGCGAGGATTTTTATTCACAATGCTAAAAATATCCATCATAGTACATCATTGGTGACTTGCAATAAGTGCGGTGTATAAGGGAGTGTGATCAAATTAGTCTAGAACACCATTATCAATACTATAAATGATGAGTGATGTCTCCTTAGACACTATGATGACATTTACATGAATTTTCAACAAATAAATTAGTGTAGAGACTAAACTATGGAATCTTACACCAATAAGTTCCCTCACTATTCTTTGTTCCTATAAAAGGAAATGCTAGAGCACATTTGAGCTCTCAAATATACTGATAGACTCTTGCCTCTCATTTGCACTAAGATGGAATTATTTACATCAAATAATTTAGGATAGGGTTTTTACCACACATCTAAATAGAGGTAAAAGAAAATATGAAGCAACAACACCTCTTCCCAATGAACAAGAAACCTACATAGAATAACACTTGGTATTTTATGTCATGTTAGAACTTGCCAATGAAAAGTCACAATAATTTTTTTTAAGATCATCACTTCACCCAAAGCCTCTCAAGATGCGTAGAATAGATAGAGACAAAGGAAAATGGAAAAAAGGTTCATAGTACTTTCCCAACAACTACTTTGAATCTTATAGTAACTTTAATATCTTCTTTTGACCAAATATTATTATGTAGGAAAAATTAGATCGTAAGAATATTAAAAGGGATTAATCAAGAGGTAAAATGCCAAGCAATATAACTACTCCAACTTATATTTTAAGAGAACACAAATGAAATTTTCATATTATTGGTAAACATATTTGTTACTATAGATTTAATCTTGACTCACCTAATAGAAATCAACAAATGTTCCAATTGTTGAAGAAGTTGTTACGAATTAACAACTTTTCTCTACATTTGAGACATGTAGCTTCCTTGTATGATAGAATTTAGAGATTTTCAAGGGTATGCTTTTAATTGGGAAGCAAAAAAGGAAAAGAAGCTAAAATTAAAAGAAAATAAGAGAAAAACCAAGATTGATTGATATGAGGCCAAAACTTTCAGATTTTTTAGAAAAGAAGAGTTTGAAAAAAGAGGGGACAGACACATAATTCATTCCTCAAGAAATATCATTTGAAAAGAAAGAATGCACAAAGGTCTCAAAATTGGAATGTAGTCAAATATAAGAAAGAAACATTCACATAGAATTTCATGACTCGTAGATTAGAAAAAAACCTATTATCGTATTCTCATTTATAGATTAAACATATATATGAAAAGAAACATTTGCATTCTCCACATAACAAAAAAAAATTCAAAGAAAGGTTGTAAACTAGATGTATGAATAATTTGTGTCACATGCTAGCTTATAGACCATTTGTATCATTCTTTATTCAATTCAAAATAAAGATTTCAAAGACTTCTTGCTCTTTTATAATGTGAAAGGATAGATATCTTCCAAAGAACCCCAATTACATGCAAAATCCTTATATTTATAACTTTCCTCATAAATAATTGAGAACTACTTCTAGTTTGAATAATAATAATTTTAAAATAAACTTCTTTAATTTTCTAAAAATATGATCTATTTTCTAAAATATGGATCACAACGAAGGACTTAAGTCACTTTATTAAGCCACATTAAAATGGTTTAATTTGCAAATATGAAAAAGCAACACAAAGAAATAAGCAAAGTCTTCAAACCAGGCCTGGAATTTGATGGTCTATTTGACCGTTTTTTCAATTTTAGACTATATATTATAGCTTTAAAATTTATTAGACCTTATAGTTTGACTTGCTATATTTTTACTAAACCGTAAAAAAATTATTATAAGCAAAATATAGTATAGTATTTTAATTTATAATATATATCATTTTATAATTTTTATTATAAAAAGATAAATTAATTTACAATAGAATATAACTTTTTTGAATATTTTATAATATAAAATTAGCAACTTTTGACATTTTTATCATAGTTATCATTTTTTTATATTAATATATGTGATTTATAATATTATTATAAAAATATATATTAATTTAGAATCTTTTTAAAATAGAATATAGGTAGTAGTTGTGTGTAGTGGCATGCAACTATGAGCCAATAGGCAGAGGGAAGTACAAATGGGTGGAATGCAATATGAGAGAGAGCAGAGGGTGCATGGATATCTACACGTAGCAAATGCTAGTATATATTGTAAGTTTTAGTTGGAACATTGATTTTGTGTTGTTATATCTTATTACCCCTATGCACAAATATGTATGTATGCTAATGTCAAGCATAATAGTATTATCCTAAAAGCTTATACTATTATTGATTTGCAATAGGACATACAATTGTAAAATAAGTATATTTGCATACGTGATAGACAACCATAACAATAAAGAGATAATTGCATCCATACAATTCTATTGATGTTAATTTTGAACTACATTTTTTCATTTTGTTTGGGAATTTCACTTTACATCAAATCGAAATATATTTGAAAAGATTACATGTAAAATTTTTGGACGCAAGATTTAAAAATAGAGATTATTGTCTCAATGTAATCAATGTTCAAAGAAATTTTTAATATTACACTCAATATACAACCTATGAAACATATGAATCTTGTCTGAATCTTATGTTAGAAACATAGAGATCTGCACATAGGAAACATAAAATGAAACAAAAAAAAATGGGGCCTACTCTCCACCCTACCATATTGGGTCATGGAACCTCATGGGCTCTCACCAAACCCCCGAGCAAGAATATACATCATCCACCACTCTGATCAATGGTGAAATGAATATTCCTTATTACACTTAATACATAGTCTATGAGGATCCAATTGTTTATTTGACCATTGTGGCTAATTTTGTAGTCACTATGATTATTCTAAAAGGTAGTTTATAACACATTACTTCATCAAAATCCCCATTATAGTTGGAGTATGCTCTATAAGAGTAACAAAAAAATGTGAAGTTTAGTGCAGTGATCATTTATAATTGATAGACAATATGTAAATGAGGAGATATAATGAGTTCTCTAATTTATAATACATAATATGCAATGCACCTATAATGGAAGGGATGAAATAAATAAACTATAGGCATACCTCATGCATGTGGTTGAATGCAATATGAAGACAAGAAAATAAGGCCTGATCTCCACCCTACCATATTGGGTCATGGAGCGTCATGCGCTCTCACCAAACCCATGAGAAAATAAATAAATTTTCCACCATTGTGATCGATGGTGAAAGCAATGTTTTGGCCCCTACTAACTTTATACAAGATCTAATGGCTTCAAAACATCCACGAAGGAGGATTGTTTGGGTTGAGTATGCTCTACAAACATGAAAGGATAATGTGAAGTTTAGTGCAATAAACACGTGTCATTGGTAGACAATAAATAAATTAGAAAATATAAAGACTTGTATAATTTATAACAAATAATATGCAATGTAGCTGTAGTAGAATGCAATAATTAAATAAAATGTAGGCATACCTTGTGCACACAATGGATTGTAGTATGGACACAAAAAAGAAGGCATGCTCTCCACGCTACCATATTGGCTCATGGAGCCTCATGGGCTCTCACCAAACCCCCAAGTAGAAACATTAATTGTCCACCACTTTGATCAATGGTGAAAGCAATGCTTTGGAACCTAAGAAAATTTGTTGAGTTCAAATCAATGCTATACATTTTTAATAAATTGACATGGAGTTGTGAAATAAGAAATGCAATCAAAGATATATAGCATTATGTTGTATACAGATGAAATGTAGGTGAAGGCCATACACCATGCAAACATGCGATTGTAAAGCTATGTAGCATTTTGGAGATCTATACACCTTGTATATAAATAGAATGTAGTTGCAATCTAAAATGGTTTGACTAGGATATAACTAGATAGAAGGGAAATGTGAACTTTGGTGAGGTGAACATGTTTTATTGGTAAGCAATATGTAAATTACAAAATTTAAATAGTTCTATAATCTATAAGGAAAATATATGTAATACCATGATTACATTTCACATATAAAAAAATGATAAGGAATAAAATTTAGAAATGGTGGTGATTCTATATGTGTGCAAATGAAGAGGGAAAGAGAAGCAGTACACGTACCATAAAGAATAGCAACATTTCATGATGATGGAAATGAAAAAAATTGTTGGAGATGATCCTCTTGTTTGTTTCATAGTGCACTGTAATTATTGGCATGTATCTTGTAGTATTTAGCAAATAGAAAGGTGGATCTACACATAATGCTAGAGAACCCAGTTCAAGTGAGGAATTCAATTGTGGACATAAAAAATATAAAATGAAACACAAAAAAATGAGGCTTGATCTCCACTCTACCATATTGGGTGTCCACCACTCTGATGAATGGTGAAATCAATGTTCCTTATTACACTTAATATACAGTCTATCATTCAAACTCATTTTTGAATATATATATATATATATATATATATATATATATATTTATTTTAACTGTTATATGGAACATTGATGCAACCATTGACTATAGTGATGAACAATGCAATGTGCATGTTTGGATGCATGTCATAGTAGATGCAAATAAGATTGATACATGCTTGCACATTTTTGGAACGATAAGCTATATTTTGAGTGTTATATGGAATATTGATGCCATGATTTTTCGTAGTGGTGGAAAATGTATTTCCCCTATGTACAAATATGTATCTATGTCAAAGTAGATGCAAACACCATTGATACATATTGATCCCACTGTTTACTTTATGGGACATTCTTGGAATGATAGACTATATTTTCAAGTGTTATATACAAGATTCATGCTTGGAAGAAATGGGAAAATAATTATCACAACTGACACTTTTGTAGAGATTTTGCAACCATTTCCCCATGAAAAGAACACAAAATAACATCCAACCACCTTCACATAAATTCCACAATGGTTAACCGCACTTGGGCCTTAACAGAAGCCTGCCCTTGCCAAATACAAGTGCAATGTTTTTTGAGGCTTGAAATGGCTGGTGTTGCTTACAAGTGGTTGGTTGTTTTGGCTTTGTTTTCAAATTAGAAGTGTTTGGTGCATCAATAGAGAGGGCCAACAAAATGGCATCAACATTAATTGTCGCATGCTTTATGTGTAGTGGTAATGGTTGTAAGTAATAGTTGCCTTTTAAAGCCTTGGAAAACATAGTGGATTCCTGGGCAAACCCCAAATGAAATAATATTGCAAAGGGTTTTTTTGATATATACCCCTTGTTGCTTGCCTCAAACACACATCTTTCCACTAGCTTCTATGCAAAAAAGCTGGCAAAAAATTATCACATGTGACACTTTTATTTTGCTTTTGCAATGATTTCCTCATGCATAAAACACAAAATAACCTCCAACCACCTTCACAGAAGTTGGACAATGCTTGATCAAACTTGCACCCTCACAGAAGCTTACCCTCCTTGCTCATGGCTCTGGTAGTAGGCATAGCAATAGAATAAGACCCAACAATTCCCTATCAAAAATTTCACAGACATTCACTATGTTTCCCAAGGTTTTAAACATATGTGGGCAGATGTAATTTGACACATGTTGTGGATTATGTTCCCCCCTTTTTTTGCAAAAAAATCTTGAAAATCCTAAGCCTGAGCCAATTACTTCATAGAAGAACATGTACCACATGTTTTAGTTGACAAAAGCAATTTCAATAAATGCATGATGTGGGTCTCGAACAACCAAACTACAACTATCAATTGAAACATGTGTACCCATTCTTTTGTTAGATGTCAGGAAAATTCTCAATGAGTAGAGACAAGGCTACACGATAGCAAGTAGCAATTAATTTCTATGGAGAAGTTTAAGTATAGAGATACAAAATAAAAAAGCAACTACCCTATGAAAAGAATAAACATAGGAAGGAGTATATGCATATGAGTTCATGTACATACATATCTACACATAGGGATGAATGTTGGTTGCGAGGTGGAAAAGATGGGCAGAAAATTATCTTTGCAAGTTTTCCCATTTGGGTGACTGTTGATACCAATATTGTTTCATTTATGCCTTTCATTTTGTGGTGATGATTGCAATTCTCTAGCTTAGGCTATATTTTTTCATTTATGGCCACCGTTTTGTGTGAATGGTTGAAAAATAGTTAATATCATGTGTTTTGTGTGAGTTTTTTTATCTAGCTTACTGTTGAAATCAATATTGTTTCATTTATGGTTCACATTTTGTGGTGGAGGTTTTGAATCGATTTGTTATTGCGAGCTATAGTTTATAAGTAGACAGCACACATAAATAGCCATACATGGACCTGTCAATATAGAAATCACATTGGGAGCAAAGGAAATAAACATCACTTGGCACAGGCTGGCATAGCAATATCACTCGCTTGCACTTGATTTCACATATCCACACAGCTGCACATAGGCATGAATGTTGTTCATGGCTAGCTTCATAGATATACATATTTGTACATAGGGAAAGTGAAATGGAAAAAAACAAAACAAGGCCTGCTCTCCACCATACCATATTGTGTCATGGAGCCTGATAAGCTCTCACCAAACCCCCAAGCAAGAACATACACTACCAACCACTGTGATGAATGGTGATATCAATGTTTCTTATTAGACCTAATATAAACCCTATTATTGTAAGAATTCCCTTTTGAGGAGCAAACAAATAACAACTATCCTCTGAAAATAATAAACAAAGGGAGGAGTATCTGTTTTCTACATATAATTTTACATACATACATATCTACACACATGAAAAGGAAAATGATATGCAACAAAAGAAGCACATACTTTTTTGTGGCAATATATTTTGAAGCAACAGATTCCTATATATGCATCAAGCGCATGAAATAGATAAAGATGTAGGTGGGAAACAAAATGTACACCAATATATGTATGTAGAGGAAGATGCAAATATATAAGCATTGCTAATTGTTGCCCAACAACTTTAAACTGGTAAGGCTAATGAAAATTCCATCCAAAGTTCACACATATAGCCTATCGGCTAAAATTTTCCATATAGAGGCAATCATTGCAAAGCAATAAATATTATTTCATTTATCATTTCCATATAGAGGCGATGGTTGCAAAGAAATAAAACAAACCAATAACAACATTGTTTCATATATTTTTTTGATACACTGCTAAGGGCCACAATAATATTTAGAGTTCTAAAGTTACCAAAGAAATTGAACAGTTTATGTTACTTTCCATAAGGCATTGTTGACTGTTCTTTTGTAGCTTTACCTGCTATGATGACTGTGAGCCATCACAGTGATGACTATTTTTGCAAACGACATACATACATATGCACACCCAAAGTTGTCAATATACGTGAAAGAAATATAGACAAGTTTAAATGCACATATATGTGTATGTTGCCTGGGTAGAGGAAACAAACATCACTTGGTACAACTTGTCATGGCAACATTTTTTCATGTATGGGCTCCATATATTGGTGATGGTTGCAATAATACCTTTCATTTAAAACTTACCAAAGTAATTGAGTAGTTTATGTTATTTTCAATAAGGCATTGTTTAGTGTTGAGTTGTAGATTGAGCTACACAACATACACAACACACATTATAGCCAAGAACCATATGATATCCATATCCAACATGACATTATGATTAGACATGGAAAAGTATTAGGGAGAACATTTGAGAAGCATTAGATGCATATATAGAAATACACAGTCACACATACAAATGCATCATAGACACATATATCTACACAAAACTCTATCAAGATATTGTATGCACTAAGAACATTCAAAACAAGATAAAAAAAAAATTATTAAAAAAACTCATAGATACCTATAAATATTGAACTGTGCATGCATATACGTATACATATCCATTATAGACACATATATCTACACTCATTTGTATCAAAAAGTTGTATGCACTGAGAAATTTGAATTAAATGCATATATATTTATGTATATCCATACGTAAATGTATACAGGCATACAACCATGTCCACAAGTATATATAAAAACAACTGTAAATACTGATACATCTATTAAATAGGATGACATAACTATATAACCAAACAACATAAAATAAAACTAGGAACATACACTTAAATCAAAACAAAACTATAAGAAACATAAAGAATAGAAAAGAAAACAAGTGTCTTTTTTTGTCAAAAATTATAAGTTACAGTTCATTGTCTTAATATATAACCAGTTAAATGAACAACAAAGCAATAGTAGTAGAAAGGAAAGGTCTTCTGATGTGACAAGGACTGCCAAGAAAGTAAAGGAAACAAATGTCTAATCAATAGAAACTATAAGAGATATCCAAAGTCACAATTAGGCATTGTTGTTTTGGAATTCAAGGCATTACAACAACTATCTCTAGAGACTCTTGCACAATGGGGGAAATAGCAAACAAATCTGACAACAACAACTTGCACTTAGCTTTAAAGTTAATTCTTGCAACTTTGACTATTGTTGTTTTAAGACTTGTTTCTAAATTATAGGTCTGAGTTTTAATAAGAGCCATGAAAACAAATGAGGTGTAGGTGAAACCATTGATAACAAACTCAACATTCATTGTAGTAGAAGACTCATATTGGAACATGTAAAGCTCTTTTGCTGGCATCTACAATAAGCTTGTTGTAGCCTCATCAAAAGAAGTAGCCCAAATATCGCATGTGTGGTCTTCCATCTTTAGCTGCAATAAGTATCAAAAGTCACAATTAGTTATTGTTGTCTAGCATTTAGGGTAGAACCACACATTTTTTGTGGACTCTTCACACTTTTTCTTTCATTGTCTACCATTAGCCTACAAGGAACATGCAACATAATAGAATGCATCATTTTTAATATATTTTATTGTTGCCTTGACAATAGCTTGCAAATTTTTTGGCAAGCCAAGGCAGTGATCCAAGATATATGCAATAGTGACTCTCTCATTTCCAAAACAACCTTTTGAGGCACTGTCTGGGAGGGCTCAATGACAGGTGGATCAATATGTCCGTGTTGGATCAAGGGTTGTGCTTCTGGTATGTTCGGATTTATATATAGAGGATTCCCTTGGTTTGTGTTCGCAATCGGTCCATTGAAATACCCAACACACACATTTTTAACAGCAAGGATGAGAACCGAACTAGGGGTGTACAACCTTTCCAGCTCGTCACCCTTTGCTTCCAAACTTGAGCCCCACAAAGTAACATCAATTGAAAAGGATGACAAATCATTAAGTTTAACAATCTTGCGAATTGTTTGGGACTGATCCTTTCTTTGTATAGTCGATACCATTCCTACATGGACCACAGTCCCAATAATATCAATCAAACTATTATTGCTTCAATTTGCAAATTCATTTATTGGGATGAATTTAAATACTTTCTCTGGCATAAAGGCCTCATCATCACAACATTTCAACATTGAGTTTTGATCCAAAATGATTTCCATTTGGTTGTTTAACTTATTAAATTTCCTATTTGCTTATCTCACCAAGCCCTTTAACACATAATAAGTATGGCCGACCTCAACCCTATCATAATGCAATTTTGCTATGTCATTAAAACAAGTGATTCATATTTCTATTCCCTCACTATCAATAATGTCAAAGATAAATACTTGGCCCTTGCGCCCATGTTTGCTATAATGGTCCATACCTCTTTTTGTTGTTACTCGACCTTTTATTGTCCATTTGGTTTGGTAAACATTCAACCCTTTAACAAGGTTAATATTTGTAGGAGCATCATGTTGTCTTGGGAATGTATTAATCCCAAATGTTGAGGCTCATTTAGATGGGGATGACAACTCATAGCCAACTATTTGTTCTTCTTGATCTCTAAAAAAATATCTAGTTTTTCCAATTAGTTGGCAATCTAACATTTTGACATATAAAGACAATATGACAATTACCCTAGAACCAAACAAACATAAAATACTTAAAAAGGTAGTCCCCACAAACAAGAAAGCACAAAACTATAAGTACAAGTTGTACAGAACAATATCTAACCTTGATTCCCACAACTTTCTACATAGATAGTTTGTCAAGCACAAGATGGAACCTATTTTCAATGCCCTTGTAAACAAAAGGTCATTTTATTTTGCAGGTAAAGCTCCTATTTGCATATGGGTTCCATCAGAAAGGATGAATTTGTACTGGTCAACCAGGGTTTGATTGCCTCCTATTTTTTGAAAAGACATTAGTTGGAGAACCAAAGATGGGACAACATCTCCAACATCAATATATTGTATCACATGTGCTATCAAGGATGGATTTACATTTGTATCCTACAAGGCAGTTAAACTCAATGAAACAGCAACAATGAGATATTCATGGATGTGACTCAAGTCTAGAAGCAAACAACAATATTGACACATTTGAAAACTATAACATTTTTCCCTCTAACACATAGGTCACTCCCAAATGGCTAGCAAATCGAAAGGAAAAGCAAAGATAAAGAGTTTGAATATAAATTAGTTAGAACATATATCACAACAACTGTTAATTCAAATGAAGTATATTCACAGTTCAGTTCATGCACTTAGCAAAGTGTCAATTTAATTGTTAGCAACAAAAATCAAATAAGAAACAAACTTACATAACTATTTCTTGAGGATTGTTCATCAGCCTGGATAGAGCTAGAGGCCACCAACATTGTTGGGGCTGCTCTTTTAAAAGCTGAGAGTTGCAATGCTGATGGATAACTACAAGGTCTATGACTTCAAAACACAACACGAGCTCTCAATTTTTTTTGCACAGGCATTAAGAATATGACAACAACGGATTAACAAAAATAAAGGGTTCAATGATACATATAATACTTAATATATAATTTATTATTCCAATTTTTTTGTTTCATTTTTTTAATCTCTCATTTTTTTTCCTAGAGACATCAACAATACGAGGCAAAATAAATAATTAGGAAAAAGGCTTCAATGTTCTATATAATAGTTAATATAAAGTATATCATTTGAAGAATTCCCTGTCAAGGTTCAAACAAATAACAACTATTTTCACAAAATAATAAACATTGGGAAGAGTATGGGTATGTGCAAGATCATCATGGAAAAAATAGGCCCTTAAGTGGCGATGAAATTAAGAAAAATCAGAGTTAGGCAACTTGACGTAAAAATTGAATAATTTATCTATATTATTTCAAAAATATGTAAGAATAGAATTTGTAGCAAATTGAATGTAGTTTCTAAACCACTAGGTTTATTTTTAAAAAAATTATTTGGTGAAAATTTGAAATTTCAATGCAGAAGTACTTAAATTTCAAAGAAAAAATAAGAAGTAGGTGTTTGTGACCACCTAACCACAGTAAAATGATAATATTTTTGTATAATATTTTAGATATAAGTAGAGGACTCATGTCCCGATGTGATGCATATTTTTTATAATTTTTTTTCCAAGTAAATAATTAATTATGAATTCTTTATTAAAACTATTAAAAAATATAAAGCATATGTCCCACCACCTTAACTTAGTCAAAACTTCATGAAATTCTTTTTTTTTAAATCCTATAGTATGTGGAGCATAGAGTGTGACACATGTTTCAGATTCAAAAATGTGATCTTGTTTGAAAGCTATAGATGTTTTTTCAATTAGCCTATCAATCGGGACTTTAGTCATAATTCAAATAGAAAATGAATAATAATTATTTATTAAATTCAAAGTAAAGCATAATTTATATTGGTGGAAAGAGAATCTCGTTTAAAAACCCTTTTCGTTTCATCAATTTGGGGTTAAAAAAAGTCGTTAGCCACATACCCTACACATACCCATCATATAGCCACTTTTTAGCCCATCATAATCCTATACATATCCATATGTATGTACATTGTTTACATCTACTTTGATATACATACATATCTACACATAGGAAAATTTAATATTGTTTCATATATGGCTTCTGTTATATGCTAATGGTTGCAACGTAATAAAATAGTCTATGTTTTTTTCCATAACATAATGTTAATTTTTGTTCTCTAGCTTTGGCTATATTGTTTCATTTTCAATGCATAATAAAATAGTAAATGTTTTAGAGTTTATGTTGTTATCCAAAAGACATTCTTGACTATCATTTCCATTGATTTTATTTCCCCTATGTGCAGAAATCTACATAAGTGATATTAGATGCAAAAAAATTATTATAGAGCACTAAAAATACATCTTATGATTCCAAGGATGTCCCAACAAAATAAAGATAGGGATCACTATGTATCAATGTTCTTTGCATCCACTATGACATACATACATTCCTGCACTTAGGGGAAATACATTGTCCATCAGTGTGATCAAATGTCCACACAATTTTCAACAAGGCATTGTTGGTTGTCGTTTTGTGGCTTTACTAGCTATCACAAGTACAAGCAAGGAGAGAAAGCTTCTATGAAGGTGCACATTCAATCATGCATTGTCAAGCTACTATCTAGCTAGCAACAGTTTTTTTTTGTTTTCTTGCATGGTGTTATAGTTGGAAAAGTAATATAAAAGTGTCGGCCCTGTGATAATTTATTGCCCATTTTTTGCAAATGCTGAAGAAAGCAAGGAGCAAAGAGAAATCAAGCGGCAAGAGGTACACTTGAACCAAGCAGAAAGAGCTAGAATTTGAAAAAACCCTTTATATTTCCATTTGTTCTTATATATACTTGTGGACATGGTTGTTTGCATGTATACATCTACATATACATATACAGAAACATCTATGCATTGAATTCAATGTTCTCAGTGCATACAACATCTTCATACAATTGTGTGTAGACAAATGTGTTTGAAATGCATTTGTATGTGCGTAGACAAACACTAAAGTATGTGTTTCTTTTGTCACTTTTCATTGTTCTTTTCTTGTGTGCAGATATGTATGTGTGCGAAATAACATGTAGACAACATTCATAAAATCTCACCCCCCTATTTATTGATTTGCTAGGATAGTTGTTATTTTTTTTTCCTCAAGGGGAATTATTACAATAATAGGCTTCATATTAAGCATAATAAGAAACATTGCTTTCCACATCCAATGTGTTGAAAAGCTCTTTGAAGTTAGGAAAATAGCATAAATTGTTTTATGACTTTAGCTCTCGCTATATTGTTTCATAGTTGATTAACAATCCAATAGTAAATGTTATAGAATTTATGATGTTGTCCATAAGGCATTGTCAACTGTTGGTCTATAGATTTGGCTATATTGTTTCCTTTCTAATAGGATGCTATTGAAAAATAGAATTTACTAGGTTGTTGTTGAAACTAATATTTTTTTATTTAAGGTGTGAGTGTGTATGTCTGTATATGCAGTTTCTACATGTATCTTTGAGGTTATGCATATAACTTATGAATATTTGAGCTATTTATCTGCCCTTCACATTTTTTTGTTTGCTAGCCATTTGGGAGCAGCCTATGGACTACAAAGAAATGGTTCCAATTTTCAGATGTGTCAACATTTCCATGTGCTTTCTTCTTTATATCCAATAAAAATATAATTTTGTTTTCTTCTTGCTAGAGCACCTTTTTAAAAAATCAAATACTATACCCTATTCAACAACATCTTATCAAAAATGAAACTATACACCTAGCTTAGAGAACAACAATCACCAATGTCTTATGGAATCATTGTTGTTTGCATCTGCTATGACATACATACATATCTGTGCATAGGGGCTAAACATTGTCCATCACTCTGATTGATAGTGTCATTACCTAGATTGTTGTATTGATTTTGGAAAGTGGGAAGAGGTGCATTTGAAGCAAGCAGATAGAGCTGTAGGTGGAAGTGAATATTGGGAAAACTATTTCTAGAGTATTTTGAAAATAGTTCATGTTTTTTTCTAGAGGCCATTGTTCATTGTTGTTCTTTAACTGATGGTATATTGTTTCATTTGTGCTCTCCATGTAGCCATGATGGTTGGAAGGCAACATTGTTTGTTTTTTCATTGGATTGTTATTGCGAATTCTTGTCTCTTGTGGGTTTCTCCATCAGGGTCACTATTGGAACCAATATTGATGCCACCATCTTTGTAGAACTTCTTCCTTGAATAACTTCTAAGAGCTTTTCAACACATTGTACGTAGAAAAATGTTTCTTATTATGCTTACTATAAACCCGAGTATATATGAATGTTATCTACATCTAATTTTACATACATACATATGTGCACACAAGAAAAGAAAAATGAAACACCCATCAGATGGAAAAACCTATAGAGCACAAAAATTCATAGTAACAAACCCATGCAAAACCAGTGGTGCATTGTTTTTTTATTTTTAAATAAAAAGTGTTTGGCACACCGATAGAGAAGGCCAAAAAAATGGCATCAACATTAATTGTTGTATGGGTTTTGTGTAGTGGTGATGGTTGTCATTCTTTGGGTTTACCTTGTTGTTCAAGATAGATGTGAGTGAGGAGGGAAAACTTAGAAAATTTATGCACAATTTTTGACAAGGAATTGCTAGGTGTCATTCTTTGGGTTTACCTTGTTGTTCAAGATAGATGTGAGTGAGGAGGGAAAACTTAGAAAATTTATGCACAATTTTTGACAAGGCATTGCTGGGTGTCATTCTTTTGGTTTACCTTGTAGTTCAAGATAGATGTGAGTGAGGAGGGAAAACTTCTGTAAAGGTGCAAGTGCAATTATCAGATGTGGAATTTCTATGAAGGTGGTTGGAGGTTATTTTGTGTTTTTTGCATGGGGCAATGGTTGCAAAAGTAGTACAAAAGTGTCAGTTGTGAAAATTCTTTGCCCATTTTTTGCAGGCGGTGGAGAAAGAAGTGAGCAGAGAGAAAGAAAGTGGGAAGAGGTGCATTTGAAGCAAGTAGGAAGAGGTGCATATTGAAAAATTTGTTACTCAAGTCTTTAAAAAATAGTTTATGTTATTTTCCAAAGGGCATTGATTGTTGTTATGTAGCTTAGCCTATATTGTTTTTTTTATGGCTTCCATGTAGTTGTGATGGGTGGAAGACAATATTGTTTGTTTTCTGCATTTGTTTTTTACTATGAATTCGTTTGTTTTTTGTGGGTTTTTTTATGTGTTTCTGATGTGTCTTTTGTAAATTACAATCAACAATGTGTATATATGTGCATCTAAGTTGAGATGTATATATATTGGTGTATCTTTTGTTTTGCAACTGCATATATATGTATTGCATGCATTAAATAAACCTTTTTAGTTATTATTTCTTTCAGCCTCAAAAATGGAGTTGTTAGAATGATAGACTGTATAGTAAGTGTAATAAGGAAGATTGATTTCACCATTGATCAGAGTGGTGAAAATGTATGTTCTTTCTCTGGGGTTTGGTGAGAGCCCATTAGGCTCAATGACCCAATATGATAGGGTTGAGAGTAGGCCTCATTTTGTTGTGTTTTATTTTATATTTCCTATCTGCAGGTCTGTGTATTTCTGACATTAGACACAAATAACATTCATTTGTTTGAAGACCACCTATGGATATATTTGTATAATAGTCACTTCTGTGTAGGTGGTTAGAGGTTATCTTTTCTTTTTTGCATGGGGCAATGGTTACAAAAGCAAAAGAAAAGTGTCGCCTGTGATAATTTTTTGCCATTATTTTGTAGGAAAGCTAGTGGGAAGAGGTGTATTTGAAGCAAGCAGGAAGAGTGTATATTGTCTACATCTAATGCCATGTACATACATTTCTACATGCACTTTTTTAGTGTGTATATTTCTAAACAACAATTTCCTAGATATGCATCCAATGCATGATGCTAGATTATATTTTTATGTATCTATGTAAAATTAGATGCAGACAATATTTATATTCACAATAGTCTCTATATTAAGTGTAATAAAAACCATCAATATCACCATTGATTATGGTGGTGGGAAATGTATTTTTGGTTTGCCACTGTAATCAATAGTGAGACCAATGTTTCATCTCACCCTTAATATATAGACTGCCATTCTAACAAATCCTTATTAAGGCCTACACAAATAAGAACCATCCTTAAACACACACAAAAATAGCTAAGAATGCCTTGTCAAGAACATGAACTGATTTATTACTTTTCAACCATCACCACCACATGGAAACCATAAATCACATAATTTATTCAAGGAAACAAAAGA
This sequence comes from Sequoia sempervirens, assembly GCA_007258455.2. Lineage (NCBI taxonomy): Eukaryota > Viridiplantae > Streptophyta > Pinopsida > Cupressales > Cupressaceae > Sequoia > Sequoia sempervirens. The sequence goes on along the minus strand of VDFB02058242.1, from coordinate 645,398,868 downwards.
ACAATCAACAATTCCCTATGGGAAATAGCATAAAGTATTTTATTACTTCAACAAGTATTAAATGCAAGGTCTTGAAAAGTGGAATGCAACATATCAACCAACAAGAGAAATAGGTATGTACCTTTTAGTCATTCTATTTTACAATAATTGAATTGTGAACATATTATTATAAGTAAAACTACTAATATCATCTTCATTGAACCTTAAGGTCTTTATTCTAAAATTCCATGACTAAATATTTGGCTCTCATCAGTTATGCTAATTAAGGATCATATGGCCACAAAATAACAATCAACAATGCCTTATGGAAAATAGCATAAATTGTTTTATTACTTCAACAAGTATTAAATGCAAGGTCTGGAAAAGTGGAATGCAACATATCAACCAACAAGAGAAATAGGTATGTACTTTTGATTCATTCAATTTTGCAATAATTGAATTGTGAACATATTATTATAAGTAAAACTACTAATATTATCTTCATTGAACCTTAAGGTCTTTATTCTGAAATTTCATGACTAAATCTTTGACTCTTAGCACCTTGTTATGCTAATTAAGGATCATATGAACCATGAATGGAATTTATTTCAATAAGAATTATATATTAAACAAAACATTATTTAGAAAGGAAAAAAAAGCATTCATATGGTTATGTTGCAACCATAACCACAAAACAAAAGCCACAAATGAATAAATGATAGTTGTTATTACAACCCTTGCCAACACATGCAAACCATACAAAAATTAATCTTGATTCCATCCAAAATTCAAGATAGCAAATATCCACACTGCATTTTCCCTCAATTGACTACCTAAGAAGGCTACGAATTCAAACCTTTTGTTGGCTATAATAATGCCTTGCTTTGGACTAGGCAATATATTATAGGAAACAAAATATTTGAATTTGAAGCCTTCTCTTTGAATCAATTGAGGGAAAATTTAATCTGGATGTTTGCTCTCTTCATAAATTTGAAAGGGGGGAGTTGCATAGTGAGGTAAAAATATGTTATACACATCTACTTAGATATAACAGTCTGTATATAAATAGATATATACATGTGTACATATAGATATATATATATATATCTGGTTATATGTATGTGCTCTTGATTGACCCTTAAGATGTTTATTCTAAGATTCGATGGCTAAATCTTTGAATTTCAACACCTTGTTATGCTAATTAAGTACCATATGAACCATAAGTGGAACTCTTTTTAATAAGAATTATATATTAAAAAAAACATTATTTAGAAAGGGAAATAAAACATTCATATTTATTGTTTTGAGAAGATAGTTATTTATTTGGGAAAAAAAATCTTATTTGTTTCATTCTCAAAAAGGAATTCTTACAACAATAGGCTTTATATTAAACATAATAAGAAACATGGTATGTGTAGGATCATCATGGAAAAAATAGGCCCTTAAGTGGTGAAAAATTTAGAAAAATCAGAGTTAGGAAACTTGACATAATAAGTTATCTATATTATTTCAAAAATATGTAAGAATAGAATTTGTAGCAAATTGAATGTAGTTTCTAAAATACTAGGTTTATTTTTTAAAAAATTCTATTTGGTGAAAATTTGAAATTTCAATGCAATAGTACTTAAATTTTAGGGAAAAAAATAAGAAGTAGGTGTCCGTTTGACCACCCCAACCACAATAAAATGAAAATATTTTTTTATAAGATTTTAGATATAAGTAGAGGACTCATGTCTTGATGTGATATATATTTTTTTGGTAATTGTTTTCCAAGTAAATAATTAATTATGAATTTTTTATACAAATTTTAAAAATATAAAAACTTCATTATGCGACCACCTTAACTTGGTCAAAACTTCATGAAATTCAATTTATTTTTTAATTCTATAGTATGTGAAGCATAGAATGTGATGCATGTTTGGGATCAAAAAATATGATACCATTTGAAAGATATAGATGTTTTCAATTAGCCTATCAATCAGGACTTTAGTTGTAATTCAAATAGAAAATGAATAATAATTATTTATTAAATTCAAAGTAAAGCATAATTTATATTTGTGGAAAGCTGAGAATCTCCTTTAAAAACCCTTTTTATTTCATCAATTTTGGGTAAAAAAATAGTCATCAGCCACATAACCTACACATTCCCATCATATCGCCACTTTTTGGCCCATCATGATCCTACACATACCCAACACTAGTTGCCACATACAATGTGCCCAAAACCTTTTTGAAGATATTAAAGGGAGAATTCAAATACTTTTCTCAAGACTGCATAATAAAAAATGAAACAATATAGTCAGAGCTAGACAAGAACACTTGACAATGCCTTATGGAAAACAACATAAGTTGCACAACATTAACTATTTGGCTACATTGCAACCATGACCACTAAATGGAAGCCACAAATAAATAAATGACAAGTGCTATTATAGCCATCCCCAATACATGAAAAGCATACAACAATTAATGTTTGTGCAAACCAGCATTTAATTTCAGTGGCCTTCTTTATCCACGCGATGAGAATTCTGCCACCCTGTTCCCAATGCATGCCAACCACCTCTTCTGCCTTTTCCATCTCTATTAGAAGGCTTTGAAAATGGGAAGGAAGATGAATAACTAGGAGGTTGACAAAATTTTTGACCAAATTAAAAAAAAAAACATCTGCCACCCTTTTCACGACTGCAGGGAAGCTCAAAAACTGGGAAGGCTAACAGGAATTCTGACCAAAGTACACACAAACATCCTAGACTAACAATCTAGGGAACAAAAATCAACATAGACTATATAACATTGAATGTTTCATTGCGTAGCAACCATAACCATTTTCATGACTGCCGGAAAGCTCAAAAACTAGGAAGGCTAATGTGAATTCTAACCAAAGTACACACAAATAGCCTATCGATTAATAATCTAGGGAACAACAATCAACATAGACTGTATAACATTGACTGTTTCATTGTGTTGCAACCATAACGACAAAACAAAAACCATAAATCAAACGATATTGGTTTCAAAGTTAAAATGCCATGCAAAAATATAGTCTTTTCTCAACACCACCTTAATGCAACTTGAAATAATATAGCCTTTTCAACATCACCCTATCGAAAATGAAACAATGTAGCATAAGGCAGACAACAACAATCAATAATTCCCTATCAAAATCAACATAAACTATACATATAACATTAACTATATTAAAGCTAGACAACAACAATCAACAAGGTCATATGGAAATTAACATAAACTATATAAGGTTAATTATTTTATTGTTTTACAACCATAGGGACAAAACACAAGGCATAAATCAAATAATATTCGTTTCAATAGTGGTCCACATGGAGGAACCCATAAAGCACAAAAAAATGCATAGTAACAAACTGATGCAAAAATATAGTCTTTTCTCAACAACACCTTATTGAAAATGGAACAATATACCCTTTTGACTAGAACCTTATCGGAAATGAAACAATATAGTGCAAGCTAGAGAACAACAATCAACAATACACAAAACCCATGTAAAACCATTGCCACAAAACTCATGCAAAATGATAGCCAAAAAATTCCAACCATAAACAAAATGACATTGCTTCTAACAAACAATATAGTCTTTTCTCAACAACACCTTATCGACACTGGAGACAATATATCATTTTCAACAATGCCTTACCAAAAATGAGATAATATAACCCAAGCTAGCCAACAACAATAGATAAAAACTACATCACATTAACAATTTTATTCTATTGCAAACATAGCTAGAAAATGGAAGCCATAAAAAGAAACACACAAAAAATCATAGTAAAAAACCCATGCAAAAAATATACTCTTTTATGAACAAAACCTTATCAAAATTTGAAAGAATATAGCCTTTTCAACAACACCTTATCAAAAATTGAAACAATATAGCTTTTTCAACAACACCTTATTGAAAATAAAATAATATAGCCTAAGCTAGAGAACAGTAATCAACAATGTGTAATGGAATCAAACATAAATTGTATAACATTAACTATTTTATTCTGATGCAACGTTAACCACCAAATGGAAGCCATAAATCAAATAGTATTGGTTTCAACAGTGACCCAGATGGAGAAACCCACAAAACCATAGCCACAAAACCCATGCAAAATGATAGCCACAAAATGCCAACCATAAACGAAACAATATTGCTTTTAACAAACAATATAGTCTTTTCTCAACAACGCCTTAATGAAAATTGAAACAATATAACCTTTTCAATAGCACCTTCTTGAAAATTCATAATAACAAACTTATCCAAAAATATACTCCTTTCTCAACAGAACCTTATCAAAAATTGATACAATATAGCCTTTTCAACAACACCTTATCGAAAATGAAACAATATAGCCTAAACTAGAGAGCAATAATCAATAATACCTAATGTAATCAAACATAAACTATACAACATTAACTATTTTATTCCATTGCAACCATATCCACAAAATGGAAGTCATAAATCAAACAATACTGGTTTCAACAATGACCTAGATGGAGAAACCTAGAGAGCCATAGCCACAAAACCCATGCAAAATGATAGCCACATAATGCCAACCATAAATGAAACAATATTGCTTTTAACAAATAATATAGTCTTCTCTCAATAATGCCTTATCAAAAATTGAAACAATATAGCATTTTCAACAAAACCTTATCGAAAATGAGACAATATAGCCTGAGCTAGACAATAACAATGGACAAAAACTACATAATGTCAACAATTTTATTCCATTGCAAACATAGCCACAAAATGGAAGCCATAAAGAGAAACCCACAAAAAATTGACAGTAACAAATCCATACAAAAATATACTCTTTTCTCAATAGAACTTTATCGAAAACTGAAACATTATAGCCTTTTCAACAACACCTTTTCAAAAATGAAACAATATAGCCTAATCCAGAGAACAATAATCAACAATGCCCAATGAAATCAAACATAAACTATATAACATTAACTATTTTATTTCGTTGCAACCATAACCACAAAACGAAAGCCATAAATCAAACAATATTGGTTTGAACACCGACCCAGATGGAGAAACCCACAAAACATAAAATTTCATAGTTACAAACCCATACAAAACCACAACCACAAAACGCGAACCTTAAACTAAACAATATTCATTTTAACAAACAATATAGTCTTTTCTCAACAACACCTTATCAAAATTTGAAACAATCAATGGCACCTTATCACAAATCAAACAATATAGCCTACCACAAACCACAAACCATAAATGAAACAATATCACAAAGGGTTTTTTTGATATGCACCTCTTCTTGTTTGCTTCAAACAAACCTCTTCCCACTAGTGTTCTCTACACTTCCTTGTTTCTCACATCCTACAAAATATTACATAACCTAAACAATTTTATTTTTATTACAAACATAGCCAGAAAATGAAAGCCATAAAGAGAAACCCACAAAAAATCATAGTAACAAACCTATGCAAAACCATAGACACAAAATGTGAAACATAAATGAAAAGATATTCATTTTTAAAAACTATATAGTGTTTTCTCAACATCAACTTATCAAAATTTGAAACAATCAACATTACCTTATCAGAAATCAAACAATATAGCCTGCCACAAATGTGAACCACAAATGAAACAATATTGCAAAGGTATTTTTTGATATGCACCTCTTCCCACTTGCTTCAAACACACCTCTTCCCGCTAGCTTTCCTGCACAAAATGGGAAAAAAATTAACACAGGCAACACTTTTCTTTTTCTTTTGCAACCATCATCCCATGCAAAAAACACAAAATAACCTCCAACCACCTTCGCAGAAGCTGCACAAGGCTTGATCAAACTTGCACCCTAATAGAAGCTTACACTCCTCGCTCACAGCTCTAATAGTAGGTATAGCAATAGAACGACACCCAACAATTCCTTATCAAAAATTTCGTAGACATTCGCTATGTTTCCTAAGGTGTTAAATGACAAGTGTTATTACATCCATTTCCAGTACACAAAAAACATACAACAATTAATGTTGATGAGAACCAACATTTAATTTCAGCGGCCTTCATTATCCACGCGGCAAGAAATCTGCCACCTTATTCCCAAGGCACTCCAACAACCGCCTCCGCCACCTTTTTTCACAACTATCGGAAGGCTAATAGATAACCGAGAGGTTGATGAAAATTCCGACCAAAGTTCACACAAATAGCCTATTGGCTAATTATTTTTAACTTTTAGAATATATTTAACAAGATTTTCTTTTAATACGAACTTAGAAAAATTTGTTAATTGTTAATTATAACAACTTATATTTTTATCTTTATTACTAATAATTATCCTTGTTTTCTAATTTTTCAAGATATTGCATTTATATAAGATTTTATATAAGAATTCATAAATTAAACAATTTTTTTGACAAACATTTAAATGACCAAACCATCATAAAATTTTCATATGACAGATAGGGGTGACCATTAAATTCTAGACCTACTTCAAACTTTGTTGGATTCAATTCACAAATCTACACTGCTTATCAATCAATAGTCTTGAATCCCAAAAATCTGGACATTCTAATAATTGTTTAATGTATATAAGCAAGAATTTCCTTGTTTTTCTCTTACTTCTGATGGAAATGTTGACAACCACTAACAATTTGAACTAAGATATTATAAATGAACATTGCTATGAAAGTTTAAAATATTTCTCTTCATTGACCTCTTCATTCCTCAAAATCACATGCTAAGAAAATTTACAACATAGTAAAAATATCCAATATCCTCTTCCATTTTAATAGTATTTAACTTTCCTTTCACAAATCAACCTTATGTTAATGTAGGGAATGAGAGGGTGGAGCAAATATATATATTTGTTGATAGTTTATTTATTTGGGTAAGTGTTTAAAATGTCATATATCTTAATTGAATAGTTTGTGAGGATATAGGTGACCAAGGATTTTTATTTATGCCTTTGATGCGAAGGGTTGGGGAGCCTCAAAGATCAATGGAACATTATAATAATAATTATAATATGTGTCTAGAATGGAAAATTTTGTAAACCAAAAAGTTTGATATTATCTTTTGCATGTAATTTTTTCATGAAGAATGATTATAATGCAGGAGGATCCTTGGTGCTTGGCAATCTTGCATCAACCAAATAAATATTTTCATTCAATTTCATTCTTATTCAGTTACTATTTAGTTCAAGTTGGTGGATTCATCATATTTGCTCACCAGACCTTGTGGATCTATGTTTCAATTGTGGACATGTTCATTTTCTTATTCCAATATTTGACCGTGATTGGATATTTTTCTGGCAAATTATCGCTTTTGGATTAAGTGGCAGTGTCTTGAACTGGCACCAGAATAATTTTCAAGCCTAATAGTTAGTTTGATCACTCGTGGATCTTTCTCATAACTTGCAGATCTTGATGATGTGATTCAAATTGTTTAATGGAGTTCCCTTGACCTTAATTATAGTTCCACACTTCATCCTATGCATTCACTGAGGAGTAATTCAAATTTGGGGCCGACCTATTCATGCACACATTACATTTTTCTTTCATTAGAGATTATTGTAGACACATAAAAATGTCCTAAGTCTTCGAGTGTCATTTTTCTTCATCCTTGTCCTTCGATAATGATTTTAGTTATTCAATTATGTTTGATTATATTCCTCTATTAATTAAATAATTTTTAATAATTATTTAATTAATTCACTTTCTAATATTTATTCTATCTTGGCCAATTAAATAAACTAATCGTGTCACTAATTTCTTCCTCTTCTTCAATAGTTAAATAAATTATTATTTATTTAATTATTTTGTCCTCTTTCATCTATAGTTAAATAATTACCATTAATTATTTATCTATTCATGGTCCTTTAATTTTTCCATAGTTAAATAATTATTAAAATGATTTAACTATCCCATGCCACCTCTTCTAATTAAATAGTTAATCTAAATTAATTATTTAAGGTCTAATTTCTTTTTCTCCATTTAATTAAATTAATAAATTTAATTAAATGCTCATCTTTTCATTTTTTCAAATAAATAATTTGAATAAATAATTTATTTTCCACTTGTCCATTTCCAACATTTTCAAATAAATTATTTAAAATAAATTATTTATGCACCACTTGGTCAAAGATGCCCTGTCATAATCCACTGTCATAACATTCATTTCCTATCATAGCTTGCATGTCCCTGCATGTCCTTGCATGCCTATCCTAGCCTGCATGTCTGTCATGGCCTACATGTCTTTGCATGTCTTCCTGTCGTGATTCCTCCAAGAATAGCATATTCTTGGTGCATCAATTATAGACCATTGATCTTGGAATCCTTCTAGAGGATTAATCACAGCTGTCCATTTGAATGGTTGTCTATAAAAGCAACCTTCCTTCTCCATTTTCAGCTTAACAGCTATTCTTCTCCAACTTTCTACTTATCATTTGCAGGTATTTGCACAAGTTACACTACAAATCTAAGGGCATATTTGCAAAGGGAGAAATAGGAGAGCAAAAGAAGGAATCAACTACAATATGGGGAGTGTTTTATTTTGTTTTCTTTTATTTTGAAATCTCCATTTGTTTGTATTCTCTTGTTTGGATGAGGTTAATAGTTTAGAAGTGTTGGCTGTCACTTTATCTATTTTATTTGATTCAAAAACCCCATCTTACATTGGTGAACCCGACGTGAATCTTATAATTTTGCAGAGAAATTGGTTTGTTTTCTTGTTTGTTTTCATTGTTTTGCAGATTACAGCTAAGAATGCATGCAAAATGTTGTCATCTTCATTTGAGCACAAAAGGATGGACACATCAAATATTTTAAAACATTTTCTGAGTTTTGTATGCCTCATTTTTAACTTTATGAAACATTAAACGGTTTGAAATTTTGTTAAGATTTGAGAAAGTTAAGGCCATTTTACTGATCGTAGTTTTTTAAGATTTAGTTATTAAAATTCAATTTTTCTTTTGTTTATAATACTTTTGTTGTGTAAAATTTTGCAAAATGTTTTTTGGGTTTTGAAGCTCTATGTCTTAGCTTTCCATAGATATCTACAATTTAAAGTTTTGTTTAGTTGTGAGAAAGTTATCACTATTTTTAGTTTGTTGTTTTCATTCAAGTTTTTTTTTTGGTTTACTAATCTTTTGTTTGTAGCGTGTGGCTTTGGAATGGGGCTCCCAAAACTGCTTCTTTTGGAGCAACAAAAAAATCAAGCTCTTAGTTTTTAGTTTTCTTTAATTCTTTTTTCTTAGTTTAGTCTTTTTATTTTCTAGTTTAATTATTTACTAACTTTTAGTTTGGTTTTTAATCTTTTGTTCTAACTTAGTTTTTTTTGCAGCTTTCTCGTTGGTCCAAGACATTTATGAAACTACTAATTTGTGGTTTTGCAGCTCCGTTAGTCGAAGACTCATTTCTCAAACAAGGTGTTTGTGATTTCTAGTTTAGGAACACTTCCATTGGTGCATTAAAATGAACATGTGCTTGATTTTGTCTGACTGTGCTTGAAGGTGGTAGGTGATTATGCTCTCACCTTGTGAAAACTAGGTGATCAGAAAATTAGACCCACCTTATTTTTTGTCACCCTCACGACTTAATAATCGAAGTATCCTCTCCCCTTGCACTTTCGAGTGATCCTGGGTGTAAGAGAAATGGTTATTATTTCTAGAAATGGGCTTGCCTTAAGGGAAAAAGTACTCACCTTAAGGGACGACTCGACCGGTAATAGGCTAAAGCCAAACCACTTCCAGCCAGGATATAAAATGGGTGCTTGAGGAAAGTTCAAGTACCACGAGTGCGGATGTGTCACATGGACAGAGTAGTACTCCCATAAACCCTATTGAGCATAACCTCTTCAGGTTGGAGTGCCACCTAATTGGTGATTAATCTCTCACCCCATGTGTGGCCACTCGAACGGATGCCCTAACTAGACACCTTTTGTTTTAGAGGCCAACCATTTCTAGCCGTTGCTTGGTATAGTGGGGTGTAGTATCATGCCTAGGGTACTCCTCTTGACTCCCTTGGTAGAGATAGTAGTTCTTGGGAGTGATGACCCAAGAATCTAAAAGTTGGTGTGCTTGGGAGGAGGGAGATGGTATTGGCCAAACCATAAGAAGAGCAGTACCACAAGCTTCTAAGATTATCCGGCTCTCGAGAAGGAAGATTGTTTGCTTGAAATCCGAGGTATATGGGTGGGCTATACCAAGTATACAAACCCTTGGCCTATTAGGTTATTGCTCTGTCATGTATTGTTTCAATACAACAAAACATGGAATTAACTTGTTAAAGTGTTTTCTAGATTTTTCCAAACAATATACACAACATTCACAAATCACGGACACAAAACTTCGACCTTTCGGACTTTTTTCAATAAAACATCAAAACAACCAATCCGGCCTAGAGTCTTACGTAAAACCAAATCATGAAATTGCTCAAATCTCTCATTCCTTGTGCATTTTAGTTTGCATCTTACCATAGGGTCATCTTTGCAAATATTTAGCTTCATCCTTAGGCTTCACCATTTGCATTTTCGGTCATAAACCAAAAACTTAGGTCCTCATCTCATTTTGCATATTTTGGATTAGGACAACCTTACCTCACTTTGCAAAATCTTGACTTTCAAAATTAGGTTATCATTGGACTTAGACATCATTATCTCCTTTAGTCATTGTCCTTTTGTGAGATCCTTCTAACTCAAAAGTCTAGTTAGGAAGACTCACTTGTCATTTTGTCCTTGTCCTTTAGTCCTTCAAACAAGTCCTTTGATATTCCAAAATTGAGACATAGATAAAGCATAGGGTGGTTAGGAAACCTTCTTCCAAATCATTTTATACCTTTGCATTTGCATACCTTAGACATTCAAATCATTTTAGTCCTCACCTTGCATATCTTTAAAATCCAAAATATTGTCATCATAGTCCTCATTTGGCATCTAGACTTTGCATTGGTCATTTCCTTAACCAACATTTTCACATTAGTCCTCACTGTCACCTTGGCATTTGACATCCTTTCTTAACAATTTATCACCTTGCATTAGTCATTTTCCTTAGGCAAACGTCATTATCACCTTGCATTGACATCCTCCAAAAACACAAAAAAAAAATTAGTGTCATAACTTGTCATCTTAGTCTTCATTGTCCTTTGGCATTAGTCATTTTCTTTAGACAACATTTTCATATTGCATCCCTTATTGTCAAAAAATCCAAAAAACATAGTCTTGCATTGCCATCCTTTATCTAAAAAATCCAAAAACATAGTCTTGCATTATCATCTCCTTGCATTGCCATCCTTTATAAAAAAAAAAAAAACAAAAACATAGACTAGTGTCATACTTGCATTGTCATCATCTTCATTTGAGCAATCCCCTTTTATGGTTGAGACTAGGCTTTAAAGACAGAGAGAACAAATGAAAAACTTTGGACAAGATTTCAATCTCAACATTGATAATAACACTTATGACATGAACCAACATTGGAATTTTTCTGACCCATTTCACAACATGAACATGCAATCTTCCATGAACATGCCATTTTCATCACAAAATCCTTCTGAACCATTCATACAAAGAGACCAAAATGGACGAGCATATGTAGAAGACTTAAAAGCTGCAATGAAAAATCTTGATATAGCCTCCTTTGTAGAAAAATTAGTCTTATGTGACCGTCAAAGGTATCTATCCATGCTTTTGGACCAAGGGGCTAAGTTACCAGGGGGCTTTGACATAAATACTTTGGGACCTCCATCTGTCTACTCTCACCATCAACAGTCACTTAACATAAATCCTACCATTAATTCACAACAAACATCCACTTATCACCCTTATCCTAACCTTGAAAAGGGAAACCAACTGTCCACTAGTCCATTACGAGTCTCCACGTCATATTCTAGTCCTTCACCTACCAATCCCGTCCAAGTCTATATGCCTTATGAACCATCTACCAACTCGTGTCGAGTCTCCACATCATACCTTATTAATACAGTCCAAGTCCCCATGCCATATCCTAGTCCTTCACATACTAGTCCAGTCCAAGTCCCGATGTCCTATCCTAGTTCTTCATCCATTAATCCTTTTCAAGTCACTCCCTCACAAGCTGCATTTAGTCATGAAAATTCTATCATTCTACAAAGTCAAATCCCATTGTCTAAACTTGAGGATACATGTCAAAATGAAAGCTCAAAGCATGACATTATAACGTCACCTTCATGTCAAGAACAAGGTAGTCCATCCCATGACCTTATCTTAAAGTCCATTCAAGAAACCCTTCAAGATAACCATGACATCCAAAACACACCTATCCTTAACAAAAATTCCATCTCCGATTATATCATCCATGACAACCCCATCTTCAACCAAGACCCTATCTTTGACCAAGAAATCCAAAATGATCCACTCATCGACCTTTATGCCATTCATGACCAAACATCTGAGACTAATCCTACTCAAAATCCAAGCACATCCACTTCCAAAAATGAGACACTTGCCTCCATGAGACACATAGACGATATTCCTCCAAAAAAAGAATCTTCCACTAGGGACATGCTTGCACTTGATCAAGTTATAGCTGAAATCATTGGACTCTATGACACTAAACATAATGATGGGTTCGACATTGCCTTGGATGCACCAACAAAATCATCTGAACTTGACATGTCACAAGATCAGACCAAAGATATCAGTCAAAAATATGGCCAACAAGACAATGAAGCAAAGACACTTTATTAACTAGGGTCATCTACTCTTGTCAAAGCAGGATTTCTCACAGATGAGAACATTACAAGTGATAGTGCTCACATATACCATGATGGGTTAGCATCTTGCTTTCAAAACAATAAATACCCCATCGCAAACAGAATCTATCAGAGGATGCATTATCAAGGCAAAGGACTAGGCATACTCGAGCAAGGTATTCAAGAACCAATACAACTTCAGGAAAATTACAGACATCAAGGTCTTGGCTATTCTTCAGTTAGTAAATCAAATGATGTTAGTGGAACCTCCTCGATACTGGGGGCAACCTTGTCAGATACAAACGTCATAATAAAGTCTATGAGAAATCCTTGTCATAAGATTGTTGCCAACACCCCATCCACCCACACCATAAACCATCATTCTCAACATCTTAAACCTTCCCTTTGGAACCAACAAAAACAAAAGTCTTACAAAGTAAAAAATAAAATGTCAAAGGCCATCAAATCAAACAAAAAGACAAGTGGACAAATGAAATTAAAATGGATCCCAAAGAAAAGTGGATCAAACAAAGAAAATATGACAAAAGAAAAAGTTAATCAAAATGTGGAGCCACAAGACAAAAGGACTCCCACATATAACAAATGTCCACCTCCTTCAAAATGGTCATCAAACAAGGCATCTAAGAGTGTTGGTTCCAAACATCGTCCCAATCAAAATTTCAAAATTTGTCATCCACCATCCCAAGTTTGGAAAATAAAAAGTAATTCATCCAAATTTCCAAACAACCTTTCCACGTCTACCATCATTTGTCATAATCCTACATCTCATCTAAAGTCCAAAAATTCCACATCACAAATCTGTCACATCATGGCAGCAACTTTTTATCACAAGGACTTTCATGGCACTCTATTGCGATGTGCTTATTTTGATAAGGCCAACTCTAGTATCAGAAAGGATCACAATGACATTGATCAGTTGTATACAAGCGCTATGATCCTAACAAGACAACTTCTTCAGCAAGGTCATTATTGGCATATCATAGCACCAGTCTCTACATTGACACCGTCAGTGGAATCAAAACAGTCAGTGGTCATCTAAAGCATCCAGGCTATCCGCAAAATCAAAAATACAAAAGAATTGAAAAAATCAAAAAAATTGTCACCTTGATGAAAACCTGGCAAACAGGCGTCCATGTGACATCAAAAAAATAAAAGTCAAGAAAATAGTAAAGAGAAAAATTTCGTCCAATGGTGAAAACCTGGCAAACAGGCACCCTGGATAAGTACCATGATGAAAACCTGGCAAACAGGCGTCATGTGTAAAATAAATCATCTATGTGGACTTTTACACTTGGGGGCAAGTCATCTCATTTTCCCATGCTTTCCTCATGACATTTACACCCATCCATTTCATCCATATCATTCCCCCGCCCATTTTCCCAGCTACCTTGGTCTTGACATAAAATATGAAAACATAAATCATGCTTTGGGGAAAAATCTTGACATGTCAATCCTTTGGTCACAAACTATGCATGCAACATCATGTCATTGTCGTCATAACCTCATTATCCCTATGTGACATAGTCCTTGAAGATCATATGCCAATTCCTCTAGTCGCATGTCTCCTACCAAGGCCACCAATCAGTCTTTCATGTCTATCACTTATCTTGGTTTTCCCTTGTCAATTGTCTAAGGATACTCCATCATCCAATTTAGTCATGAACACAAGTCATTCTAATCATGTTATGCAACCTCCCATCAAACAATGTCCTCATTATCACTTGTCAATTGGTATTCAACTTGACTAGCGACACAATCATGTCTATCCTTGAAATCATTCACATGCATCATAAATATGTCAAAAATCCCTAAAAATCAGAAAATGTCCTGAAAAAAGACCTAAAAATCAGAAAATGTCCTAAAAAAAAAAAGACCAAAAACATCATAAAATGTCCTGGAAAAAAAAAGACCTAAACATCAAAAAAATGTCTTGAAGAAACAAAAAAATAAATAAATAATCAAATAACTCCCAAGAATCCCAAAACAGAGCCAACATTCATCACGTCGGTCATATAAGTCAAACATTGTTGCATCAGTCAAATAAGTTAGACATAGTGGCACTCAAACAAATTAGTCATTCAAAACATTGAAATTTAAATTGTGAACCAACAGACAACATAGTCCAATCAATCATCCAGTCAAAATCAACCAAATTGTCAAAACAATGTCAATCTTGTCACTCTTTGGTCCCCTCCAAGATGTGTCCTTCTTGGACTTGGACCTCGTCAAAACGTCATTTGCCTTTTTCAGGATGTGTCTTTCCTAACAATAGGCCCTGTCAAACTGTCAACACCGTGGAATTGGCAACTTGTCAAAACTGTCAAACTGTCAAAGTGACAAACTATCATGAAATTCGTCTTCGGAAAAACAAACATTGGCAAACACATTGAATTGCTCTTGATTTTTCTGGTCTATTTTGTCTTACCTTTTGTCTATTTTGTCTGATCTTTTTGTTATTTTGTCTTATGTTTTGTCGTTTTGTCTCTTGGTCATGTTACTAGCTACCTCGAGGATGTCCCTTGAAAGATTTAGAGGTGTGATGATGTCTCATGACCTCTTTCTTTTTTTTTGACCGCTGCCTATGGATTGTCTTGACAAAAAGACTGGGGCAACTTCGCCCTTAGTATGAGTTAGGACATTCCTTGTCTGTGACTGTCTGTTTTGCAAATGGTCACCTTGCACACCTTGGTCTATGTCATACCATGGTGTTTGTGGACCATTTGCGACATTTTGACGCCCAATGATGATAAATATAAAAATTAAGCAAGAAAGTTGGTTCCCTTATCATTTCTCGTCTAGCTTTCCATCTTCATCCTCCTTTCTCTTCCACGTTAATATCCATCCCCTTCCAAGCTAACAATTCTTCTATCTTTCATCCTCTAGTCTTATCATCCATTTCGAGAGCACGTTTGATTTCATCTGTCGAGGGGCATGCCTTTCTCTTACCATTCTTCCTCATCTTATTTTGCATTTGGGGCATACGACTTTGACTTATTTTTTGTCCGCGATCGTGGTATTATGACAAAGAGGGGGCAAATTTAGACACATAAAAATGTCCTAAGCCGAGTGTCATTTTTTCTTCATCCTGCGTCAACAGATGTAATTTTAGTTATTCAATTATGTTTGATTATATTCCTCCTATTAATTAAATAATTTTTTAATAATTATTTAATTAATTCACTCTAATATTTGTTCTATCGACCCGATTAAATAATTTTTTAATAATTATTGAATTAATTCACTTTCTAATATTTGTTCTATCTTGATTAAATAAACTAGTGTGTCACTAATTTCTTCCTCTTCTTCAATAGTTAAAATAGAATTATTATTTTGTCATCTTTCATCTATAGTTAAATAGTACCGTGGTATTAGTCTATTCATGGTCCTCCTAATTCTTCTACTTGGTTAAACTAATTATTAAAATTATTTAACAATCATCATCTAATTGCAGTCTTTCCATTTAATTAAATTGATTAATTTAATTAAATGCTCCTCTTTCATTTTTTTTTCAAATAAATAATTTGAATAAATATTTATTTTCCACTTGTCCATTTCCTCTATTTTCAAATAAATAATTTGAATAAATTATTTATTTTCCAATTCCATTTCCTCTATTTTCAAATAAATGAATTTGAATAAATTATTTATTTTTCAATTCAATCCATTTCCTCTATTTTCAAATAAATAATTTGGACCAATTATTTATTTTCCACTAATCCATTCCTCTATTTTTCAAATAAATGAATTTGAATAAATTATTTATTTTCATAATCCATTTCAACATTTTGAATAAATAATTTAAAATAAATTATTTATGCACCACTAGTCGAAGATCCCCTATCATAACATTCATTTCCTATCATAGCCTGCATGTCTGTCATGGCCTGCATGTCTTTGCATGTCTTCATGTCATGATTCCTCCAAGAATAACATATTCTTGGTGCATCAATTATGGACCGTTGATCTTGGAATCTTTCTAGAAGATTAATCTCAACCGTCCATTCGAATGGTTGTCTATAAAACAACCTTCCTCTCCCATTTTCAACTTAACAGCTATTCTTCTCCAACTTTCTTGCGCTACCATTTCGGGTCTTGCACAAGTATTTCCAACAAATCCTAAGGAAAAGTTGCATAACAAGAAAAGAAGGAGAGCAGTGATTCAAGTTCCAAGCATGGAAGTATTTTAATTTAATGTTTATTTTTCCTTATGCATGAATCCACTTTAGTGTCCACTTCCCTAGCACTTGTGTAGGCTCATTTTAGCCCTTGCATCAATAGTTTTCCCTTCTCGGGATGCTCAAGACCCCTTTTCAGTAGCTACCTTTGCACATCAGCTTTGTGTCAAACCTTGTGCTTTTCGTATTGTCATCGTTTTGTAGCGTGATGTGTCTAGACACTAACATGTTGCATGGACATCTGCGTGCCGCACTAGCATCCCATGATTTTTCAACATTCATACTATCATTTCTGAGCTTTTTTTCCACTTGTCAAATTGTTTTGTCAATGGTAATGGCTTGAGATGCCTTGTAACATCTCAAGAAGCTTCTTTTCCTCTCTCTCCTCTCTTTAAATGCTATCTTTCCAATTATATTGTTTCTAAGTTCTTCTGGACCTCTCTATCTTTGGCTCTAGCCTCTTCCTCTTCCATTTTTCTTGATATCTTTCTTACACGGCTCCATACAACTTGCTACAACAACACTCTCAAGATCTTCTAGTGCTCTTTGCAACTCCCTTGGCTCCTGCAAATCTATCTCTCTTATCTTGTGCTTGTGAGCATCCTAGGATTTCTTACATCCCTTATCTATTGCATCTCTATCTCATGATACAGGTTCTCCTTGAGCAAGGATTGCTTTTATCACTTCATATTTGCTTACTTTTCTCACTTTATCTATTTGGCTATTTGTGGAGGTGGGGACACCAAAATGGGGGTTTGACTTAGGCAAACCCCTATACAACCCCAACATTTTCTCCTAATCTTATCTATGCAGGTATTGGAGATATTTCCTTGTTGGAGGCTTCATTACTTGGGTGGTTGTAAGAGCTTTCTTTCTTATCTTTATCTTTATCATTTATACTTTACTTCAATTCTATTACTCTCTGTCATTTTCCTCATATTCCAAGAGTTCCTAGCATTCGGGGTAGAAGTAGACACTTTGTTTTTTTCTGTGATAAACTCAGTTTCTGGTTCGTATGAGATGCTAGTACACCTTTGGGACTCTAGCGTGTCGCGTTGTTGTCCATTTGTTGCATTGACATCCTTTGGCTAAAAACTTGCTAGCTTGTCCAGAAAAACTCTGTGGCATGCTCTTTCTGATTCTGAAACTCTTGCTTTGTTCCTTGAGATAGTTTAGGGTAGTTCACCCCTTGGGAATCTCTTGAGAATAAAGAGACTCATGAGTAGCGAATCCACCTTCTCTACAATAATCAATCCAAGGAACAATTTTTTTCTTCTCTAATCTTTATTGTGTCAAGTATTGCCTTATGATCAGAATTATGAACCTTCCACAATTTTTTGTTCAATGTGTTGGAGATTAGTGTTGGCATTGATTTCAAAGAGGAGACTGTTGCACCATTTTTTATTTAGTGTTGTCATTGATTTCAACCTCTAGTGTGGTTGTGATGAGAAGGTACTTTTGGTGTTGAGTAGGTGTTGCTAATGTAGCTGGTTCACTTGGTTTCCAAGTGATTTTGAGAAAATTTCAATAGAGAGTGTACAAGGTGATAGAGTTGTGTTTTGCATTGTGCACCACATTTCTTCATGGTTGAAGATGTTCTTGTGTAGTTTGGATGGGATTATTAGAGGTTTTAAGAGGTGTTATATCTAGAACTTTAGGTTCTGGATCATGTGGTGGTAGAAGATGTGTTTCACAATGTGTTGCTTGTGAAGAAGGTTGTCTGGGAGAAATGGAATTACTCCATATTTCTCTGCATTGAGGTTTCTTCTCTTATTTATTTGGGAACATGCTTATATTTCTTGCATCTACCTTTCCCTGGAGTGTTTGGTGTTCAATTGTTTTGCAAGGTTGGTTAGTGTGTTGTATGCTTGTGGCAATATGGTTGGTTGCACAAGATAATAGTATTCTCAATTTTAGGTGGTTGCAAGAGTGTTAATAAATATTCTAAGGGTGTTGGAATATTCTAGGATGTGTGATGTTTTTATGTAGTCCACAAGAATTTTCTAGACCTAGTGAACATGAATTGATTGTTTGGTAGCATTAATGCAGGTTTGGCTGACCTAGCATGTTAGTGTTACTTGTGGATATATTTCATGCATTGTGGAAGCATGGTGTAGCATGTTAGTGTAGATTTGGGTCCTGGTTAGCCTATGGTGTGGTCTGCCTTCACTTTGTAGAAGTGTTTGATACCAACCTATTTGTTGGTTGCACATTTGAGGTGCATACATTTCATTGAGGTTGACCTAGAGAGGGTTGTTTGAGGTTGTGGTTGATATATATTAAGGTTAATTGTTGGAGATGTGGGTGAAAAAGAGTGGTGTGTTGTGTGGTGTGAAAAATTGTAAGTGTGATCAAGTGTTGTGATATGAGTATGAGCTTAAATTCCTAAGGCTACTAGAAGTAGTGAGCGGAAGGTGTCTACATTTTCAGTATACCTAAAGTTGTTGGAGGGGTGAGATGAAGGTTGCAGATGGTGTAGGATTTTTGTGGTGCATCTTCATGTTTCTCTAAGGTAGTGAACCTCTTTGTAATAGTCTTCTTCTATTGTCTTCTATTGCAGATAGTGAGTCCTTTGGGCAATCATCCATTCTTTTCTTCTGGGAAGTGATCCCTTCCAACAATGAGCCTTTTGTAATCGGTGTTATTCAAATATATGTGAGCTAATCCTCACTATGGTTTTTCTTTGATTAGGGTTTTCCATATAAATTTGGTGTTCTACGGTGTATGGTTGTGAATGTGTTTACATTCATGTTGTTGCATAATAAGGGTTTAAAGGTTAATGAGGGTTTGAAGGTTTTAATGTATAACTGATTCACCCCCTCTCTCATTTATCTTGTGTGTCTAGCACAATGTTCTACCCCCATATTTGATCAAATGATCATTGGATACCACAACAAGGTTTGAGTAATGAAGAATCTTCCAATGCATGTCAAAGTCCTCAAATATCCAGACATCACACTTCTTAATTAGGTACCTTTTAAGCCATGTTCTAGTAACAACCACTGACCATGTAGGTTATTTGATGTTTTCTCCATCTATAACTGGGGCCTCCAATTTCTTTTTAGCCTCAACATAATGAAACAAGTAATAATTTGTTCCCTCTTCATATTCTTAAAATACAATAATTGCATAAACATTCCCTAGATTGATATGCGAATCCAATTAGATGAATTTAGTCAACATTATAAAAAGACTACAAAGTAAGATAAAATTAAGAATTTCATAAACTATGCAAGTAGATATATTACCTAGTTGAACTAGATCTGATATGTGATCAAAATCAGCCTGATGATTCCATCTATGGAATTTCTAGTGTTTTCAGGAGTTGATATGTCTCAAGTAGTCTTAGACTTTGTAAGAACCATTCATCAACCCACTCCTTTGATTCACACTCATTCCAAGGTT
This sequence comes from Sequoia sempervirens, assembly GCA_007258455.2. Classification (NCBI taxonomy): domain Eukaryota; kingdom Viridiplantae; phylum Streptophyta; class Pinopsida; order Cupressales; family Cupressaceae; genus Sequoia; species Sequoia sempervirens. Next base: position 645,378,571 of record VDFB02058242.1, on the reverse strand, counting down.
GATATTTACAAGAACAAAAACATACCATCTTTCATGTATGAATACTCCATGAACCTACATTAGAGCTTATAAAAGAGTGTAACTCACTTGACCCTATCAATGTACAACAATCTTCATATTTTGAAATGTTAGTATCATCTATCAACCAAAAAAATATACAAAGTGAAGCTTTACTTTCATTATCTAGACCCATTCTAGCATTACACCACTCGACAATAGAATTGACATCTATGAAATTTACATTGTCTTTATACTTTAACTCTTCTTGTTTTATGGCTATTTTGATACATGCTCCTGCAACATCATTCCCCCTTTCCATGCTCAACCTCATAAAAATTTCACATATGTTGAACACCTATAATATTATGCACCTTTCTAAACCAATAGAGCATTCCCGATTTCTTGAATTGTGATGCACAATTATCTGACCATATGTATGTTGATGGAATGATATGCCCCTTATATCTAAATCATGGTAGAAAACCTGAAACCAACCTTGCACGAACTCTGTAGAATATGTGCAATCATCACTGATATAAAAATGATACTCCCTTACAATCTTTATGTCATCCTCTATACTATCACCCGCATGAATGAATGTTATATGCATAAATATAGCAACCTATGTGGAATTGTAATATTGTGATTGCACCTCACATTGTGGTTGTGGAGTGTAATTCTCTACAAATTTGACAACTGAAATAATGGTATCAAGTGGAAATGTGTCCTTGCATAACTTGAATTGCAAGACCAACCATTGGGCTCTATGAGTATGCCTTGCACACTCATGCACTATAGTATCTTGAAATATAGACATAAATTGATACACTAGAATATTTTCAATAACCAAATCACACATTTTTTCTTCTTTACCATATTTTATATTGTAGGCTATTTTTTTATACTTGTCGAATTCTACTAGTCTGTTTCTAATCGCATGTGTACTTTCCATCACAAATAGGAAAACATTCTGAACTGCCACAATGCTGACATGTGTCATCCAAGTATCTTGTAGAATAATTGGCCATCTGCTCTTTCACATAAAATTGTTGATATGAAATCTCTTGAATATGTAGGTGGGGCATTTATGTCACAGTCCTACAAAACATTGCTAGTATGCAAATCTAAACATATTTATTGATAAACATCATAATGGCTAGAAAACTCAATATGAACTTTACAACAAGTAGTGTGTGTGTGTGTGTGATTTATTTTCATATATAAAGGATTTATAATTTTAATAAATATTTGATAGATTTTAACTTAAGGATACATCTCTAGATATTTAGCAAAAAATGTGTTTGATTCATATCCAAAAAATGTTTTAGATGTGGCTCAAGGTTTCATCTACCAATCCTCCTCCTTACCACATCTCGTTGATTGGGAGATACCCTTTTGTTATTCTTCCAAAATTCATCAATTATGGATCTCAAGGCTTCAAAAATTGGTTTATCTTTTCGTGGTAGTCTACTAGAGAATTCCCATAATTTATTGTTATTTGTGTCCTCAACTCTTTGATGTCTTCCAATGTCTATCAACAAAGTTTTTCTATTTATTTTGAATGCTTGATTTATCTTTCTAATGAGACAATCTTTCTTGGTTTGATTATTGAAATCATAAAAAAAAGGAATCCTAAGTTTAATATGTCAAATCTAGGATCAACTAGCTTCCTTTTTCACAATTTCATTAGAATGTAGATCAACAAGGTGAATAGATTGACTTTCAACCATGTAGGTGAGACAATCAAACCTAGATCTACATCCTTGGGGCCTTGAAAATGTATGGGAAATGGTTTGGAATGATTAACCTAATTAAACTATATGACCTAATTTGACAAATGAAATATTCCAGAAACACACTAACTGAAACATTGAATTGCAGGCATATCTAAGAAGTACTACAGATTGTGCACCTGTCATAAAAAGTTGGATATGGCATATAGAGGAGGAATCATATTCCTAGGGTTGTATGGGTCCTTGATAGGGGGTCTTGAAACTAATTTTTCAATCCTCTAATGTTGGATCTGACCTTCTATTTCTCAATTACAGAGTTGTTAGAATATCGTCAGATAATTGTGTAGTTGAGTTTTTGTGTCTTAACAACTTATGGGGCTTTGAATGTAAAAATGGACAAATTTTCTTCAATCCTTATCCAATCCTCTTCAAACCTATAACCTTCACACTCAAAGAGAGAAAATTTTGGGCCATTTAGGGGCTTGCCTCAGTCAAACCTTGTGTAAGTGTTTCCACTTCCATAATGGCAATGCCAATGATAGTAATGATAATTGAAAGGAAGGAATGATAGAATTACAAAATGATACAAATCACCACCCTTCAATGGCTTCCTTCAAGGACTGAAGTCATGAACATCACCTCAAGGATTTGGATCTTGCTTGCTTGAATGCTTGAATTCTTTGGAGACCTACAAAAATGTTAGCCTTAACAAGACAATGATAACATGAACACACATAAAATTTGACATGATCTTGAATTGTCGTTATAATTCTCTAAAATGTTTCTCTTGACTTTCTCTTGACAATAGTATTTGATCAATAGTCTACTTAGTGATAGATATCTTTCAAATAATAAAATAACTAGGTATTTATATGTAATTTTTCTAATTTCTCAAAAAAATAGATTCCAAAAGCCAACACCTGATATTTGAATTTTGAATATTAAAACACCCCCAAAAACATATTAAAAATTGGTCCCCGGCAAGATAGGGGGACCGATATGCCCATGGACATATGGATCATGTCCCTATCTCCCAGGACTTTGAATGTAAGGATCAAACCATTAATTTCCTGCATTTATTCAATTCTTGCAATCCTTTCAAAAATGGTAAAAATAGGCTTTGGAATACATAATTTAGAAAATTAGGGACCCAATTAGGCTTATCAATTTATGGGGGAGGGGGAACATAGTGTGAAATTATTAAGGGTGACAATTTTTGACACTAAAATTACTTACTATTGATGTAATGATATGTCATGTGACATTATTATCATTGGTGTTTGAGGTGGTACCCACACTCTTATATGCACTCATTAGATTCTTGACAATAGATTTGTCACTTGAAGCTTCCGATGTTCTTAGAAGAAGAAACTTCATAATGGACCTATATTTTAGATTTCTCATCATTTCAACAAATAGTTGAAATCTTTTGGTTTCATTTAATTTTTCAAAAATAATCTCCAAATCTTATTAGCATATCTTCTACAAGTATTTTTTGGAATCTTATTAACCATCAACTACAAAATATTCTCACCAATATCAATCAAAAACTTGGTCTTTCTATGCAAAACTCTAGGAGGTGTTCTCAAAGGTAAATTATCCTCAACATTAGGAATTTCATTAATATTTAAATGAGACGGGATATATGGCATACCTTCAATCAAAGATGAAATAGATGATGTACCTTGAATTTGACATGGGAAAGATGGTGTAACTCCATCCTCACATGTGAGTGATGATGTACTTTCAATTTGAGATGTGGTAGATGGCATGCCTCCATCTTGACTTGTGATAGATGACATGTCTCCAACTATAGGTTTCAAAATTCTCATTGCATGAAGGTTTTGCATCTGTTTCCTTTGTGTTGATAAATTCCATATCTCTCTTACATACAGTGGATGGTTCATGTTCCTCTTGAATTTGCATGTCTTCTTCTATGGTGTTCAATTTCCCACTTTCATTAGGTTGCCTCATTCCTTCTCTTTTCTTTGCATTCTTAGCTTCATGCTCATCTGGCATTAGACTATTTGATCATTTCCTCAACATGATGAAGAATTATATCTATACCATGAAAAAGAGATAAAGATTAGTTCCATCATGGTACTATAGAGTAAATAAATCTCTTACACAAATATGAAATTAGTCATAAAATTAGGATGTACAATCTCATACACAAATCTAAAAGAAATAATATAATTATGTTGTATAATATCTATAAGATGGTAGTGATGATCTCTATGTTGAAATATGACTGTAGACACATAAAAAGTCTTGATTCATACTATGCATCCGATTCTGATCAACTAACATTGTTTCTTCCTAAATCATCTCAAATTGATCAATTAATTGAATAATCAACATCATTTAATTAAAATCAACAAATTCAACATTAATCAAATAATTAAATTTATTGATTAATTCACCCTTCTTCTAACTAGTTATGCATCATATTTAATTAAACCAAATCATTTAATTAAATCCTCTCTTTTAATCCTCCTATTTGATTAAAATCAATTAAATCAAATTTCACATCTCCTAATTCACTCCAATTAATTAATTTTGGATTAATTAATCCTAAATCAGCTTTCTAATCATCATTATCAATTCCTCCAACTTTTGACTCCTCAAGAGTTAAATCAACCCATGGTCAACTAACCAAGTTGCATATGAAAATAATTTCAATTAATTGTTTAATTCATCTATTTTCCCTCACCAAAGAATATTCCTCTTAGCAACCTCTCATTCAATTTCTCTCCAAAGGTTTTCAAAAATATATCATATCCTCTTACATTTGCAATAAATTCTCTTACAACCTTTCAAATCCTCTTGCATCCTCTCAAATCTCATTCAATTCCTCTTACACCATTTCAAATTATCAACCAACAACATTTACTTCTCTTCCATCCTCCTCCACTCACACATTTCACAAAATGTGCTCCAACTTCCTCCAATAGAATTGTGACACTTGGTACATTCTCATTGGCTCTCAATTTATCCCACATTCATCAAATCCTCTCATTATTATTTACTTGGCTTCTATAAATAGAGGAATCCTTTTCATAATATGGATCCACAACTTCATGCATTTCCATTATAGTCATTTAAGTCCATAGCTTTTCATCATTTTCAAGCATTGTAGCTAGATTATAATCAATTTCACTCTTGGATCATCAAAAAATAATCAAGCTTATCAAAGGGATTGGGAAAGGGCTTCTTCCCACATAAAAGGAGCACCACTCCCCTTATGGGATGGAGGTTTAGCTAGTTCAATTTGAGTTACATGTTATCTTTCATTAGTTTCTTGTTATTTTCATGTTTTCTCTTGAATTTGGCTAAAGGATCTCATAGGGAACATTAGATTTGATTTTATAACATGTTTGACACTTTTTTTGTGATCTCTTGTTAGTTTTTGCAAGTTTGGTGTTCACATTTTGGTGCTAGAGGGAGGGGTGATCAACTTAACATGTTTAATTTCACTTGATTTTCTCATTTTTTGTACGTACAGGAATGTGACGCCACCTTTCTACAAATGCGACATTGCAGAGCGCTTCTTTTGACATACAACATTGCATTCGTCATGTCGCACCACATATGCACACCTCTATCATGCTGATTTTAATTTAATGCCCCATATGTATTCTCTATTTTCTATCTTACATTCTTGCTGCAAAGCACCACATTTGTGATAGTGCCACATTCACGCTCTTTGTTTCTACAGAGTGCCACTTTTGTAGTCACCAAAGAACCGCATTTTTTTTTCAACGCCACATTTGAAAATTCCATAGTGTTGCATTTGCAGTCCAATGTCACATTTGCAAGAAGCAGGGGAGGATCAAAATTTGAAGTCTTAAAAGCATTTTTGAATGCTCTTTGTGATAATCTTGGGCTTTAATTTCTGCAATTCTTTTCCTAGGACCAACTAGATTCAATTTGGACTTAAAACTAGCCTACAACCCAAGCTTTATCAAGTTGGTTAAAATTGAATCTTAGATACTTACTAGCATTTGGATTTTTTGTCTAAAATTGAACAATCAACTTTCACCCTCAAATTTGGTGCTATAAAAAGAACTCATTTATTACCTTTGAGAACTAAAAAGAATTTTTGTTTGCTTTGTTTTGTAAACTTCTTTACAAAATCTTGTCATTCCAATGTGTATGCACTTCTCTTGCGCTTTACAATGATCTTGAGAATCAAAAGAATTTTAGTGACATTAGGTTGTCTAAAAGATTGCCTCCACATTTCAAATTTGGGTTTTTAAAATTGAACAAATCTTGCTAGTGTGAGAAAAGGAATAGTGTGTGTTCTCTCTTTGTTCACGCAAACAAAGATTGATCAAACTACAGATGTAATTACTTGCTATTTTTCACCTTTAGAGGGGCCTACCTAAGACCAATTCAAAGGTGAATCCAATTGGTTTTTCACTCGGGCTGGTATATAAATGGATGAGACTAAATTGTCAAGTCCCCATGGTATGTAGGCCTTAGCGGTACAATGTCTTTCAAAATGGGGTACTACTGTAAAAAGTATAAGTGCCCCTAGTAGGATTGATTAAAGCCTTTAGTGGCTTTTTGGATGCTCACAAGGTGCCATTTCCTCGATCACCCTGACTAAGAACCAATTTTTTTAGAATCCAAAATCCTTACTATTTGTTGGTTCAAGAATGATTGTTCTAAATCCGTCCCACATACTTGCGGTTTTGAGTAGAGATGAAAAGTTTGTCATGGGAGATTCATGAGAACTTGAAGCTTGGCTGACCCATAGAAGTGAGTGTCATGGAGGGGAGCTAGTGTGGTCAAGCTTCTAATCATCCACTCTAAATAAGCACAACTAGAGAAATCCAAGTGGGAATTCAACAAATATAGCCATTTCTATCCTAGGGTTGTATAATCTGTGAGTCAATTAAACACTTTGTTTGGATCCAATATTTTGAAAACCAACATTCAACAAGGTCATCAAATTTTAAAACCTTTAGAAAGAGAAAATACCTTTGAAAATTCCAAGTATTACTACTTGTCCCTAAGGATTCTATCCTTAGAGGCTTCTAAATATTTGGGCCTATGTCTCAATTTTCTCTCTCTAAATTCAACATTAGGGAACTATTTCCTTGATATATTGATTTCCACATAATTGACCTTGTGGGATGAAAAGAAATTGAGACATTGACATTCAATTTGAAAATCTAAGCAAGAAAGTGTTTGTGGTAAAAAGAATCCATTAAGCAAAGATAAAGGACAAATTGAACCCCACACATGTGTTTGTTCAAATGATTTCCCGCAAGATCAAAGTCCCAAAACCAAAGTCCATCAATCATCACAAACATCTTAGTCCAAGAAATCTCAAGAAATTTTAGTCTATGCTTTATCAAGTTAGAGAAATATTGGTCTATAACTTTTACAAACGTGCATCAAAGGACAACCCAAACTTGTACCTATTTTATTATTGTCAAAATCAATCTCTCTTCCAATGTTTTGAGTATCTCACTTAGTAGGGTTGAAAGTTCTTAGAAGTATAGCATGTTCTTCAATATCGATGTCTTGTAAACAAAAGTATTTCTAGGTTCACTTAGGATCAAAATCAACACTTTCATCCAACCCCAAAACATCAATCAAAACCCATCTCACAAACAACTCTTGGAATCTTCGAAAAAATTCTTCATGCTGGATTTTTGGAAAATCCTTAAAATCAAAATAAAAAATCATCTTGTTTGATTAAGTGTGTGTGGATGAATTCTTCTTCATACACTTAGTTAAATTATCATCCTTTTGGACAAGTTTATTCCAAGATAACATCCAACATCTTGGGGTTTATGAGTTCATTATCCAAAATCCAAATCAAATCCAAAGTCAACAAATCCAAAAATTCCTAAAGTCTAGTATCCCTCCAAGGTTTCTTAAAGAGTTCAATCATTCACATAATCCATCTTTAATTTATCTCATTACCACCATTTGATCCTTAACATCTTAGATTTTCTTTTTTGTACCTAAAGTTTAGACCAACCTAAGGAGTTATAGGTTTACCTCCCATATTCCTAAAATTTGATCCTTATTTCATGGTCCAAACTAGATCTCAACACAAGAAAAACATGGAAGCTAACAAAGAAACATCCATTTCAAGTGACTTGAGTCAAATTTCACTTGAAATCAACCCCATCAGATCTAACAATCTCCCACTCAACCTTCCTCAACTACCACAAGATCTTCAAGAGGGAGGTTTCCAAGTGGAGGATGTCACCAACAATGTCCTAGGAATGAATCAAGACCAAATCATGGAGATAGTCCAAAATCCTAATGAACACAAAATTGTCAACACAATGATGAGACTTAATCCTTCACAATATATGTTAGCATTAACAAAGGAAGGGGCTAAACTCCCTTCTAATTATGACATGAGCACTATTGTGGAGAAACCTCTTGGGACTATGCCACCAGTATCATTCACACCTTCTTTCCAAAACATCATCCAACCCATCATACAACCAGCATCATCTCATGCTCCGATTCAACCTATGGTTACCAAGGGAAGTTCATTGCTTCACGCTCTTCAAACACATCCACTTGTAAATAACCAAGAATTGGATGCAAAAACCATCTAGGGTCTACCAAATACTGTTCCTCAAGATTGAAAGCATCCATATGTCCCACTCATCTTTAATGACACCAACAATCCATCTACCTTCACCGCATCACCAACATATTCTCTTAACACACAAGTCTCTCTCCCTATGACTTCACAAGGACAAGTGGTTCTATTTGGACAAGGGGGAATCTTTGATCCCTCATCATCACTTTCTCAAGGAAACACAACACCCATCTTCCCACTATTTCCCCCTCTACCATCAACATCTACACCAATCCTTGGTTTGGGGAAACCCCCTTTACCAATCATCAATCAACCAAATCAAAACAATCCTTGGATCATGAATCAAATCAACATACCAAGTCCTCCAAGCATGCCACCAATATCACAACAATAGGTGGCACCAATCCAAACAACACAATCAATCACTACACCATCTATAACAACTCAAAATGTGGTCTCCCAAGGACCTAGCATATCAACTACACCATCCATCACACAACCTATTATCATCAATCAAACAACACCTCAACAGCAACCTCAAAAAATCCTCATCACAACATCTTACACCATGATGAATCCTCCACCTCCACCACCAAATCTAAATGTGGAAAATCAATACAGCATCACACTGCAAGTAGCTCAACAAGCTGCTCAAAAGGAACAAGCACACAAGCTTCTCAAGCGCAAGCTCAAGCTTTATTGCAACAACAACCTGCCCAAGTTTCCCAATAAGCTCAAGCTCATGCACAAGCTTAATATCAAGCACAAAAATCTCAAGCACAAGATTTGTTATAGCAAACATCTTATTAGCAAGCTTTGAAACAATACCAAGCACAACAAGTAGCTTAGTTACAAGCCCAACAACAAACATTATTGGCACAACAGTAGCAAGACCAACAAAAAGCATTGTTGGCACAATAGCAGCAAGACTAACAACAAGCATTATTGGCACATCAACAATTACAAGCATACCAACAAGCATTGGTGGCACAAAAAAACTTGTAGCAGCCTCCCACAAACACACAAAATAACCCACCCATCACTCAAACAATCAAACCACCCCAAAACACATTCATCCCACCACCCAATCTGAAAAAAATGATGTGTCTACACAAATCAAATTACTCTCACAACAGGTGCTAGACCTACTATTTGTAAAAAACACAAAAAACACAAGGGAATTTGTGCCCTTATCCATTTGACAGAAGCATTACGATGGTTCCATTCCCACAAGGGTTCAAGATACCAAAATTTGATAAATACCATGGAACCGAAAATCCTAAAGATCACCTTAGGGAATTCCATGTACACCATATGGAAGTTTCCTATGATGACTCATATCTAATGCGGCTCTTCCCTCAAAGTTCGGTTGGCCTAGCAATGGAATGTTTCTCCCATCTTCCTCTTGGAATCAAAATATTCCAAGAAATTGTGGACTTGTTCATACATAACTATTCATTCAATATAGGCATGGATGTGACTCTAGAAGAACTATTCACTTTAAAACAAGCCAAGGGGGAAACATTTGCATCCTTCTTGCAATGATGGCGTACCAAGGCCAACAAGAGCAAGTGGGCTATGCCAGAAGAACAAAAAATTGGTACCATCATCGCCAATATTGAAGGGACCTTGTCCTTCCATATGAAAATGCAATGCATCACAACATATGACCAATTGATCCCCAAGGTGCTCAACATCGAAAGATCCCTTATTGCACAAGAGGGCACACCCACTTATCAAGACAATCATCCATCAACCAATTACAATGAAAAACCTCACACATGGACAAATAAAAAGAATTTTACTAACAATGGTTTGGTTGATGCCAAAGTTATTATCAGGGCCCCAAGGAAAAACACATAATCATATTAACAACTACAAGTCAACAACAAAAACAACACACAAGCCAACACATCATCACAACAACCCAACAATCAAGTAGTCAATAACCTAAATAATCAAGGGGGACCACCTCCAAGGAACAGTTTTCCCCTTAAAATAAAATGTACGACACTTGGGGATCCAATTGAGTCTATCCTGCAACAATTGGTATAGGAAACACTTATCAAGATCCCTATTTATGACAATTATCAAGAGCCTCAAGTTAAACCACCATGGTATAATGAGAAACATCTCTGTGATTTTCACAAGATTAAGGGACACATGATGGCTAGCTACATGCGACTTAAAAATCTGATTCAGGACCTCATTGATGACAAAACCATAACGATTGAACAACCCATAGGAAATCAAGATCTCAAAATATACACAAATCTGATGCCAAATCACAACAAGGGAAACAACAATGGTAAGGAAAAGTATACTAATGTGAACCATGTTTACGACCATGTTGTTGCATCCTTAGATGAGTTGGTCACCATTGTTAACATCAAAGGATCCAAAGTTGATTGTGGAGTCACCACACGTGGTGGCAGAATTACCATTTCCAGCCAATCCCAACCACCAAAGGCACCCACCACCAATCCAAAGTTGATCCCCAGTGGTTATAATATCCTGGATCAATTGAAAATAACCCTCACCTAGATATCTATCATGGAGTTACTGAAAATATCACCAACACATAGGGAAATCCTAGAAAAAGCATTGGCTTCATCCACTAACCCCATGGATCTTGATGTAGATCAGTTCCAAGCTATGGTCGGACATATCACCACACCACATCTCCTAAGATTTTTTGATTAGTACTTCCCAACTCAACCATCTCATAATCGCGCATTCCATCTTGAAGTCTTAGTCCATAAGAAAAAATTCAAATGAGTCTTGGTGGATGGAGGTGTAGGTATAAATATTTGTATTCTCAAGCTAATAAAGAATCTAGGATTCTTTGAAGATGTCATTGAAAAAGGTAAGGGTATTACTATCAGGGCATATGATGATCAAGAAAGAGTGTCTCAAGGCACCATTCAACTCCCTATTCAAGTAGGGCCAACGATCATGGAAACTACATTCCAAGTCCTTGATCTTGAACTACCTTACAATATCCTCCTAGGGTGCCCATGGATCCATGGGATGCAGGCTTTCACATCCACCATCCATCAATGTGTCAAGTTTCCTTATCATAATCAAGAGGTCACAGTCCATGGAGATCCTGAGCCATTCTATTATTGCAATAATCTGGAAGCAAAGTACTACAAGATCCCTCAAGTCCTAAAGAATGATGAGGGACCCACATCTCCATACATAGACCCATCTACCCTCACCTCCACTTCTAATACAAAGACACCCTCCATTCCAGACATCTTTGATATTAAATTCATTATCCAAGATAATGGGTGTGGGGACTACAAAATGAAAAAGAGTTCCTTCGTAATAGGAGAGTTACCTCAATCTCCTTGATCTCATGGGCAACCCCAACTAATTGACACACCATCTCAAACCTTTAAAGTAGACCCCTCCAGATTCAAAAGGTGGGGAGACCTAAGTTAGGAAGTGGTAGACAAAGGGTATATATCAAGCTTATTGTATCATGATGAAAGGCCTGTACCTAATCTTCCCATGGACAATGACAACAAGGGACTACAATTAATGCAAGGATGGGGCTATAACAAAAATGAAAATCTTGGGAAAAATGATAATGGCCTTTTAGAACCCATTATTCCTGAGAAGCATATGAAGAATATTGGCCTTGGATGTACCCCTCTGAAGCTAACCATACATGGAAAAGGTTCCCCAGTTCAAAAAGTCAAAGCTCCTCTTCAGTTACCAGTATCCATAGGGCTACCTCTAGATAACTTTACCTTTGATATAATCGATGTATGTGATGAGAACCCTATCACTGACCTACCCATGTTAATTGAGGATTCCTCTCTTTTCATGATCAATACCAAATATTTTGAACCAAGTAACCAGACCAATGAGTTAAAACTTGTCTAGCCCCAACTCATTGATTATGACCAACGAGGACCACCAATCTTAGATGCATTCAAAAATAATGAGGCTCTCTCAGGATTCAAGATTGTGGGATACTCTACCATGTGGAGATCATAAAGGTATATTTTATATTGAGCTAGACACACATGCATACTATGGGGAAATGATTGAATCCTTCAGTCACAAAATTGAAAATTTAAGAGTAATATCTAGATATTTAAGTGAAAACCACACTGTGGCACTCTCTGACCCAAAAATAAAATAAAAAAGGACATATCCAATGGTGAAAACCTCATTGAGGTTCCAAAGGATGAGGGATTAAATCTTCCCCTTAGTTCTATTCATCAAGAAAAATCAGTAATCTTGGCAGATAAATGCAATTCGGTCAACCTAGGAACTAAAGAAACACCACATATCACCTTCTATGTAGAATCACTTTTGATAGAAGAACAAGAACTTCTAGCTACATTTCTGAGAGAAAGAAAGGTAAAATTTGCATGGACCTATGCTGACATGCCTGGTCTTGATCTAGAGGTTGTGGTTCATCATCTAGCCATCTATCTAGAGGTGAAACCAGTAGGACAAAAGATGAGAAAGATGCATCCACATATAGCATTACTGGTCAAACTTGAATTACAAAAGCTCCTTGACATCGACTTCATATAGTGAATTGATTATCTATAATGGGTTTCTAATCTTGTACATGTTTCTAAGCCCACTGGGGGCAGCTACATCTGCACTGACTTCAGGGACCTAAACAAAGCATGCCCTAAGGATGATTTTCCTCTCCCAAATATAGACATGATTTTGGATATGATGACAAGGCATAAAATGCTATCACTGATGGACATATTTTCAGGGTGCAATCAGATCATGATAGCTAAGGATGACCAACACAAGACAACTTTCACCTACCCATGGGGAACTTACTACTAGAACATGATGCCATTTGGGTTGAAAAGCATTGGGGCTACATACCAAAGAGCTATATTGTTAATATTCCATGACATGATTCACAAAACTATGGAAGAATATGTGGATGACGTATTAGACAAATAAAGTAAGCATCAAGATCACATAGTGGCACTAAAATCCATCTTTCACAGGCTAGAAGAGTACAAGGTTAGGCTCAATCCTAAGAAGTGTGTCTTTGGTGTACAATCAAGAAAGCTCCTTGAGTATATTGTATCTATGAGGGGAATTGAGATAGACCTTGTTGGCCTCCAACAATGATTCAACAACTAAGCCCTTATAGTTGTGATTCAGAGATTGGACATCTAAACTGAATAGCTATTTCAATCATCATGAAGGTGCATTTAACTTGTCAACCTAGAGACGTAAACTTGAAATGGGTTAGCACAATATGTGCACTAGAAATCCAAAGTAGCCATTTTCATTCTACAGCTAAGAAAGACACAATGCTGAAAGTAAATTGCTTGGAAAGGAATAACACAAATGTTGAACATCAACAAACAACTATACTAAGCTGAAATGCATGAAAAAAATGAAAATCTAAGCAAACAAACAGGAAACTACTTTGTATGCTTTGGCTACAGGAACAATCACAGAATGGAATTCTAGTGGTTGCAGGAATAGTCAGTGCCAGATTCTTAACTAATTACTGAACAAAAAGTAATAACTAAACTAAAGGATGGAATGATCACCAAGTGGGCCCCCTTGGATGAGTATCCTCTAAAACTAATGTAAAATCAGATGCTCAAACTTATAACTTCATTTTATTCATTGGAAAACATGAGTACAATAGAGCAGTGTAACTGTATTACTGAAAAACTAAGAATGCAAGTACATCATTAGATCGTGCCACCCCTTGGGAAGGGGCATCCGACTCTTATTTATACTACTAACTAAGCAAGGTGGTCAACTCCACAAATTGGGAGGACACCATTTTAGGGAAAGTGGAGAGGTGGTTACACATGCATTGAATTTGGTCAGACATATTTGTCTTAACATAGATTTAGCACAGTAGTAATTCTTGCATTTGCTCAACAACAATAAAGACCATTTACAAGGCGGTTACAATTCAATTTTCATAAGGAATCTCTCATCGTTGACCTCCATTGACCTTTGAATGATTCCCTTGTTTAACGTTATGGTGAATGACCAACTGGAAAAATATTCTCAATTTAGTGGCCTCTAATCATATTTGCATGGAAATATTAGTACACACAATAATTGCATATTTGTAACTATCTTAAAGAACATTTATTAATCCACATGGAGAATTAACATAGATAGTCCATATAACATGTCAATGTCATTAAAGATTTGCATAAATAATATTAGGCCCAATGTTTATGGTTTTGAGGAAATATCAACATTCAAACATCAAGGTCCATGACAACTTTAGCAAATAGATCATAAATTCTACCAAAATTAAACCATAAACTAGACTCGTCACTCCCCCCAACCTAAGGTTTTGTTGGTCCTCTAGTGGGGGAAGGGTTTTTCTTCTACTTAGTCAATGCCTTGAAATTTACAACCATCAACTATCCTACATCAGTGCTTGTTGTGCATGAATTAGGATCCCAATAGAACCCTTGATGTCTATCTAATATGTTACATCTATGTCTCTCTGCAACAATATCATAGTGGTATTAAAATTTGGTATGGGCCACATCAGGATGGGTGGCTAAAATTTTAGTGAAAGCAAAAATTGTCCCTTTTTCCTTCCAATCTATATATATATCTGTCAATTCTTTTAAGTTTTGCAACATAATTCTGTATAGAGTGGGGCTGAGCTTGTTTTAGCTCATCAGTTAGGCTATTCCATCTTTGTGATAGGTATCCCTTCACAGTTTCCTCTTTTTCTTTTTCCACCACCTCTTATTCAATGTAAACTGCTTGTATCCAAGGCATGATCCTATTACCATAGCTAGGTCTTAAAATAACTATGTTCCAAACCCTATAAATGTCCCTTGGGTTTCTTGATTCAGCCCTGATGGGTAGAGGGATGTTGGATTCTGTTTGCCTATAAGCCCTATATTTTTTTCCCCAACTAATCTCATTTTGTACCGAGGACATAAATTCCCTTAATTGGACATCCCCAACATACAGTAGTGGATTCCAATCATGGTCTTGAGTCATAGCATAATTATGCAAATAGAATTCACACAACAAATTCTTCATCTCAGGGGAAGCAATCCGATAAGCATTGAAAAATTCAATAGCAGTCTCAATGGAAGGATTCAAACCTGAGACAATCCTAGCCAGATTAAAAGAAAGGTATTTCTCCTTCAAATGCAGAGCATAGACCCTTGGAGGGGTCTTACATTCTAAAATTTTATGTACCAAGGCTACAATATTGTCCACTTTTTCCTTTAAAGCAACAATTTCCTCATTCTTATCCTCAATCACTTCATCTCTCTTTTGAATTTCCTTCTTTAGCCTGCATTTCTCCTCTTCCAATTCCTCCTCAATCCTTTGTATCTCTTTCCATAAGTTTAGAATTGTTGTGTGTACTATAAAATCAAGGGGGTTATGTATTCCTACCAACATTTTTCCTTGCACTGATGCTTTCTCTCCATATAGTACCGGCTATAGGGATTCAGGTTGTTTAGTCAATTCTGGCTGCAGGGGTTTTGATTGTTTTCCCAATTTTGGCTATAGGGCCTCTTGTTCATATTCTTGCTCATGCTACAAGAACTCTTGCTGTAGGAACTCCTAATTTTCCTCATACCCTTGATTCTCAACTTGCTTTGCAATATCAACAAGATATGCCAGTGTTATGTTTGATGCTTTCTCAAATATGTCCTCTTCCTCGACATTCGCCTACCCCATTGGAGCGTATGTGTCCCCCTATGATGTTTCTCTAGGCTCAGGGCTTTCCTATGGAGGCATATCAAAGGCTGGCCCAGCTGGTCTTGATTTTTTGGGAGGGCTTTCACGTTTTTCTTTGGCTGTAGGATGAATAGTGTCAGCATTCTACTTCTTAAAGCTTGGTACTTCTTTTTCTGTCGGCTACTTTTTAGCTTTTCCTTTTCTTATTTTTTCTTCTCTCTTTTGTGCCCTAGTTCTCATTAGGATTCCAAAGGAACATCATCATCAAAATCTAGAGAGGAATTTTCTTTGTCTGAGTGCTTTGTCTCAGAAGAACTAATCACTATGGTTTGTTTTGTTGCATGAGGGTTTACACTAGGGCTTGTGCCAAAGGTTGAAGCACCAAGAGTGGCTTCAACCATGCTCAATCTCCTGCTAGACCTATGAGGTTGAGGTAAAATCGTAGGTCACAAATGCTCTGGTCTAATTTCATCAGTATTTACGAATTCTTCCCAAGTCATCTCAAACACATCATGTAGAGACTTCTCAACTAACAATTTGATCAAACAATGGTGGGAAATGGAATTGTCCCTACCTTTTTGAGTCTCAACTACCATGATTGAAAGAAGGTGGTATAACACATTTGACACATTCATCCTCCTCCCGTGCCTCATGTGATTCAAGAGTTTGAAGTACATGGAATGTAGATTCAACTGGTGACCTTCATAGGTGATATATTTTATAACATAAACAACTATTTTCTTCAATGGCTCGGGCAGCGAGGTTCTCTTTGCACCTTGTTTTTCCACGCTCAATGGAGGGTCACCAAGTTTTGTAAATTCAAACCTAGCTAACTTGGTGTCTCTAGTAGTAGGGTAATGTTCACTATCGGCAGACAACCCTGTAACTTCTGCAATCCTCTCTTCAGTCGCCATGACCTCTAGCCCTTTTACCGTGGCCTTTCCCTCAAACAATGTTTGGGAAAATTCTAATGCAATGTCTTCATTAAAACCATTCAACTTCATGAAATTGTCTAACCACCCACAGTTTCTAAATTTAGCCTGGTAGGGTGCATCCTGCAACAATACATCATGAACCATGGGTTCATTTTAAATTAACCCACCTCCCATTGTTTGCAATCAACAATCACTCTGCAAAGTTTTCCTTCCTACAACACTGCTAAATTTCCAATGCCAACGTCATTTGAATTTTCCCTTTTTGTTTTACCTTTTGGTGACTTAATATTATGATAGGATCAATAATGGCAATAAAGGAGTAATAAAGGAAGGTTATGACAAATAAAAATGGCGGCGGTGGTTGGTGTCACCTCACACATACAAGCTATCATCTCACTCAGAATTCAAATTGGCTTGCTTTAAACTTTTTTGATGTAGACCAACATGGACTGACACATGGGAAAAGTATTCACATCTTTTTCCCCCAAACCTAAATTTGAGCATGTGTCCTCACATGCGAGGTGGTAATGATGATTTGACAAGAACAAGGAGTAATGACATGCTATGGTGAATGCCCATATTAATTCACAATTAAATGAATGCACTAAAGATAATTAAGATATAGAAATTAATGTGCACATACCTAGATTCGTGGAAGATTCATTGCAAATATTGTGGAGAAATTATCGGTCGCCTTTTAAGAAATAAGTTATCAATTAATGAAAATGAGGTGGAATGAGGTGAAGTGGAATGAAGTGAAGTGATGGAAGAGAGAGAAAAATGGAGATGGATGGGTGGATGGGTGGATGGGTGAAGAAGTGGACTCCCACAAAATTGGAAGTCTTTATTATGACAAGGTACATACCTTAGTTAGCTAGAAGGAGGGACACTAGATCCACTTCCCTCAGTTGCAGGAAGCTCGGGTGTTACATGTTGAGTGAATTGCTCCAGGAACTCCTCTTTGGAAGTTGGCTTGTGATACAATCTGAGGTGATGACCATTGACAAGCAACTTAAATTTGATAGGGTCAATGGTAGTGAGCTGAAAAAGACCATTGGGGAAGACTTCAACAACCTCATATGGTCCTAGCCACCTCGTTTGCAATTTTCCTGCATTATCTTGATACCTTGAGTCATAGAGAAGTGCCCATTCGCTTGGCTGGAATCTCTTGTCCTTGATGAATTTGTCATGCTACCTTTTTCTCTAATTTTGCACTACCTCTATGTGA
Source organism: Sequoia sempervirens (assembly GCA_007258455.2). Taxonomy (NCBI): domain Eukaryota; kingdom Viridiplantae; phylum Streptophyta; class Pinopsida; order Cupressales; family Cupressaceae; genus Sequoia; species Sequoia sempervirens. The sequence continues at coordinate 645,360,406 of VDFB02058242.1, read as the reverse complement.
TGCAAGGTTTCTCTCCTCATCTCATCTAAAGCATTTGGTTGCATGATTCTTTCTCTTTGTGCCTCAAAGATATCCATCCCCAAGTCTACTGCAATCCTAAGAGTCTTATTTTTAAATTCAATGGGTATCATAGTTTTCTTTCCATATAGTAACTCAAATGGATTGAATCCTATAGTTGTTTTCTAGGTAGTTCTACAGGCCCAAAAAAATTTTGGCAACATGTTTTCCCAATCCTTTCTATGGATAGCTATTCCTTTGGTCATAATAGCTTCAATTTCTCTATTGGTCACCTCAATTTGGCCATTGGCCTGAGGTTGATAAGGAGTAGACTTCTTATGTCTTATGTTGTACTCATTGACTAGTACTGTAACAAGTGTTGAAGTGAATTGAGCTCCTTGACCAGTCACTATTTATCTTGGAACTCCATACCATGTGAAAATTTCTTCATAAAGAAATTATGCAACCTTATTGTCTCTTGCATGCTTCATGGCCTGAAGTGTATCCAATTGAGTAGCTATATTTTTTATGATTCCTTGCTTGAAATCTACCAACAAGTGTGTGATCTCCATCCTTGAAACTCCACTAGTAGATGACTTACCCATAGAGGATTGGTAAGATCCCCCTTTCTTTGAAGTTTCCCTAGAATAGTTCTGGCATATTTTCTTGATGTCTTCCCAAGGAACTTGGGTGATATCTCCTCCTGCCATCAAGTCCAAGGCATCAGTGTAACTCTCATTAATTCCTCTTAGGAAAAGAAACTTTTGTGATTCTTCGTTGAGAGTATGGTGTTGAGATTTCTGTAAGTAGAACAAAAACCTTGAAATGTAATCCTTTAGGCTCTCATCTTCCTTTTGCTGCATCCTAGAAATGTCATCTCCTCTCATGTCACTTCGCCTGCAATATTCCTTGTACTTCTCTCAAAACTTTGTCTTCATGTCCTCCCAAGTCTCCATAGTATTTATACCTAGGCTCATAAACCATCTTAATGCAACCTCTTTCAAAGTGGTAGGAAATAGCTTAAGCCTATGAGCATTAGTGGTATAGTCATAACTCCTGTAGAGTATATCAAACTTGAACAAGAAAGTATCAAGGTCTTCTATAACAAGTCCATAGAACTTAGGAAGGGTTGAAGCAGGGATATATTTGATATTTTCAACATCATTTTGATGAGAAATGGGGAAACGAAAAGTTGGTTGGTTATGTTTGTTTCTATTTCCATCACCCATGCCTACCTAATAGATTTCCAAAGAAAAGGGTTTCTCAATCGAATTTTGGTCTTCAAAGGAAGCTTTAGAACTGGTCAAATCAGGAAATGCATCAGCAAAAGGATATGGTTCTTCTTCTTCTTCATTTGTTGGAAGATTTGGAAGCTCTTCTAGCTAGAATGGATTAGGGTTATTAGGAAGGAATCTCCCATAAGCATCTCTTCTCCTTCCCCTATGCATTTTGTATCAACTCACTATCAACCAACTCACACAAAGAATTGGTGAAGAATAAGGGGGTAATTATTTTCCTAAATGAGGGGTATACTAAGAAAAAATCTCAGAAATACTATAGCAAGAAAAACTATCAATGACTCCAAAGAACTTCCTAGTTTGACACCATCCCCGAAAACGATGCCAAAAATGTTGGCCTCCAACAATGATTCAACAACTAAGCCCTTACAACTATGATTCAGAGATTGGACATCTAAAATGAATAGCCATTTCAATCATCATGAAGGTGCATTTAACTTGTCAACCCAAGGATGTAAACTTGAAATGGTTCAGCACAGTATGTGCACTAGAAATCCAAAGTAGCCATTTTCATTCTATAACTAATAAAGACACAATGTTGAAAGTAAATTGCTTGGAAAGGAATAACATAAATGATGAACATCAAACAAAAACTATACTAAGATAAAATGCATGACAGAATGAAAATCTAAGAAAACAAACAAGAAACTACTCTATCTGCTTTGGCTATAGGAACAGCCACAGAATGGAATTCTAGTGGCTATAGGAACAGTCAATGCCAGATTCTTAACTAATTACTGAACAAAAAGTAATAACTAAACTAAACTAAACTAAAGGACGAAATGCACACCAAGTGGGCCCCCTTGGATGAGTATCCTCTTAAACTAATGTAAACTTAGATGCACAAACTTATAACTTGATTTTATTCATTGTAAAACATGAGTACAATAGAGTAATGTAACTCTATTTCTGAAAACTAAGAATGCAAGTACATCATCAAATCATGCAACCTCTTGGGAAGAGGCATTTGACTCTTATTTATACTACTAACTAAGCAAGGTGGTCAACTTCATGAATTGGGAGGAGGCCATTTTAGCGAAAGCAGAGAAAGTGGAGAGGTGGTTACGCATGCATGGAATCTAGTTAGACATATTTGTCTTAATACAGATTTAGCACAGTAGTAATGCCTACATTTGTTCAACAACAATAAATACCATTTACAAGGTGGTTACAACTTGATTTGTATGAGGAATCTCTCACCATCGACCTCCATTGACCTTTGAATGATTCACTTGTTGAATGTTATGGTGAATGACTAGCTGGAAAAATCTTCTCAATTTTGTGGCCTCTAATCATATCTGCATGGAAATATTAGTACACACAATAATTGCATATCTATAACTATCTTAAATAAAATTAATTAATCCACATGTAGAATTAACATAGATAGTCCATATAACATGTCAATTTCATTAAAGATTTTTAAAAATAAGATTAGGCCCAATGTCTATAGTTTTGAGGATATATCAGCATTCAAACATCAAGGTCCATGAAAAATTCAGCAAATAGATCATAAATTCTACCAAAATTAAACCATAAACTAGACTCATCAGACCCTACCAATGTCAAAGCAATTCTTGAGATGGAAGCACAAAGAACATTGAAGCAATTGAGAGGTTTTCAAGGAAGGCTCCAATCCATTCACTGGTTTATAGTACAGTTAGCAGATAAGGCTATCCCATATTCTCATCTGCTCCAGAAGGGGGTAGCATACAAATGGGATAAAAAATGTGATCAGGCATTCAATAAAATCAAGGAGTACTTGCTCACACCACCAGTCCTTATGCCACCAATTCTGAACAAGCCATTGATCTTGTATATATCGGCAACAACAACAGCTCTTGGGGCTTTCTTAGCTCAACATGATGAAAACGGGAAAGAGATAGCTATTTACTATATCAATAGAACCATGGTGGGACATGAGATGAATTACACATTCATTGAGAAGGCTTTCCTAGTGGTAGTGTTTGTTGCACATAAATTCAGGCACTATATGCTGGCTCATCAGATAAAACTCATTGCCAAGTTTGATCCTCTCAAGTATCTACTTTCTAAAGCAATTGTCATAGGGAAAATGGCTAAATGGGCCATGATCCTAACAGAACATCACATTGAGTATGTAGAATGGAATTCCATTAAAGGACAAGTAATTGTAGACCAACTAGCAGAGGCACCGATATATTCAGAGAACCCATTGATATCAAAGTTTCTCAATGATTCAATCTTTAACCTAAGTGTGGTAGATCATTGGGAAGTATATTTTGATGGATCCTACACACAACATGGGTTAGGAGCAAGAGTCTTCTTCATAACACCATAAGGAGATTGCATACCAAAGTCATATAAATTGTCTTTTTCTTGCACAAACAACATTGCAGAATATGAGGCTCTTATTATAGGACTCAAAATTGTAGTATAATGGTAGATTATGGCACTTAAGGTCTATGGGGATTCTCAGTTGATTATCAACTAGGTCAATGATGAATACCAAACAAAGGATGAAAATTTGGGCCCATACACGAAATTGGAGGAAAGTCTCAAGGAATTTTTTATAGACATCACATTTAAGCATATACCAAGGGAAAACAACAAAGCAACAAATGCCATGGCAACAATCAGATCACTATTGGATATCCCACACAATGTCCATAAACATGAATTCCTAGTAGAGTAGCTTCTCATACTAGCATTCAAGGTACCAGAGTCTGAGTTTGTGTATGAAATCATTGGTCCTAGTGACCCTTGGTATCATGACATTTTCACCTACTTGAAAATAGGAGTCCTCCCTGTTGATATCACCCCGAACCTAAAAAAACCTTTTTTCAAAAAATAATCCCATTTTATCATCTTAGGAGAAACCCTATACCGTAGGAGTATTGAAGGAACCTTGTTGGGATTCCTTAACCCCGAGGAAGCTTTGATTGCTTTAACTGAGGTACACAATGGTATTTGTGGATCACATTTGAGTGGTATGACCTTGGCTAAGAAACTATTGAGGACTGGGTACTAATGACCTACAATGTGTTGGGACTGTAAAAAAAATCACACTTTTAATGGCTTACATTCATGAACCCCAAAAGGTAGCCACATTTTGAGTGCAGAGAGAAAAAAAATTTGCTATAATTCATTCCACATGTGATATTCACTAATGATCCCATCAAATTTGACCTTTTGACACACCAAAATCCATCCGGTCATCATTGAGTAAGAGCTTCTAAACAAATAGTTCATATTGGCGTGACTAGGTACATGTCTCTCTGATCCATAACTCGTAGCCTCTCAATTTGAGCATTTCTTGCATATCGACAAAAGGTCAACAATGTCACAGTGATAAAAAAAATTGGAGGATGCATATTCAGGAAGACAAGGCCTGTAGTCCTACTGATAAAAATTTTATCAACAAGAACAATACTATCGGAGTGAAATCCTCAAGTCATCCCGAGCATACATGTCATGCCAATGGACCCTCATCGGCAAGAAATTCACATTATCTCACTGATAAAGCAAATAGAAACACATCGAGGAGACATGTGCTATTAGAGTGAGTTTTCCTTCTCCTTCTGACTTCATATGTTACATCAATGAAATTGATTTTAGTGAGAGTCTTGTTGATTCATCCGAAGGAAGAGGATAATGAGAGAAACACATCAGGGAGACTAACGACACCAGAGTAACTTTCAGATGCCTCAACGATGCCCATCCTCATGCCGATGGTAATATGAGTAGATCAAAGTTCATTGGAGTGACACTTGGTGATAACTTTGATATCTAAGTGACTTCAAAAATCTCTTCCCAAAGGTGATAAGGATTCAAAAACAAATAAAAAACCAACTATTTAGCATCAATAGGAAAACTATTTTATCTTCCACACCATGAAAGATGATCTCTATCTAATGAACATTTGGCTTGGTTCAAATACATAGATCAACTAGAGTTTGAATAAATCTCACCAGTATAATCATTCGGTCTGACAGTGAGAAATTCAAAAAACCTGTTACACTCATGTTAAGAGCTAGAAATTAATGGCCGCATGAATGTACATTGTATAGAAAATTCTCTAATTGAAAGAAGAATAGTTAAGGAGAATTTTCAGGATTGGTAGCGAAAGGAATAGGAGAGCGAGCAGAGGCCAAAAAATTTAGTTTGGCCAAAAAAATTTGATTAAGCTTGAAATTTCCTTGTAATTATATTTGCAATTCTATCACCTTGAGAAGATAAAATGGAGGGTTCAAGCTCTGGTAAATCAAAGAGTAGAAAACAACAGAATGAGGGTAGCCAACTTAGAGGTAAAAAACAAAAAATTGAAATAGGGGATGAACCAAAAACAAATGAGAGGAGATTGAACCAAGATCTCATTGATCAATTACCCAATTCAGGACCAAAAGCCAGGCGTTCTGCACAACTTAGGGCTGATGTAGAAAGATTTGAAAACAAGTGCATGCATATAGGGCATGTATGGACCCCTATTCAAGGATATGAGCTATTTATGTTTCATTATCATTGAAGGGATAGGTTTGAGCCAGTATGCAATCCCTAGAACTTTAACTTGGGGAAATTGGTTGTCCCTAACATATTTGTAAATGTGGAACTAGTAAAACTCCTAGCTACCCACTACAATCCAAACCTCAAGGCTATCTACAATTCTCTAGGGAAACCTTTTATACATGTGTCAGAAGCTGCAATTTGTGAATTTTTTGACCTAAACAACACATGTGATGAAAGTATTGTACATGAGGATTTAGAGAAAGAATAATGGAGGATGGATACAACCTATAGAGGTTGGAGATTACCATTTCATAGGCCCAAGAAGGATGGAAGTCTAGTCCCACTTGATGACAATGATGGGCCTCCTTCTCATGTCGACTTATTTGAACCCTATTTCAAATACACATACTTCACAGTGTGTCACGTGTTAGGGATTGAGGATCCTGAGTTTATGTCAATTGTACCAATGGTGATTGTTGTCGATGTTTAGTACCATATGCTAAGCCATTTCACTATCCTTCATATATTTTCAAAGGAATTGATTTAGGACTAATGGAAATTAAAAATGGATCCCCTACACTGCATTTCAGGCATTATTCCATTTTCATGCATATAATAATGTATTACTACCAAGAAATAGGGATGAGGCAAGAGTAATTAAGGATTGCACAATTTGACAAAGAGGGTAAACCACTACCAATATAGTTATGGAATGCTATTTAGGATAGCAGATTTGTCAATTCTAGCTATGTTCATTTCAAGGAGCATTTTGTGAAGACATTGTACAGATTTTTCAACTATCCTTGTGATCACTCATTATCTGATGAAATTAAAAGGTTCCTTATGCCCAAGGATTTCAATAGACCCATAACTATTGCTCACAATTGGGGTGATTGGTACTGTTTGGTGGATGCCACCATGATAAGAGTTTATGGTTTTGAGGATATTCCATTTATTTTTCCAAGGATAGTACTTGATAGAATTGCTTACTTAGAGATTGTTAGACAAATGGATTACTTGAGTGTCATGAATTTAGGTTCCTTTGGGAAGCAGGCATTCATGCCAAACACTTTGTGCTTCAGAGATTTCATTATATTCTCAAAAGAGGGGTATAACTTGATTTTGGATGAACTATTACATTTCAATTTGAAAAGGGATCCACCAAGGAAATGGTTTGATCCAGAAGGATACATTGAATTTTCAAGAAAAAAGGTGAACTTGGGTGGGTATGGTAATATACCTTATCCATATGATGACACAATTTGGAACATTTAAGAGAGGGAAGCCAAAGTAGCTATCGATGAATATAACAAGTGGGTAGAGCAAAGAGTAAATGTGATACAAGAAACAGAGCTATTATCCTCTAGTGAGGAGTCATCTAATGATAAAGAGTCTCGAGGCCCAACTGATAAAATTTCCAAATTGAGAATTGAGGAATATAAGTCTCCCCTTAGAGAGCAAGAAATTGAAGAAGGCTCTAATACAGACACAAGGCAGATGGCTCATAGATCCTTTGTTACTGATGATGAGTTTATAAAGTCCCCATAATTTAGATCCTTCTTGTATAAATAGAAAGGGAAATCAATAAGAGAATTTGTTTCAAACATAAGACCAAACAATGAGGATCAGTTGTTGAATACTTTGAAGTTGAGTGTAGAAAATAAGATGAAGAGCATGACTCTAGAACGAGGAAGGAAATTATTGGAGGAGTCAAGTGTAATGATTTTCCCATGTTTGGACCTGAATTCTGCTCTTGTTTTTGATAGCTTCCTGCAAGATAATAGTGCTACACATAAACTTAGTCCTAAAGGAGTTACAAAGGTGTACATGGGATCAAAGTATAATCCTGATGAAGGTTCCCTCATGATTTGGGCCCTATATCCTCCACATAAAAGGTCTATAATCATTGAAACAAAAAAGGAATTTTTCCATGTCATGACTTTAAAAGTTGGAGAGGTTGATCCTGTGGCCACAGCTGAGATTGGCATTAATGTTGCTAATTTAAACAAAGCTTAGATCCAGATGTTGATTAAGGAAAAAGACACATGTACAAAATTACTAATGAGAAGATACTCAAAGAGAATGACTTCTTGAAGGATGTGGTCAAAAATAAATTGATGGAATCTACTAAGCTATTAACTAAAGGGGAGAGTTCACAATTAAAGGATAAAGGTGAAGGATCTTATGTACAGGATCAAGTAAATAAAGCCAAGTTTGATACAATCTCTGTAGAATTTCAAAAAAAAAGACATGTTAATCTAATGATTTGGATGAATAAGCTAAGGTCAATCCATTCCAAGAATCATGCTACAATTCAGGAACACAAAAGGTTAGATGATTGAATACAAGAGAAAATTAAAGAAATGCAAAAGATAGGTGTTTCTGATAGTGGGGCTACCACAAATGCTGAAGATATAGTAAAGAAGCACAAAGGCTATTATGAGGAGCTCTAGGTAGATGTGAAAGGACTAACTAATGTTACAAAAGGTGGAGTGCCTACATTATTTGTAGATAATGGAGAGTTGAAGAGCCAGGATGAGTGGACAAGAGATTGCAAGGTGATATTGCATAAAGCCTTGGAAGTTGCCAAAAGTGAGGAATCAACACTGGACAAATCATTCAAATCCTTGGAGAAAATGGAAACCATGGAGTTCATTGTGAGAAATGCCACAAAACATTTCGATACTCACTTGAGGCAGGATTATTTCTATCATATTACTAGAGTCCATCTGTGGCTTGCTAGAGCCTAATTGTTTATGTTTAATTATTGTTAGTTGTTGTTAGTTTTCAAAAGACATTCACGAAGGGGTGTGTCCTCTTCAAATTTTTGATATATAATCCAGTTACATAGTAATAGAAAGATATAGGTGAATAGGGATAGATAGATAGCAGAAGAGTTCCATAATGTTTACATTTCAAAAGACTATGTTGCAAGCATAATTTTGAGCAAATCAATGAAAGATCTTTGATTCTGTGGCTTCATATTGGTATCAATTATTTGTTGAAAATATACAATTATTTGGTTGTTTCCAACTTAATATTTCCTTATTATTTAAATTGGTATATCAAGTATATATTCAATTTATCAATGCACATTTGTTGTTCTTGTGTGATGTGATTAATTGGTTTCTCCAAAAAGAATTAAAATCCTTCTAGTCAATCACAGTAATCTGGAAGTGTTAATTAGATCAGTAAGAAGAATCATTTAATTAGGATTGCCATTTTGTCTCCAATTTGGTATCATTTGTTGTTCATGTGTGATTTATTCAACTAGTTTCTTCAAGAAAGGATTAAAATCCTTTTGATAAATCATAAGTAACATGGTTGTGTTGGACTCATAAGTAGAGTTTGTTAATCACTTTCCTAAACATTTATACAAGATATAAACCAACATAAGTGTGCCAAACAGTTTGAGTTATAGCCAATACAATTCATTCATTCTAGATCTTCATTTGACTCCATTTACCCAACAAGGAACTGGTCTTACCCATTTCATCATCTAATTTTATCAAACCTATTTTCAAAATCTTACATTTGTTAACTGAACATATTAATAAACTTCACCTTGATATTGCTTATACAATTTATACCAAGTTAGGCTTGCATCTCTCCACTCTCAATTTCCATTGTGGATAGATTTCTCAAGTAGGAAGCACATAGTTAAAGTCTACTTCATTTGCATAGGTACACCCACTTGGGTTTGGTAGAGCCTGAAGAGAATAAGGTTCAAATATACCAATTGGCCTTGTTCATTAGCCTAAAATGTACCAAGAGCTCGGAAGCCTCTTGAGGTTTTCCAATCAACATTTTTGAGACCTAACAGATTGGAGACTCTGTTGGGGAGCCAATTCTAAACCCAAGCCTTCCATCATAGAGTCACTCCAGAATTAAAAGACTCCATTGGGAACAAACTCTATCATTTTCCTAGTTTTAGAAAGTAGGTGGTGACTCTGAAGAAATTTTATGATAGTTAAAGTAAGCATCAAATCAAAAAGGATAGATGACAGACATCAGATATACATTATATATTCTAATATGAATGGAAGAAGATCCTTACACCAGGATAGTCCCAAGAAGAACAATGTGAGATGGACTGAGAAACATGGATCTCCTCCCTCTAAAACAAACACAAACCAGAACAAGTCTAAAGTGACATCTATCCAAGCAGATGTCATGAATGAAGGAAACTCATCATAACAAACTTTCAATGTATACAATAGCTTCAACCCATTGCATGGGCCGGAAGATCACAACAATGATCCATGTGGAGATCCCCGCACTCCATTTGAACAAGGAAATAGTGAGTGTCCCATTTATCATTTTGAAATGGACCAAGAAAAGATGCACGAGTTCCATGCCCAAAAAGATGAACGAAGATAGAGGTAGAAGGAGTATGACCATGAAATGTCCTATAAAGAAGAAGAGGGAAACTAGTGTGGGCCCATGGATAAATCAACTCTTGTTGAATATTTTTAGCACATGACTAATCAAGAATTAGAAATGAAAATGTAGTGGAATGAATAGGAGCTTGAAAGAAGATAGTGTATGATAAAAAGAAATATAGAGTTGAGTCAACAATTATCTCAATTGAATGTTAATACATCAAAACCACCAAAGTATGTCCCTACACATAAACAAGGTGGTAATATTAATACACAAGGAGCATTTCAGAACACAAGAGAACCAAAAAATGTAAACCAAAGACAACATTCTCAGCCTAATATTCCATCCCAGAGATCCCAACATCCAAATGCTACCAATGCTCCCCAACACAGTCCACCTCTAGGTCAATAATACTCCCCACAATATCAGAAACATGTGCCCCATCAAAATATGTACCCTCAACAACACTTCCAAAAAAATGCCTATCATCAACCTCAATATGGGTACCAATACTGCCCTAATCCGCCACCCTTGAACTTGCTTCAACAAAATCCCACAAACCCATGTAGACAATTTGATCTAACAGGGTATCAATTGTACCCATACCCAATGGATAGTAATTGGAAAAATATGGTTCCCAAATTCACTAGGAATAATGTGATATAAGCGAAAGAACATATCATAAATTTTAATGCCTTTGTTCAAGATATTGGTATGGAGTATGAGGATGTGAATATGAGATTGTTCATGATGTATCTAATAAAAGAGGCAAGAAATTGGTTCAACAGCATACCTGATGGTTCAATTAATTCTATACCAGACTTCCAAGATCAGTTTCTGGAGCAATATGGGAATCAGTGTGCACTTGAGTTTGCCTTACATGAATTGATAAGTATCCAGAAAAATCATAATGAGTCAGTTTATGACTTCAACTAGAGGTTCTCCAAATTACATAATAAGATACCACCTAGGTCCAAACTGTCTAACCCTACAGCATTAAGCATTTACCTAAAATCCTTTGACCTGAAGACAAGATATGAGCTTAGAAATAGGTGCCCTAGAAATCTAATTGAAGCACAAAAAAATGGCATTGACTATTGAGAACAATAGAAAGGCTATTGGGGTGATTGGTAAGAGAGATAATCTCAGGGTTCCCCAAAATCTTAACAACCCTTAGAATAGGCAAGAGAATACATACATAAATGAGAGACCGAGGTTGCATGATATGCCATATAGCACAAACTAGAAGGATGGAAGGATCATAATTGATAGGCCTAAGAATAAAGAGACTCTTGATCCTTTAAAGAAGAAGGGAGCATACATGGTTAACAATAATCCTTGGTGTCAAGTTTGCAAGTTGCCACATTGCCCTGATCATTGTGTTGTAGCTCAATCAATACAAGAAGAAGAGATACCAGTGGACAACAAAGAAAAGGATCATACAATATATCTAACCTCTCACACCCTCCATCCAATTGAGTAGGGATATTCATCTTCAGAAGAAAAAGGCTACGAGTATGATATTGATAACCAAAGGTACAATATTCATATGGCAGAACAACAAGTCTTTTCTAATTATGATGAAAGCGATGATGGATCATATCCTCTTTGTGCACCATCTCAGTCAGGTAAATGTAGAATAAGGAGGCCTACTAAGGAAGAGATAAAATAATTGACTATTGTTTTATTTGAGAAAACAAAAAGTAACTATAGGCTCGGAAACAAAACAATAAATTCAGATGGAGGTGCTCCAAGAGGAGTGTTTATGAAAGAAAAAGAAGCAACATAAGAAAAACCAAAAAGGATAGAAAATAATCAGCCCAATAAGAATGACCAAAAACATGTTCTCAAAGAAGAAAACAAGGAGTTGCATAAAGATAAATAGAAGTCTGATGAAATAAACAAAAAAGAGAAGGAAGAGAATAAGGGAGATCCACTAGAACAAAAGAAGATAGCCAAAATGGAAAATTCTTCCTCATTTTATTTTACACAAGCATTGTCTCAGGTTAAAATTTTATGTACCACTATTAGAAATGATGAAAATAAAAGAGTATAGGGATAGTGCTATTCAACTAATATCTAATGGAACTAGTAGAAGCACAAACTCTAAGAACAAAGGGACCACTAAAATCAGTAATGGTAAGCAAGAATAAATGAAGGTTCCTAAAGTTTTCCTTGGTGATACATTGGTGAATCCTCCACAAGTCAACCCATTTTTCACCACATTACTCATAAACAATAAGCTAGTAATAAATTGCATGATTGACTCAAGAGCTACTATTAACATCATGCCAATAGGAATCATGAAACAACTTGGCATGTGGGTGGACACTAATGGTGGTAAATGTTGTGCTATGGATAGTAGACCTATCCCAGTGGTAGGAATTATGAAAGATGTAGAGGTGAAGTTGGCTACTTATCTGCAAGCAGTATATAATATTGGCATAATTGTAATTGGCACACCCCCTCATTTTGGAATGTTCTTGTCAAGGCAATAAACTGTGGAAATTGGAGGAAATGTACAATTTGATTTGTCCTATGCCACAATACTAGTAAAGGGTGAAGAGGTCAAATTGTATAGATAACCAAGAATGAATTATATTGTGGACTATGTTGCTCAAAATTAGTTGAATTTCTTTTGTGATGTGGATTTAGGAAATTTCATAATAGAGCCTTCCCAACCTAAATTAGTAAATACTGAGTCAATTGATTAGCATGTTTCCAAGAATGAGCATGATGTGTGGTGAATGTATTTTGATGGAGCATGCAGTAAAGAGGGAAATGGAGTAGGAGTGGTGTTCATTTCACCTGAAGGAACTACATTCAAATATTCATTTTGCTGACATTTGAATGTAGAAATAACATAACAGAGTATGAAGCCCTATTGATTGGGATGAATATGGCTGTCAAACACAAAATCAAATTATTGACAGTCTTTGGAGATTCTAATTTGATCATGTCACAAGTAAGATCAAAATATGATATGAAAAATAAGAGGCTAAAATAGTACAAGAACAATGTATGGGATACCATTAAACTATTCGATGCTTTTTCTATTGAATGGTTAGATAGGTCTAAGAACTTAATGGAAATTTTTTTAGCTAATGTAGCTTTGAAAAGAGATGCTATCACTTTGGTTGGGATTTCATAGATTGAATTCAAGACAAGACCTGCCATCCCTGATAACATCTATAGTTGGCAAGTTTTCAATGATGACACTGATCTCATCAAGTTTCTACATTGCATTGATCAGTATGAAGCCCAGGAGATTGGCTTTAATGCATTTGTGGAATAAGTAGATGGCAAACAGACTGTGTTTGGAAAAGAAATTGTGCAGCTCAAAAACAACAAACTTCCTAAAGGACTTGTGGCACTAGAAAGAGTGTTTGATGGAAATGATTGTGCTCTCATGAAACAAACACTAGTAAAAAGAGAAGATGTTGAAGAGGTCAACCTAGGGACTGAATTGGCACCCAAAGGGTATATATTGGAAAGAAGATAAATCCAACAATTAGGAAAATGTTGATTGCATTGTTAAGGAAAAACAAGTCTTATGAGGATCTTAAAGCATATAGAGAAGATATGTTCCAACATGAGATCCCATTGAAGCCAAATGCAAAACCATTCAGACAAAAACAAAGACCCATAAACCCTACTTTGGAGCCTAAAATGCATGAAGAGCTTATAAAGCTTAGGGAAGGAGGTATTATCAAGCCGATTAGACATTCATCTTGGGTGTCTAATCTAGTACCAGTCAGAAAGAAAAATGGAGATATAAGGCTTTGTGTAGACTTTTGAAACCTAAATGTATCTTCTCTCAAGGACAATTACCCACTTCCAAACATGGAGGCTATGCTACAAAAGGTCACATGCTATGAGTTACTGTCCATGATGGACAGATTTTCAGGTTATAACCAAGTGAAAGTTAAAGAATCAGAACAATACAAGACAACTTTCACTATGCCATGGGGAACATATGTCTATGTTAGGATGCATTCGGACTTACAAATATTGGTACGACATTTCAAAGGGCCATGGATGTTTCTTTTGTTGACCTTATTAATGTGATAATGGTAGTCTACCAAGATGATTTAACTGCATATTCCAAGAAGGTGGAGGATCATGTGGCTCACCTTGAAAAATATTTCTGAAAGCATTGGAATATGGTATCTCTCTCAATCCCAAAAAGTGTCATTTTGTAGTAATAGAAGGAAAGTTGCTTGGGCATATAGTTTCTAAAGAAGGAGTAAGGATTGATCCTGAAAGAGTGGAGTCCATTGACAAGATACCTATCCCCAAGAAAGTTAAGGCTATTCAATCCTTTTTTGGAAAAATCAATTTTGTTAGAAGATTCATATCAAATTTTGTTAAGATAGTAAATCCAATATCAAAGATGCTAAAGAAATGTGCAAAGATTGATTGGACTATTGAGGCTATAGATGCATTCATATCCATAAAGCGAGCAATCAAGGAAGAACTAGTATTGAAATTTCCATATTTTACCAACCCTTTCCAGATCTTTTCATTCGCATCTTATCACACAATTGTTGCAGTGATGCTCCAAAAGAATGATGAAGGGTACGAGCAACCAGTCTCCTTTTTTAGTAAATCCTTCCAAAATGCAGAATTGAAATATGATATTGTGGAGAAACAAGCATATGCATTGGTAAGAGTTGTCAAGGGCATTTAGACCATATCTAGTGGGAGAAAAAGTTATAGCTTATGTGCCTAATGCTGCTATGAAGATGTATTTATACAAATTGAAACATTAGGTTGCAGGTGTCGGTGGATAAATAGAATCCAGGAGTTTGATATTGATTTTTAGATTACTAACCTTGTAAGAGGACAAGGATTGGCCAAATTGATGGTTGAAACAAATTTGGAAGCTTCCCAAGTATGCAATTTGGATGATGAAGAAAGTATGGTCACTAGTATTGAGCACACATAATGGTATACTGATATTGTGTACTATCTTAAACATTAGAAATTTCTAGAAGGGTTTGATGACAACAAAAAAAAGACACTCAAGTTGTAGGACTCAAAATATGTATTTATGAAGGGGGACCTCTACTAGAAGAATAGGGATGGTGTTCTATTGTTGTGCTTAGATGAGCATCAAGCGAGGTATTTCTTGAAGGAAATAAATGAAGGAGTATGTGGGGTGCATTTTTCAGCAAAAACCACTACTCATAAGATACTAAGGGCAGGGTACTATTGGCCCAAGGTTTTTAATGATGCACATGACTATACTAGAAAATGCAAAGCATGTCAAAAGTTTTCTGGGAAACCAAAATATCAAGGAGCATTACCTTTGAGACCCATGTAGGTAGAGGCTCCATTTCACCAATGGGGAATTGACTTTATAGGGGAAATTATAGAAAAATCAAGTGGAGGACACAAATGGATATTCATATCCAAAGATTAGTTCACAAAATGGGTGGAAGTTATACCCACCAAGCAAGCAACTAGTAAGGTTGTGACAAATTTCTTATTGGAGAACATCATCACAAGATTTAGAGCTCCAACAAGGATTGTAACTAATAATGGAATGTGTTTTAGGACAAATGAACTCAAGGGATTTTCCAATCATATGGTATAGTAATTTCATATTCTTCACCATACCATCCACAGACAAATGGACAGGTTGAATCCAACAACAAAAGTATCTTGAAGATCATAAGAAGAATGCTAGATAACAACACAAAGGCTTGGGGTTTTAAGTTGAGGCTTGCTTTATGGGTGGAAAAAATCACTATGAAAAAGGCTATTGGTAAATCACCTTTTGAGCTTGTGTATGGAACTCAGGCTAGACTCCCTTTGCATAATCTAATACCAGTCTACAAGTTCATTTTGCAAGAAGATTTGGACATTCCTGAACCAATGGAGGAAAGGATGGAGGAATTGATGGAGCTCGATGAAACTAGAAACCAAGCTCAACAACATAATAGAAAGAAACAATTACAAATGAAATACTTGCATGACAGGAAGGCTAAAAATAGGAAGTTTGACTTATATGACATAGTTCTCATGTGGAATGCTAGGAGTCAGGATAAAGGAAAGCATGGGAAATTTGAGGCCTTATGGTTAGGAACCTTTTTTATTATTGGCAAGGGAGGTGAGGATTCATACTATATCCAAAACATGTCAGGAGAAGAACAAGAATTTCCAACACACTAGCAGTTCCTAAAACATTTCTTTTATTGAAGAACATAGAGGATTAAGAATTTCCAGTGCATGGAAAATTCTTGACCAATAGGTGAAGGTCAAGGATTGCCAGTGCATGGAAAATTCCTTAATAACCTTCTAAAATAAATCTTTTCCATGCATAGTAGTATAGGACTTCATATCATTTCCACCACTCTTGGTTTTCCCTCATTTCCATTGACATCCCATAAGCCACTTGGTATGCTCTTCCAGTGATCTAAATTCTTAATATACCCACAGGGGGTATACATCCCCAGTCAGAGCCACTATTGGGACTATAAAAAAAAATTCACACTTTTAATGGGTTACATTCATGAACCCCACAAGGTAGCCACATTCTGAGTGCAGAGAGAAACACAAATTGCTATAATCCATTACGCATGCCATATTCACCAATGACCCCATCAGATTTGACCTTTTGGCACACCAAAATCCATCTGGTCATCATTGAGTAAGATCTTCTAAAAAAATAGTTCATATTGACGTGACTGGGTACATGTCTCTCTAATCCATAACTCATAGCCTCTCAATTTGAGCAATTCTTACATATCAACAAAAGGTCAACAGTGTCACAACGATCAACAAATTTGGAGGATACATATTTGGGAAGATAAGACCTATCATCCTACCAACGAAAAGGTTATCAGCAAAAACAATACTATTGGAGTGAAATCCTCAAGTCATCTCGAGCATACATGTCATGTCGATGGATCCTCATCGGTAAGAAATTCACATTGTCTCACCCATAAAGCAAAGAGAAACATATCAGGGAGACATGTGCTATCGAAGTGAGTTTTCCTTCTCCTTCTGACTTCATATGTTACACTGATGAAAGTGATTTCAGTGAGAGTCTTGTCGATTCATCTGAAGGAAGAGGATAATGAGAGAAAAATGTTGGGGAGACTAACGACATCATAGTAACTTTCAAATTCCTTAGCGATGCCCATTCTCATACCAATGGTAATATGAATAGATTAGAGTTCAACGAAATGACACTCGGTGACAACTTTGATATCTAAGTGACTTCACAAATCTCTTCCTGAAGGTGATAAGGATTAAAAAATAAAAGAAAAACCAACTATTCAACATCAGTAGGAAAACTATTTAATCTTCCTGACCATGAAAGATGGTCTCTGTCTAAGAAACATTTAGTTTGGTTCAAATACATAGATCGGCTAGAGTTTGAATAAGTCTCACCAATATAATCATTTAGTCTAACAGTGAGAAATTCAAAAAACCTATTACACTCATGTTCAGAGTTGGAAATTAATGGACGCATGGATGTACATTGTATAGATAATTCTCTGATTGAAAGAAGAATAATTAAGGATAATTTTCAAGATTAACAGTGAAAGGAACGGGAGAGTGGGCACAGGCCAGAAAATTTAGTGCGGCCAAAAATTTTCAAGTAAGCTTGCAATTTCCTTGTAATTATATTTGTAATTTTGTCACCTTGAGAAGATAAAATGGAGGGTTCAATCTCTGGTAAATCAAAGAGTAGAAAACAACAAAATGAGGGTAGCCATCTTAGAGGTAAAAAATGGAAAATTGAAATAGGGGATGAACCAAAAACAAATGAAAGTAGATTGAACCAGGATCTCATTGATCAATTACCCAGTTCAGGACCAAAAGCCAGGCATTCTGCACAACTTAGGGTTGATGTGGAAATATTTGAAGACAAGTGCAGGCATATAGGGGATGTATGGAACCCTATTCGAGGATATGAGCTATTTATGTTTCATTATCATTGGAGGGATAGGTTTGAGCCAGTATGCAATCCCTAGAACTTTAAGCTAGGAAAATTGGTTGTCCCTAATGTATTTGTAAATGTGGAACTAGTAAAACTCTTGGCTACCCACTACAATCTAAACCTCAAGGCTATCTATAATTTTCTAGGGAAACCTTTAATACATGTGTCAGAAGCTAGAATTTGTGAAGTTTTTGACTTAAACGACACATGTGATGAAATTTTTGTACATGAGGCTTTACCAAAAGAATACTGGAGGATGGATACAACCTATAGAGGGTGGAGATTACCATTGCATAGGCCCAAGAAGGATGGAAGTCTAGTTCCACTTGATGATAGTGATAGGCCTCATTTTCATGTCAACTTATTTGAACCCTATTTAAAATACACATACTTCTCAGTGTGTCAGGTGTTGGAATTGAGGCTTCTGAGTTTATGTCAATTGTACCAATGGTGATTGTTGTCGATGTTCAGTACCATAATGCATGGCCATTTGACTATGCTTCATATATTTTCAAAGGAATTGATTTGGGACTAATGGCAATTAAAAATGGATCCCCTACACTGCATTTCAGGCATTATTCCATTTTCATGCATATAGTAATGTATTACTGCCAAGAAATAGGGATGTGGCTAGAGGAATTAACGATTGTACAATTTGACAAAGAGGGTAAACCACTACCAATACAGTTATGGACTATTATTTGAGATAGCAGATTTTTCAAATCCAGCTATGTTCATTTTGAGGAGCATTTTTTCAAGACATTATACATATTTTTCAACTATCCTTGTGATCACTCATTATTTGATGAAATTAAAAGGTTCCTTAGGCCTAAGGATTTCAATGGACCCATAACTATTGGTCACAATTAGGGTGATTGGTATTGTTTTGTGGATGCCACCATTATCAAAGTTTATGTTTTTGAGGATACACCATTTATTTTTCTAAGGATACTACCTAATAGAATTGCTTACTTGGAGATTGTTAGATAGATGGATTACTCGAGTGTCATGAATTTAGGTGCCTTTGGAAGCAGGCATTCATGCCAAGCACTTTGTGCTTCGGAGATTTCACTGCACTATCAAAAGAGGGGTATGACTTGATTTTGGATAAACTATTACATTTCAATTTGAAAAGGGCTCCACCAAGGAAAGGGTTTGATCCAAAAGGATACATTGATTTTTCTAGAAGAAAATGTGAACTTGGGTGGGTATGATCATATACCTTATCCACGTGATGAAACAATCAGGAACATGGAAGAGAGGGAAGTTGAAGCAACTATTGATGAATATAACAAGGGGGTAGAGCAAAGAGTAAAGGAGATACAAGAAACAAAGCTATTATCCTCTAGTGAGGAGTCATCTGATGATAAAGAGTCTTGAGGCCCAATTGATAAAATTTCCAAATTGAGAATTGAGGACTATAAGTCTCCACTTAGTGAGTAAGAAATTGAAGAAGGATCTAATACAGACATAAGGTAGATGGCTTATAGATCCTTTGTTGTTGATGATGAGTTTATAAAGTCACCAGAATATAGATTCTTTTTGTATAAATAGAAAGGGAACTCAATAAGAATATTTGTTGCAAACATAACACCAAACAATGAGGATCAGTTGTTGAATACTTTGAAGTTGAGTGTAGAAAATGAGATGAAGAACATGACTCCAGAACGAGGAAGGAAATTATTGGAGGAGTTAGGTGTAATGATTTTCCTAGGTTTAGACCCGAATTCTACTCTTGTTTTTTACAGCTTCCTGCAAGATAACATTTCTACACATAAACTTAGTCTTGAAGGAGTTACAAAGGTGTACATGGGATCAAAGTATAATCCTAATTAAGGTTCCCTTATGATCTAGGCCTTGTATCCTCTACACAAAAGGTCTGTAATCATTGACATAGAAAAATCATTTGGCCATGTCATGACTTTAAAAGTTGGAGAGGTTGATCCTGTGGCCACAGCTGAGATTGGCATCAATGTTGCTAAGTTAAACAAAGCTTAGATCTAGATGTTGATTAAGGAAAAAGACATGTACAAAATGAATAATGAGAGGATACTCAAAGAGAATGATTTCTTGAAGGATATGGTCAAAAATACATCAAAGGAATCTACTAAGCTATTAACTCAATGGGAGAGTTCACAATTAAAGGATAAAGGTGAAGGATCTTATGTACAGGATCGAGTAAATAAAGCTAGGTTTGATACAATCTTTGCAGCATTTCAGAAAATACATGTTAATCTAATGATTTGGATGAGTAAGCTAAGCTCAATCCATTCCAAGAATCATGCTATAGTTTAGGAAAACAAAACGTTAGATGATTGAATACAAGAGAAAATTCAAGAAATGAAAAAGACAGGTGTTTCTGATAGTGGGGCTACCACAAATGATGAAGATATAGTAAAGAAGCACAAAGGCTATTATGAGGAGCTCTAGGAAAATGTGAAAGGACTAACTAATGTTACAAAAGGTGGAGTGCCTACATTATTTGCAGATAATGGAGAGTTGAAGAGTCAAAACGAGTGGACAAGAGATTGCAAGGTGATATTGCATAAAGCCTTGGAAGTTGCCAAAAGTGAGGAATCGACACTAGACAAATCATTCGAAGACTTGGAGAAAATGGTAACCATGTATTTCATTGCGATAAATGCCATAGAACATGTCAATACTCACTTGAGGCAAGATTTTTTCTATCGTATTACTAGAGTCCATCTATGGCTTGCTAGAGCCTAATTGTTTATGTTTAATTATTGTTAGTTGTTGTTAGTTTTCAAAAGACATTCATGAAGGGGTGCATCCTCTTCAAATTTTTGATATATAAGTCAGTTACATAGCGATAGAAAGATATAGGTGAATAGGGATAGATAGATAGCAGAAGAGTTCT
This sequence comes from Sequoia sempervirens, assembly GCA_007258455.2. Classification (NCBI taxonomy): domain Eukaryota; kingdom Viridiplantae; phylum Streptophyta; class Pinopsida; order Cupressales; family Cupressaceae; genus Sequoia; species Sequoia sempervirens. The sequence continues at coordinate 645,339,411 of VDFB02058242.1, read as the reverse complement.
ATAATGTTTACATTTCAAAATACTATGTTGCAAGCATAATTTTGAGCAAATCAATGAAAGATCTTTGATTATGTGGCTTCATATTGGTATCAATTGTTTGTTGAAAATATACAATTATTTGGTTGTCTCCAACTTAATATTTCCTTATTATTTAAATTGGTATATCAAGTATATATTCAATTTATCAATGCACATTTGTTGTTCTTGTGTGATGTGATTACTTGGTTTCTCCAAAAAGAATTAAAATCCTTCTAGTCAATCACAGTAATATAAAAGTATTAATTGGATCAGTAAGAAGAATCATTTAATTAGGATTGTCATTTTGTCTCCAATTTGGTATCATTTGTTGTTCCTATGTGATTTATTCAACTAGTTCCTTCAAGAAAGGATTAAAATCCTTTTGATAAATCATAAGTAACATGGTTTTGTTAGTTGGATCCATAAGTATAGTTTTTCAATCACTTTCCTACATGTTTATACAAGATATAAACCAACATAAGTGTGCCAAACAGTTTGAGTTATAGCCAATACAATTCATTCATTCTAGATCTTCATTTGACTCCATTTACCCAACAAGGAACTGGTCTTACCCATTTCATCATCTAATTTTATCAAACCTATTTTCAAAATCTTACATTTGTTAACTGAACATATTAATAAACTTCACCTTGATATTGCTTATATAATTTATACCAAGTTAGGCTTGCATCTCTCCACTCTCAATTTCCATTGTGGATAGATTGCTCAAGTAGGAAACACATAGTTTAAGTCTATTTCATTTGCATAGGTACACCCACCTAGGTCTGGTAGAGCTTGAAGAGAAGAAGGTTCAAATATACAAATTGGCCTTGTTTGTTAGCCTAAAACATACCAAGAGCTTGGAAGCCTCTTGAAGTTTTCCAACCAGCATTTTTGAGACCTAACACAATGGAGAAAGAATCCCATGACAATGTCCAAAAAATTTTAAAATTTCAATAGCATGGGGACCTTGGCCCTTTTCACAATGGGGGCTTGATCTCATTGGTAAAATCACTCCCACTTCATCCAATGGACATAAGTTCATTATCACCACCACATAGTACTTCAAAAAGTGGGTAGAGGCCATTCTAATGACCTACATCACAAGGAAGTAGATCTCCAAGTTCATCCTAAAGTAACTCATTTTCCACTACGGTGTCCCAGAAACCTTTATCTTAGATAACGAGACACCTTTCAAAAACCAGGATGTTCAAGAACTATGCCAAAAATTCAATATCCAACATCACTTCTCCACTCTATACTACCCCTAAGGTAATGACCAAGTTGAGGCTACCAATAAAACCATCTTGAAAATCATAAAGAAAACATTCGATGAAGTTGGTTGTGACTAGCACTTACAACTAAATCCTGCCTTATGGGCCTACCGAATGAGCATCTGCACACCTACAGGTGCAACCTATTTCTCCCTAGTCTATGGATCAAAATCCATCCTCCCCATTGAGATCAAGCTCCCATCCTTAAGAATATCATTATAGAACTCATTGTTGATGAAGAATATCAAGTGTCACGATTGAACAAGCTAGAACTACTAGATGAGTGGTTCATGGATGCCTTAAACCATATGCAAATCTACCAGAACCATCACAAGCAAAGCTATAATAAGAAGATCAGGAGTCAAACCTTTTAGGTCAGAGAGCTCGTGTTGAAAGAGAATCAAAAAAATGTACCAAATCCAGACAACAAGGACAAATTTGAACCCAACTAGTTGGGATCTGTTGTCATCACTAAAAGTTATAAATCGGGAGCATATCAACTATCTACACCTGAAGGTGAGCCTCTGCAGGAGTCCATAAATTTTTTATGCCTAAACTTCCAAGGTGTAAATCCAAAAATACAAAAAAATAAAAAAATCTAAAAATCTAAAAAAATCAAAAAAAGGATTGAAAACAATAAAGAAAAAAAATCTATCTCTATTGAAAACCACTTTGGTGGTGCTTTGGGCAAGTACCTTGGTGAAAACCTAGCAAAAAGGAATCTCATGTAAATAAGCACTTTCCACCCACCATGATCTCTATGACTTGTTATGCATGATTCATCCATTGCACTTACATATCTCCGTCCAACACCCATTTATGTCTGGATCCCTCCTAGTACTACTTGGCACCATTCTTAAGGTCAGTTTGTCCTGCCTATATCAGAGTAGTCTATTGCACCATGTTGGGGGCATGTTTTTATACCTACATTGGATTAGATTCATGTATATTCTTGAAGTCTTCTTTAAAATTATAAAATCCAAAAACATTTAAAAAATTAGAAAATTCATAAAATCAAAAACCAAAAACATTCAAAACATACCAGAAAATCCAAAATAGGTCGAAAACATAAAAAGTCAAAAATAGAGTCATCTTGTCAAACTATGAGTCTCTGAGCTCTGAACGTAGGAAAGGCCATCATCTATGTTCCCTTGAAACACTTTAGGTTAGTCCATTAGGAGTATGTCACAATAAATTGGCAATACATTTGTTCATTCTTCATTAATAAATGAGTTTGTGTTAGTCAAACTACATGGTCTCTGCATGTATAATGTAGGCAAGGCTAATCTTTGATTAGCTCCTGAGGCCCCTAGGATAGGTCTTTATGTTAGGTTCCTGTCAGAATCTCAGAAAACACAAAAACATTGGAAAGTTTGAAAATCAAAACATTTGTAAAACATCTTGAAAATATCAAAAACAACCTCAAAACATTTCAAAATATCAAAAACATTCAAAAAACCCAAAATCATCCATCCTGTCTCACTTGCACCCACAATAAACATTTGCTCATAATAAATGATCGTCATCTCCCCACCATTGGTGAAACAATCAGAAACAAGTTTAGCAAATTGAAAGTGAAAACTCAAATGTCAATGGTCTCAAGTCTAGGTCAGTAGGTAAACAAGTTGGTCAACTATTGATATTAATAGCCCATCATCCAATTAGTCTCACAATCATCTAAAAACATCATTTCCTAGGATGCATCCTTCCTACAATGGACATCAACATTAGGCATCACTATAGTTTAGTCTTGGCTAGAGGTATGAAGAACATTAGCTTGTTTGTTTACTTGATCTATGTCTTGATCATTTATCTTATTGCGCTCATTCCAATGACTTCTCAATGATGTCTAATCAAAAATATTTAGAGAGAAAGGAATGGGGAATTGATCATTATCCTTTGTCTACTGTGCTTGTTGGATATTCTTGTAATATAACCTTGGTCATGCTAATTTTGTTTGGTTTGTAGGGAGGGTGTTTTGGATGTCTTGTTGACTATTACCTAGGAAGGTTTTTCCTTTCTATGTTTTGGTTTGAGATGTTTGAAATATCTAAACTACATCCTAATAGGGTTTCATATGCCAGGTGTGAACAAGTATACTCTTATCTGATTGTCAAGTCAAAGTCCATCACACTAGGTACAACGCCATCCTAGTTCTTTATACCTTGATGCATCGTATCTATGCGTGTTATAAAAAATAAGGTAAGTAAGATCTTTATGTCCTTAATATCTGATAATAAATCATCATCATCATGTTCTAACATCATCTCGAAGTCAAGGGTTGATTTCTCTTTCTTCTATATTTTCCATATACTAATACTAACATGGTATCATGACATTCAGAAATAAAAAAATCTATATATGCATCCAAAAAATGCCAGCATAATCATCCTGCGTAATCATGCATATCATCACAATAGGAAACATCATCCATCTCACACACATTACATTATCATTTAAGTTGTTTAGGATAATATAGATTTGTTATTCTAAACATATTAATCTATCTCATTTGTATCATCATCATAACCATTCATACATCCATAGAGCATATTTGTCGCGAGATCGACCCTACAAATTGAAATTTTTTCCCAATCTCTTGAGGGGGTAGTGTACCAACGTACTTTTCACTGGGGCAATAGTGGGGCATTCAAAAAAATAAGGAAATTTTTGAATTTTGATCATGGAAGTGTTATTCTTTGAACCAATACATTAGGTACTTCACTTCAAAGAGGGGAAAAATGTAGACACGTAAAAAGTCCTGATTGATACTATGCATCTAATTCTAATCAACTAACACGGTTTCTTCCTAAATCATCTCAAATTGATCAATTAATTGAATAATCAACATTATTTAATTAAAATCGGAAAATTCAACCATTAATCAAATAATTAAATTTATTGATTAATTCACCCTTCTTCTAAATAATTATTCATCTTATTTAATTAAATCCTCTCTTTTAATCCTCCTATTTGATTAAAATCAATTAAATCAAATTTCACATCTCCTAATTCACTCCAATTAATTAATCCTAAATCAGATTTCTAATCATCATTATCAATTCCTCCAGCTTTTAACTCTTCAAGAGTTAAATCAACCCATGGTCAACTAACTAGGCTGCACATGAAAATAATTTCAATTAATTGTTTAATTCATCTATTTTCCCTCACCAAGGTATATTCCAAGGAATATTCCTCTCAACAACCTCTCATTCAATTTCCCTCCATAGGTTTTCAAAAATCTATCACATCCTCTTACATTTGTAATAAATCTCTTACAACCTTTCAAATCCTCTTACATCCTCTCAAATCTCATTCAATTCCTCTTACACCATTTTAAATTCTCAACCAACAATTTTTACTTCTCTTCCATCCTCCTCCACTCACACATTTTCCAAAATGTGCTCCAACTTCCTCCAATAGAATTGTGACACTTGGCACATTCTCATTGGCTCTCAATTTATCCCACAATCATCAAATCCTCTCATTCTTCAATCCTTGTCTTTTATAAATAGAAGCATCATTTTCATAATATGGATCCACAACTTCATTCATTTCCGTTATAGTCATTTGATTCCATAGCTTTTCATCATTTTAAAGCATTGTAGCTAGATTAGAGTCAATTTCACTCTTGGATCATCAAAAAATCATCAAGCTTATCAAAGGGATTGGGAAAGGGCTTCTTTCCACATCAAAGGAGCATCACTCCCCCTATGGGATGGAGGTTTAGCTAGTTCAATTTGAGTTACATGTTATCTTTCATTAGTTTCTTGTTATTTTCATGTTTTCTCTTAAATTTGGCTACAGAATCTATAGGGAACATTAGATTTGCTTTTCTGACATGTTTGACACTTTTTTGTGATCTCTTGTTCGTTTGTGTAGGTTTTCTATTCACAATGGCAAACAAAGGGTAGCACATGTAAAATACCTCTGCAAGTACCATGAAAATTTCATTGAACTCAATAGTGTAGTCCAATATACCACAGTCCAAAGAGGCAACTCACAAAAAAGGACAATCAAATGCAAGGAGTTGCAAGTGTGATAGTAAGTGACAAGATCTATGTTGAAACATTACAAAGGGCAGCAAAAGGAATGAAGAGGTAATGCATGCTTTCCCCCAAATTTGAAAATTATATATACGATGATATCATAAGAGATGAATGGGAAGGATAAACAAAGGGAAACCATGGGAATGTGTGAATGGAACAAGCATAATCCTACATTGTGCATGTGCAAGTTTAATTAATAACACATGAAATCTAAGTGTAATAATTAAATGATCAAGGTAGAAGGTTTACCCTAGCATGGGAAAATGTAAATGGCATAGTGTGGTGAAAAATACCTATGTAGGTACATAAGGATACAATATATGTGCATGATCCATTGGTATATGTTAGGCAGTAGGTCCCTAGTTGTGATGTAGGTCTAGGAATGTGATGTAAATATACTGATGAAGAGGGAATGCATGCTTTCCCCCAAATGTGAAAAGGATATATGCAATGATATCATAAGAGATGAATGGGAAGGATAAGTTTACCTCACTAAAATGGGTGTGGCTCTAAAATCATTATAAGGAAATTGATGGATGTGCACATGGAATTTGGGGAAGGAATAATACCCCTATTGTAAGGATATGGAAGGAAAGATTTGAATATAATAATGGATTTCAACAAAGAGAGGATAAAACCAAAGCCTTTTCTATTCTAGTTTACATCTCTTTGTGACCTTGTACAGGCCCTAGCCATGAAATCCTTTTTTGACATTTGGTGTTGCATTAACTTGGGTTGGTAAAAATTATGCACTCTAAAACTAGTTTAAGAAAGATCAAAATGGTTGTGAAATTCATTAACATCCTTACAAATCTAAATAACCTATTATGATCATGATTATTTGAAAAATAAAGCCTCATACATAGATTGGCCTTCGAGAAAAGTAAATTTCACTCTAGAAATAACAATTGGCAATATCTAATCCCATGGCCTTAGCTATATATAACTAGTTATGACCATGATATTGATTTATGTTTAAGGTGTAATTGAGCTTGCAACTAGTATGACCAATTGTCTAAAATAATTATAGATTAGCCTTTTCCTAATATTCTACATGTTTAATAGATGGTTAAAGCTTGAGATAGATTCAAACCCTCCAAGAGAGTGTAGTAGAACCACAAATTTCTACAAGGATGGACAATATTTTGATTCTTCTTTCAAATTATAATGTGATAGAAAGAGTGTCCTAAAAAATATAAATTATAGAGTTATCCAGGGTGTTACTGATAGATTTTCCATATATAACATTCTTATGGTGCTTGAATTGTAATTTCTAGCAAAAATGACAATGTTTCTTATGTTTAAACTACATGTAAATATAAGATGCCATGCTCAATGTGTAAGGTATAAAAGAAATGTATGCCACTATATGATGAAGGAAATTATACAATGTTCAAAGAATAGCATCATAGTAAGGTAAATTTAATAAGCATGAATATGATAACAAAATCAAAGCATTATATTAAGCATGTGAGATAAGAAGTGATAAAGCAACATAAGAAATCAATGTTGTTCAGGTGATATTCAAAGGTGAATTTTGAAGTAGGAGAATAATGAATAAAATATCAACCCATGGAAAATGTAAAGAATATGTATAAAGAGAACATACCTTAAAATCCGAGATTTGATTTGAGAAACTAACCAATTATGTGTAGTTTTTTTTTTCTTCTTGCATCAAACTCCTCAAGAATTAGAGATTTTCTTGAAGTTGCTTCATTTTCAACATTCAATTCTATATAAATCTAATAAAATTAGTTAAAATATAGAAATAACCAATCGATAATGTGAAATTAAAACAAAAAATTCATAATTAACATTGAAACACTATAAACATGAAAATATGAGTTCATATAATAAAATTTCATGTAAAAAACTCTAGCATTTCCTTCTTGCTATTTTGACAAACAAAAAAAAATGGTGCAAAGGTGGTGGAATGTGTAAAAATGCATGTGCTATCCCTAACATTAGGAAAAATCATTTTATCGAATAATGCATAGAAGAAGGAGAATAACAAAGCATTGGGCCTAAATCACATTTGTCCTACTTTTTTACCATTTTTAGGACTTAGAATTGTGTTAAAGTGCAAGCACTCTTTGACTTGCACAAAGTGTGAGATCGTATTGGGTTTCTCAACATGTGAGAAAATTTCAACTTTTTAAAAGTGCACTTGCATTTTGCATTTGATGAATTTCTTAAGGCTTGTAACTCAAAAGTATTTCTTATTTTCTTTAATTTTCTAGGGTTATAAATCAGGTTAGGAGGCTAATATTTCTTAAGAATTTAGATCCCCCTAGTATAATTATAAGATATAACCTTCTGTTTAAAGTTAATCAAAATTAGGGTATGATATTTGTTTCTACTAGTCTCAATTATGGCATTGGTGTATCAAGTGAAATTATAGCCTTAGTTTCTAATGTATCCTAACTTTCATGTTTAATTATTGATTTGTTATCCTCAGTATTCACCACAATATTATCCTCCTAATAGAAATGAAAAGTAAATCTTATGGGTTTCCATAGAGGAAACATTGAATCAACCTTGAACACTATCCATCAACCCTCAACCCTATACTTAAACCCTAAACTATACACTCTCAACCCTTCACCCTATGCCTTATACCTTCAATCCCTATACCATATACACTTAACCCTATAACCTCACCCCTTAACATTACCACTCAAACCTATACCTTAAACTGTAAACCCTACAACCTTAACCCTCATCCATATACCCTACACCCTAAACCCTGAACATTGTCCCTCAACCCTATACCCTCAACCCTATCCTTAAACCCTAAACCATACACTCTCAACCCTTCACCCTCAACCTTATACCCTAAACCCTAAACATTGTGCCTCAACCCTATACTTAAACCCTAAACCCTACACTCTCAACCCTTAACCCTATGCCTTATACCCTCAACCCATACCCTAAACCCTAAACCCAATATCCTAACCCTAATCCCTATACCCTATACACAACCTTAGACACTCAACCCTAAACATTGTCCCTCAAACCTCAACCCTATACCTTAAAACCTAAACCCTGAACTCTCATCACTATACCCTATACCCTCAACCTTATAACCTAAATATTTAACAGTGTCGCTCAACACTATATTTAAACCCTAAACCATAAACTCTCAACCCTTCACCCTATTCCTTATACCCTCAATCCCCATACCTTATACACTTAACCCTACACCCTCATCCCTAAACACTATCCCTTAAACCTTAATCCTATACCTTAAACCCTAAACCCTACATCTCAACCCTCATCCCTATACCCTATACCCTCAAAATTATACACTAAACCTTGAACATTATCTCTCAACCCTATATCCTCAACCCCCTATACTTAAAACCTAAACCATACACTCTCAACCCTTAACCCTATGCCTTATTCCCTTAATCCATACCCTAAACCCTATACACAATATCCTCAACCCTAATCCCTATACCCTATACACTTAAGCTTAGACACTCAACCATGAACATTATACCTCAACCATAAACCCTCAATCCTCAACCCTATACACTGTACCCTCAACCCTATACTTAAGCCATAATCTCTGAACCCTCAATCATATACTTTAAACCCTAAAACCTACACCCACAACCCTCATCCCTATACCCTATACCCTCAACCTTATACCCTAAACATTGTCTATCAACACTATACTTATACCCTAAACCATACACTCTCAACCCTTCACCTTATTCCTTATTACATAAATCCCTATGTACCTATATACTTAACCCTATACCCTCATCCCTAAACATTATCCCTCAACCCTCAACCCTATACCTTAAACCCTCAACACTCACCCCTATACTCTATACCCTCAACATTATACCCTAAACCCTACACTCTCAACCCTTAACCCTATGCCTTATACCCTCAACCCATACCCTAAACCTTATACCAAATATCCTAAACCCTAATCCATATACCTTGCACACTTAATCTTATACACTCAACCTTGAACATTATCCCTCAATCATAAACCCTCAACCCTATACTTAAACCCTAATCCCTCAACCCTAAAACCTACACCCTCAACCCTCATCCCTATACCCTATACCCTCAACCTTATACCCTAAACATTAAATAGTGTCCCTCAACCCTATACTTGAAACCTAAACCATACACTCTCAACCCTTAACCAAATTCCTATATCCTTAACCCATACCCTAAACCTTATACCCAATATCCTAAACCCTAATCCCTATATCCTATACACTTAACCTTATACACTCAACCTTGGACATTATCCCTCAACTGTAAACCCTAAACCTTCAACCCTATACCCTCAATCCTATACTTAAACCCTAATCCATCAACCCCCAACCCTATACCTTAAACCCAAAACCCTCAACCCTCAACCCTCATCACTATACCATATATACCCTCAACCTTATACCCTAAACCCTTAACATTTCCTCTCAACCCTATGCCCTCAACCATGTACTTAAAACCCTAAACCATACACTCTCAACCCTTAACCTTATGTGTTATACCCTCAACCCATACCATAAACCCTATACCCAATATCATAAACCATAATCTCTATACCCGATACACTTGACCTTATACACTCAACCGTGAACATTATCCCTCAACCCTATACTTAAACCCTACACCCTCAACACTCATCCATATACCCTATACCCTCAAGCTTATACCCTAAACCTTGAATAGTATCCCTCAACCCTATACCCTCAACCTTATAATTAAACTATAAACCATACACTCTCAACCCTTAACCCTATACCCTAAACCTTATACCCAATATCCTAAACCCTAATCCCTATACCCTATACACTTAATCTTATACCCTCAACCTTTAAAATTATCCCTCAACTATAAACCCTCAACCCTCAACCCTATACTTAAACCCTAAGCCCTACATTCAACCTTGTACCCTAAACCCTCAACCCTAAACCTAATACCCTATACCCTATACCCAATATCCTAAACCATATTCCCTATAACCTATACACTTAACCATATACCCTCAAACCTATACCTTAAACCCTAAAACCTACACCCTCAACCCTCATACATATACCCTATAACCTCAACCTTATACCCTAAACCCTGAACATTATCCCTCAACCCTATACCCACAACCCTAAACCCTACACTCTCAAACCTTAACCCTATACCTTATACCCTCAACCCTATACCAATATCATAACCCCTTATCCCTATACCCTATATAATTAACCTTATTCCCTCAACCCTAAACATTATCCCTCAACCCTCAACTCCATACTTAAACCCTAAAACGTCAACCCTAAACCCTATATTGAATATCCTAAACCCTAATCCCTATACCCTATACACTTAACCCTATACCCACAACCCTGAACACTATCCTTCAACCCTATACCTTAAACCCTAAAACATACACCCTCAACCCTCATCCCTATACTCTAAATCCTTGGCCTAATACCCTAAACCCTATACTCTAGAGCTTCAAGTTGACCATTTTGGTGTATAAATTTGACACACTTTTGAAAGAGACTTTGGGACCCCTTCTAACAGTGAATACTCACTCTAGGGAAATGGATGCCACAATAAATATTAAATTATAGGAATTTGAATCTAGCATCTCCTCCCTTATTGATCCCATATATTTGATTAGGATTCTATTATCTAGTGGTCAATTCTATTACATCCTTATATGAAAAGGAAATCTTCTCATCTGCTTCCTCTATAATGTGAGAGGTTTTACCTAAAATAAAACACTCATTTCATTTCTTTTATGTGAAGTTTTCTTCTAGATTTATAACCAAACTTTTGAATCATCATTCATAGAATTTTATTGATTCCTCCTTAGTTTTTATCATCTTCCATATTTTATTTATGTTTTTTGTTCATACATTTGGTGAGTGGAAATTTTTCTTAAATAAGTCACTCAATTCTTTCCATGTTTTATCATACTTAGGGAATTCTTTAATGCACCATCTTAGTGCCTCACCATTGAGGTTATCCATAAAAAATTGTATAATTGGGTATATTCATCATCAATTCCAACCCCACTCCAATGAAATCCCAAGCTAAAGATATGTTCACTACCACCCTTGGTGTATTTACCAAAAATAGGGAGATTAATTTTATGTCAATCCATATTTGGATTCTCCTTTCTCCTAATCTATTCTCTACTCTTGGATCTCTTTCTCTATTTCTATCATGGATTCTTTGCCTAGTTTCACTTCTTTTTTACTTGACCAAATTCCTTTCTCTACCATTATCTCTTAGCAATTGAACATCTAAGAACTCACTTCCTAATATTTGTCCCAAATCTCATACCCAATTGCTTCTTGATATTTTTTCTAACCCAATTAAGGATTCACTACTTAATGGAATATTTAGAAATTCTTCTTGATTTTGACATGGGAGGTGACTCTTAGTCCATGAGGTTCATCTCCTCATAGTGTCTCTTTAGCTTATGAAATGTGTTGGCTGATAACACATGCATACATACATACATACATACATACATACATACATGCATGCATACAAACATATATAAAAACATACATACATACATATAAACATATATTCATGCATAAAAAAAAACAACATACAATAAGAAAGTTAAAACAAGGCATAATGTGAGCGTGTTATAATGCACTCGCGTTATGTCACAACTTTGATATAACACACTCACATTTTTTCTTGCTTTGGGAATTTCCAAGCCTTTGGCTTGGATTTTCCTTGGATTTCCAACCCAAAGGCTTGGACTAACTTTCCAACACCCAAATATGTGCTTTTCTAGATTCTAAAAAATTCATATAATCTCAAGCATGATCCCCATTAGTTTTTGCATGTGTTTCAAGGTCTAGCAAAAAAACACTTGGGTAATGTTAAGCTCTCTCTTCACTATCTAACCATGTATTTTTTTTTTCACATGTTGACTATGTTAAGGCTTTCATCTTTAATTTCTTTTGTTTGTGTATCCATTTTTTGTCAAAAACCAATGTTTGTTATTTTTTACTTTATTTTTAACCATTCATTGAAATTTTAAATAAATTACATTTTAAAAAACTAGACTCCATTATACACATATTCAAAAAAATGGATTTTCGATTAGTTTTCAAAAAATTTAGGGGGGGGGAGCACACTCAAGTTTTTAGAAACTAGACTCTTGTTTTTATTGCATCTTAAAATTTTGAGTGTAACTATCTTCAATTTCTCATCCAAGGTCAGTATTTCCTTATTTCAAAAAAAAGATGGCCACTTGAGACCCCTTTTTGGCCCCCCATCTTTGTGCAGTTACCCATGTTTTGTTTATCATTTTAATGTTATGTGTAGATAAATCAATGGTAGGATGTTGTGCAGTTTGCATATTGATAGGATTTGAAATGCTCTTTTATGATTGTCATATTTGATGTATGATGCCAATGCTTATGAATTATGTTGTGTCGAAACATTATATTGATTGTAGAATAGAATCAATAGTTTATGTTGTTTCTTCAAATATTTTAAGAGTTAATGTATGTCATTCATGAAAAAAATGGATATGCTAGCAAATAACAACATTTTGGGTTAAAATGAATCCCTTGTTTTATGTGAATTTTTATGCATGTTTTTGAACCTAGAGTGCAAGATAATTCTTGGTTCAAACCTTCTTTAGTTAACAATTGGATTGAGGTTGTTATGCCTTGTTTCAAGGCTATCAGACTATAGGTTTTGTAGAGTCCCTACTAATGTCTAGTAAACTTGGTGACAATCACACAATTCAGAGGGGAAATCTAATTGAACAATGCACTTGAACCTTTGGAAAGACCTTCATTGAATTATCGACCAAGGCTAGTAAGCTTGTGATGGTATTGGCACTATATGTGCTTTCAAAGACTTAAGACTACCTAATTTATCCTAGCATAGGTGTTACACTTGCCTAGAAATTATAAAAATATATAACAGTGAAGGAAGTAATGTTGACACTATTGCTATGGGTACCTACAGTATAAGACTGTGATTGATTTACTGTCAAGAAATGAATGCTAGAATTTAACTAATACTATTGACTAAACCTACACTCTGGAGTACAACAAGCTTAAACAAACTAAGGCATAAATGTGAAACAAGAATTGTTCATGAATAACACAAGGAATCTAATTAACATGCATTTATGAAATAACTACTACAACAAAAGTAATTGTACAAAAAATGAAGCGAGGGATAGTTACCTTGAGTATCCCTTGCTCAAGTGACTATCTCCACTGATCTAACTCAAATCTAGCTCCTTAGATTAACACAAGAATAATAACTCAAAACCATTCATTGCACAACTTTAGAATATCACATAAAATTCTACTAGAATATTTTATTCATGTTAATCATGATTAAGCTTGATAAACATTGTCTATATAAGAATAACAAATAATTGAAAATATCTAGTAACTATATCTGCTATTGAACAATTAACTAAATATTAATACCTCAACCATTGAGCCATACATATTGGCACAAGGGAGTTTATTAAAACAAGGAATCTAAACTAAAATCATAAATCACCACTCCCTATATATCAGACTGTGATAAAGACTAAGCAATTTATAATTGAAAAGGGAAGAAGAGTCCAAGTAGAACTATGACTCTATTGCAACAAGAACTGAAACATGGATTGTTTGAATCAATCAAGTTAGATTCCTAACTGTAACAGGCTTCTTCTCATTCAAAATATTTATTCAATTTCATAATGATGCACAATCATCTTCATTAAGTGCCTCTATGTTGTAGTTACGCTCAGCTTATTTTGGAACCTCCCCTGCTTTGTTTTCTAGAACTCCTTTGGTTGTGGGTTGCACCTCACAGTTGTTGTGGGCTACAGTCTACCTCCTCTATCTCCTTGGATGCAAAGAGTTAATTCATAAAACATGTACACAATATTAACAACCATAGCTAAGCACAAATATCCATTACAATTCATACATATTCACACATTAATTATGCAATAACCATCACATCATAACCATGTTCCCATATACTTTAAATCAAGTTTAGGGTTTCATAATAAGCATAAAGATAGCATAGTGTAGGAATATGTATAAGATAATTTTTTGAAATTTTCTATGAACTTGTATAAAAACATAAGAAAACTATCTAATGGCTAGACTCATCATTCCCCCCAACTACCCATTTAATTGTCCTCAAGAAAATTGACTAGGGCTAGAGGTTGTAGTGCAAAGTGATTTCCCTGAGATCTGTGATATCATCTACTCATTTAACATATTTCAAATAAAATACTCTCTAGCATGCAAGTCTGTTCATTCTAGTAACCTATGCTCTCTCACATTCCTCATTCTTCTCCTTTGTCTAGTGTGGTACTGGGTATAAAAGCATTGGTAGCTGGAAGGTGAGTGGTTCCCATTCAAGTCCTTTGTCCCTTACAATATCCATATACATTTTTTTTCTTTCAAGCATGGCCATAAAATTGTAAACAGAGTGGGGCTCTTTCCTTTGCAACTCAAGGGTTAAATTGTTCCATCTTTCTTGCACAAAATGGTAAGAATGATGGATGAGTCCCATAATCAATATTTTCATCCTTCTATAATCCTACATTCTCAAATTCATGATTTTCTTGCCTACACCTTTGTGATGCAAAAGTGTATCCATTCTTCTATGATCACTTCAGGGGTTGTTGGAAAAATAGGGACAGACAACTAAGAGGAGGGATGAATCAGTTGTCACAGAATATTTAAACTTTCAAACTTAACTTAACTTAATATCAGATCTGATGAATGAACAATAAACCATAAACAATCAGCACATCAAAAACATAGAGAACACCAAGATTTTTACGTTGAAATCCTATTAGGGGAAAAACCACGGTGGATGTCAGTCCATAATATTATACCTTGTTAAAATTATAAGAAGAATAATGGGAATGTGGATGCATTCAGGAACACTACCTAGAGCTCACTGCTCAAATACAAGAGGGCTCACTGCCCAAAGAAGACACACTATCTTACAGAAATTCAGATTAGATCCATAGGGTATGAACTAAGAAAATAGCTTCTACAAAAGCATGATTACAGCTCTGGTTAAGCACAGAAACACTTCTTCACACTTAGCTCAAACTTATTCACACTTTACTTTGCAATCAAATGATTAGAACACTATTTTCACATTTGCACATTCTTTGGCATACATTTGCTCTCATGCACACTTTACTTCGCTCAAAAAATAGTTCTTATATATCTTCAACATGGATTTACATCAACAACTCTATCAGCCAAAAGAAATATGAAAATATAAAACATATATGCAATCTCGGCCCAATTTTACAAATAAATTTTCAATGCACATCAAACACCATCGGCCAATATAATGTTGTGACCCAAAACAACATCCTTGAGTGTGCCAAACATTCAAATTTAATTCTTCAAGGATCTGCAACACGTTACAACCACCATGTCAACCAAGAATATAAAAACCTGAATACACAAAAGAAAAATCACTAACCACGAGCACACCGATCAATGCAGATGTGCAACAAAGATAGAGTATGATCTAGAAACATCAAGGAGCATCAAGAACCAACAGATAAACATCCACAACAACTGAGATTACTAGAATCATATCAACTTTAATCAAGAACACTAACTAAAGCCACAGAAAAACTGTCAGAACACAACTATTCATAACACGATCAAATCTTCACACGGACTTTAAAACTTCTGGTGGATAGACTAGATATACTCAACAATAAACCCTTTAGTCCATAATGATTGATCTTCAACGTACTAAGAAAAACACCTTCATGACCTTCACTATTCCACTAGGAACTTGAACCTCTTTTTTTTAACAATTTTCTCAATATCCTCAACATATACAACCTATAATACCTCAATGCTAATAGTGTTGACATCAATGACAACCACATATCAGCAACACAACCACAACATCCAACAATCTCCCCCTTTTTCATTGATGGCAACACTTGATGTGAAAAATACCATCAACACAACTCTCAATCAACACTTACTCCTTAGATTTTGATTCTTCTTTTCTCAACTCTTCTCATGATCTTCTTCCCCTAGGGCTCTTCTCCTAGATAAAGAATAGCTTTTCACATTACACTTCTCCCCCTTTGACATAAATGGAAAAGATAAGCATTATCTTTCCACATACAAGCTCTGAACCGCATATCTGCACATCTAACTACTCCCCCTGAGTAGCAGCCATGGAGACATCAATCCAGATCATAATATGATCATGAAATGCATGGGTTGATGCAATACAATGCATCCTTAGTTCTGATTAGGAGGGGTAATCACCCCTAGCATACCTCTGAGATACTCAAAATTATCCTTTGGCAATGGCTTGGTGAAAATGTCTGCAATTTGTTCTTTGGTAGGTACATAATCTAGTTTGACTTCATTCTCCCTCACTTTCTCCCTCAAGAAGTGAAACTTGATTGAAATATGATTGGTCTTAGAATGTAGCATCGGATTCTTTGATATGTTTATTGTGCTTGAGTTGTCACAGTATATAACAATAGGCTCTTCATATACTACTCTGATATCTTTCAGCATCAGTTTCATCCACAACACTTGAGTACAATTATTTGCAGCAGCAATATACTCTACCTTAGTAGTAGATAGGGAAATGGAATTATGTTTTTTACTCAACCAAGACACTAGCATCTTCCCTAGGAAGAAGGAACCACCACTAGTGCTTTTCCTGTCATCTACATCTCATGTCCAATCCGCATCAATATAGGCACTCAAAGTGAGATCATCATCTTTGGGATACAAAATCCCAAAATCAATTGTTCCTTTCAAATACCTAAAAATTCTCTTTACAACAGTCACATGAGATTCTTTTGGATCAGCTTGATATCTAGCAACCATGCATACAACATTCATGATGTCTAGTTTGGTATGAGTTAAGTAGAGAAATCTGCCAATTATTGACCTATATCTTGTTTGATTTTCCTTAGGAGAATCATCATTTTTTGTTAACTTGCATCCGATTACCATGGGTGTACCAACAAGCTTTGAATCTTCCACGCCAAACATTTTTAGTAACTCTCACATATTTGGACTATGATATGAAAATCCCATTTTCTAACGAGTGACTTGTAATCCCAGAAAGAACTTCATCTCTCCCATCACACTCTTTTCAAACTCACTCTTCATTTCATCAGCAAAATTCATACATAGATCATCATCTCCTCCCAAAATAATGTCATCAACAAAGACTTCAATAATCAACTCTTTATCATGATCCAACTTAAAATACAAGTTGTTGTAAGCAGTACCTTTATTGAATCCAAGCTTCAGTAAGTATTTATCTAGTCTAGCATACCAGGCTCTGGGGGCTTGCTTGATTCAATACAGAGCTTTCTTCAATCTGAAAAACATGTCTTCCTTATCAGTCAGTTGAAATCCATCTGGTGGCTCAACATATACTTCTTCTTCTAACTCACCATTCAGAAAGGCTGACTTCACATCCATTTGATAGACTTTATAATTCTTATATGCAGCATAAGCAAGAAATAATCTTATAGCTTCAATTCTAGCAACAGGGGCAAAGGTTTCTTCAAAATCAATACCTTCCATTTGTGAATACCGTTTACATACCAGTCTTACTTTATTCTAGACCACTTCACCTTGTTCATTCAATTATTCTGAAAGACCCATTTAGTACCAATCACATTTTTATCTTTAGGTCTGGGAACAAGAATCCATGTATCATTATTTTCAATCTACATCAATTCTTCCTTCATATCTTCCATCCAGTGTTCATCATTACAAGCTTCATTGATATTGTTAGGCTTAGTCTTGGAAATCAGACAATACTCTTTTGCAATCCTTCTTCTAGTCTACACACCTTTATTCTTATCTCCTATAATTTTATTTTTAGAATGATTTAGCCTTACATACCTTAGAATTTTAGGATCCTCTCACACTTTTGCTTCTTATGTTCTTTCTTTTGTACTTCCACTTGTTTCTCCTTCTTGACTTTCTTGATTTACCAGAACAATTTGAATTTGATTCTATGTCTAAGCATTCTTTCCTTGGTCTGTACTATCTTTCTAGTCATCTAAATCATATCCATAGTATCTGGATGATCTAGCAGAGTCATCATCAACTCTGACATTTACACTTTCAACCACTTTTCTCAATCTTCTATTAAAGCACTGGTAAGCCTTGTTTTTAGTAGATTAACCTAGAAAGATTCCTTCATTGCTCCTTGCATCAAGCTTGCCTATTTCCTCATCTCTCTTAATGTAACACTTTATTCCAAATATCTTGAAATATTTAATAGTAGGCTTATAACCAAACCATAGCTCAAAAGGAGTCTTACTAAAAATACCATTGACATTTACCCAATTTAGAGTGTTTACAGCTTCTCTCCAATAGATGTGAGGCACATTTCCTTTCAACATCATTGTTCTAGAAGCAAATAACTATCTGTTGATTCCATGCTCTTCACAGAAATAATTGAACTCCCGAGAAGTGAACTCACCACCTTTGTTTGACCTTAGACATTTTATCTTCAGACCTATCTCATTCTCTTCCATAGCTTTGAAACTTTTGAACTTCTCTAATGCTTCACATTTTTCTCTTAAGAAAGCAACCCATATCATCCTAGAGTAATCATCAATAAGCAAATAATTATCTTTTGATTCCATGCTCTTCACAGAAATAATTGAACTCCCGAGAAGTGAACTCACCACCTTTTTTTGACCTTAGACATTTTATCTTCAGACCTATCTCATTCTCTTCCATAGCTTTGAAACTTTTGAACTTCTCTAATGCTTCACATTTTTCTCTTAAGAAAGTAACCCATATCATCCTAGAGTAATCATCAATAAGCAGCATAAAGTACCTTTCTCCTTATAGACTTATGACTCTAGAGGGACTACATAAATCAATATGCACCAGCTCTAGTGCTCCATTAGAATGACGTTGTGCTCAAAAAAGAAACTCTAGTCTATTTTACCATCTGACATTACTTCCATATTATGTTAGTAGGCTTCACTAGCTTAGGTAGATCTCTTACTGCTTGAGTGGAGCTTACCTTGACAATGTTATCAAAATTCACATGACATAGCCTTCTATGCCATAACCAACTTTCATCTACTTGAGCAATTAAACAAATTTCACTAGCAACATTTAGGTGAAAGATATTACCTTTTGTTTATGTACATGATGCAATTACATTTCCAGAGCAACCAAGTATCTTGCATCTTCCATTTTTGAATTGAAGATCATAATCCTTATCCACCATATGTCCAACACTCAACAGGTTATGCTTCAAGCCTTCAACATAAAGAACATCATCAGTGTTATGTTTACCACCAAGAAAAATAGATCCTCTGCCACAAATCACACCATAATTTTTATCTCCAAATCTTACAACATTACCACCATACTTCTCTAGACTTGCAAAAAAAAAAATTGTCACCAGTCATATGATGTGAGCATCCACTATCAATAACCCACTCATCCTTTTCTTCAATTCAGGCTGCAAGAGCTTTCTCAACTTTAGCAGATTTAGTAGCCACTGGACCATTTTCCTTGATAGCAATGACAACCCATTCATCTTCATTTCCATTTTCTTTATCAGATTCTTCATCAGTCACACCTTCTTCAAAAAAATAGTATTTCTTTTGAAATCTAGGTTTGTAGTTCTTAGACCTAGGAACTCTTTCAGGACACCTTGAGGCAAAATGACCTATTTTATTGCAAGAGAAACATTATATTGGAAAATTTCCTTTATACCTACCTTGTCCTCTGCCTTCTTTCTTCACAATCAGTGCTTCCAGCTCTTCTACCTCTCTTTCTTCATCTTCAAGCTATTTCATCTCCTCTTCATACTTGAATGTCTTTCTAGAACTTTCTCCTAGATCATATCTTTGCTTGTTTCTTCTAGATATAGAGGCCTTAAATCCAAATTCAGTCTTGGGGGCAGAATCACCAAATTCACTTAGTTCAAATGTAGCAAGCTTACCAATCAGCATATCTCTTATCATATTTGTTACAATCCAGAGCTCTTTAATAGCACGATCCTTTTATTTGTAAGAGGGAGGCAATGATCTGAGCATTTTAGCTACAATTTCTTGTTCATCCAGGGTACCACCAACACATCTAATACCCATCACAAGTTCATTTAATTTTTGCATGAAAGAAGAAATATTTTCATCTTCACCCATCTTCAAAGTTTCATACTTTCCTTTCAAACTTGTTAGTTTAGTGACCTTCACAAGTGCATCTCCTTCATACAAAGTCTCCATCTTCTTCCAGATCTCATGAGTTGTCTTCAGATCCATCACATTTATCATTTCTAAATTTGTCAGAGCACTCACTAAAGCTTCAATAGCCCTAATATTAGTCTCAGCCTCTTTAACCTCATCAGGAATGAAGGGACCATTCTGAGGAATAATATATCTATTTTTTGTAATCTTCCAGAATGGTTCACCAATACACCTCAAATTACACTCCATTCTTTCTTTCCAAAGAGAGTAGTTTGTTCCATTGAATCTAGGACTGTCCTTCTTGTATGATGCCATCTCGGATCACCTCAAGCTTTTAAACTTCTTTAGAGGAACCTACTCTGATGCCAATTGTTGGAAAAACAAGGATAGACAACTGAGAGAGGGGGTGAATTAGTTGTCACAGAATATTTAAACTTTTCAAACTTAACTTAATCTCAAATCTGATGAATGACAATAAACCATAAACAATCAGCACATCAGAAACACATAGAACACCAAGATTTTAAGTGAAAACCCTATTAGGGGAAAAACCACAGTGGATATCAGTCCACAATGTTATACCCTATTAAAAGTATAAGAAGAATAATGGGAATGCACACGCATTCAAAAACACTTCCTAGAGCTCACTACTCAAATACAAGAGGGCTCGCTACCCAAAGAAGATGCACTGTCTTACATAAATTTGGATTAGATCCATAGGGTATGAATTGAGAAAATAGCTTCTACAAAAGCCTGATTACAATTCTGATTAAGCACAGAAACACTTCTTCACACTTCACTCAAACTTCTTCACACTTTGCTCTACAATTGAATGATTAGAACACTATTTGCACATCTTCACTTTCTCTAGCATACATTCACTCTCATGCACACT
Organism: Sequoia sempervirens; assembly: GCA_007258455.2. Taxonomy (NCBI): domain Eukaryota; kingdom Viridiplantae; phylum Streptophyta; class Pinopsida; order Cupressales; family Cupressaceae; genus Sequoia; species Sequoia sempervirens. Next base: position 645,317,952 of record VDFB02058242.1, on the reverse strand, counting down.
TTAATTTTCTCAAACAATCACTCTTATATATCTGCAACATGGATTTACATCAACAACTCCATCAGCCAAAAGAAATATGAAAATATAAAACATATATGCAATGTCGGCCCAATTTTACAAATAAATTTTTAATGCGCATCAAACGTCATCAGCCAATATAATTTTGTGGCCCAAAAAAATATCCTCAAGTGTGCCAAACATTCAAATTTAATTCTCCAAGGATCTGCAACACATTACAACCACCATGTTGGCCAAGAACATAAAAACCTAAATACACAAGAAAAATCACCGACCACGAGCACACCAATCAACGCGGACATGCAACAAAGATGGAGCATGATCTAGAAACATCCACGAGCATCAAGAACCAACAAAGAAACATCTATAGTAATTGAGATTACTAGAATCATATCAACTTCAATCAGGAACACTAACTGAAGCCACAGAAAAACTGTCAAAACACAACTGTTCATAACATGATCAAATCTTCACACGGACCTTTGAAACTTATGATGGATAGACAAGATATACTCAACAATAAACCCTTTATTCTACAATGACTGATCTTCAATGTACTGAGAAAAACACCTTCATGACCTTCACTACTCCATTGGGAACCTACAACTCTCTTTTTTTAACAATTTTCTCAATATCCTCGACATATACAGCCTATAATACCTCAATGCTAATAGTGTTGACATCAATGAAAACCACATATCAACAACACAACCAAAATATCCAACAAGGTTTTTATATTCCATTCTAATTGGGAGAGCAACTGATTTCTTTCTCTCCATATATTCTTGCATGATTTCACCCATATACTTTTCATTCTTGAAATATAATGATAGTGCCCTTAATTTTAAATCTCCCACAAATATTAATGGGTTCCATTTTTTATCTTCAAGCACAACATAATCATGCAAATAGTATTCACACAATTGATCATGTTCTTTTGGTGTGGCATCAACAAAAACATTTAGAAAATCATTTTTTTTACTCATAGCAACTGACTGATTACTAATCAACCTATTGAACTGGTAACTCAAGAAATTTTCTTGCAAAAACAAAGTATATGTCCTAGTTGGAGGTCAACATTTAACAATATGGGTGGATTTATCTACTACTTATTTCACCTTGAATGCTAACCTTTTCAATTCAATCTTTACTCTCCAGTATCCTAGTATGCTCTGAGATCATTGTTTCTTTTTCTTTCTTCCAATTCTCCTTCTATTGAGAAAATTCTTGAGTAACTTTCCATAATGGATATCCTAGGGACATAGATGTATGATAGGTTGGAGTTTTTGTGGTAGGGGGCCTTCTATTCTCAGTTAACAGTTCTTTATTTCCTACTTTAACTATTGCTAGTTGTGCAAGCAAGTCTAACTTTGACCCATGCCCATAAGTATGTAATTTTTCCTCCAACTCCTAAATTTTCAATTCCATTTCTTTTTTCCCTTTGTTCATAGGTTTTTACCAATTCTTCTAATTGTTTGATCCTCTCCAGTGCTTCTTGAAATTCTTTTTTGACATTTCTTTCTTCTAAAAACAATTTTTTATCTTTCAAAAACTGCTCATCACAAAAACATATGTACTCATAACCCTCATTGTTAGGGCTAATTGGGGTTCTCTTCCTAGTTTTGTTTGCAACAAAAATATCCTTTGAATCTAAGTTGGAGGTGGTGGAGATGTAACATTTCCTTTTTGTGGGAACATGCACATTTTTAGATATATTGTCCTTTAGTTTTGAGTCAGTACCTATTATCACAATATCTTCTTTTTCTTCTTTTGGTTTCTCAATACTACCCCTCATAGCACCTTTTATTTTTAGGCAGTGTGAACACCTTGGTTGAGTGGGATTCTTTTTCTACACCTTTAAAGGTGCAAAAGAAGAACCACCTCTCTTCTTTCTGGCTTTTGGCATTTTTCTAGAAGATTGGGTTTCATGTACCTCTTTTGCTATAGGTTGATTAGATGTTGCATGTGGTGATATTTGCACACTTTTCTCCTTTATTTCTCCCTTGCTATGAGTAGGTGAAGCAGCAGGTGAAACAGGGGGAGTTTCCCTTGTAGACACCGAAATTTGGTCTAAGCCAGCGACTTCAATATTCTTTATAATTTGTATTCTTCTATTGATTAAATAATGACAATTATTTAATTATTCTCTATAGTCTTCATTTCTTCTATTAATTAAATAATCTTAATTATTTAATTAATTCGCACTTTTCTTTATTCTATCTGATTAATTAAATAAATGCTTTTTATTTAATTATGTTACTAATTAACCTTATCCTTCTTGTCAAATTAAATAAATTCTTATTTAATTTACTCTTTATCATACTTCAACTATAATTAAATAAATTCTTTATTTATTTAATTATTCATTTAAATCCCTTTCATCATTTAATTAAATAAATCTTATTTATTTAATTATTCTTCAAATATCAAATCTTGAATTAAATGAATTATTTAATTCATAAATTCTATTTTAACACATTCCTCTATATTTAGATAATTGTGTGAGTTATCTAAGTATTCACTTTGACTCGACTCGACATCTATTTTAAATCGCTCAGTTAACTCTTGCTTTAATGTCTGAGTGGCGTTCTCAAGTAATCTCTTCGTTAAATCATTCAATCATCTAGTTTTAACTCGTTTGCGTGTACATGCATATTAATTAAATATTCTTATTTAATTAATTAGACCTTGTGCGTGCATTCGAACAAGAGTTGCTTTAATCAATCTTTATCTTTGTCATACAAAGATAATTCTTCTATTTTCAAATACCAAATTGGAAGATTAAATCATTTATTTAATCTTTAATTCTATTTCTAATTTGTATCACTCATGTCATCACTGACAGTTATCAGAATGCATGACTAATCAGTCAATCTCAACCATTTGTTGATCTTTCAATCCTGACCTGTCGTTCGAATAATCAATTTTCTATAAATTGATTTGTCATTCTTCATTCCAATCTCTCTTGAAAACTTGTGAAATCTTATGACTTTTGAGAGCACTTAATCTTGAATCTTCGATGTTTTGCTAATCACTATCTTAGGCTATACTTGCATGAATTAATGAAAATCTAAGGGCAATTATACGACTACAAGCAAAATGGAGAAGGGAAATTGAGATGAATCATGGAAATACGTAGCAATTTGGTGAGATTGTTTCAGTTTGTTCACGTTATTACTTTCCTTTGTTCTTTGTTGCTTAACATTAGATTGCATTTAGATTTAGATTTGCATTGCATTGTTTGCTCCTAATCTATTCTTGTGCATTTTCTTGGCATTGCATTTGGTGAACCCGACGTGAAGATGCCATCTTCATGTATCCATAGACTTTTATTTTGATTTTTGTAGGTTTTTCGTACGGAATGACACATCAGCTTGACGAAACGCCACAATTGAAATTCATAGATGCATGAATTTGGTGAAGCGATGCAATTGATTTCTTGAACCGCATTTGACACCCGAAACACCACATCTGAAAAACCACGACGCATCTGAAAAATACTGAGCCACAACTGACTGGTAAAATAAAGAGATGCAATTGCAGAGAAAATCAACGCATCTGACTAGTAACTTTTTGTTTTAGGTTTCAGAAATCTAAAATTTTCAATTGATTTGTGTGTTACTAATATTGGATTTTTCAACGTGTGGGCTTTTTATTTTTGGAGGTAACGAGTTTTTGCAAAATGATTGACGAAGACAATACTAAAAACTACTAATGAATCTTTCTGAAAAATGCATGTCGAAGACCCTAGTTAAATTTTTGAAATAGATTGTTTGGTAGTGTAGCAAATCTTTCATTTGGATTAAAATTAACAAGTGTCTATTGTGTTTGGTGCGAAAGCACATTTGTGTAATTACCCTTACAATTTGGTACATTGAAGTATCCTCTCCCCTTGCGCATCCATGCGACCCTGGGTGTAAGAGAAACGGTTACCAACTCTAGAACTTGGGCCTGTTCTAGTAGGAAAAAGTACTCACCCTAGGATGACTCAGACCGGTAGCACCCTGAACCCGAGGGACTTCCAGTTGGTATATAAAAGTGGATTCTTGGGGAAAGTCCAAGAATCAGGCATATTGTTCCGATGAGATGGATTCGAAAGGGGACTCTCACCACATGGATCATGCCCTACGAACGGAATGATGTATTAAGAACCTTTTGTTTTAGAGACCAACCGTTCTATTGGTCATTGCTTGGTATAGTGCAGGGTACAGTATCATGCCCGAAGACACTCACTACTGATCCCCTTGAGTAGAGATAGTAGTTCTTGGGAGGTCATTTCCCAAAGAATTCAAAATTGGTGTGCTTGAATGACATTAATGAGTCATGGAGGGGAGCCAATGCCACCAAATTTCTAAGCTATCCGCTCTCGAGAAGGAAAGGTGTTTATCACCAATCTGGGGTATTTCAGTGGGCTATACCAAGTATACAAACCCTAGGCCTTTTGGCCTATTAGGATGTGCTTGTCTTTTATCAACATTAAATGTTCTTTGAGTCTAAAATCAAACTAAAAACATTTTGTCTTATGATTGTTCTTGTGTGCCAGAATTTGATCACAGAAAACGGAGTTAGTTTTAAATCTTATGTCACTAAAAATTCACAGAGTCGCAACTCTTCACCAGAAACTTGCAATTGATCTTTGGAGGTGCATCTATTTAATTATGAGTCACACTTGTTATTACGAGTCGCATCTATTTAATTCTAAGTCACATTTGTTATTACGAGTCACATTTTTTTAACTTCGAGTTGCATCTATTATTACGAGTCGCATCTGTTTAACTTAGAGTCGCATATGTTGGTTAGGGTCGCATCTATTTAGCATAGAGTCGCATCTGTCAGATCAGTTTGCAATTCTTTTGAAAAAACCACATATGCTATATTCTGAGTTGCAATTGTCATTACGAGTCACATCTCTTAGAAGGTTAACTGCATCTGTCAGAGTTAGACATTGAACATTTACCAAAAACTCGCAATTGATAACCAGAAAACTACAACTGTTAACTTGAGTTGCATCTATGAAATTCCACAATGCATTTTCCTGATTATTAGAAAACCAGAATTCACAGTCACTATCCAGTCAACACGGTTATACCAGTTTCAATTGTCTTTTCACAAACAGTCCTTGAATAGAAACCTGAAATGATTTGCTCAATTTTGCATCCTTTAGTTTCATTCAGTCATTACCATAGTTGTCTTAATTCAGAGTTTAGTTTCATCTTAGAATACATATTACCTTGCATTAAACTTCTAGAAAGGTCAATTTTACAAACTTTAGGATAAGTTTACCATCTACACTCTAGGAAAATCATAACGTTAGTGAAATCTGTCATTGAACCTAGTTTTATCAGTTTATCCTTTGTCCTACAGAGATTCCTCCTAGCTCATCAGTCTCGTTAGGAAACTCAACTTGTCTTTGATCCTCGTCCTACATTGGTTTCTTGACTTAACTAAATTGATGCCTTGGTTAGACTTTAGGTAGTTGGTCCCTTCGTCTTGGGTTTATAGAATTGATTATTTTAGAACCTTGCTTAGGGCTTGCATCTTTAGATTTTAGGCTAGTGTCATCCTACAACATTCCTTATTTTGCATACGAAAATCCCAAAAACATAGACTAGAGTCATACTGTTCATAGATATAGTTTTGCATTTCCCGCATATTGAGCTTGTCTTACATGGTTGAAACTAGGTCTAAGAGAAGAGAGAGAGAAAACATGTCAAACCCAAATGAATTCATCAATCCATTTTCCTCAAGACCTCACAATACTTTACTAGAAAAATTCACCACTAGAAACACTCAAGGTCATATTACAGTAGAGGACATATAGGCCACTGCACAGGACCCTGAATTTGCATCTTTTGTAGATGAATACCTAGCAAATGATTATCAATGATATTTAGCCAAACTGCTAGCTGAGGGCGCTACCTTACCCGCAGGATTTGATATTAGCACCTTGCAAACTCAACCTACACAAGGGACAATCACAATGACTAATAGTACAACTATACCTCAGGTTAGCACAACTATGCCATCTGGCACACCTACACAGAGTACGACAGTCCATACGTCTCCATTTGGTACATCCAGCATGACATCAAGATTTAATTTCATGTTAGGGGCTTCATCATCTACTCCCTTCGGTCCTCTTGTTGGGAGTAAAAGACCTAAAATGTTAGCCTCTACACCTTATGTCGGTGTCACAAGTTTACAGTCAACAACCACACATAATGCTAGTATCACAAGCACCATACCATAGTCGATTGCCATACCTAGTGCTCAAGTCACTAGCACTATACCACTGATTACACAAACAAGAGGCATTCCCTCCTTCCAATATGGCAATCAGAACCCATTCACACAGATTCTGAATCAGAATCCTTTCTCTCAAATTGGTAGTCAGAATCCATTCACACAAATTCCAAGTCAAAACCAATTTACACAAATTCTGAATCAAAATCCTTTATCTTAGATTGGTATTCAAAATCCATTTACACAAATCCCAAGTCAAAATCAATTTATGTAGATTCTAACCCAGAACACATTTACCAACATTCTGAATCCAAACCCACCTCAAATACCAACATTCAATCGAAACCCATCACGATACTTTGGATTTTAGAATACATGCATGGATCTACATAATCCGCCTAGCACATCCTTGACCCAGGTTGATTTTTTACAAACACAAATGCAAGCACTACAAATGCAAATGGATAACATGTCGGTGTCAACTAAGAAAATGTTTTCAACAAAGGACATATGCCCATTTCCCTTTGATAGATTGTTGTACATGACCCCTTTCCCTCACGGATATGTCATACCGAATCTTCCTAAATACAATGGAAAAAGGAATCCAATAGAACATATAAGGAAATTTTCTAGCATATGCATAGATGTTGCTTATGATCCCACATATCTTATGAGACTATTTTGAAGAAGTCTTGTAGGAATTGCACTAGAGTGGTTTTCGGGTCTAGATTCTGGCATTAGATCTTGGGATGAACTGGTTGAGAAATTTGTGGAGCAATTCTCCTTCAACATAGACCATGAGATAAATATAGCAACCTTGTGTCACACAACACAAGATGAATGGGAAAAATTTATTGCTTTCTTCCAGAGGTGGAGGACTATAGCTAGCCGGTGTCCTGTTGAGATACCTGAAAAACAAAAAGTTACTATGTTCCAAGAAAACCTTCATGCCAAACTACGAAGTAATCTAAGAGTACATTGTTGTACATCTTTCTCGGAACTAGTGGAAAAATGGGTTATAATAGAAAAGGATCTCATTGAAAAAGGAAAACTTAAGACATCAACATACAATAGAAATCCAATCGTGCAAAACACCCCTACTGACAGAAACAAATTCTGGTCTTGTAACAAAAATTTCACCAATGATGGGGTATTTGATGCTAAAATGATACAAGCAGGACCACTCATCACATTATAGGGATCTCACACTTTCGCCAACACACTTAATGTTGTCAATCAACCTCCTAACATGGTCCAAAATACTCCATGTCCACAAAAAAGGAGATTTCAAAAATGTGAGTTCACTCCCTTGGGGGAACCCATTGATTCGGTGTTCAAACAATTGTTACAACATAATCTTATACAATTGCAAGAACCAAGACAATATGACCCAGGACAATTTAAACCAGCTTGGTGGGATGATGATGCCTTTTGTGATTATCATAGAACTAAGGGTCATAACTTACAAAACTATTGACAATTGAAGAATATCATACAGGATCTTGTCGAAAGGAGAATTATCGAAGTTAGTGGACAAAAACAAAAGTCATCAAACACTGATCATCAAGTCTTTTCTGACCTGCTACATGACCATGGGAAAGGAACTGTCCCTAGTTTGAGTACTAAGACCAATATGTCAGCCAACTATGTAAGTATCAAGCATGATTATAATAGTGGAAAAATCATTCATTGCCTTCGTGCCGCCAATGAGAATATTAATACCATTACTATCAATACAAATCCTAAGTGCATAGTCAATACTCGTCGTACTAAGTTCACTATCCAAGGCTCTCCATTGCAACAAACACCACAACCTTCCAAGTTACAATATAACCTTCTTGACCAGTTGGGGAAGACCCTAGCCCAAATTTCAATCTTGGAGCTGTTGCGTATTTCCCCTGAGCATCGATCTGTTCTTGATAAAGCTTTACAAAACACCATAGTCCCTAATGACCTTGATGTCAATCATTTCCAAGAAATGGTGGGCTATTTGACCAATAACCATCATGCCACATTTTCTGAACAAGATTATGCAATTGAAAATATGAACCGCAACGACACTTTACATCTAGAAGTCCTTGTTGATGGCACCAAAGTTAGACAAGTTTTGGTAGACGGAGGAGCAGGGTTAAATCTGTGCACTTTAAAACTAATGAAGGCCTTGGGTATCTTAGAAGCATGTGTAGACATGACCAAAAGTATTGTCATTAAAGCCTATGATGATGAGGAAAGAAAATCAAAGGGAGTGGTAACACTTCCTATCAGAATTGGTCCTGCAATGATGGAGACAAAGTTCCAGGTCTTGGATCTCACCCTTCCTTATAACCTTCTGCTAGGAAGACCATGGATTCATGCCATGAAGGCAGTCCCTTCCACATATCATCAGTGTCTTAAATTCCCTTACCATGGCACAAAAATAACTATAGATGGTGATCCTGATCCATTTCAATATTGCACCAATCTAAAAGAGGTCCCCCAACATCAAGTACCAGTGAACCAAGAGGCTTCATCATCCAATCCATCTTCCTATGTTGATCCATCTACACTCACTCGAACATCTATTTCACCCTCAGTTCCTACCACTCCTAAGGTTGAGATCCAAGACAAGGATTGTGGAGAATATTAAATGAAGACGTCTTATTGTATCACCCATTTGATGCCTCCTAAGTCATACGGTTTATCTACATCAAATAGGAGACAATCTATGGTCACTATGCACATTCCTCCCACAACAACTTTTACTAAATGGGGTCAATTAAGCAAAGAGGTCATAGATGTAGAAGATGTCACTTCCTGGTTGTATAAGGAAGATAAGGAGGAACCTCTCTCACTTGCTCACATTCCTACAGATCTATATGGTAAAGGTTTCAAAATTATGCAAAGCAAGGGATACAATGGACAGAGTGGGTTGGGCTTAAATCAAGATGGAAGGATTGAACCAATCTTTGTTTCTCAATGGCCAAAAGGAGTGAGGCTAGGGTTTCAACCAATTCAGATTGGCGTTCCTAGTATCATATCACCCTTAATTAAGGAAGTAAGTGCTTCAGAAGATCTTGAGACATCTCCCGAACCATCTGACCAATATCACTATGACTCCCCTAACTCTAACGACTATGAGTGGGATTCCTTATCCTCTACCTCTTCCATGGACCTTGACAAGCTATTTGGAGAACTTGAATTCATGTTAAGATCCTCCCCAAATCCATTGAATTCCTGTCCACCAAAGAAAATGACAAAGGAGGAGTGGTTTACACACCACTATTGGGAATCACTTGATCCTACCTCTTGGCAACCTGATACATCCATTTCAAATAACCAAACCTTGGCATTAGGCCCACCTCTCAATCCATCTAGACCTAAACCTAAGAGCAAAAAGGATTTAGTGCAAAACTTTTGTGACCATATGAATAACTCAATCCTTACCTTGACCCCATTAAACTTTGATAACTCTGACGATGACATTCCCTTAGTCTATCCCCAACTCATTGATTTGGATCAACAAGACACACCTGTCTTAGACATTTTTGATAACGACGAAGCAATCATTGAGTTCCTAGGATTATGAGAAGGTATACCTAACAGTGATCACAAGGCTGGTTTTACCATTGACTTGGACAACAAGGCATATTTTGGGGAATCTGTTCAACCCTCCAGTCGCAAAAATGAGAAAAATAATAAACAAGATAAAAAGGACGAGTCTTTAGGTGAAAACCGAAAGGCACCTTTAGAAAATGAAAAAGTAAAAAGAAAGGACGCATCCGAAGGTGAAAACCTCTCTGAGGCACCTAAGGATGGAGGTTTGAACATTCTCCCTATAGCATAGGAAAGGTCACCCATGCTCGTTGAAGAATCAGTAGAAGTCAACATAGGTACCAAAGAGAATCCTCGACTGGTTTTTTTTGCAGCGTCCTTGACAACAGAAGAGTAGCCAAAGTTCCACAACTTATTTGCACAGAGACAGATAAATTTTGCTTGGTCATATGTAGACATGCCGGGGTTGGATCCTGAACTTGTTCTGCATCATTTTCCCTTACAACCAAGTGCCAAAACAAAAATTGAGAAAAATTCACCCACAGATTACTTTGTTAGTCAAGGCAGAACTCAAGAAACTTTTAGACATTGGTTTCATCAGATCTATCGACTATACAGATTGGATTTCCAATCTTGTACCAATCACTAAACCAACTGGGGGCATTCGCATCTACACTGATTTTAGAGATATCAACAAAGCTTGTCCTAAGGATGACTTCCCTTTGCCTAACATAGACATGATAGTTGACATGACAGCAGGATATGAGATGTTGTCCCTTATGGATGGATTTTCAGGATATAACCAGATCAGAATTGCAACTAAAGACCAACCTAAGATGGCTTTCACTTGTCCTTGGGGAACTTATTGCTGGAATGTTATGCCCTTCGGACTCAAGAATGTTGGAGAAACCTATCAACGTGCCATGACTACTATCTTTCATGATCTAGTACACACTCTTATGGAGGATTATTTCAATGACCTTATTGTAAAATCCAAGACAAGGGCTGAACATTTATAGGTTTTAGACAAGATATTTCAGAGGCTAGAGAAGTATAAAGTGAGACTCAATCCAAAGAAATGTGTGTTTGGAGTCAAGTCAGGAAATCTGTTAGGTTATATCATTTATAGATGAGGCATTGAAGTGGATCTAGCTAAGGTAAAAGCAATCATGGACATGCCTCCACCCACTAATCTTAGTCAACTAAGGACATTATACGGAAGGTTGCAATCCATCAGAAGATTTATAGTGCAGTTAGCAGATAAGACACATCCTTTTCAACATCTACTTAAGAAAGGGGTGCTGTTTGCATGGACAACTAGGTGTGGAGAGGCTTTTCAACTGATTAAAGAATATTTTCTCACACCACCAGTCTTAATGCCACCTGTTGAAGGAAGATCATTTATTTTCTATATCACAGCAACCCACTCATCACTCAGAGCATTGCTTGCATAGAATGATGATGAAGGTCATGAAAGGGCAGTTTATTAGATCAGTCGGACTTTCGTAGGTTATGAGCTCAACTATAGTACCATTGAATGTGCCTATCTTGCAGTAGTATTTGCTACCCAAAAATTGAGGCACTATATGCTAAACCATCAAACAATGTTGATTACTAAAATAGACCCTCTGAAATATCTTCTTAGCAAGGCAGCATTAACAGGGTGACTGGCCAAATGGGTTATGATACTTAGTGAGTATGATATCCAGTATGTAGAAAGAAAGGCTATCAAAGGAAAATTCATTGCTGATCAGTTAGCTGACACACCAATATAAGTAGATCACCCATTAGTTGCAGACTTTCCTGATGAGTTTATATTTACAATGGATACAAACACCACATGGAAACTGTACTTCGATGGCTCACATACAAATCATGGTTCAAGGGCTGGGATATTGTTTATCACACCACAGGGTGATTCCATCCCTAATTCATTCAGGATTGCATTTCCATGCACTAACAACATGGCAGAGTATGAAGCTCTAGTGACAGGGTTACGTATGGCAGTCAAGTGGAAAATTAAGATTTTATAGGTATATGGGGATTCTTAACTAGTAATCAGACAGGTAAATGATGATTATGAGACTAAGGATGAGAATCTTTCTCCATACAAGTGCATGGCTGATAGCTTTAAAGAGTACTTTGACAAAGTTGAATTTCATCAAATACCTCATGTTTTAAATAGGGAAACAGATGCTATGGCTACAATTGCATCACTTCTTGACATTCCTAACAATGTGCCTAAGTTTGAGTTCTTGGTAGAACAGCTTTTGGTCACAGCCTACGATATCCCAGATTCTGAAATGGTGTGTGACATGGTTGGTCTTGATTCCCCATGGTACAAAGAAATCTATGATTACCTTCACGCTGAAGTCATACCCACTGGCCTATCAAATAACCAACGTAGGACATTCCTCCGCAAGTTAGCCAAACACACCATCGTCGGAGACATCATATATAGACGTGCCTCAGATAATACCCTACTAAGATGTCTTGATTCTACTAAATCACAAGCAACCTTGCATGGGGTGCATGAGGCTATATGTGGTTCCCATTCTAGCGGTCCTACCTTAGCCAAAAATATTATGAGACTAGGTTATTATTGGCCTACTATGGAAAAAGACTCATATGTCTTTGTAACGAAATGCTTCCAATGCCAAGTTCATGGAGACTTGATACATGCACCAACATAGGAGCTCCATCATATAATGTCACCATGGCCCTTTGCCCAATGGAGACTCAACCTCATAGGTAAGATCCACCCCACATCATCTAATGGACACAAGCTCATTATCATTGCCATTGAGTCTTTACGAAGTGGATTGAAGCCATTCCTATGACATACATTACCGACACATAGATTTCTATGTTTATCCTGAACTATATCATCTGTCGGTATGGTGTCCCTCAGTCCATAATTACTGATAATGGCCACCCATTTAAGAATCAAGAAGTCCGCCATCTGTGTGATGAATTTCATATCCAACATCACTTCTCCACTCCATACTACCCACAAGGTAACAGCCAAGTAGAGTCATCCAACAAGACCATCATTAGAATCCTCAAGAAGACTGTCAATGATGCTGGTCGTGACTAGCATTTACAGCTTAACCCTGCCTTATGGGCTTATCACACAAGTATCTGTACTCCCACTGGCGCTACTCCCTATTCACTAGTATTTGGTTATGGAGCTATTCTGCCTATTGAGGTCGAGATTCCTTCCCTAAGGGTATCCTTGAAAGGCCACATTGATGATGAAGAGTACCGAGTATCGAGACTCCATGAGCTAGAATTCCTAGATGAGCGAAGACAGAAGGCACTAGACCATCTCCAAGCATATCAAAATTGCCTTCGTCATAGCTATAATAGGAAGGTCTTGAACATAAACTTTGACATTGGTGACCTGGTTTTAATGGAGAACCCAAAGAATCAAGCAGAAAGAGACAAACCAGGAAAGTTTGAACCTAACTGGTTAGGACCTTATATTGTTACAGAAGTTTTTGGATTAGGAGCATACCAACTCTCTACTCCTGAAGGGGAACCATTGACCTCACCAATCAATAGTCTGCAAATGAAAAGGTTCTACGCATAGCTTTTGATAGCTTTGTCTTAATTAGCAAAAATACAAAAAAAAAATCAGAAAATCACAAAAATCGTTACCAAGGTGAAAACTTGGCAAACAGGTGTTTTGGTAACACCAAAAAAATTAGATAATCCAAAAAATAGTAAAGACAAATAATTTATCCAATAGTGAAAACAACTTCAGTGGCGCTTTGGATAGGTACCATGGTGAAAACCTGGCAAACAGGCACCATGTGTACTCGACTCTGCTCCTTTGTCTACTATTATTCTAATCTAGCGTATCCCTATACATGTCCACTACCTTGTACATAGTCCACTACCCTGTACATAGACCACTGCCCTATACATACTACTTATCCCTATACATATCTCCTATCTTTCATGTCCATCGCTTGTATATACCATTCATAATAAGTGGTAGTCTTTCCCATAACCTAGAACGATTGACATCGAATGCATTTCATATCCCCCATATTACCCTATTCATAATCATTTGGTTTTATACTCAACTGGGGGAAAACACTTGACATGCGTCATATTGGTTCTTACATTGGTTGTGTTGAAAACGTAAAACCATAGAAAAATCCAAAAAACATCACAAAATGACTTGAGAAAATAGAAAAACATCAGAAAACTTCAAAAAAAAATTAAAAAATCAATCAAAACATTTTGAAAATCAAAAAAAAAAAAGAGTCAGAGTCAGTCACACTTGTCAGTCTTTGTCGTTTGTCGAACTACGTTGCCTCTGCGACTGGACATAGGCAAGGCCATCTACCGATGTGCCCCTGAGGTATTAGGTTAGTCCATTTAGGTTTGTCTGTATAAAATCATGGTTCAATCCATATGTCTATATGAGAAGGTCATTGGTCATGTCAAACTATGAGGTCTCTATGTGTATAACGTAGGCAAGGCCATCAATCAATGAGCCCCCAAGGCCGCACTAGGTCAGTCCATTAGGGTTCATCACATTCACTTCCACACACGTCTTCTATTTGTAGTCAGTCTTGTCAGTCACATTCAAGTCAAACTATGAGGTCTCTGCGTGTTTAACGTAGGCAAGGCCATCAATCGATGAGCCCCCAAGGCTGCACTAGGTCAGTCCTTTAGGGTTTGTCGTCACACACAGTCAATTGTTAGCACATCATATCAACTCATGCATCAATTTGGTGAACAAGTCAGCAATGTCTCTAAGTCAAAGCAAGCAACTTGCCAATCCAAACAGTCAAAACAATTAGCCTCTATCTTATTTAGGATGAGTCCTTCCTAAATACACCTATCAGCAACACAATCTATGTCTTATACAGGATGAGTCCTTCCTGCATAATCAACAAGGTCAAACAATCAAACATAGCCTTACATAGGTTATCACAGCAACAACATCTGACTCAACGTCTTATATGACACATGTCTTTGTAAAAATAGGCTTTGTCATGCCTTATACAGATAGTCATAACATTGAAACCAGACTCATAGTCTTATCTGGTATGTGTATCTCCTAAAATCAGGCTCTATCAATTACAATAACTCAAACAAAAAGATCAAGTTTTGGAAAATAATTCACTGGCTTTTTGACTTTATGGCTTATTTATCTTATCATTTATCTTGAATTGATGACTGGGATTCATGTTACTAGCTTTCTCAATGATGTCCCATGAAGGATTTAGAGAAGCAACGATGTATCAGAATTCTATTTTCTTTGACTGATGTGTGTCAATTGTCTTTTAACTTTGATTTTTGAGTCATGTTACTAGTTTCCTCAAGGATGTCCCATGAAGGATTTAGAGGAGAAATGATGTCTCATGACCCATCTTTTCTTTTGTTTATTGTCTATGGTTTGTCTTGACAAAAAGACTGGGGCAACTTGTGCCCTTAGTATGAGTTAACGACACTCCTTTTCTGCGACTATTTTTTATTAGCAAGTGGATGACCTTGCACAACTTGATCTATGTCATATCATGGTGTTTGTCTCCATTTGTATTAGTCCCGCCCAATGATGATAAAGTGCAATACCTATTGTGATATAGTGAGACATCGAAGATTCTTAATACTAACATCTATCGCATTTCTTTTGTTCTTTCTCAATCTTTCTTTCCATACTAATAGTTCTTCTTTCTTGCATTATGGTGGAGTCCTGTGACAAACAACAATATAAGTCATCCTACATACACATACATGTTAGCAAATACATACATAGAGGCATTTATCATATTTAGGAAATCATGACATAATGAACATTCATCATCATACAATACATATCATAAGAATTCCATGTACAAAACAAATGTCAATACATGCATCACATTACATTTGTATAGCATTACATGTAGTATGCATTGTACACATAACATCATATTGAATCTCATAATTATAAATTGCATATATCACATAGAATCAACATTATCTCATTAGCTGCATAAACATCACAAAATACATATAATCATCCATCACATAGGCATATCATATATCCATCACATGTATAAATAAATAACTACATAATCAATAAATAGAAATGCATAGCATGAGAATTGCCGCCAAAATCATATGTATAGATATCACTCATCTGTGTCACATAACAATGTCATAATGTATCAATAATACATGGAAGCCCGCAAGCTATAGAATCATAGTACAATGTCTTGATGCATCTCAAGAGGTATCCCTATCCTGAACTACCACTACTATCATGCCTGGAGTGTGTGGAGGAATGATGATGGGAACCTGAAGACCTGTGACCTGAGGGAGGTCTATCATACGGACCTGCTCTACATGGATGCTCCACCCCCTCTATGCTAACTGTCCTGGTGTGGGTCCTGGTCTGTGACCTGCTACTGTGTGCCTATGAGAAGCTAGGAGCCCATCTCTCGGGAGGAATCTCTGCCTCATATAAATCACGGTAATACCTCTCTCTCTCTCCAGCTCTAACTAACTCTCTAGCGAAAGCAACTGATGGTCCACTACATAAGGCCCAGAGCTCTGTGAATCTCTGCTCTGTCTCCTATCTCTGAGCTCTGGCCTGATCTTGGTCCATGATGGCTCTGTCCCTCTCTACCTGGAATGCATCCCTCTCTGACATCAGAACTCTCATCTGCTCCTCCAGGGAGGCAACTTGGGCTCGTAATGTGAGAATATCAGGATCTATTGACCCTGTCTCATCCAGTCTACCCCTCACTACCCCATCCTCCTCCTCATCCAACTCCTCCAAAATATGATCATGAATCTCTCTCTCATGATCATCATCCTCCTTGTCATCCTCTTGATAGACACCCAACAAGCCCAAGGCATCAATCTCTGCCTCCTCTCCACCTCCCTCCTCTCCACCTCCCTCCTTTCTGCCCGCCTCCTCCTCTGTTGAGATATCTGAAATGGCCTCCCCTGCGGGCTACTCCTCCTCACTGCCTATCACAACATCCACCTCCTCCCCTCCTCTCCCAATGTCTGGTATTACCACATCCTCATCCCCTCATCCCTCCTCACGGATCAGTGACAATGGTGGCCCTCATCCTCTCCGTCCACGTCTCCCTCTCCTACCCCCTCGTCGTCCACCTTTTCCATCATCTCCACCATCACCTCGCCTCCTCCATCTCTCCGACCTCTACCTCTACCACACCTTCCTCATGGACCTATCCCTCACCGCTCTACCAATGCTAGCTACTCTAGATATGTTAGCAAAATCGGTCTATGTATTGCCCACCACTAATCATACTCCTCTATGGTCCCTGGATCTGCTGGACCATCCATCCATCCCCATGGAACAGCCTATAATGCATCGATGTCTGCCTCTGTTGTGGCCACTAGAATCTCTGGACCCCATAGGGGGATCTCTCGCAATGATCTCGCAAACTCTACCCGTCCTCTAGGCACATCCTGCACCTCTCCAAACTGCTGCAGGACACAATCTAGCAACTGACACTCTATAATGTGGACATGTGACACTGTCCACCCAACCAAGAACTGTACTTGTCAGAAAAAATGGAAAATGCTCATCCTCGTCTGACCACTCTGTGTAGCCCAGATATGGCCTCCATGAAAACTGAACCATCGTGTCTATAGCATGCCTGAAATAACCTGTATCTCCTATGTGGTGCTGAGTGTTAGCCCCCGCATAGCGGAAGGCATAAGGAGCTCCATGTGGAAGATCAACTGTCACAGGTGGCCGAAAAATGGCGATGTGTTTCCACGCCCATACCATCAGGAGCGTGGTACCACAACTCATGGACTGTGCCTCTCAGTAAGCAATATCATGCAAATGAAAGTATAACATCCTGAGCAGACATGAACCCCAAGCATACACCACTCGACACTCTAGCATGCCTACTACCATCTCCCCCCACTCCACGGGAAAACCATGACCTCGGCAGTCAGGAAGTACTATGCTGCCTATCAATGTACACAATAGATAGTCTAGCTGCCTATACCTCTGAGCCAACACACACCACCTAATCTCATAGTGGTCAAATCGTAACTGCCTAATGTTCGCATGTGGGTAGTATCTGCACATCTTGGCTGCACCCCTCTGGGTATCATACATCACCCATGTGCCTCTAATAGGAAGTCTGAGGATCCTGTAGACATCCTCTAAGGTAACAGTGGCCTCTCCAGTCGGTAGGTGAAAAGACGATGTCTTTGAGTGCCACCACTCACACAAAGCTATCAATAATCCATAATTCTCCTGAATCTTGGGCATGTCTGTCATGTGAAGTAGACCAAAGTGCCAAAGGAAACGTCGCTATGCACTCCGCAAGCTGTCCCTGAACCGAAAAGTCACCGGCCTCGACTCTCGGGTATATACTATATCTAACACGACCTGCAATGGCATTATACATGCCTTATGTCAGCCTCAAACATCTATTCTAATGCAAACTGACTATAACAAACTACTATTCAAATGCATCATTATTTTTCAAATGCGTCATAATTTTTCAAATGCATCATTATTTTACATAGGTGGTGCATAAAATTCAGATGCGTCATTTCATTACACAATTGTGTCGTTATTTTTTACATGTGGCTAACTATATCACAAATGCATTGCATTCTAACATATGCATTGAAATAAACATGTATGCGTCGACGGAAATTCAAATGTGTTGTACAATAAACAAATGCGACTATTCTAAAAGCAAATGCAATGCATAATATCAAATGCGGTTCATAAATCTACAAATGCATTGAACCGCACACAAACTAAAACAGTTAACATAAAATTGCAAATGCGTTGTTCCACAATCAGATGCGTCATTTGCGCATTCGGATACGATGTTTTAACAAAATGATGCATAACAAAAACTTGAATAAAATGCATAAAATTATGTGCAAATGAAAAAATATCAAAAGACAAGTTTGAGGTCCATACCAGGGTGTCTGCGTCGGCTGGTCTCTGGAAAGTCCGGATCCTGTATGCGCGATGGTGAGTGTTCAGAACGGGCGACATCCTCGCTGTGGGTGCAGAGCAAAATCTCAATTCTAAGGCTAGGTGGGTGAAAATGAATTGGTTTTTACCCCAATTTCTATATATACCTAGGGTTTTGGTGGCATTTCTTTCCTACTGCCGCATCAGCTTCCAACCTCAATTAACCCGTACCCGTCCCTAACATTTCCAACCTCAATTCTGTCAACTCCACTGCATTTCTGGCTATCCAATGAACTAATCAGGATCATTTCCAAATTTTTCTAAACTTTTTTGACAATTTGTCAATTTTTCCGAGGGGGCATACCTTCACCTGTTTTACACTGGGGCATTGCTGGGGCATATTTCATATCGATTTTATTTGACTCAACGCCGAAATGACATTGTATCAAAGAGGGGAAAATGTAGACAACGAAATTTGGTCTAAGTCTGCGACTTCAATATTCTTCATAATTTGTATTCTTCTATTGATTAAATAATGACAATTATTTAATTATTCTCTATAGTCTGCATTTCTTCTATTAATTAAATAATCTTAATTATTTAATTAATTCGCACTTTTCTTTATTCTATCTGATTAATTAAATAAACGCTTTTTATTTAATTATGTTACTAATTAACCTTATCCTTCTTGTCAAATTAAATAAATTCTTATTTAATTTACTCTTTATCATACTTCAACTATAATTAAATAAATTCTTTATTTATTTAATTATTCATTTAAATCCTTCATCACTTAATTAAATAAATCTTATTTATTTAATTATTCTTCAAATATCAAATCTTGAATTATTTAATTCATAAATTCTATTTTAGCATTCCTCTATATTTAGATAATTGTGTGAGTTATCTAAGTATTCACTTTGACTTGACTTGACATCTATTTAAATCGCTCAATTAACTCTTGCTTTAATGTCTGAGTGGCATTCTCGAGTAATCTCTTCGTCAAATCATTCAATCATCTAGTTCTAACTCGTTTGCATGTACATGCATATTAATTAAATATTCTTATTTAATTAATTAGACCTTGTCGTGCATTCAAACAAGAGTTGCTTTAATCAATCTTTATCTTTGTCATGCAAAGATAATTCTTCTATTTTCGAATACCAAACTGGAAGATTAAATCATTTATTTAATCTTTAATTCTATTTCTAATTTGTATCACTCATGTCATCACTGACAGTTATCAGAATGCATGACTAATCAGTCAATCTCAACCGTTTGTTGATCTTTCAATCCTGACCTGTCGTTCAAATAATCAATTTTCTATAAATTGATTTGTCATTCTTCATTCCAATCTCTCTTGAAAACTTGTGAAATCTTATGACTTTTGAGAGCACTTAATCTTGAATCTTCGATGTTTTGCTAATCACTATCTTAGGCTCTACTTGCACGAATTAATGAAAATCTAAGGGCAATTATACTACTACAAGCAAAATGGAGAAGGGAAATCGAGATGAATCATGGAAATAAGTAGCAATTTGGTGAGATTGTTTTAGTTTGTTCACGTTATTACTTTCCTTTGTTCTTTGTTGCTTAACATTAGATTGCATTTAGATTTAGATTTGCATTGCATTGTTTGCTCCTAATCTGTTCTTGTGCATTTTCTTGGTGTTACATCTCTTAAAGATAAAATGGGTGACTCTAGGTTTTCTAGAACTACATGCTCCTCAAGAATATTGTTAATGTATTCACAAATTAAAAATATTTCCTAGGACACTTGTGGATAGTGAACCCTAAGGATTCTCTTCACTAATAGGGTAACCAAACAGTAATGTGATAGAGTTGAATCATTTATCTTCCTTTGGTACTTAAATGTCATTCTTTTTAAAAAATTATAAAGGAAATTGGGTACATTAACTAGTCTATTGTGACAGAGGTGACTTGATATATTAAAATGCACAATATATAGAAGGGATTGTCTACCATCACAAGTGATATACTTAATAATTTAAGAAGCACAAGAAGCCCATACCCATGGAAGTGACAATCTCTTGGTACCTTGTGACAATGAATCAAGGTTTTCTCCTACCTCCCTAAATTCATCCTTGGTAGCTACTGCATTCGCTCTAATAGGGAATTCAACTCCATTCCTTGGTAGACTAGATACCTCTGCAATTATAGCCTCTAAATCATCCACTCTCAATCCTTTTATAGTGGCTTCTTCATGTTGTAATGTTGTTGTAAACTGTCTTGTCATGTCTTCATTATACTCTGTTAACTTCAAATAGTAGTCTAACCATCCTACTCTTGTGAAAATGGGAAATACTAACTTGTCCTCCAATACTTGTTGGTGTACTGATGGTTCCCTTCCAACAATATCACCTCCCATAATGAGATATCCTTACTCTACTCAAACTCTGGAAATTCAGCTCAAAATTCAAATTAGCAACCCACCAACCCTATATGTCTACTACACTTGCATGCACTTCTTCCACTACAACTTCAATTGCTATGCCTTTCTCTCCTTTATTTCAGCTTGAATCAACTTGAATGGCTTTGAATTGGATTGGAATTTAGGTAACATACAACAAAAATATTGCATATGGAGAAAGGTAGAAAAGTAAAAAGGATTTGTATGTTTTTTTCTATGTTTTTCTTTTGGTGGTGAAAATAAAATTTTGGAATACATACTATCTCCCCCCAACTAAAACCTTGAAGTGACCTCACTTCAATGCATGTGACTAGGTGAAGGGTATGATTATGGATTATGGAAATAATATTAATGAGTGAAAAGCATGCAAAATTAAATGTGAGGACATATTGAATGCATTGTAAATCTATGTTAATTATGGAAAGTTAGTATGTGTACCTTTCAGTTGAGATGAATAGAAATCTACGTGTGTGAAGTTGTTGGAAGAGTGTCTATAGCTTGATTTTGATTTGATGTTGGTTAATTGTAAGGGGTGGTGGAATAAATGACAGGTTGGAACGTGTGATTGAAAGGATGTAGTATGTATGGTTGATGGAATGTGAAGTGATAGTTCAAATGTGTAAAATTTGAGATAGGCAATGTGGAATGGAGTAATCAAGCAGCATGTAGTGATATGACAGGTTTATGGCTGCATGTGCAGAAAAGTGGAATGAATGTGAATGGAATGCAATTAATTTGGCACAATTTTTTGAATTCTATAACAAGTAATGGTTGTGGGTACCTTCATCAATAGGTCCCGAACTAAACTGTGGCAATTTTTATTCATGATACTACATGTCCCTACTACATAGTGAAGTGGTCTTCAAAAATATTGTTGATTGTGGCACCTACGCAGTGTGTGCACATGAAGTGAGATAAGGAATTATACCTGAGTGCTCTCAAGAGGTGATTTTTGTATCTCATCTACTGAGTCACTGTGAGAACTAGTAGTATCTAATGTTGATTTTTCTTGTGGTAGTATGTTTGTATTAGAACCACTGTTTTGACCATATTAATGCATTAGAGAAAGAAAAAAAATCGTCTTTTTGTATTGGATTCTTATATATCTTTAGTCTGTGTCCATTAACTAACAGTGAGAATCTACTACATCTATGGTCTACAATTTGACTACTCCATTTGGGAATACTTGTTGGATTTCATGGGGTCCCAACCATCTAGATTGTAGCTTCCCCTTATAATCTTTATATCTAGAATCATATAATAAAGCCCAGTCACCCACATTGAATTCTTTAATCTTTATAAACTAATCATGCCATTTAGTCCTTTGTTTTTTAAGTATCTTTGTGTGATGCATGGCCTCCATTCTAATTTCATCTAGCCCATTTAGATTGTGTAGCCTCTCCTTTTGTGTTGTTGTCAAGTCCATTTTTAGTTCCACTATTGTTCTAAGTGTCTTGTATTCAAATTCTATTGGCAAAACTATTTTTTTTTCATAAGGTGTGAAACATGTATTGTTTTCCATGTTGTCCTATATTCCCACACTACTTCAAGTAATCTGGTTGCCTAGTATTTTCTGTGAATTTGCATTTTTTTGGTCAGAATATTCTCAATCTCTTTATTTGTAACTTGCGCCTACCCATTGGCTTCCAAGTGATAAGGTGTGTACTTTCTATGTCTTATTTCATACTCTTCAACCAATTTATAAATGAGTTCAGAAGTGAACTGTGGACCCTGATTAGTTACAATTTCTCTAAGTACTCCATACTTGGTAAAGACGTCTTCATACAAGAACTTAGCTACATTTCCATCTCTTGCAAACTGTAATGTCTTGACTTCAACCCATTTTTTTTAGATAATCTATGCAAACCAAAATATACTCTTTATTATTAGATGTTGGTAAAATTGGACCAAGGAAGTCTAGCCCCCATTTGTCAAATGGTGTTAGTGTCAACTATGGTTGCAAAGGCATCTCATCTTTCCTTGTTGGTTTGTGCATTCTTTGAAATCTATCACAACTCCTTGTATACTTTATTGAATACTTATGGAGATTTGGCCAATAGTAATATGTTTTAAAGATCTTAAATGTTGTCCTTTTGGTTGCAAAGTGACCCCCACAGGGCTCATCATGGAGAGCCTTTAGGATGTCAAAGACATCATTCTCTCTTATACATATCCTCATGATATTATCTAGACCTATATAGAATAGGTAACCAAATACCCAAGAATATGGAAAGATTTTATGCACCAATTGTCTCTTTTCTCTAGGAGAAAAATGTGATGGTATCTGTCTTGCCACTAAGTGATTTGCAATATCAACAAACCATGGTGTGTGTACATTGAGAGAAAACAAATTCTCATATGGAAAAGAGTCATCCGCAACACCTTCTAGTTGTGTGGGCAATCTAGACAGAAAATCTACCACCACATTAGCCTTCCCAGGCTTATCCGCTATTGTTATATCAAACTCCTATAGTAAGAGCAGCCATCTAACTAGTCTACCTCCAACCACAGGTTTCTTCATTAAGTACCTTATTGCAGTGTGATCTATGTGAATAAAGACTGGATAGCTAGTGATGTAATGCCTAAACTTGTTAATGGCATAAACAACTGCCAACATGTCTTTCTTTGTGACAGTGTAGTTAAGTTATGCTCCTTGAAAGGTCTTGTTGATGTAGTAGATAGCATACTCCTTATTACCTTCTTTTTTGTTCCAATACTACTATAGAAAAATTAGAAGCATCAATATGTATGTGGGCAGGTAATGTCCAATTTGGCCCTCTCAAGATAGGTTCTTTTGTCAAAGTTGTCTTAAGTGCTTCAAAAGAGTGTTGACATTTTGTGGTACAGTCAAATTCCATATCTTTGGTGAGTAAAACAAATAGGGGTGTTGCAATTTTACTAAAATCATAAATGAACCTCCTATATTAGGTTGCATGTCCCAAAAATCTCCTTACATCTCTTTGTTTTTGTGGCACAGGAAGTGTAGAAATTTGATCTCAATTTTATGGGGATCCAATTGAATTCCTTCACTTGATATAAAATATCCTAGAACAATCCATGATTCATCATCATGAAACATTTCTCATGACTCAATGATAAATTGTGTTCTTGATACCTTTTCAAAACCTTTTCTAGATTGTTGAGTGCTTCTTCATATGTTTCTCCATAGGTAGTGAAGTCATCCATGTAGACCTCCAAGGATTCATGAGCATAATCTGAGAAGTTTCTTAGCACTTCCCTTTGGAAAGTGGCTATGGAATTACATAGTCCAAAGGGAAGAACAAAATAGGCATATGTGCCCTAAGGGCATGTAAATGTAGTTTTATCCTGGTCTTCTGGAGCTATCTTTATTTGGTTATAGCCACTAAATCCATCTAGGAAGGAGTACTTTTTCTGTACTAGGGAATCAAGTACTTGATCAATCAAAGGTAGTGGAAAGTGATCCTTTCTAGTGGTTGTGTTTAGCTCCCTATAGTCCACACATACTCTCCATTTTCCTCCTTTTTTATGGATAATAACTAAAGGTGACACCCATTGACTGCCAAAAATAGGGTAAATGAAGCCTATATCAAGTAATTTTTGTAGTTTAGCTTTAACTATTTCTCTTAAGGCAGGGTTCATTCTCCTTTGGGGTTATCTAATTGGTCGAAAACCATCATTTATGTAGATCCTATGCATACATAGGTTTGAATCAATCCCCTTCATGTCATGTTAGTCCCATGCAAAGGCTTATGTGTGTTCCTACAACACAGTGTTCAAGGAATTATGTTGTTTTTCAATTTGTCCATTATTAACATTCAACATTTTACCTAGCATGATTTCCAATGGTTTGGAATTTGATTGTCCATATGAAAGGTCAAGTCCACTAATGTTTGGGACACATTGTTGTGGTAGGAGAGAATGGAACGACTGAGATACTTCTTATGATGAATTTGCAGGTATAATATTCTATAGTGGATCCTGAAAAAATGAAAGACAATCTTCTTGTTGTGGATCCCTACCACAGTTATTTTGTATGATGTGGTCAATTAATTCATCCTCATCTTGGTTTTTCAATAGGGGGTTGCATTCAATAGTCATGAGATTTTGTAGGGAATGGTGGTCTTCTTCATCCAAGGTAGGCCATGTAATCTACTCTAGATTTTCATGAGGTTTGGCTAGTGGATAGAGGACCAATTTCTTAGTCACTTTTCTATTTGATATTATCATGTTCTCATATTCACAACCTATGAATGCATCAATTGTTGCTAACCATGGTCTACCTAAAATAAGTGGATATCTTGTAAGGTTGACCTTTGGCTACAAGACTATGAAATCTACAGGATACTCCCATGAATCTAATGATATGACTAAGTTCTCAATGATCCCCTTAGGTTTCACTATTGACCTATCTGCCAAATGTAAAATAGTTGGTGTAGGTCTAAGGTTAGCTAGCCGAGGCAACTGCATTGACTCCCCCTAAGTCAATCAAGGTGTTATTGATAAGGTTCCCATTTATTTTAACATCCACTACTAGACTTCTAGGGTATGTATATTTAGGGTCAGTTATATTCCCTAACATAATGTCAGCAAGGTTCCCTAGGATATGAACCGTTTGAGGTTCCTTCCTCTTTCTCCTTGGCTTTTTAAGACAAAGGTCTCTTACTGTCTTGGTATAGATTGGGATATCCTTGATATCTTGAATGAGGGGAATTTTGATACTAGTATCCTTAAGTTGACCCAATAGGTTTGTCTCAGCTTGGGTATGATGTCTTGGAATGGATAAATGCTTAGGAAATGAAGGCTTTGGACTTGAAGTGGTCTAGTTTACCTAATTTAACCCAGGCTCGAAAGGTGAATTTTCTAAAGCTTCAGCTGTGGGTTCCTCATCTACTATCTCAGTGATTTGAGGGGATGAAAGCCCAACCAGTGTTTTCCTTAACTTGACATGGACATCACTCACCTCTACCCCATAAGCAGGGTATTAAATAGCCTCGTTAGTAGAGGCCTTTTGGATAGGGTTGTTATTGGGGTTAGGTGCAGGTTGGGCAGGTAACCGTGGTACTCTTGCTAGCTAAGATGTTGGGTTTGATGGATTGGGCATGATGGCCTGTTGTTGTGGCTAAGAAGGCAGCAAAGGTTTTTGGTGTATAGTCGTAAAATTGCACCCTTGCAATTTCACATAGATTCTTGTGTCTGCTTTAGTGTCTCTCCCTTAGCATCTTGTGTAGGCTCATTTTAGCCCCTGCATCAGCCTTTTTCCCTCTCAGGATGCTTGAAAACCCCTTTTTTAGTAGCTAACCTTCATGTGTCAACTTTACGTTAAACTTTGATCTTTTCCCATTCTTGTTGTTTTGTAGCATAACATTTATGGACACTAGCATGCCGCGCATATGTCTTTGCACCGCGCTAGTATCCTGCGACATTTCAACGCTCAAACAATTGTCTTTGAGCATGCTTGCCACTTATCCTCACCTTTTGTCAGTGGTAATAGCTTGGGACACCTTGTAATGGTTGGAGAAGCTTCTCTTCTCTCTTTAAAAGTCATCCTTTCAACTCATTTTTCTCTCTAACTTCTTCTAACTCCATTCTTCTAAGTTCTTCTAATTTCTTCTAGCTTCACTCTAGCTTTCTCTTCTCCTTCTTGGATTCTCTCAGGAACTCTTCCATCTTGTTCTTTCTTGCACAACTCTCTTGTTATAGCAACCTTCTACAACACTCTCAAGCTCTCATCGCACCTCTTTGCAACACACTCTTGGCTTTCACAGCTCTCTTTGTCTCCCTCTTTGCAGCTCCTTTGGCTCTTGGAGCTTCTTCTCCCTTATTTCATGCTTGTGAGCATCCTAGGATTCCATACCTCATTTCTATTGCATTTTTACTTTCTGATATGAGTTCTCCTTGAGCGGGGATTGCTTTTATCACCTCTTTTGTGATACAGGTTCTCCTCCTCGAGCGGGGATTACTTTTATCACTCCTACTTAGTGGTGTGGGTTCTACTCCTGAAGTGGATTTTGATTTCACCACACGCTTTTCCATTTCTATTCACTCTCTCTTTCTATTTGGTCGTCTATGGAGGTGGGAACACCAAAATGGGGGTTTGACTGAGGCAAACCCCTATGTAGCCCCAACAATTTCTCTAGATATTACACATGTAGGTATTGAAGACATTCACTAGTTGGAGGCTTCATTACTTGGAATTGTTGTGAGTATCTTCTTTCCTTTCTTCTCCTTATCTTTAGCATCTTTGTTTCACTTTATTTTAGTTCTATTACGTTCTGCTACTTTATCACATTATGTCAGTTCTTAGCAATTAGAGTAGAAGCAGTCAATCTATTAATTTTTGAGATATTCTCGCTTTCTGGTCTATATGAGATGCCAGTGTTTAGAAATTAGAGTAGAAGCAGTCAATCTATTATTTTTTGAGATATTCTCACTTTCTGGTCTATATGAGATGCCAGTGTGCCGCACTGTCATCTATATTCCGCGATTTCGTCCTTTGGCCGAGAGCTTGATAGTTTGTCCAAAAAATCTTTGTGACCTACTCTTTCAGATTCTAGAACCCTCACAATTATTCCTTGAGGTTGTTTAGGGAAATTTGCCTTGTGAGGCTCTCTGAATGAAGAGAACTCATGAGTAGCAAATCCCCCTTCTCTACAATTGCTAATTCATATTTTGGTGTTGCCACTGTTGGCCCTTTTTTCATTATGGTTGCCACTGATTTTTCTACATTGTCCATTAAGGGTTGTAATTGGAACCTTGTAAATTTTGTTGTGGCCATACATTTGGTTGCTATTGGTTCTACTTTTACTGAGGATTTTTTCATTGCTAAGGGTCTTTCCATTGGTTTTGGGTATTTGGCCAAGGTTTGGGATTCCAACCAAAGAAATTCTTATTACCAACTAGAAATGATGTATTGAAATTTAAAGGGTCTTGTGGCATACCTTGTCTTGGTTTCCATGGCCTTCTTTGTGCAATGTAGAACAGTTGTCCATCTTCACCTTTCGGTGGTTGAAAATCTAGTTTTTTCTAATTTGTCTTAGATGTAATACTTGCCACCCTTTTACACTTGCAGTTGTCTTTTCTTTGTTTGCAATTGGGGCAGTATTCAATAGGTATTACTTCAACCTCCTCTTGCTTTTTCTTCACATGTAGAGTGTCCAACTGAGTAGCTAAGTGATTTATAATATCTTCTTTCATGTTGGATAGTAGGTTACTTAACTCCACTCTTTAAACCCCATTAGATGTCTTGCCAATGGTAGATGTTCTTTCTCCCCAAAAGGTCCTTGAATAGTTTCTACAAACCTTGTAGATATCTTCAAAGGGTAATTGAGACACATCCCCTGCCCCAATAAGATTAAGGGAATCCATGCAATCATCATTGACTCCTCTTAAAAACACAAGCTTCAGGGATTCTTCTGAGAGTCTATTTTGTGGGTTCTTCTTCAAGAAGAATCAGAACCTTTCTACATAATCCTCCAATGGTTCATCCTCTTTTTGAGTCATTCTGAAAATTTCATCTTTCCTCCTATCAACTACTCTACAATATTCTTGGTATTTTTCCAAGAATTTTGTTTTCATGGTGTTCCAATCTAGAACAACATCTTTGTCCAGTCCCATGAACCATCTCATGGCATCATCCTTCAAAGTTGTAGGAAATAACTTGAGCCTATAAGCATTAGTTGTGTAGTCATAACTCCTACATAGGACATCAAACTCAAACAAGAATGTGTCTAGATCCTCAGTTACCAACCCATATAAGAGTGACAATGTTAAAGGAGGTATATTCTTCAGGACAGTAGCCCTCTCTTGGTTGGTAATGGGAAATTCAAAGTCATGTGTTCTGGTGGATCATCCATTGCTGCGTCAACCATGGTTTGGAAGATCCCCTCTATGTTTGCATTAGATGTTGGTGAAAGGGAAAGTTCTTCTTCAAGAATACCATCACTTTGATCACTGTGGTCACCAATATTTTCTCTACCTTGCTGGTTTGAGGAGAGAAATCTTCCCAAAGTGTCTCTCTACATCCACATACAATAGGTATGACTTTGTATTGCAACAACTCCTACAAAATGTTAGTGAAATGTTCTCATATTTGGAAGGATAAAACCTAATTATCCTAATACTGAAAGAAAATTTTAAACTAGGAAAGCTTGAAAATAATAGAAACTAATCTTTGAAAGTAGCACCATCCCCAACAATGGTGCCAAAAATATAGAGTCCTTACTAATGTCTAGTAAACTTGGTGACAATCACACAATTCAGATGGGAAACCTAACCGAAAAGTCCATTTGAACCTTTGGAAAGACCTTCATTGAATTATCGACCAAGGCTAGTAAGCTTGTGATGGTATTGGCACTATATGTGCTTTCAAAGACTTAAGACTACCTAATTTATCCTAGCATAGGTGTTACACTTGCCTAGAAATTATAAAAATATATAACAGTGAAGGAAGTAATGTTGACACTATTGCTATGGGTACCTACAGTATAAGACTGTGATTGATTTACTGTCAAGAAATGAATGCTAGAATTTAACTAATACTATTGACTAAACCTACACTCTGGAGTACAACAAGCTTAAACAAACTAAGGCATAAATGTGAAACAAAAATTGTTCATGAATAACACAAGGAATCTAATTAACATGCATTTATGAAATAACTACTACAACAAAAGTAATTGTACAAAAAATGAAGTGATGGACAGTTACCTTGAGTGGCCCTTGCTCAAGTGACTATCTCCATTGATCCAACTCAAATCTAGCTCCTTAGAGTAACACATTCATAATAACTCAAAACCATTCATTGCACAACTTCAAAATATCATATAAGATTCTACTAGAATATCCTATTCATGAAATCATGATTAAGCAATAAACATTGTCGGTGTAAGAACAACTAACTAAAAATATCTGGTAACTATATCTGCTATTGAAAAATAAACTAACTCTCAATACCTCAACCATTGAGCCATACATATAGGCATGAGGGAGTTTATTAAAATAAGGACTCTTAACTTAAATCATAAATCACCACTCCCTATATATGAGAGCATGATAAAGACTAAGCAATTTGTAACTAAAAAAGGAAGAAGAGTTCAAGTAGAATTGTGACTTTATTGCAATAAGAATTGAAACATGGATTGTTTGAATCAATCAAGTTAGATTCATAACTGTAACAGGGTTCTTCTCCAACATCTTTATTAAATGTCATAATGATGCACAATCATCTTCATTAAGTGCCTCCATGTTGTAGTTGTTGCACTCATCTTATTCTAGAACCTCCCTTGCTTTGTTGTCTGAAATTCCTCTGGTTGCGGGCTACACCTCATAGTTGTTGCTGGCTACAGTCTACCTCCTCTAGCTCCTTGGCTACAAAGGGTTAATTCATAAAACATGTACACAATACTAACAACCATAGTTGAGCACAGCTATCCATTCCAATTCATAAATATTCACACATTAATTATGCAATAACCATCACATCATAAACATGTTTCCATATACTTTAAATCGAGTTTAGGGTAGCATTATAATAAGCATAAAATATAGCATAGTGTAGGAATATGTATAAGATAAGTGGCTGAGAATGTCTATGAAGTTGCATAAAAAGATAAGAAAACTATCTAATGACTAGACTCATCAAGTTTGGCCTAGCTCTATCCTTTTCTTGGTTTGTGTGACTTTATTTCTATTTCGAGGTTCCTTACAAGTTATCCATTCTATTGTGTTAGAATTTCTAGCCTTGTATCTTTTGATTAATGTAAATAACTAAGGTTTTATTTCATTGTAATCCTTATGTTCGTGAGAGAATGAGATCGTGGATTAGAGTCTGATCTCCACCTTAGAGGAAACTCTACTCTCTTGTATGTGTGTCACAGTGGATTTTTCATAGGACACGTTTAAATCTTCCACTTGTGTTGCCATGCTTGATGTATTAGCATTGTGTACTGTAAATTTGTGATTGTGTCTATCACATCTTGAACACGTAGACATGTAATATGACTTGTTGTATTTACATTGCAATAAATTCATTATATTTTTAATTGCTAACTTCTTAGGCATAAACTTAGGAAATTACACCATATGTATAGTTAGATGAATCCACTAATACTTGATTGACAAGCTAAGAACTACATATAGCCTGTATTCATCATATGATACAATGGTGTTACATAAAAGAGACCCAAATCCACTATATTTGTGTCTCCTGTAAACAACACTACTGTAACTTATGATGAACAAACTACATATGTGGATCTTAAGTTACCAAATTTTAGGGAACTAAGGTTGTCGAAACAACTTCATACACTAAACCTCAAAATGAGAGTATACAAATCTTTCAAATATGATTTTAACTTGCTACAAAAGTAATGTAGAAACACGTATAAAATTGAAATAAACAATATACCACAACATAATGATTTGTGTGGAGAAAACCCTTTCGAAAGAAAAAATTCCACTCCAAAATAGCTTAGTGTATTAATCTGAAAAAAATCAATCATTATAGTATACTTGCACATCAAGCCTTCACAAGAGTATTCATCAATATATAATACAAGAGAAATTTGACAACATTCCAACAGAGCTTCAATACCTGAAAATTGAACATAGAAGCTACTATCTCAAAGCCTTAATATATAGGCAAATACAAAATGAGATACCACAAATGTTAATGTAAACTAAGTGTTAATACTATGGGCCAAAACTAGGTGCCGTAAATGGCCATACAAACCCAAAAATAGCTCATAAAAGTGAAGACAAAAAATTTCATGTCCCTCACACATGTAGAACCTTTAAGAATAGTATGTAACTACCATCTTGTAAGGAATTTATCATAATTTGTCATAAATGTTGGTTATGACATCCTACATTATTTTCCTTATTTTTAACTTTTGCAATTGTCATAGAATCTATCATAACACTTCAAAAATAGGTATTCTATATTATATTACTAAATGAACATCTTTTAATAACTAGTAACTCATTTTTCCAAGCACCAACATATGACAAAAATGATAACTCAAAATTATCATGTCGATGAAGCACACATATTTAATAATATAAATGTCAAATAATTATGAAAAAATATTAAATAATAAATAAATAAATTTAAGAACTAACAAAGTTTTAGATACCTTTATTCCCTACACTAAACAACTCTTAATGAACTCATCAGATCAATATAATAGCAGCAACATTGAGAAAAGTATAATGAATTTTTTTCTTTGTAACGCTGTAGGTTTAAGAGGTGGTCAGTTCCATATCTAAAAAACATAGACAAATCACATCAGATTTTTGTTTTTAGCCGATAGGCTATATTATGGATGGGCTTTTAGCCTGAAACATGTCTCACGCCGTTGAACTGCCACGGTTTCCCGTCAGACTTTTGGGGGATTGCCGGTAATCTTCACCATTTATGTGACATGGTGGAACCTACTTGCCAATGTTGGTAATCTTCTCGAACGCACTTGCCAATGCCATAAATGGCAATAGAACGAATTTAATGGTTGCATCGTATTTGAAGTAAATGTTGAATACGGAAGGATGCCAGATGTGAAATCGCGTCAAGTGGCTAAATATCAACCTCCACCTGGTTAAAAACTAATCGCAATCTAAAATGCCATCAAATTCTATCTTCTGCATTTATTAATGCTGGCAAATATCTGGCGAGTCTCGGCTGCATTTCCCTAAAATCTTTTATCACTACATTTAATGGCTTGGAAGATTTAATTTTTTAGCTGCCACCGCTTCCACTTTCACCGCAGTCCTTTCGCTCAGCACCGCTTCCACTTTCACCGCCTCAACTGTTGTACAAAAAGGCTACATAGTGTAACAAAAAAATTACCAAGAGCCTGCTGCATTTACGAAGAATTACACATTGCAAAGAGTTAACACACTGCACAGAGTTTGTTAGTGACAAGGATTAAAGAAGAAGAACAATTAGCAGAGAATTTATACGGCAGTCCAGAAAAAAATTGGTATGATAGTTACGTTATATCTGCACATTTTTATTATTTTACTGATTTCCATCTATTCAACTTTCACTGTTTTCTCCTTTCACTCCTGTATTTCTGGAGCTGTGGATGCAAAGTATTAGAATCGAATTTAAATTAAAAAACAAAATTGTTTCAAACACAAATGTCATCTAATATTTTTCTTACTTGCAAGACTGAGTTGCATAGTTTATACAATTTTTGGTTAAACTTTCACCTACACATCATTCATTCATTCTTTCGTTCATCCAACAGCCAGCTTTGGCCTGACAACCACTGATATCTATATATATATTCCATTCAAGAATAGCAAATATGTTTTTTTTTTATAGCCTAAGTTGGGAATTAAAAATGAAAAAAACAAGATTTACTGTTACTGCAAAAAATTTCTGTCAAATCTAAGGACTTCCTGTACTAGCATTTGAAAAACTTATTAACTAACAAATATAAGTTTTGAACATTTTATATGAAGCTATTCAATTAAAAGTGAAAAATAGCCCATTCAGATATACTGTATATATAACAATATGGCCTACATACTTCAGAAATGGAATTGTCCGATGAAATGGGAGGCGACTTGTGAATGGGGAAGCAGCCAAGACATGGGAAGGCCATGATGCCTAATTTACTAAGATATTTTAATTTTAACTTGACTAAATTTTATATATTAATGTCCACTAATTAGAATAACTATAATTATTCAGTCATTAATGTACTTCAACTTATTCTGAAATTAAGTGCATAAAAAGAATGCAATCCTCATTAGGGTCAGGGTATACACTGAAAATATGAACTACGATAACCCATGGCATGAATAATGAGTGGCAAAGTGGATAGAATTTGTTTAGACATGACAAGCTTCATAACCTAAGCAGGGATTCATAAAAATCCTTACCTACCACTCAGATGCGCTATGCAAGCCATGGTCTTTCAGATTCCCTGATAAGCCATGGTCTTTCAGATTCCCTGATCTTAGCAGCACAATCATGACGCTAGCAACGCGAAAAGAAAAAATATTAAAGTGTGCCTCTTTCTATGTTGTGTTCTGCGAGTGAACCCAAAATTAAAATTAAAATTATACACACTTCTAATTCTATTTTTTGAGTTAAAATTTTTCACAAAATTAAAAGAAAAATTTACACAGGCGAGAGAAAATAAAAATGTCTCTGGTAGTATTATACTTCAGAAATAAAATCCTAAAGAGCGGGTATAATTGAAAATACCTTGGAAAGTGACATATATTTAAAACGAAAACCTTCGTAAACACTTAAAAGAGTGAGGAGAAATACTAAAGACATCTAAAGCAGAGAATTACACATTGCAAAGAGTTAACACACTGCACAGAGTTTGTTAGCGACAAGGATTACAGAAGAAGAACAATTAGCAGAGAATTTATATGGCAGTCCAGAAAAAAATTGGTATGATAGTTACGTTATATCTGCACATTTTTATTATTTTACTGATTTCCATCTATTCAACTTTCACTGTTTTCTCCTTTCACTCCTGTATTTCTGGAACTGTGGATGCAAAGTATTAGAATCGAATTTAAATTAGTTACCAAAGCATATTGATAAGCATTTCATTTCATTTCAAATGATATTAAGAGAAAATGAAAAAAAATGTACAAAAGAATCACAACAATGAATTGAAAACAGCTCCTTATGAAAGGTTTGCTAATCAACAAGACAAGGTAAAAAGAAAAATCAGGTATTAGACTCTGTACAAATAAGCAGAATATATTCCAGTATGAAATATTGGCTTACTCCAGTATGAAATATTGGCTTCAGTAGAGGGGTCCAGTCTTGCGCTACAGGAATCCCCGGCCTGCTCAGCATTCTCCTTCCACTTCGCTTCCTCCAAATATTTGAAAACCCTTTGAGGTAGTTGTTTATGTAAATGCTCTGTCAATGTGAAAATAGGGAATTGAATTGTTTAACACGTTTCTAGGAGCTTTTGTGGACAGCGAGTCTCCTCCCACAACCCTACAGCTGTTTGTTATTTTAACTTTGACATTTACATGCCACAATATTACCACTTCCACTTTCGCCGCCAGAGTTAGTCACTCCAATAGATAAAAATCACAAAAGTAGAACAAGTAAAAGCAATTTTAACTTAGATATTTACCAGTGACAATCACATTTTTTTCCAATTACGTTTGTTAAAATGAAAGTTCAAAGTTAGAATAATTAGGACTAGGATTTACTTAAAAAACTCCCACTGTCGTTTGAATCCAACGGTGCAAAAGTTGATCCAGAATTTCTAAAAGGAGGCTTGTGTATAAGTGTGTAGATAAAGTTTCAAGATTAAAAGAAAGTTGTGGAGGTTAACAAGAAACTATTGTTGTGATTCCCTAATATATCTAAGTTTTATCCTAAGAGGGGATTAAGGTCTTTTTGTGTAAATATGTTGTGTAAATTTTTGTTAATTAATTTATAATTTATGATTTATTTTTATTATTGTTAAAACAAGGTTTAGTTAAGTTCCCTTAAGTCTCAAATATCATGTTTGAACTTAAAAAAAAAAATTAGAGGTGTTTTAATGTTATTTTCTTATTATTTGAATCAAATTAAACCCCTAAAATAATTATTTATGAGATGGGACCATGTTGAAGTTTTTAATATGTGTTTTGGAGGAGTTTAGAACCTTTTAATTTAATATTTTATTAATTATAAATTCTTTTTATAAAATACTAAATATAAATTATTTATTAAAAAAATTTAGTGTTTATAAAAAATCAACTTTTAAAATTTTAAGATAGAAATTTCTTTTCTAAAATATTTTACTTTAATAATCTTTTGAATCTTAATTTATTTTACTTTAGAACTTATACTATATTACCCTTATTTTTTAAAAATCTAACTATAATGTAATTTTAATATAGAATATTTTTCACTAAAAAAAAAAACATCTTCCTCTTTGAATCTCCATAATTTCCTTCAAACTAACTAACACTTGTATTCCCGTAAACTAACCCCTACAATTCTATGCGATGTAATGCCCTAAAATTGAAAAAACACAACTATCAATTTTTTTTTTAACAAAGGTATAATAATGCAAACAATTGTTAACCATGTATGTGCATAGTGGCACACTATACGCTTTGGGTGAAGTTGCTTGTGCAACTCCACCATCGACTCACCACTCGATACCCCTATAACTGTCTAACTAGCAAAGTGCTACCCATATAGGTTCTATTAAACCTATATTTTTACCCTTAATATTACAATGCAATAATTGTTGATACAATGCTCATAGCTAACCCAAATAATAGAATAAATTGTTAATGTGGTTCATTTTATTTATTTATTTATTTTTCATTCGATTTTCCCATATATATATATATATATATATATATATATATATATATATATATATATATATATATATATATATATATATATATATTATTAAAGGTACGATAAAAATACTTAATGAAATACTTAACTTTTACCTTTTTACATACTCTTATTTTACTAAGATCTTTGTTTTAAATTTACTAAGATCTTTATTTTAAAATTAGTAAGATTTTTATTTAAAATTTACTAAGATCTTCATTTTACATTTACTAGATCTTTATTTTACATTTACTAAGATCATTATTTAAAATTTACTAAGGTTTTCATTTTACTACTATCTTTATTCTAATTTTATTAAGATCTTCATTTTACATTTACTAATCTTTATTTTACATTTACTAAGATCTCTATTTAAAATTTACTAAGGTTTTCATTTTACTACTATCTTTATTCGAATTTTACTAAGATCTTCGTTTTACATTTACTAGATCTTTATTTTACATCTACTAAGATCTTTATTTAAAATTTACTAAGGTTTTCATTTTACTACTATCTTTATTTTAAATTACTAAGATCCTTATTTCAGATTTACGAAAATCTTTATTTACAAACTTACTAAAATCTTTATCTAAGATTTACTAAGATCTTTTAAAATCTTTATTAAAGATTTAAGAGAGTGTGATATCTCTTTATTTGCTTTTTAAAGAAAATACTATTTAAACATGAGAATGAGTTGGAGATTTCTAAATTTAATGTGAATATTACCCGCGTGAGTTTGTTTTATTTTATTTTTCTCTCATATGGTTGAGCTATTTTTTTTCTGCATTGAAAAGGATATATATATATATATATATATATATATATATATATATATATATATATATATATATATATATATATATATATATATATATTTAAATTGTGAATTTATCGCAATTAGTTTACCACGAAATGTGACTCTTGGTGATAAACGAAAACAAAACCAATATAGAAACCTATTATAAAATATGGTTATACGAATTATAATAAGTATATTTTTTACATATACTATTATTTTAATTAATTTATAGGAAATTTAACATTTTAATTGATTTATTAGAGAAAAATGTATTATATAATCTATTAAAATTAAAATTCATTTTTGGAATAATTTTTTTATTTAAATTAGATATATTTATTTATTATTACATATGATATTTGAATTCAAATAACATTATATTTTTTTTTTAAAAAAAACTTTATCAACTTTAATATAATTTGTTTCTAAGTTTTACTTTTTATTAAAGTGTGATATATCCATCTCTCCATTCACCTTATATATTACACAAATGTATGCAAAAATATAACTATTTGTTTCCTAATTGACCTTCTACAGCTCCCTTAATAAATAAATAAAGAAAAGTCAACATTAATAAATACATTTAAAATAACATATATAATAATAAATAAATATATTTAATTTAAATAACAAATTTA
>VDFB02058242.1:645174328-645279953 GCA_007258455.2 Sequoia sempervirens | reverse complement strand
GATTAGTTCTTCTGAGACAAAGCACTCAGACAAAGAAAATTCCTCTCTAGATTTTGATGATGATGTTCCTTTGGAATCCTAATGAGAACTAGGGCACAAAAGAGAGAAGAAAAAATAAGAAAAGGAAAAGCTAAAAAGTAGCCGACAGAAAAAGAAGTACCAAGCTTTAAGAAGTAGAATGCTGACACTATTCATCCTACAGCCAAAGAAAAACGTGAAAGCCCTCCCAAAAAATCAAGACCAGCTGGGCCAGCCTTTGATATGCCTCCATAGGAAAGCCCTGAGCCTAGAGAAACATCATAGGGGGACACATACGCTCCAATGGGGTAGGCGAATGTCGAGGAAGAGGACATATTTGAGAAAGCATCAAACATAACACTGGCATATCTTGTTGATATTGCAAAGCAAGTTGAGAATCAAGGGTATGAGGAAAATTAGGAGTTCCTACAGCAAGAGTTCTTGTAGCATGAGCAAGAATATGAACAAGAGGCCCTATAGCCAAAATTGGGAAAACAATCAAAACCCCTGCAGCCAGAATTGACTAAACAACCTGAATCCCTATAGCCGGTACTATATGGAGAGAAAGCATCAGTGCAAGGAAAAATGTTGGTAGGAATACATAACCCCCTTGATTTTATAGTACACACAACAATTCTAAACTTATGGAAAGAGATACAAAGGATTGAGGAGGAATTGGAAGAGGAGAAATGCAGGCTAAAGAAGGAAATTCAAAAGAGAGATGAAGTGATTGAGGATAAGAATGAGGAAATTGTTGCTTTAAAGGAAAAAGTGGACAATATTGTAGCCTTGGTACATAAAATTTTAGAATGTAAGACCCCTCCAAGGGTCTATGCTCTGCATTTGAAGGAGAAATACCTTTCTTTTAATCTGGCTAGGATTGTCTCAGGTTTGAATCCTTCCATTGAGACTGCTATTGAATTTTTCAATGCTTATCGGATTGCTTCCCCTGAGATGAAGAATTTGTTGTGTGAATTCTATTTGCATAATTATGCTATGACTCAAGACCATGATTGGAATCCACTACTGTATGTTGGGGATGTCCAATTAAGGGAATTTATGTCCTCGGTACAAAATGAGATTAGTTGGGGAAAAAAATATAGGGCTTATAGGCAAACAGAATCCAACATCCCTCTACCCATCAGGGCTGAATCAAGAAACCCAAGGGACATTTATAGGGTTTGGAACATAGTTATTTTAAGACCTAGCTATGGTAATAGGATCATGCCTTGGATACAAGCAGTTTACATTGAATAAGAGGTGGTGGAAAAAGAAAAAGAGGAAACTGTGAAGGGATACCTATCACAAAGATGGAATAGCCTAACTGATGAGCTAAAACAAGCTCAGCCCCACTCTATACAGAATTATGTTGCAAAACTTAAAAGAATTGACAGATATATATATAGATTGGAAGGAAAAAGGGACAATTTTTGCTTTCACTAAAATTTTAGCCACCCATCCTGATGTGGCCCATACCAAATTTTAATACCACTATGATATTGTTGCAGAGAGACATAGATGTAACATATTAGATAGACATCAAGGGTTCTATTGGGATCCTAATTCATGCACAACAAGCACTGATGTAGGATAGTTGATGGTTGTAAATTTCAAGGCATTGACTAAGTAGAAGAAAAACCCTTCCCCCACTAGAGGACCAACAAAACCTTAGGTTGGGGGGAGTGACGAGTCTAGTTTATGGTTTAATTTTGGTAGAATTTATGATCTATTTGCTAAAGTTGTCATGGACCTTGATGTTTGAATGTTGATATTTCCTCAAAACCATAAACATTGGGCCTAATATTATTTATGCAAATCTTTAATGACATTGACATGTTATATGGACTATCTATGTTAATTCTCCATGTGGATTAATAAATGTTCTTTAAGATAGTTACAAATATGCAATTATTGTGTGTACTAATATTTCCATGCAAATATGATTAGAGGCCACTAAATTGAGAATATTTTTCCAGTTGGTCATTCACCATAACGTTAAACAAGGGAATCATTCAAAGGTCAATGGAGGTCAACGATGAGAGATTCCTTATGAAAATTGAATTGTAACCGCCTTGTAAATGGTCTTTATTGTTGTTGAGCAAATGCAAGAATTACTACTGTGCTAAATCTATGTTAAGACAAATATGTCTGACCAAATTCAATGCATGTGTAACCACCTCTCCACTTTCCCTAAAATGGTGTCCTCCCAATTTGTGGAGTTGACCACCTTGCTTAGTTAGTAGTATAAATAAGAGTCGGATGCCCCTTCCCAAGGGGTGGCACGATCTAATGATGTACTTGCATTCTTAGTTTTTCAGTAATACAGTTACACTGCTCTATTGTACTCATGTTTTCCAATGAATAAAATGAAGTTATAAGTTTGAGCATCTGATTTTACATTAGTTTTAGAGGATACTCATCCAAGGGGGCCCACTTGGTGATCATTCCATCCTTTAGTTTAGTTATTACTTTTTGTTCAGTAATTAGTTAAGAATCTGGCACTGACTATTCCTGCAACCACTAGAATTCCATTCTGTGATTGTTCCTGTAGCCAAAGCATACAAAGTAGTTTCCTGTTTGTTTGCTTAGATTTTCATTTTTTTCATGCATTTCAGCTTAGTATAGTTGTTTGTTGATGTTCAACATTTGTGTTATTCCTTTCCAAGCAATTTACTTTCAGCATTGTGTCTTTCTTAGCTGTAGAATGAAAATGGCTACTTTGGATTTCTAGTGCACATATTGTGCTAACCCATTTCAAGTTTACGTCTCTAGGTTGACAAGTTAAATGCACCTTCATGATGATTGAAATAGCTATTCAGTTTAGATGTCCAATCTCTGAATCACAACTATAAGGGCTTAGTTGTTGAATCATTGTTGGAGGCCAACAAGGTCTATCTCAATTCCCCTCATAGATACAATATACTCAAGGAGCTTTCTTGATTGTACACCAAAGACACACTTCTTAGGATTGAGCCTAACCTTGTACTCTTCTAGCCTGTGAAAGATGGATTTTAGTGCCACTATGTGATCTTGATGCTTACTTTATTTGTCTAATACGTCATCCACATATTCTTCCATAGTTTTGTGAATCATGTCATGGAATATTAACAATATAGCTCTTTGGTATGTAGCCCCAATGCTTTTCAACCCAAATGGCATCATGTTCTAGTAGTAAGTTCCCCATGGGTAGGTGAAAGTTGTCTTGTGTTGGTCATCCTTAGCTATCATGATCTGATTGCACCCTGAAAATATGTCCATCAGTGATAGCATTTTATGCCTTGTCATCATATCCAAAATCATGTCTATATTTGGGAGAGGAAAATCATCCTTAGGGCATGCTTTGTTTAGGTCCCTGAAGTCAGTGCAGATGTAGCTGCCCCCAGTGGGCTTAGAAACATGTACAAGATTAGAAACCCATTATAGATAATCAATTCACTATATGAAGTCGATGTCAAGGAGCTTTTGTAATTCAAGTTTGACCAGTAATGCTATATGTGGATGCATCTTTCTCATCTTTTGTCCTACTGGTTTCACCTCTAGATAGATGGCTAGATGATGAACCACAACCTCTAGATCAAGACCAGGCATGTCAGCATAGGTCCATGCAAATTTTACCTTTCTTTCTCTCAGAAATGTAGCTAGAAGTTCTTGTTCTTCTATCAAAAGTGATTCTACATAGAAGGTGATATGTGGTGTTTCTTTAGTTCCTAGGTTGACCGAATTGCATTTATCTGCCAAGATTACTGATTTTTCTTGATGAATAGAACTAAGGGGAAGATTTAATCCCTCATCCTTTGGAACCTCAATGAGGTTTTCACCATTGGATATGTCCTTTTTTATTTTATTTTTGGGTCAGAGAGTGCCACAGTGTGGTTTTCACTTAAATATCTAGATATTACTCTTAAATTTTCAATTTTGTGACTGAAGGATTCAATCATTTCCCCATAGTATGCATGTGTGTCTAGCTCAATATAAAATATACCTTTATGATCTCCACATGGTAGAGTATCCCACAATCTTGAATCCTGAGAGAGCCTCATTATTTTTGAATGCATCTAAGATTGGTGGTCCTCGTTGGTCATAATCAATGAGTTGGGGCTAGACAAGTTTTAACTCATTGGTCTGGTTACTTGGTTCAAAATATTTGGTATTGATCATGAAAAGAGAGGAATCCTCAATTAACATGGGTAGGTCAGTGATAGGGTTCTCATCACATACATCGATTATATCAAAGGTAAAGTTATCTAGAGGTAGCCCTATGGATACTGGTAACTGAAGAGGAGCTTTGACTTTTTGAACTGGGGAACCTTTTCCATGTATGGTTAGCTTCAGAGGGGTACATCCAAGGCCAATATTCTTCATATGCTTCTCAGGAATAATGGGTTCTAAAAGGCCATTATCATTTTTCCCAAGATTTTCATTTTTGTTATAGCCCCATCCTTGCATTAATTGTAGTCCCTTGTTGTCATTGTCCATGGGAAGATTAGGTACAGGCCTTTCATCATGATACAATAAGCTTGATATATACCCTTTGTCTACCACTTCCTAACTTAGGTCTCCCCACCTTTTGAATCTGGAGGGGTCTACTTTAAAGGTTTGAGATGGTGTGTCAATTAGTTGGGGTTGCCCATGAGATCAAGGAGATTGAGGTAACTCTCCTATTACGAAGGAACTCTTTTTCATTTTGTAGTCCCCACACCCATTATCTTGGATAATGAATTTAATATCAAAGATGTCTGGAATGGAGGGTGTCTTTGTATTAGAAGTGGAGGTGAGGGTAGATGGGTCTATGTATGGAGATGTGGGTCCCTCATCATTCTTTAGGACTTGAGGGATCTTGTAGTACTTTGCTTCCAGATTATTGCAATAATAGAATGGCTCAGGATCTCCATGGACTGTGACCTCTTGATTATGATAAGGAAACTTGACACATTGATGGATGGTGGATGTGAAAGCCTGCATCCCATGGATCCATGGGCACCCTAGGAGGATATTGTAAGGTAGTTCAAGATCAAGGACTTGGAATGTAGTTTCCATGATCGTTGGCCCTACTTGAATAGGGAGTTGAATGGTGCCTTGAGACACTCTTTCTTGATCATCATATGCCCTGATAGTAATACCCTTACCTTTTTCAATGACATCTTCAAAGAATCCTAGATTCTTTATTAGCTTGAGAATACAAATATTTATACCTACACCTCCATCCACCAAGACTCATTTGAATTTTTTCTTATGGACTAAGACTTCAAGATGGAATGCGCGATTATGAGATGGTTGAGTTGGGAAGTACTAATCAAAAAATCTTAGGAGATGTGGTGTGGTGATATGTCCGACCATAGCTTGGAACTGATCTACATCAAGATCCATGGGGTTAGTGGATGAAGCCAATGCTTTTTCTAGGATTTCCCTATGTGTTGGTGATATTTTCAGTAACTCCATGATAGATATCTAGGTGAGGGTTATTTTCAATTGATCCAGGATATTATAACCACTGGGGATCAACTTTGGATTGGTGGTGGGTGCCTTTGGTGGTTGGGATTGGCTGGAAATGGTAATTCTGCCACCACGTGTGGTGACTCCACAATCAACTTTGGATCCTTTGATGTTAACAATGGTGACCAACTCATCTAAGGATGCAACAACATGGTCGTAAACATGGTTCACATTAGTATACTTTTCCTTACCATTGTTGTTTCCCTTGTTGTGATTTGGCATCAGATTTGTGTATATTTTGAGATCTTGATTTCCTATGGGTTGTTCAATCGTTATGGTTTTGTCATCAATGAGGTCCTGAATCAGATTTTTAAGTCGCATGTAGCTAGCCATCATGTGTCCCTTAATCTTGTGAAAATCACAGAGATGTTTCTCATTATACCATGGTGGTTTAACTTGAGGCTCTTGATAATTGTCATAAATAGGGATCTTGATAAGTGTTTCCTATACCAATTGTTGCAGGATAGACTCAATTGGATCCCCAAGTGTCGTACATTTTATTTTAAGGGGAAAACTGTTCCTTGGAGGTGGTCCCCCTTGATTATTTAGGTTATTGACTACTTGATTGTTGGGTTGTTGTGATGATGTGTTGGCTTGTGTGTTGTTTTTGTTGTTGACTTGTAGTTGTTAATATGATTATGTGTTTTTCCTTGGGGCCCTGATAATAACTTTGGCATCAACCAAACCATTGTTAGTAAAATTCTTTTTATTTGTCCATGTGTGAGGTTTTTCATTGTAATTGGTTGATGGATGATTGTCTTGATAAGTGGGTGTGCCCTCTTGTGCAATAAGGGATCTTTCGATGTTGAGCACCTTGGGGATCAATTGGTCATATGTTGTGATGCATTGCATTTTCATATGGAAGGACAAGGTCCCTTCAATATTGGCGATGATGGTACCAATTTTTTGTTCTTCTGGCATAGCCCACTTGCTCTTGTTGGCCTTGGTACGCCATCATTGCAAGAAGGATGCAAATGTTTCCCCCTTGGCTTGTTTTAAAGTGAATAGTTCTTCTAGAGTCACATCCATGCCTATATTGAATGAATAGTTATGTATGAACAAGTCCACAATTTCTTGGAATATTTTGATTCCAAGAGGAAGATGGGAGAAACATTCCATTGCTAGGCCAACCGAACTTTGAGGGAAGAGCCGCATTAGATATGAGTCATCATAGGAAACTTCCATATGGTGTACATGGAATTCCCTAAGGTGATCTTTAGGATTTTCGGTTCCATGGTATTTATCAAATTTTGGTATCTTGAAC
Organism: Sequoia sempervirens; assembly: GCA_007258455.2. NCBI lineage: Eukaryota > Viridiplantae > Streptophyta > Pinopsida > Cupressales > Cupressaceae > Sequoia > Sequoia sempervirens. The sequence continues at coordinate 645,273,178 of VDFB02058242.1, read as the reverse complement.
CCTTGTGGGAATGGAACCATCGTAATGCTTCTGTCAAATGGATAAGGGCACAAATTCCCTTGTGTTTTTTGTGTTTTTTACAAATAGTAGGTCTAGCACCTGTTGTGAGAGTAATTTGATTTGTGTAGACACATCATTTTTTTCAGATTGGGTGGTGGGATGAATGTGTTTTGGGGTGGTTTGATTGTTTGAGTGATGGGTGGGTTATTTTGTGTGTTTGTGGGAGGCTGCTACAAGTTTTTTTGTGCCACCAATGCTTGTTGGTATGCTTGTAATTGTTGATGTGCCAATAATGCTTGTTGTTAGTCTTGCTGCTATTGTGCCAACAATGCTTTTTGTTGGTCTTGCTACTGTTGTGCCAATAATGTTTGTTGTTGGGCTTGTAACTAAGCTACTTGTTGTGCTTGGTATTGTTTCAAAGCTTGCTAATAAGATGTTTGCTATAACAAATCTTGTGCTTGAGATTTTTGTGCTTGATATTAAGCTTGTGCATGAGCTTGAGCTTATTGGGAAACTTGGGCAGGTTGTTGTTGCAATAAAGCTTGAGCTTGCGCTTGAGAAGCTTGTGTGCTTGTTCCTTTTGAGCAGCTTGTTGAGCTACTTGCAGTGTGATGCTGTATTGATTTTCCACATTTAGATTTGGTGGTGGAGGTGGAGGATTCATCATGGTGTAAGATGTTGTGATGAGGATTTTTTGAGGTTGCTGTTGAGGTGTTGTTTGATTGATGATAATAGGTTGTGTGATGGATGGTGTAGTTGATATGCTAGGTCCTTGGGAGACCACATTTTGAGTTGTTATAGATGGTGTAGTGATTGATTGTGTTGTTTGGATTGGTGCCACCTATTGTTGTGATATTGGTGGCATGCTTGGAGGACTTGGTATGTTGATTTGATTCATGATCCAAGGATTGTTTTGATTTGGTTGATTGATGATTGGTAAAGGGGGTTTCCCCAAACCAAGGATTGGTGTAGATGTTGATGGTAGAGGGGGAAATAGTGGGAAGATGGGTGTTGTGTTTCCTTGAGAAAGTGATGATGAGGGATCAAAGATTCCCCCTTGTCCAAATAGAACCACTTGTCCTTGTGAAGTCATAGGGAGAGAGACTTGTGTGTTAAGAGAATATGTTGGTGATGCGGTGAAGGTAGATGGATTGTTGGTGTCATTAAAGATGAGTGGGACATATGGATGCTTTCAATCTTGAGGAACAGTATTTGGTAGACCCTAGATGGTTTTTGCATCCAATTCTTGGTTATTTACAAGTGGATGTGTTTGAAGAGCGTGAAGCAATGAACTTCCCTTGGTAACCATAGGTTGAATCGGAGCATGAGATGATGCTGGTTGTATGATGGGTTGGATGATGTTTTGGAAAGAAGGTGTGAATGATACTGGTGGCATAGTCCCAAGAGGTTTCTCCACAATAGTGCTCATGTCATAATTAGAAGGGAGTTTAGCCCCTTCCTTTGTTAATGCTAACATATATTGTGAAGGATTAAGTCTCATCATTGTGTTGACAATTTTGTGTTCATTAGGATTTTGGACTATCTCCATGATTTGGTCTTGATTCATTCCTAGGACATTGTTGGTGACATCCTCCACTTGGAAACCTCCCTCTTGAAGATCTTGTGGTAGTTGAGGAAGGTTGAGTGGGAGATTGTTAGATCTGATGGGGTTGATTTCAAGTGAAATTTGACTCAAGTCACTTGAAATGGATGTTTCTTTGTTAGCTTCCATGTTTTTCTTGTGTTGAGATCTAGTTTGGACCATGAAATAAGGATCAAATTTTAGGAATATGGGAGGTAAACCTATAACTCCTTAGGTTGGTCTAAACTTTAGGTACAAAAAAGAAAATCTAAGATGTTAAGGATCAAATGGTGGTAATGAGATAAATTAAAGATGGATTATGTGAATGATTGAACTCTTTAAGAAACCTTGGAGGGATACTAGACTTTAGGAATTTTTGGATTTGTTGACTTTGGATTTGATTTGGATTTTGGATAATGAACTCATAAACCCCAAGATGTTGGATGTTATCTTGGAATAAACTTGTCCAAAAGGATGATAATTTAACTAAGTGTATGAAGAAGAATTCATCCACACACACTTAATCAAACAAGATGATTTTTTATTTTGATTTTAAGGATTTTCCAAAAATCCAGCATGAAGAATTTTTTCGAAGATTCCAAGAGTTGTTTGTGAGATGGGTTTTGATTGATGTTTTGGGGTTGGATGAAAGTGTTGATTTTGATCCTAAGTGAACCTAGAAATACTTTTGTTTACAAGACATCGATATTGAAGAACATGCTATACTTCTAAGAACTTTCAACCCTACTAAGTGAGATACTCAAAACATTGGAAGAGAGATTGATTTTGACAATAATAAAATAGGTACAAGTTTGGGTTGTCCTTTGATGCACGTTTGTAAAAGTTATAGACCAATATTTCTCTAACTTGATAAAGCATAGACTAAAATTTCTTGAGATTTCTTGGACTAAGATGTTTGTGATGATTGATGGACTTTGGTTTTGGGACTTTGATCTTGCGGGAAATCATTTGAACAAACACATGTGTGGGGTTCAATTTGTCCTTTATCTTTGCTTAATGGATTCTTTTTACCACAAACACTTTCTTGCTTAGATTTTCAAATTGAATGTCAATGTCTCAATTTCTTTTCATCCCACAAGGTCAATTATGTGGAAATCAATATATCAAGGAAATAGTTCCCTAATGTTGAATTTAGAGAGAGAAAATTGAGACATAGGCCCAAATATTTAGAAGCCTCTAAGGATAGAATCCTTAGGGACAAGTAGTAATACTTGGAATTTTCAAAGGTATTTTCTCTTTCTAAAGGTTTTAAAATTTGATGACCTTGTTGAATGTTGGTTTTCAAAATATTGGATCCAAACAAAGTGTTTAATTGACTCACAGATTATACAACCCTAGGATAGAAATGGCTATATTTGTTGAATTCCCACTTGGATTTCTCTAGTTGTGCTTATTTAGAGTGGATGATTAGAAGCTTGACCACACTAGCTCCCCTCCATGACACTCACTTCTATGGGTCAGCCAAGCTTCAAGTTCTCATGAATCTCCCATGACAAACTTTTCATCTCTACTCAAAACCGCAAGTATGTGGGATGACTTTAGAACGATAGTTCTTGAACCAACAAATAGTAAATATTTTGGATTCTAAACAAATTGGTTCTTAGTCAGAGTGATCAAGGACATGACACCATGTGAGCATCCAACAAGCCACTACAGGCTTTAATCAATCCTACTAAGGGTGCTTATACTTTTTATAGTAGTACCCCATTCTAAAAGACACTGTACGACTAAGGCCTACATACCATGAGGACTTGATAGTTTAGTCTCATCCATTTATATACTATCCCAAGTGAAAAACCAATTGGAGTCACCTTCGAATTGGTATTAGGTAGGCCCGTCTAAAGGTGAACAATAGCGAGTAAGTACATTTTTAGTTAGATCAATCTTTGTTTGCATGAACAAAGAGAGAACACGCGCTATGTCTTTTCTCACACTAGCAAGATTTGTTCAATTTTAAAAGCCCAAATTTGAAATATGGAGGCAATTTTTTAGACAACCTAATGTCACTAAAATGCTTTTGATTCTCAATATTGTTGTAAAGCGCAAGAGAAGTGCATACACATTCGAATGACAAGAGTTTGTAAAGAAGATTATAAAACAAATCAAACACAAATTCTTTTTAGTTCTCAAAGGTAATAAATGAGTTCTTTTTATAGCACCAAATTTGAATGTGAAAGTTGATTGTTCAATTTTAGACCAAATATCCAAATGCTAGTAAGTATCTAAGATTCAATTTTAACCAACTTGAAAAAGCTTGGGTTGTAGGTTAGTTTTAAGTCCAAATTGAATCTAGTTGGTCCTAGGAAAGAATTACAGAAATTAAAGCCCAAGATTATCACAAAGAGCATTAAAAAATGCTTTTAAGACTTCAAATTTTGATCCTCCCTTGCTTCTTGCAAATGTGACGGTGGACTACAAATGCGACACTCTAGAATTTTAAAATGTGGCATTGAAAAACAAATATGACACTTTGGTGACTGCAAAAGTGGCACTCTGCAGAAACAAAGAGCGCGAATGTGGCACTATCACAAATGTGATGCTCTGCAACAAGAATGTAAGATAGAAAACAAAGAGTACATATGCGGTGTTAAATTAAAAGTGGTGTGACAAAGGCATGCATATGTGGTGCGACATGGAAAATGTGGCGTTGTATGTCAAAAGAGGTGCTCTACGGCGTCACATTTGCAAAAAGGCGGTGTCGCGTTCGTATACCTACAAAAAATGAGAAAATCAAGTGAAATTGAACATGTTAAGTTGATCACCCCTCCCTCTAGTGCCAAAATGTGAACACCAAACCTGCAAAAACTAACAAGAGATCACAAAACAAGTTTCAAACATGTTAGAAAAGAAAATATAATGTTCCCTATGAAATCCTTTAGCCAAATTCAAGAGAAAACATGAAAATAACAAGAAACTAATGAAAGATAACATGTAACTCAAATTGAACTAGCTATACCTCCATCCCATAAGGGGAGTGGTGCTCCTTTGATGTGGAAAGAAGCCCTTTCCCAATCCCTTTGATAAGCTTGATGATTTGTTGATGATCCAAGAGTGAAATTGATTATAATCTAGCTAAAATGCTTGAAAATGATGAAAAACTATGGACTCAAATGACTATAATGGAAATGCATGAAGTTGTGGATCCATATTATGAAAATGATTCCTCTATTTATAGAAGCCAAGGATTGAAGAATGAGAGGATGTGATGAATGTGGGATAAATTGAGAGCCAATGGGAATGTGCCAAGTGTCACAATTCTATTGGAGGAAGTTGGAGCACATTTTTGGAAATGTACAAGTGGAGGAGGATGGAAGAAAAGTAAATGTTGTTGGTTGATAATTTGAAATGGTGTAAGAGGAATTGAATGAGATTTGAGAGGATGTAAGAGGATTTGAAAGGTTGTAAGAGAATTTATTGCAAATGTAAGAGGATATGATAGATTTTTGAAAACCTTTGGAGGGAAATTGAATGACAGGTTGTTAAGAGGAATATTCGTTGGTGAGGGAAAATAGATTAATTAAAAAATTAATTGAAATTATTTTCATGTGCACTCTAGTTAGTTGACCATGGGTTGATTTAACTCTTGAGGAGTTAAAAGCTGGAGGAATTGATAATGATGATTAGAAAGTTGATTTAGGATTAATTAATCTAGAATTAATTAATTGGAGTGAATTAGGAGATGTGAAATTTGATTTGATTGATTTTAATCAAATAGGAGGATTAAAAGAGAGGATTTAATTAAATGATTTGGTTTAATTAAATATGATGAATAATTAGTTAGAAGAAGGGTGAATTAATCAATAAATTTAATTATTTGATTAATGGTTGAATTTGTTGATTTTAATTAAATAATGTTGATTATTCAATTAATTGATCAATTTGAGATTATTTAGGAAGAAACAATGTTAGTTGATTAGAGTTGGATGCATTGTATCAATCAGGACTTTTTACGTGTCTACAATAATATTTCAACATAGAGCTCATCACTACCATCTTATAGATATTATACAACATAATTATATGATTTCTTTTAGATTTGTGTATGAGATTGTACGTCCTAATTTTATGACTAATTTCATATTTGTGTAAGAGATTTCTTTACTCTATAGTACCATGATGGAACTAATCTTTATCTCTTTTTCATGCTATAGATATAATTATTCATCATGTCAAGGAAATGATCAAAGAGTCTAACACTAGATGAGCATGAAGCTAAGAATGCAAAGAATAGAGAAGGAATGAGGCAACCTCATGAAAGTGGGAAATTGAACACCATAGAAAAAGACATGCAAATTCAAGGGGAACATGAACCATCCATTGTATGTAAGAGAGATATGGAATTTATCAACACAAAGGGAATGAATGCAAAACCTTCATGCAATGAGAATTTTGAAACCCGTAGTTGGAGACATGCCATCTATCACAAGTCAAGATGGAGGAACGCCATCTACCAAATCTCAAATTGAAAGTACATCATCACTCACATGTGAAGATGGAGGTACACCATCTTTCCCATATCAAATTCAAGGTACATCATCTATTTCATCTTTGATTGAAAGTATGCCATATATCCCATCTCATTTAAATAGTAATGAAATTCCTAATGTTGAGGATAATTTACCTTTGAGAACACTTGCTAGAGTTTTTCATAAAAAGACCAAGTTTTTTATTGATATTGGTGAGAATATTTTGTAGTCGATGGTTGATAAGATTCCAAAACATGCTTGTAGAAGATATGCTAATAAGATTTGGAGATTTATTTTGAAAAATTAAATGAAACCAAAAGATTTCAACTATTTGTTGAAATGATGAGAAATCTAAAATATAGGTCCATTATGAAGTTTCTTGGGCTAAGAACATCAGAAGATTCAAGTGACAAATCTATTGTCAAGAATCTAATGAGTGCATATGAGAGTGTGGGTACCACCTCACACACCAATGATAATAATGTCACATGACATATCAGTACATCAATAGTAAGTAATTTTAGTGTCAAAAATTGTCACCCTTAACAATTTCACACTATGTTCCCCCCCCTAAATTGATGAACCTAATTGGGTCCCTAATTTGCTAAATTATGTATTCCAAATCCTATTTTTACCATTTTCGAAAGGATTGCAAACATTGAATAAATGCAAGAAATTAATGGTTTGATCCTTAAATTCAAACTCCTGGGAGATAGGGCCAGGACCCATATGCCCATGGGCATATGGGTCCCCCTATCTCATTGGGGACCAATTTTAAATATGTTTTTGGTGGTATTTTAATATTCAAAATTAAAATATTAGGTGTCGGCTTTTGGAATCTATTTTTTTGAGAAATTAGAACAATTACATATAAATACCTAGTTATTTTATCATTTGAAAGATATCTAGCACTAAGTACACTATTGAGAAAATACTATTGTCAAGAGAAACATTTTAGAGCATTATAACAACAATTCAAGATCATGTCAAATTTTATGTGTGTTCATGTTATCATTGCTTGTTAAGGCTAAAATTTTTGTAGGTCTCCAAAGAATTCAAGCATTCAAGCAAGCAAGATCCAAATCCTTGAGGTGATGTGCATGAATTCAGCCCTTGAAGGAAGCCATTGAAGGGTGGTGAGTTGTAGCATTTTGTAATTCTATCATTCCTTCCTTTCAATTATCATTACTATCATTGAAATTTCCATTATGGAAGTGGAAACACTTACACAAGGTTTGAATGAGGCAAGCCCCTAAATGGCCCAAAAATTTCTCTCTTTGAGTGTGTGGGTTATAGGTTTGAAGAGGATTGGATAAGGATTGAAGAAAATTTGTCCATTGTTACATTCAAAGCCCTAGAAGTTGTTAAGACACAAAAACTCAACTACACAATTATTTGACGATATTCTGACAACTTTGTAATTGAGAAATAGAAGGTCAAATCCAACATCAAAGGATTGTAAAATTAGTTTGAAGACCCCCTATCAAGGACCCATACAGCCCTAGGAATATAATTCCTCCTCTATATGCTAGATCCAACTTTTTATGACAGGTGCACAATTTGTAGTACTTCTTAGATATGTCTACAATTCAATGTTTCAGTTAGTGTGTTTTTGGAATATTTCATTTGTCAAATTAGGTCATATAGTTTAATTAGGTTAATCATTCCAAACCATTTCCAATCCATTTGCAAGGCCCTAAGGATGTAGATCTAGGTTTGATTGTCTCACCTACATGGTTGAAAGTAAATCTATTCACTTTGTTGATCTACATTCTAATGAAATTGTGAAAAAGGAAGCTAGTTGATCCTAGATTTCACATATTAAACTTAGGATTCCCTTTTTTATGATTTCAATAATCAAACCAAGAAAGATTGTCTCATTAGAAAGATAAATCAAGCATTCAAAATAAATATAAAAACTTTGTTGATAGATGTTGGAAGGCATCAAAGAGTTGAGGACACAAATAACAATAAATTATGGGCATTCTCTAGTAGACTACCACGAAAAGATAAACCAATTTTTGAAGCCTTGAGATCCCTAATTGATGAATTTTAGAAGAATAATAGAAGGGTATCTCCCAATCAAAGAGATGTGGTAAGGAGGATTGGTAGATGAAACCTTGAGCCACATCTAAAACATTTTTTGGATATGCCTCAAAAACATTTTTTGATAAATAGCTAGAGATGTATCCTCAAGTTAAAATCTATCAAATATTTTTTAAAATTCTAAATCCTTTATATATAAAAATAAATCACACACACACTACTTGTTGTTGTAGAGTTCATATTGAGTTTTCTAACCATTATGATGTTTACCAATGCATATGTTTAGATTTGCATACTAGCAATGTTTTGTAGGACTGTGACATAAATGCCCCACCTACATATTCAAGAGATTTCATATCAATAATTTTATGTGAAAGAGAAAATGGACAATTATTCTACAAGAAATTATACTTGGATGACACATGTCAGCATTGTGGGGGCTCACCATGTTTTCCTATTTGTAAACATATGGAAAGTACACGTGCGATTAGAAACAAACTAGTAGAATTTGACAAGTATAAGACAATAGCCTACAATATAAAATATGGTAAAGAATAAAAAATGTGTGATTTGGTTATTTAAAATATTCTAGTGTATCAATTTATGTCTATATTTCAAGATACTATAGTGCATGAGTATGCAAGGCATACTCATAGAGCCTGGTGGTTGGACTTGCAATTCAAGTTATGCAAGGACACATTTCCACTTGATACCATTGTTTTAGTTGTCAAATTTGTAGAGAATTATACTCCGTGCAACCTCAATGTGAGGTGCAATCACAATATTACAACTCCACATAGGTTGATATATTTATGCATATAACATTCATTCATGTGGGTGATAGTATAGAGGATGACATAAAGATTGTAAGGGAGTATCATTTTTATATCAGTGATGATTGGACATATTCTATAGAGTTCATGCAAGGTTGGTTTCAAGTTTTCTTCTATGATTTAGCAAGAAGGGGCATATCATTCCATCAACATATCATATGGTTAGATAATTGTGCATCACAATTCAAGAAATCGTGGATGTTCTATTGGTTGAGAAAGATGCATAATATTATAGGTGTTCAACATATGTGAAATTTTTGTGAGGCTGAGCATGGAAAGGAGGAGAATGATGGTGCAGGAGCATGTATCAAAATAGCCATAACACAAGAAGAGTTAAAGTATAAAGACAATGTAAATTTGACAGATGTCAATTCTATCGTTGAGTGGTGTAATGCTAGAATGGGTCTAGATAATGAAAGTAAATCTTCACTTTGTAGATTTTTTTGGTTGATAGATGATACTAACATTTCAAAATATGAGGATTGTTGTACATTGATAGGATCAAGTGAGTTACACTCTTTTATAAGCTCTAATGCAGGTTCATGGAGTATTCATACATGAAAGATGGTATGCTTTTGTTCTTCTTGTACATATCAAGCTTGAAATGAGTGTGAATCAAAGGAGTGGGTTGATGAATGGTTCTTACAAAGTCTAAGACTACTTGAGACATATTGACTCCTGAAAATGCTAAAAATTCCATAGATGGAATCATCAGGTTGATTTTGATCACATATTATATCTAGTTCAACTAGGTTATATATCTACTTGCATAGTTTATGAAATTCTTAATTTTATCTTACTTTGTAGTCTTTTTATAATGTTGACTAAATTCATCTAATTGGATTCACATATCAATCTAGGGCATGTTTATGCAATTATTGTAGTTTAAGAATATGAAGAGGGAACAAATTATTACTTGTTTCATTATGTTGAGGCTAAAAAGAAATTGGAGGCCCCAGTTATAGATGGAGAAAACATCAAATAAACTACATGGTCAGTGGTTGTTACTAGAACATGGCTTAAAAGGTACCCAATTAAGAAGTTTGATGTTTGGATATTTGCGGACTTTGACATGTATTGGAAGATTCTTCATTACTCAAACCTTGTTGTGGTATCCAATGTTCATTTGATCAAATATGGGGGTAGAACATTGTGTTAGACACATAAGAAAAATGAGAGGGGGGGTGAATCAGTTATACATTAAAACCTTCAAACCCTCATTAAACTTTAAACCCTTATTATGCATCAACATGAATGTAAACACATTCACAACCATACACCGTAGAACACTAGATTTATATGGAAAACCATAATCAAAGAAAAACCACAGTGAGGATTAGCTCACATATATATGAATAACAACAATTACAAAAGGCTCATTGTTGGAAGGGATCACTACCCAGAAGAAAAGAATGGATCATTGCCCAAAGGACTCACTATCTAGAATAGAAGAAGACTATTACAAGGAGGTTCACTACCTCAGAGAAACATGAAGATGCACCATAAAAACTCTACACCATCTGCAACCTTCATCTCACTGCCTCCAACAACTTTAGGTATACTGAAAATGTAGACACCTTCTGCTCACTGCTTCTGGTAGCCTTAGGAATTTAAGCTCATACTTAGATCATGACACTTGATCACACTTACAACTTTTCACACCACACAACACACCACTCTTGTTCACCCACATATCCAACAATTAACCTTGCATATATATCAATCACAACCTCAAACAACCCTCTCTAGGTTGACCTCAATGAAATGTATGCACCTCAATCATGCAACCAACAAATAGGTTGGTATCAAACACTTCTACAAAGTGAAGGTAAACCACACCATAGGTTAACTAGGAGCCAAATATACACTAACACGCTACACCATGCTTCCACAATGCATGAAACATATCCACAAGTAACACGCTACATGCTACACCATGCTTCCACAATGCACGAAACATATCCATAAGTAACACTAACACACTAGGTCGACCAAACCTACATTAATGCTACCAAACAATAAATTCCTCTTCACTAGGTCTAGAAAATTATTGTGGACCACGTAAAAACATCACACATCCTAAAATATTTCAACACCATCAAAATATTTATTAACACTCTCACAACCACCTAAACCTGAGAATACTATTATCTTGTGCAACCAACCACACTGCCACAAGCATACAACACACTAACCAACCTTGCAAAACAACTGAACACAAAAAACTCCAGGGAAAGGTAGATGCAAGAAATATAAGCATGTTCCAAAATAAGTAAGAGAAGAAACCTCAATGCAAAGAAATGTGGAGTAATTCCATTTCTCCTAGACAACCTTCATGAGCAGCACATTCTCAAACAAATCTTCTACAACCACATAATCCAGAACCTATAACTCTCGATATAACACCTCTTAAAACCTTTAATCATCCCATCCAAACTACACAAGCACATCTTCAACCATGAATAAATGTGGTGCACAATGCAAAACACAACTCTATCACCTTGTACACTCTCTATTCAAATTTTCTCAAAATCACTCAGAAACCAAGTGAACTAGCTACATTAGCAACACCTACTCAACACCAAAAGTACCTTCTCATCACAACAAAACTAGAGGTTGAAATCAATAAAAACACTAAATAAAAAATGGTGCAACAATCTCCAACAATATCCTCATTGACATCAATGCCAACACTAATCTCCAACACATTGAACAAGAACTTGTGGAAGGTTCATGATTCTGATCATAAGGCAATACTTGACACAATAAAGATTAGAGAAGACACAAATTGTTCCTTGGATTGATTATTGTAGAGAAGGTGGATTCGCTACTCATGAGTCTCTTTATTCTCAAGAGATTCCCAAGGGGTGAACTACCCTAAACTATCTCAAGGAACAAATCAAGAGTTTTAGAATAAAAAATAGCAGGCCAAATTTTTTTTTGGACAAGCTAGCAAGTTTTTAGCCAAAGGATGTCAAAACAACAAATGCATGATAACATGACGCACTGGAGTCCCGAAGGTGTACTATCATCTCATATGGATCAAAAACTGGTTTATCATAGAAAACAACAAAGTGTCTACTTCTACCTCGAATGCTAGGAACTCTTGGAATATAGGGAAAATGATAGAGAGTAATAGAATTAAAGTAACATATAAATTATAAAGATAAAGATAAAAAATAAATTTCTTACAACCACCAAAGTAATGAAGCCTCCAATAAGGAAATATCTTCAATACCTACACAAATAAGATTAGGAGAAAATGTTGGGGCTGCATAGAGGTTTTCCTCAGTCAAACCCCCATTTTGGTGTCCCCACCTTCACAAATAGCCAAACAAATAGAGTGAGAAAAGTAAGCAAATATGAAGTGATAAAAGCGATCCTCACTCAAGGAGAACTTGTATCATGAGATAGAGATGCAATAGATAGGGGATGTGAGAAATCCCAGGATGCTTGCAAGCACAAGATAAGGGAGATAGAGCTGCAAGAGCCAAGGGAGTTGCAAAGACAACTATAAGAGCTTGAGAGTGTTGTTGTAGCAAGTTGTATGGAGCTATGTAAGAAAGATATCAAGAAAAAGAGAAGAGGAAGAGGCCAGAGCCAAAGCTAGAGAGGTCCAAAAGAACTTAGAATAAATAATAGAATTGGAAAGATAGCATTTAAAGAGAGGAGAGAGAGGAAAAGAAGCTTCTTGAGATGTTACAAGGCATCTCTAGCCATTACCACTAACAAAATGATTTGATAAGTGGAAAACAAGCTCAAAAATGACAGTGTGAATGTTGAAACATCATGGGATGCTAGTGTAGTGCACAAATGTCCGTGCAACATGTTAGTGTCTAGACACATCAAACTGCAAAATGACGACAACGAGAAAAGCACAAGGTTTGACACAAAGCTGACGTGCAAAGGTAGCTGCTGAAAAGGGGTCCTGAGCATCCTGAGAAGCGAAAAATATTGATGCAAGGGATAAAATGAGCCTATGCAAGTGCTAGGGGAGTGGACACTAAAGTGGATACAAGAATGTATGTGAAATTGCGAGAGGTACAATTTTACGACATTACATTTTCCCCCACTTTAGCAGGCATATGAATCTACACTAATATGCACACTAAAGGAAATCTACTAAACATAAATAACATCATGATGCCAAAGGATACTGTAGACACTTAACAATGTCCTGAATGATATCATGCACTTGAATAAGGTATACTAACATAATTTGATCCTAAAACCCATCCTCTTTTCTCTTAATTGATTAAATGCATCATTTTCGTCTATTAACTTAATTAATCTAATTGGGTTAATTCACCCCCCTTTCATGTTAACATTTCATCTTATTAAATTGACTACATTAAGTTATTTAATTTAAATCCCCGAGTCCTCTTATCTAATTAAATAAACCCAAATTATTTAATTAAATATCATATCACTTTCCCCCCTTTTCATTAAATCACTTATTTAATGAATGCCATCTAATTCTGCTAATTTGAATAATTAAACCTTTATTAAATTATCAAATTACTAATTAATCATCATCCCCCCACTTGCAAGGGAATATTTTTCCTTTGCACATTCCTCCAAGGGAACATTCCCATGGAACATTCCTTCCCCTTTTGCACATTAAAACTTTGTTTTAATTTACTAAATATCTAATTTCCTCTCACCCATTAGAATATTATTTGAATATTCTCTTTCTTGACTCATTTGAAAAAGGGGAATATTCCTTTTTGAAACAAACTCTCAACAAAATTTTGGGAAATCTTTTGAAAGTGTGTTTGTTTGAAAGAATACAAGCCCTTGATTCTTCTCTTGATCCATGTGATCATTGATTCCCATCCATTGTTGAGAATCCATCATCCATGTTTCATCTTTCTTCCTTTTTTGACCATTGATTAACCTTTTTAATCTTAACCCTTCATTTCTCATTTGTCCTCCTATAAATAGGTCACTATTTGGAGACAAATGGATCGATCTTTTAAGAGAAAACTTATGATGTTAAAACCACTTTCACTTGCACTCATATTTAGCACACATTTAGCTTAATTTCTTGCATCATATTATCTTAGCTTACATTAATGGATTCCATGGTAACATAGATGCATACATTTAACATATCTTGAAATTAGGGTTTCAATATTTTAAAGTTTGCATACATTTAGAGTAAATTTGCATACACCCATATCGATCATCTTAGCATTCATCATGTTAATTTAGCATTTAAATCATTTTTTATCACACATTTCATCAGTTTCGTCGATTCTCTTCAATAGAATCGATCGAAACAAGCTCATTATCCATGGGATTTTGAAAGGGCCACCATTCCACATCAATGCGACACCACTCCCCCAATAGGATAAGTTTTAATGGATTAGAATAGGTTTTTTTAAGCTTTCATGATTTAGAATGTTAGTTTTAATGGATGCTTAGTTTAGTTTTTGCACTGAATTATCTTATTGGACTGATGTTTAGTGGCTTGAATATACTTTGCATCCTCATGGATCTAGTGTAGTCAGCCCATACTAATTCATCGGTCACATTTTGACACTAGAAGGAGGGCATGAACTAACCAATCTGATGAATTTCTTGTTAAATCTCGATTTTGCTTATGTTTTTAGGTACAATGACACTATTGATAAAACACCGATGCATTTGATGGTGTGTTGCTATACATCGACACACTTGAATTTAATTTTAGCAGCGCATAATAAATTTAGTGACACATATTAAGTTTCATCACCACATATTAAAATAGTGACGCTAACTTTATTTTTCATCGGGCTCTAGTGACTGCATCTAGTAGGGAATCAGGTTTGAAAGCCTTGATCCAACCATGTAGTGGTTCAGATAGAACCTCAATAAAGAGCATAACCAAGTGCTGCTCTGATATGTCCGTCACCATGATTGCTAATCTTTGAAATTTTGAAATATAGGTATCTACTAAGCCATTTTGCTTTAGTTGCGCTAACTCCCTGAAGTGAAGTTCAGGATCCTTTTGATCAAATCTATATATTAGTTTCTTTGTGAACTCCAAGTACAATGTAATATTGGTGTGAAATAGTGTGACAAGCCCATGGTACTACCATTCATGAGCTCCACCATCCAAGTGTAGGGTAGCATACTTAATAGTTTCAGTCTCTGTCATAGGATTAAGTTGGAAAAAGGTATCCAACTTCTGCACCCAAGCTCTGGACATGCATTTGCTTGACCCATCAAAGGAAGAGATTGAAAGTTTCCCAACCTTCCATTGCAAGTCCTAGTTTTGTTGCTCCCTGTTGTTGTTTCTAGGTCAATTTCTAAGTTTGATGTTGTAAAATTCTACCAATGACATGGAAGCTTGAAATTCATCTCCGAAGGAATTGTATTCCCTCAAAAAGTTTGAGAATCCTTCTTCATGAGCTTTTTGCTCCTGATTTACAGTAGCTTTCCCTCCTAGAAATTGAGGCATAAGAGGCCTCAGAGTCACTCTACTAGTTATCCTAGCATTGCTTTGAGTTGTATCATTATTTTCATGTCCACTATTGTGACCATTATGCCCATTATTCCCATTTTCGTTTCCATTGTTCACAAGTTGTCTGAGAATTTGTGTCAATTCTTGTCTTCCCTTTTCTATTTCTTCTCTTAACTCTTGCTGCCCCCTGGAAAAGTCATTAAGTATGTGTTGAGTACTACTTTCCTCCATGAGTTAAAATGGACTCAAACCCTTTTTCAATCTGCTATAAGCAATATCAAATGGACTGCAATCTAGAATGTCTAAAAATTCTTTTCTCATCACCCTCACAGGCTGGCAGGAAAGCTTGCTCTGATACCATTGTAAAGTGCCTTGAAAAATTTGATGTTTAAACTTTGATTTTCTACCTTAGTTATTTTTTCAAACACTTTTCTTGCAATCTCCAATTTGTTGATATGGTGTTTCAGTTTTCTTGAGTTGGTTTTGGTTTGATTTGTTTTGATGCCAACAATGTTTTGAAGCTTGAAAATGATTGCAAGTGTAACTAAACAAGTAACTAAGATGATATGCAACTCTTTTTGTATTTTTAAAATGCATATACATGACATCCTAATGTAAAATGCACACCTACAACCAAGAGGCATTTTTACAAACATTTGACATGAAAACTACCTCAATGAAAAGCAATTGCAATCAGAGACATTTTGACAAATAGATTACAGCCAATCCCTTATTCCTCCAATATTATATTGCAATATCATGAAGAGTTACAAATTGAATATAAAATCCTAAACATGAACATTTCAACTATTTTCTATGTTTGAAAACTAAAATGCAATTGAGCTGTATGTTTCAACAAAATTACAATGCAATGTATTGGACTAAAAATTACAATGTTCATGAACTACAATTGACATCCAATTATTTCTAAATGAACTAGAGAACCTAAATACAATATAATGAAAAAATCGATGGAACCTGATTTTTGTAGTAGCCACAAAAAACTAGTTTGATTCTCCAAAATGAAGTTGAATGTGACTCTTCTATGGTTGCGCATAGCTTTCTCCTTGCCCAACAACCACCTTGGAATGTGTTTCAAAAATTTTCCAGCCTCCTTTCACAAAATGAAATTTTGCTAAGTGTGCCCAACTTGTGTAAAAACCACAATTTACTTGCAGCTAGCTATCATAAATTTGATCTTCATAATAGTTTGCCCTTTCAATACAAAATAATCAACCTGATCATATGAAATTATCCTCTCACAAGCTGTGAAGGACTGAGATGAAGATGATGATTTATAACAGCAAAATCGTCCTTCCCATATCACAAAAAATTGAACTCCATCATTGCAAAATAGTTCTTCAAAATCTACAATTATTCCTTGCTACTAATTTCCCAAAATTTTTCCAAAGGCCACAAAATTTTGCTCCAATTAGGAAGTCTAAGGTAACTCCCTCAATACTCCAGCTAGGGTTGATATTGCACAATTGAAACTAGCACCTTAGAGTATTCAAACCATCAGGCAATTTGTCAAGCATTCAAGCTCTCTAATTAGAAATGTGAATATGTAACTCAAGATGTCTCAAATGCTCTCCAAAAGCTCCTTTTAAAGAAATTACAATCACCTCCAAGAAGCTTCTAGAATAAAATATTATTTTATTAACTTAAGTGACCTTTTAATATAATTTATTTTTAGTCATTTTATTAAATTAATTAAATATAAATTAATCTTATGATATTTATTTTTGAGATAACTTTATAAATAATTAATTTAATAATTCATTCCCTTATTTCTCATTTTAGCCTTTGGGAATAAATAAAGGCTAAAATAATGTCCCAGTAGCCATCAAGAAGGGGACATTACAGAAATACGTAAGTATATATTTTCTTCTTGGAAGTGCTTATCCTCTCCCCTTGCACCTTTTGGTAAGCTTGGGTGATGAAAATAATTTTACACTTCAAACATGTGTCACATTTAGAAGGATCTGCCTCCCAACTTGTGAGAGGGAATGATTGAAGCCGCACTTTCATTTCGGTCTGCTATATAAATAATTGGTTGTGAATAAAGTCATTTACCGACTGATTATGGTTGTCCCATACCGGCAAGTGTTTCCCTTAGTATCCTTGTGATGCGTTAAAACCCTTAGAGTTCTCTAAGGAATGGGAGGCCTCTTAATTGAGTGAATCGTCGCATGTATGACACCGGTTCATCTTGAATATGGTCATTAAAATCATTATTTGTAGTGGCTAACCAAGTCCAATTCTGAAATGTATTTCAAGGTAGTGCATTGGAGTAGCACAACTCCAAGAAGTTACTTACCATGTTTGGTTTTTGACTGAGGCAATAAAGCAAATGGGTAAGGGACTCCTTTGCTTGGCATGTCAAGATGTTACATTTCTTTGACATAGCCTATTTTTCCACTTCATCTTCATAGATTAATCATCTCTTCCAATGATGGTAATCCTACTAAGAAATACATACCCACTCTATCTAGGATTGTAAATGCTTGTGAGTCAATTTAAAACTTGCTTAGTTCCAAAACAATTGAAAACAAACATCAACAAGTCTTTTCAAAATTTCAAACCCTTTGGTCCAAGTATGGATACCCTTTGAAAAAAACCTTGATATTATTACTTGTCCTTAGGATTTATTCCTAGAGACTTCTAAATATTTTGGTTTTCATCTCAATCCATAGTTCCCAAAGTTAACCTAGGTAACTATGCCCCTAACTTCATGCTTTTCACAAAATGGACTTTGTGGAAGAGATGTTTTTTTTGACATAGACATTTAGTTTGAACTTAAGAAAGACAAGTGTTTGTGGTAAAAATAAACATATTTAAGCAAGATAAATTGATAAATTTAACCCCACATGACCATTTGGTTTTTGTTTGCTTGAGTTGAAAAAACCAGCCTTACGCCTGCTATCATTCAACCAAACTTTGAACTCATTGAGGGAGAAAAAATGGATATAATTAGTATTTTTAGAAGCTTCACTTTTGAAACAAAGGAAACACCAATTCAATGGAAAAACATAGCATACATCATAGATGAAGAAGAGGAACAAGCTGATATTGTGGCTGGAAGGC
This sequence comes from Sequoia sempervirens, assembly GCA_007258455.2. NCBI lineage: Eukaryota > Viridiplantae > Streptophyta > Pinopsida > Cupressales > Cupressaceae > Sequoia > Sequoia sempervirens. The sequence continues at coordinate 645,254,695 of VDFB02058242.1, read as the reverse complement.
CCATATTACCACCCTCGTATGGCAATAAATATCCTCTTTTTTCATGATCTTGAACATGTCTTAATCATCTCACATAAAATCAAAATCCACAAAAGAAGGTCTACATGCCACTATTTCAAAATTAGACATCATAGTTCACAGTATATTATAAAACATATCCTAAGATAGTATTGCAACCAAGATAAATCACTAAGGAGACATTTTCTATGCTATTTCATGAACGAACTGGATCTATTTATCTCACCCAAACATTTTAGATAAATCATTGAGTCTTTAGGATTTGAACACTTTAGAGGTATATCACGTTTCTCACCACCTTGGTCTTGTAAAATAAAGGTTCACTTTTATGTCAACATTGGGTCAAACATTTCATCACCCCTTCATCAAAACTCATCCTTCATTTCACCAAACTTTGCAGAAATTGCAAACACACCAACACTTTTTGAATTATACATCTATCAAACCAACCCCTAACTTAGCTAATTTTTATGTGAAATGAATCCTTTTCCATGCATTTGGTTAAGTTAGTTATCATCGTTGAACTAGTTCATCTTGAAGGTCACAAGTCTACCCTAAAGATTCATAAGTTCATAAACATCCTTTATCCAAACATCAAACATCAAACTCTAAGTCAAAAGTGTTGTCCCAAAATGTTTTCAAAGATCACTCTCCATATCATTCATCTTTTCATACCCCATTACCATGATTTCTCCAAAAAGACTAAAAGTGTCCATTTCACCAAGATTTGAGTTAACTAGAGAGTTCAAACATTACAAATATCAACACAACTCTCCCATAGCTGACCCAAAATTTATGGTAAAGACAAGATCACAACAAAAGAGAATCATGGAGAAAACCAAAGTCATATTCAACTCAAGTGATCCCAATCCTCAAGAATTTGATCCAATAAGTCAAGTTACCCCATTGCAAAAACCCTTGTCTTCACCAAGACCATATGAGATAGAAGACAACACGAACAATCCATTTGGACTTACAAAGGAAAAAATCATGGAGTACAAAAAAAAACATCAAGCCTTAGAAAATGTAGCTTTTATTTCCCCATCTTTTGTTGTACAATCATTGACACATGACTTAACTTCATCCATGTTTCCATCAACACCATCATTAGGGCTAAATCAAACACCTACTCCTAATCTTGCAACTAGTCTTGCTAAGGACTTTGGCCACACTCTTCCCTTTGAAATCAACACACTTGTGGGCACCCTAAACACCAATCCATCCCAAACAACCACTTGGAAACCAACATTTGGAACTCCTACCATTCTCGAGGATCCCCTACATCCATATAAACCACCTACACTCCATTACTCCATGACAACATCAACATATTGAGGACACCCATCTTTATCCATACCCATGAGTGCTACAAGTGTGCCCAACATCCCATAAGGAAGTCTAGGACAAGTGTCTCAAGTAGACCCAAATGGGCAAGGTAATACCATTATGTAAAATCAGCCTTTAATGCCATCCCTTGCATCTACCTCAGAAACAAAGACACCCATTATGCAGATATACCTGACATCAAAGCAATGATCCAGGATGATGGTTGTGGAAGCTATAAACTAAGGAAAGATAATTTTGTATTGGGAGAGTTACCTCTTTCTCCAAAATCTCATGGGAAACCCACACCTATCAAAAAAGTGGAAAAAACTATAAATATGACAACTACTACCTTCACCAAGTGGGGGGTTCTAAACAAAGAAGATATCAATGAGGAAGACATATCTAAACTGTTATATCAAGATGAACTACCCGTACCTGTTCTTCCCATGGAAGATGACAACAAAGGCTTGCAACTAATGAAGGGAATGGGGTACAACAAGAATGAGAAACTAGGGAAAAATGACAATGGTTTGCTAGAACCCACCATTCCTAAGAGATGTCTAAAGAATCTCGACTTAGGATGTACTACTAGCAAGGTTACCCTTATTGGCAAAGATACTTCCACTAAATAGGCTAAGGCTTCCTCTTGGTTACCGACATCATGTGATACTACCCTAGATGACTTCCCCCTCAATGTTTCTAACCTATATGAGAATAACTCTCTCTTCATGATATCCACATCATCCTTCACCCCAAGCGACCAACCAAATTAAATATGCCTAGTATACCCACAACTCATTGAATTGGACCAACATGGACCACTGATTCTATATTTATTCAAAAATGATGAAGCAATCTTTGAATTCATGGGGCTTCACAACAACTTACCATGGGAAGATCACAAAGCAGGCTTTGATATAGAGATATACATAGGGGCATACTACGAGGAAACAATTGAATCCTTCAGTCACAAAATGGAAAACATGCAACTAACTTGCAGATCTTTGAGTGAAAACCACATTGTGGCACTTTATGATCCTAAAATAGTAAAAATAAAGGATGTATCTGAGGGTGAAAGGCTCTCTGAGGTACCCAAGGATGAGGGAATCAATCTCCCCTTTAGTGCAATGCATCCAAAAAATTATGCAGTGTTCACAAAAAAGGCCACCCCAATCAATGTTGGAATAGAAGAGCACCCAAGATCACTTTCTATGTTGAATCCTTGTTGGATGAAGAACAAAAGAACCTAATAGCATTCTTGAAAGAGAAAAGAGCTAAATTTGCATGTTCATACATAGATATGCCAAGGATTGATCCGAAAGTAGTTGTTCATCATTTAGCAGTCTATCCTAAAGCCAAAATAGTGAAGTAAAAGTTAAGGAAAATGGACCCTCAGATAGCACTCTTGGTGAAAATTGAGTTACAAAAGCTTCTTCACGCTGGATTTATTTGACCGATTGATTATCCTAAATAGGTTTCAAACCTGGTACCAGTCTCCAAACCCACTAGGGGCATCAAAATGGGCACAAATTTCAAATACTTGAACAAAGCATGCTTGAAGGATGATTTCCCTCTTCCTAACATCGACATCATCATGGACTTAACAGCTGGGCATGAAATTCTATCACTCATGGATGGTTTTTCAGGCTATAATCAAATCATGAATGCCAAGGAGGATCAACATAAAACTGCATTCACTTATCCATGAGGGACATATTGCTGGAACATGATGTCATTTGGGCTAAAGAATGTAGGAGCAACCTATCAAAGAGAAATGACCCTCATCTTTCATGACATGATCCACAAAATAGTCGAAGACTATGTGTTAGATTCTTTGAGAAGCGAGAATTGAGCAAGGATCTAATGTTGGTCATAGATCACATGCAACTCTAATCAGCAAATTATCAAAGATCAAAATAGCAAAATGAAGAGAAAATTTGAAATGAGAGAACAATAGAGACAAAGAAAGAGAATTTTGAGAATACTCTTGTGACTCTCACCAAACAATCACTGAACTAGTGGAGGTAAGAGGAGAGTGCTCAATATATAGCAAAATAAGGGAATGTACATCCAAGAGGTGAATTAACTCCTACTACCCATAAAAGGTGGGAGGTTTTACCTACTTGGGAAATGCAAAAAACATGTGGCATAACCTCCTCAATTGAAGATAGGAGAGAGGTGGCACATAAAGCCAAAAGAGGGTGAGAAACCCAAGTACCCATAAACTACTCAGGTAAAGAGAAAATAGTGGTTATGAGAGGTGGCACAACAAGCCAAAAGAGAGTGTGTAACTCAACTACCCATGTGTGTAAGAGAGTGACACATGTAGTTGTTGTATTTTTCCACATGTCCCCATATTACCACATCTAATAAACCTAAGCAAGCTTAAATAATAATGTACAGAAAAAATAAATGCCCCCTGACATAAGGAAAATAAAAAACCTACACTAACACCCCCCTTAAGCATAGCTTAGGTGGGTGAAAAAATGGGTCTTCACAAATGAGGCCGTGTTAGGTTCCCATGTACATAGAGATCCCCCCGAAAAGAAGAATCCCCCCCATAAGAGGAATAGCCCCCCCTAAATAGAGAGATAAAATACCCCCCAAAAGTAGAGAGAGTAGAATGAAGGACTAAGAAGTCCCTCCTGAAGTAGACACATGTTGCACCCCTAGCAAAGCTCACAAATGAAGGAACTTTCTCTCTGTGAAGGGTTTGGTGCAGATGTCTACAATTTGCTCCAATGTAGAACAATACTTAAGATCAATGATGCCTTCCTGAATCATCTCCTGAATTTAGTGCAAATGTATCTCAGCATGTTTAGTCCTCTAGTGATGAACTGGATTCCTTGAGATCTGTATAGCACTCTGATTATCAAAAAGATGATTGTAGGCTTTCTAAATGGAATGCCAAACTTAGTGAGAATAATATGAAGCCAAATAGCCTCAGTGGTGGCATTAACTACCTCTTGATACTCAGCCTCTATAGATGAAAGATAAATTGCAAACTGCTTCTTGCTCAACCAACAAACTAGACCATAACCAAGTGAGAAGCAATACCCAGAAGTAGACTTGCGATCCTGAGAATCTTGTACCCAATCTGAATCTGTATGTCCCACCAATTTAATATCCACACCCGATGCATAGTGAATCCCATAACTGTGAGTACCCAGAATATACTTGAGGATCTGCTTAGTTGCCTTCCAATGCAACTCATGTGGCTCTTGCATGAATCTAGAGATCATGCCCACAGCATATGAAATGTCAGGTCTCATATGAGTCAAGTAGATGAGATTCCCAACAAGCTATCGGTATAAAGTGCCATCAACCAAAGGTGAGGAACACTTAGCCTCAAGTTTGACCCCTAACAGAAATGGAGTCAGTGCATGCTTATAGTCAACCATGCAAAATCTAGAGAGCATGCCAAGTTCATACTTGGGTTGTCCAAGGAAGATACCCAAATATGAATAAATGATCTCAATCCCCAAGAAATAATGCAAAAGATCCAAGTCTGACATAAAAAATCTATCATGTAGAGCAGTTTTCGCTGCCTTGATGGTGGACGAGTGACTCCCTATGATCAATAAGTCATCAACATAGAGAACCAAGAAAGTGAGAGTGTCATCCCACTACAGGATTTGACACCATTTTCTGACGGTTGTTCGTCGGTCGTTCGAAAAATCTCTGTTGGAAGAGCGACGCAATGGTGAAAATTTTTCCGTTGCTATTTTTTTGTTGCAAGGCCGACGACAAATTAAACGTCGAAATAACGGCGAAGAATCTTCGGTTGGCAGCATCGTGAAATACGTCGGGATTTTATCGGAATATCGACGAAAACTTTGTTTATCCACCGACGAACTACACCAGAAGTTCATCGTCAGTTCGACGAAATGGGCAAGCGTTAGCGTGGAAACATGGAAAGTTCATCGAAATAGCGATGAAATACTAAAGTAGTAGCGTCGAAAGAACACCAAAAGTTTGTCGAATGTGCGATGAAATAGGCAAGTAGTAGCATCGGAAGAACACTAAAATTTCGTCGAAAGTTCGACGAAATTGACAGAGAGTAGTGTGGTGGCAACGCTAAAATATCTTCAGAAGGACGATGAAATGGGTAGGGAGTTACGACAAAATCATCGTCATAGCTATAGCAACTTCATCGAGGCTTTCTATTGATTTGTCAGTTGTTATCGTTGAAATTGCGACGAAGAAGCAAAATAAAAATAAAAATAAAATATTATATATTCGTGGAAATGTACCATTGCGAAGACTAACGACTGATCATACATACATACTGCATATTGGTTTGATGCTTCAAATGATGCATTTCTTATATTGAAAAGTGCATTACCTTATAGAGCTTCTCTTTGTTTTGAGTATAGTTTAATATTCTCTACTTAACAAGGCCAACCACATGACGGTGGAAGCTCATTTGGCCTTCCCCCCCCTCACATCACTATCAATTCCCCATACCCAATCATATAACATTAATCATTGATTCATCCATTAATAAAATATAACATTCATTCATTCATCCATTAATAACATATAACATTCATTCATTAACATATAACATTCATTAATTAACATATTCACATTCATTCATTAACATATAATAATCATTCTTCCAGTTTTTACATATTATCAAAAATATGGTCGTCATGATATGATTACAATCACTTTTTTTTTTGTTTCTTTTTCAAAGCTACATAAAACTGAAGTGGAGTATCATTTTCTAAATCAATATATGTCCCCCCTTTAGTTGTTCTACCCTTTGCTTGTGATCTTAATGTACATGTAGTCGTCTGCTCATGACGTGTACGCCGCTTCAAGGGGGGATTTGCTGCAATAAGAAAGAAATGTTAAACTGATATGTTTTATTATTATTGTTACAAGTATTTGATTAATTGAAAGAACATTAGAGTGGTTCTCTTTACCTGATGGGTCCACATCATGTTCCTTAACTTTTGTTATAGAAACATGCTCAACATGTTGAACACACTCTAAATCCTGATCTGCAGTTGAAACATGAAAGGTTACATTAATTAATACACCAATTGAAATTAAACATGTTTAAGAGAACATGAGGGTGGTCCTCTTTACCGGATGGGGACACATCATGTTCTTGATCTTCTCTAGCCTAATCATACTGAACATGTTGATCACGGTCTACATGCTCTAAAGTTGAAACACAAAAGGTTACATTAATTAATACACCAATTGCAATTAAATATGTTTAAAAGAACTTTAGAGTGGTCTTCTTTACGGGGCCACATCATGTTCCTGATCTTCTCTACCCTGATCATGCTCAACATGCTCTAAAGTTGAAACACGAAAGGTTACATTAATTAATACACCAATTGTAATTAAAGATGTTTAATTGTATTAATCCATACTGTGTTTTGTATAGCACATGAATACATCCAGTACCGGGATGCACACCATGACCTTCATCTGTAGGTTGTGCTCCACCCTCACCAGGTTGCATTCCAATGTCAGGTGTAGTATTATCATTGTCTGTCTATTTAAAACAAATAGGCACATAATTTCTTTATGGTGGAAATTAATATTAAATAGATTGCACAAGTATTCAATTTTAAATAAACTTTATTGAGTTTATTTACCTGCATGTCGGATGTAGTGGAATATTGTGTTTTCCCAGTCAAGACTCTTAGGCATTCAGCCATGGCTTCATAGCCATGCTGTAAGGAAATCTTCATTTCCTCTTCTGTGGGCACTCTGTTGAATTCAGAGCCCTGCATTTTTGCATAAGATCATGAATTTTTCTTCTATGGTGTGATAAAACCAAAATTATTTTTAGTTTATTATTTGGATGCAATATTTCATTTATTGATACTTACAATTCTTGCAGCTGATTTCATATAACCACTAGAGCCAAGTTTGTGTTGCCCGTGTTTTTCTAGTCTTTCCTTTGTTGCCTTTGATGTGATGAGCATCCTATGAAAAGTTTGAAATATGTTATATTATGTAAAAAGAAAGAGTAATTGGTATATAATTACATTGTTGATAGTATCACATACCTTCCTTGGCCCGATGGTGTCTTTCCTTTTTTCTTTTCAGCCTTCTCCCTTCCATCTGACACCAGGTCCTTCCACTCCCTCTCCAGAATCATGGGGGACGCTCGTAATTTTTTTTCTTCTCTAAATGTGACCTATATTGGTCCCTCACATACTTTAAATATGTACCAGCTTTCTTAAGGACCTTCGTTTGTTTGAATGTTTTATCACCGAACAACACAACTAAACGGTTAATGAACTCATCCTTTAAATCTTGATTTTGGGCATTCCACTGTGTACGTATGGTGGGCTCAAAGAGCTCCAATGTTATATCACCTAGATGTTTATAAAAAAACATAATTTTCTGCAAAATGATCATGGGATCATTAGTCTAAAAAGAGTGATCAATAGAGTGATCAATAAGTAAATTTCAATTGGATTACATATAATAATAGTTAAAACATTTTAAATTACCTAGGACCTTCTAATAGTTAAAACATTTTAAATTACCTAGGACCTTCTCTATCTTTATGGGAACAAAATCCTTTATCACCACAAATGTGATCGGAAATGTTCCCATACTAGTAATACGAGAAGATCTAGGAAATGCTGCTAAAACATCACCAACACTAGTGGCCTCTGCATCACTAGTACTACCTGATGCATGCATTCTATGTGTTGTCGACATTTCAATTGACAATATAGGCACAGATGATGGGGTTAGATGATCATGTGATGTATGTGTAGGAAGATCAGGATGGACACTTGTACCAACCCCTACTCTGCAGGCAACACCTACAGTACCCTGATCATAGGCAACAACATCATGAGGACGCAAAAAATTATGTAAAAACAACACATATTTAGTTCATGAAATAAAAGATTACAAATTATAAAACCATGAATGAACTTATGTTATAGTTAAAGACCTCATGACAACTTACTTGCAAGTTTTGTACTCTCTCAGTCAATATTTTTACCCTCTCTTATCTCATTTGTTTGAGGCACTATGAATAACAATTCAAGGATTTCTTCATTTCATTTTTTTTGTGTCTTCCTTATCATATTGAGAGGGTTTGTTGAATATGCGATGTCATCATCCAATAACAGTGACTACACCTCGACCCTATGGATGCTCTACTCTACTGTTGGTGCCTTTCCTCGATCAGCTATCTGGAACAAGAATATTTAAAACATTATCAAAATTAACCCAATAAACTTATGAAAAAAACATAATAATAAAACATTTTGCTCGTATCTAATTTGTACAATTACAATGAGGTAAACCTATCAGGTAGAAGCACCTGAAGATGCATCACGATGTATGGTCTAGGCTGAAGCCTTCCCCGTACGATTAATGTCCCACTGCGACAAAAAATAAATATAAAAAAACATTACTAAAATGAAACAAATAGACTTACGAAAAAGAACATAATAATAAAATGATATATTGGAGTCATTAATTGGAGGTTGGGTAAAATGGTACATAGTACGTACCACCCCCATAGTAACTGTGTTTGTATCTAAGTGATTCAAATTGTAATTGATTAGCAACTCTTCCCTTGCAATTATTGATTTTATTGCACATATGAATACACAGTTTCCCTCTCGTGCCTCGAATATGCAATTGGGTTGCTTATTTGTTGACCTAGGTCGTGTACTATTTATAAACCCTACAATATTCCCTGATGCTTTTGGCCTTCTGTCAATGTACATAGACACTCCTTTATTTTTATCGTTATCTTTTAGCTGTATATAATTTGTTGACAGTGCATACCTATGCATACTTCATGTATATCGAAGCAGCTGCATCCAATATTTGTAGTTGTAACAGGGTCCGATAAACTCCACCAATTCAATAACTTTGTCGTAACAAACCTTTATGTCATCCATGCAAAATAGGCCCAAACCATGTAATGACAATGGTGCTATGCGATATATCCTCTCGTTGACACAAAAATCAGTGTTTATTGGAGGAAGTTCCCTGGGTACCCATTGTTTCTGTATATTTTTGTACCTCAAGGGCACCTCGATGTCGCCTATGCTCTCATCATCATAAGAACATGACCCTCCTTTAGCAAGAAAAAATTTCATGCGTTTGCGAAATTTTCTTCTAATCTTTTGACCTCTAGTTGATCTCCCTCTTTTAGACCTACTACATGTCTCGCTTTCCTCTTCTCTTCCTGAATTTCTCTCGCTCAAAGAAGATAGATCTAAAAAATAACTATTTGGTGGTAGCTACACTCATAAGGATGTTGGATGAAGTTCTTTCATGGTGATGTGATCCCAAGGTGACATTATGATTAATCTATCATTTCATTGCTAGAATTTGACTAGTTATAAGGTAATCAAGTCTTGATAGATTGCAAGTTATTCTTAATACTGTCCAAATGTGTCCATCACAAATCAAATCAATGTATGAAGGAGACCGTCCCTTACAATTAATGACTTTAAACTTTGTAACAAGTATTAAATGTGACTATGGTTCACCAGTTACACAACCAAGGCCTCAAATGTATTGTGTAGAAGAATGGTTTCACCATACATAATATTTTGGTTTAAGTTGTCTTGAAAAAGATAAATTAGAACACTAATAGACATAATTCAGGTGCATGTTTGAGGTGGTTCAGTTGTCCACTGATAAACTCTATATGTCTAAGTGGTTAATGGGGAGGGAGTGTGTACTAGGACTGGTTAAGTCATCATAATTTTATGCTTTGGCAATAAAAATTGTTTAAGGCAGGATGAGTGGTTGAATCAATGTTCTAGTTCTCTATGACAAGGTTTCAACATCTTCAAATAGTGAAAGTTAATGCTCACAGTCATTTGAAACAACAACATTTTGATTCTTCAAAGGCTTGTAGTAGGTTTTGAGTCTTGGTGATAAGTTTCAATGTAATCAAAAGGTCTCCATCCTCACTTTGTAAGCTTAGTGCGCCTTGGAAAATTAAAGAATCAAAATGCCATGATGCAACCAAGTGCTTGAGGGGAGTTACCTTGGTGTTTTGAAATGGTTTTGATTCCTTTTGACACCTCTTGAAGGCTCTTTGTATTCGAGCTTGTGGAAGTTGTATTAACTTGCCTTAACTAGGGAATTAGGTGTCTAAATGATGTTTTGTTAGTTCCCAATGTACAACCAATTCAAATTTCAGTTGTGGGACATTGGGAAGGTTGGTTGAAGATAGAAATAAGACTCTCTTGGTCGATGCATGTGGGTTGAAGAATCATTTTGAAGTTCTAATGCAAAAGCTTGTTGTTTTTCTAGAAAATTTATGTGTAAATTTCTTGTTCTACTGCGTGGTACGACCTCTTTACATACTGTATGAGTAAATTCCTATTATGGTTGGATAGAGGGAAGACCTAGCTTTCTTTTGGAGGTGATTTGATAAGTTTTCATTGATTATAAAAGAAGATATCGCCATTTTAGCAGGAACTAGTCTGAAAACCTTCAAAACTAGGGTTTTGATTGAAGAATGGCTCTTTCTTCCATCTCCACATTGTAATAATGCTAGTTCTTGGTGGGATGGAATATATTTTTGTATATTTTCATATTTTTTAGGGTTCTGGAGAAAGGCATGTTGTGTAGAGGAATTTTTGCAATGTTCTAGGCCTAGCATCCTCATGTGACAAGCCTAGATTGTGAAGCAAAAAGTTGAGTTTTGCTTGTTTGGGGTTATTTTAACTATGAATTCACTTAGGAGTGATAGAAATGGGTGTAACTATCCTGTAAGAACCTATTTCAAGGATTTTGGGTGAAGGGGAGAGCCTAGATAGTCAACTTTCCTGTTGTAGCCTACTAATTAGGCCTCTTGGAGCAGCGTCGTTTTGGTCCATTTCTCTTTTACTATCCCTTGCCAAGAAAGAATGTTTTGAGACTTTGTAGGGGCATATATTAATTATCTAAGTTCAGTGGTTTGGGCCTGATAGAAGCTTATATGTGGATTTTATTTTGACTTTCCTACTGGGCAGGGCTACAAGCCTTTTAGTGGTAAAGAGGCCTAGTGGTTAGAGCGATGAGAAAATGTAGTTTCCTAAGTGAAAACTTGAGTTTCATGGTTTGGTTTAGTCCTATTTGACATGATCCAAGTGGATACAATCCCTATTGATTGTTTGAGTACAATAACCCTAGTTGGGGGGGTCTTTTCCTTGAAGGAATAGTGGATTGGAAAGCTCCACTTAAAGAGTATTTGAGAGAGCTGTGTTAAGTTGGTGGTAAAGAGGCCTAGTGGTTAGAGCAATGAGAAAATGGAGTTTCCTAATGAAAAATTGAGTGTCATGGTTTTGTTTAGTCATATTTGACATGATCCAAGTGGATATAAGCCCTCTTGATTGTTTGAGTACAAGAACCCTAGTTGGGGGGGTCTTTTCCTTGAAGGAATAGTGGATTGGAAAGGTCCACTTAAAGAGTATTTGAGAGAGTTGTGCTAAGTTGGTGGTAAAGAGGCCTAGTGGTTAGAGATATGAGAAAATGGAGTTTCCTAAGTGCAAACTTGAGTGTCATGGTTTGGTTTAGTCCTATTTGACATGATCCAAGTGGATACAAGCCCTGTTGATTGTTTGAGTACAAGAACCCTAGTTGGGGGGCTCTTTTCCTTGAAGGAATAGTGGATTGGAAAGGTCCACTTAAAGAGTATTTGAGAGAGATGTGCTAAGTTGGTGGTTTTATCATCTAGTTGATCATCTAGTCGTCCTTCTTTTAATAGAGGATTTTATATCATTCTAGAGCTCACTTTATTATTGAATATGGGAACATGAGTCTATGTTGATATCTTTTTCATTGAAAGCTAAAGAATGAGAGGTGTTGATGGTCAAAACAACACAACAACATTAAATAGAATATTACTATTCTATTTCTCCTAAAAGAGAAAGACAACATATAGCAATCTAACTCCCAAGGTCCTGGTAGTTGGTTCTCAACTGTGCTGACATTACTCAATGGTCAATGTGATTGTAATATTCAAGGGGTCATTGCTGGTAATAAAGAACAAGAGTGCATAACATTAGGTAGTTTACATTTGAGGGGTTTTAAACAAAAAGAAAAAGATGAAACCGAGCTTTAAATCACAAAAACACGAATAAAATCCTTATGTATCCAGACATGCAAATCAACAATGAGTGTTCATTCTACCTAAACACAATTACAACAAGATGCAATCCATAGAATGAACTACGCTACTACACACATTCCATAATGTTAATTCAGATATCATCACCATTCACTAAACCTACTTAAAAAAAATTGTTCACTCATCATTCAAAACGCAGATCAAAATGAATACAATAACAATTCAACTCATAGATAATCCAATGATATGACCTTGAATCCAGTTCCTTCTATTGATTTTCATCAAATAAAGAACAATTAAGCACAAAAAAACACTGGCATATGGATTAATCATATATCATTAACCTTATCCAAAAATGGATCCAAACTTTAACAATCTTGACATGAAAACATATGAGAACTTATAAAATCGAGCCTTTTACTAGACTATTCAGAGTATCTTTCTAAAATCTTGAAAATCCTAAATCTAGTTTCTTTTTAATCTCCTATTCTCAGGTGGCTGATCTTTCTTCAATTAGCTGACCTTTACAAAGTAGATTCTAATGGTACATATAGAGTGCCATGTGCACAAATTTCTCAATCATAAATCCAGATCCACAATTCATGGAATCAAAACTGAACATAGAAGTGGACCTAAGAACCCCTTTTCAAGGCTGATTACATCATTGTAAGAAGGAGAATCTGATACTTCAAGAAGAAGATAAAGCACACGGATCAGACTTGGAGTAAAGTTTATGTCAACATCCACAGAAAGGGGAGAAAAGGCAAAGGGAATATGACGCCAAGAGTCAATTACTCTTGCCCTGAAAGCTCCTGAATGTACTCGTCGTAACTGGAGAATACCTGTTGAAGAGTATCCAAATCCAGGCCATCCAACCAGTCACCTTCAAATTTGATTCTCTTAAACTCCACAGAAACCAAACTTTGCGTCTCCTTTAGCTCAATCAGCTCCTTTCTGGTAGTTCTTACCTCTTCCCAAATATCCATAAACTGATCAAGTAATAAACTCTCTCCATCATCTCCCTTTTGCATGATTTCCTCAAACCCGCCCCTCCATTTCTCCCTTAGTTTATCCAAAGATAGGCCTTCTTTGTTTGAGGGATCTATGTTGATTATAATGGCTACCACTACCTCTAACTTAACCATATGTTGATGCAAGTCCTTGGTCATTTCTCGGACCTCTTCATGTTGCCCATGCATAACTCTAGATTTGTATCTTATCATATTTGCAGTCTTTTCCAAAAAATGTTCGTTACCTTGCTCAAGAATTGAATATTCTAACAAGACGGATTTGGGCACTTTGCTAATATCCTTAAGCCTTTTAACACATTCTTTGTATTCACCATCTTGCTTGTCCAAATCTTTACCTTGATGGTCTAGATCTTCTGCTAACTTGAGAGCAACTTCATGAATCTTAGAGCCTTCAACAAGAATATCATCAACCTCCCGATTAAGCTTATCCAACCATTTGTCCATCATTCTCACCTTACTTTTCATCTGAATCAAATCATCAACTTCCCTCTTTGTTAACAAGACTAGGAATTCAGGGGATGCAACTTGTTGAGAAATGGGACTAGAAACATCCTTCAAGAAACCATGAAGCTGATCCAACTGAGCCTTAAGCTCATCTTTCCTTTGCTTCTCCTTGATCATTTGCGTTTTGGTTGAAGAAGCCACAATATCGATCAAGCTCATTTTTTGATTCCTTGTAGGCTTTCCCAAATTTACCACTCCCAACTGATAATTATTTATTTGCATGTCATCACGGTTCTTTTCCATTACAGGAATGGCACATTCAACAATGATCTCTTTGGCATCAGTAAGCCTAGTGGAGTGAAGAACTCGAGACCTTTTCTTTGGCTTCTCTTTTCTAATCTCCTTCATCATCTCTTCCCAGTTCAACAGCTGTGGTTGAACAACTGGTTTTCTTTCTAAATCCAACTTTAGCCAAGTTGGAGCAATAGGGGTAGTGACTGCTTGGGCTGAAGAGGAAGTAACAGTGATGGAAGACAGGGGTTGCAACAATGTAAGCTTTGGTTGAGAATCAACCTCCTGCACATTTTGTTGATCACCTTGCTCCTCTTCCATTGCTAGCTTTTTGGCTTCCTCTCTATCCTTCTGATCTTGTAGCCTCTTAAGCTCCAGCTCCTGCCTTAAAATTTCTTCTTCTTCTTTCTTCTTTTCATACATTTTATCTCACTGCTTTTTCAATGTTTCAACATAATCCCATGCTTCCTTGGATTTCTTTGCATATTCAGCCATCTCAGTAGCCTCTTGTTCCCTTTTCAGGCGTTCTTGTTCTTCCCTCTTTCTATATGCCTCCTCTTGTTCCTTGAGTTTAGCTTCAACAACTTCTTTTTCTCTTCTTTGCTGAGCTTTTTCCTCTTCAAGATCATGAATTTTCTGCTACAATACCAACCTATCCCTTTCTTCTTGAAGTTTGAATTCTTGTTCCTTTTGTTGTTGTTGTTGAGCTAACTCATCGACCTTCACTTTATCTTCTAACTCCTTTTGCTTGGCCGCCAACTCAGATTGTACTCTAGCCCCTTCTTCTTGTAGCTTAGTTGATGCCTCAGCTTGTGCTTTAGCATCAGCTTCTCTTTTTGCCTCCTCAAAGAGTTTCCACTGATCCTCTTCAGTCAACATGTGTTTAGTGCCTACATCATCCGTCATATCCAAAGATGTTGATACATGATGCTCTTTATCCGACGAAGTCTTTTCTGAATTTGTTTCTATATTATGTATCTCCACCTCATCCTCCATTTTCCTCAAGGCTTCTGCTTCGCCATGAAGAGCTCCCATTGATGATTCATGACCTAACTCCAGTGTATCAAAGGGTTGAGTAGGTGCCTCTTTTGCAGCAGATGTAGAAACAACTCTCTCCGCAGTTATTTCATCTTCATGCACCTCTGAAAAGTCCTGAGGAACCACCTCCTCCTCTTGCTACTTAGAAGGAAAAAACTCCAAGGGTTCCTTAGGTGCCATCCTTCTTTTTACCCTTTTGTACCCCTGGGTGGTACCAACCTTTCTCTTCTTTGATAATGATGCCTCAGCCTGATTAACCCTTAAACTTACCCATTGGATACTCCTATCAAGCATTG
Organism: Sequoia sempervirens; assembly: GCA_007258455.2. Taxonomy (NCBI): domain Eukaryota; kingdom Viridiplantae; phylum Streptophyta; class Pinopsida; order Cupressales; family Cupressaceae; genus Sequoia; species Sequoia sempervirens. Next base: position 645,239,174 of record VDFB02058242.1, on the reverse strand, counting down.
GTCTGGCAATCTACATTATATCAATTGTCTCATCTGCACTCCAATCAACTGGATCAAGATCCTTTGTTCCAATATTATTTGCATCATATCCAGGATCCAAAACTATCCCATCATCAGATAATGTATCAGGAATATCCTCCTTTATCCCAAACTCAATCATGAGTGGGATAGATATCCTTTCATAATTCCTTTTTCGTAGATCATAGTCATCCTGCAAGTCTTGCCAAAAATCCTCCAATATATTGAAGTGCTTCTCAAAGACACTGGGGAGCAAAGCCCTCATCCTCTACTTTGGATCATAGTATTTCCTAGTAGTGTACAAATCCAACTTCAGGTAAGCTAATTCATTGCAAACAGCCTTACCTGCCTGAATGTGTGGACAACAAAAGGCTCCTAGCTTCATTGGAAACTTGTGGCACCCAGTCTTATGTTTATTGCTAAACTGGAGGTTGACAGCCAAGGCTTGACAAATAAATTCCATTAAGATGATTCTATCACCACAACACCTGGGTAGCAAATGGGGATGACCATCGAAGCCTGCTAACCTAAAGTAAGTGAATGTGGGGTGCTGGATAAACCAGTGTCCCCATTTGTTCACAAAAGCCATTGCCTCCCTGCTAAGTCGGTACCCAACATCATCATTAAGTTTATTGATAATTTCATAAAGAAAAGCATCATTTACCCTTCTATAATATTGCTCTGATGCTTGCAAGGTGAGCTGGTTATAATGCTCCCACACCTTCTTTTGTCCTTGGGCTTCTCCCAATATACCCATTCTTTAAAGTCCAGGAAAGATCCCCACTCAGGCAGCTGCATAGACCACATAGGAGGCATAAAGAAACACTTGGTTTCTCTCACCCTCATCATCTGATTGTGAATGCTATCAGACACTATCATTGACCAATCAAATTGTTTCCTCCCATCTAAAACAACTTAAATAAAAGGAAACATCCATTCCTTGAATAGTGAAGCATCCCTCTTCCCAAACACCCTAGACAAGAACATAATTATATCTCCAATTTCTTTACTAAAATCCACCCTCTTAGGTTGGTATGGAAGCTTGGTCAGAGATTTCTTCTCCACTCTCATCCAAGTCTTATTCATGTAGAGTCTATTCCCCTCCTTGTTTTCACTGTAAAGCTTCAGAGCCTTTGCCTCATTTAATTGTCTAGGATTCTTGGGATCAGGCATATGAAACAAGAATTTGATCATTGGGGGTGTGAAGTCAATAATGACATTTTCCTTCACATCCATACACTTCCTAGTAGCGGGGTTATATACTCCAGCTGCTGCAAGAATCAACTTCGGGCATTGAACAGATAGAGGGAAGAGTGCAACATGTGCTAACCCGGACTGAACAATCCTTTTTGTCCTTGGTGTGACCTGCTCCTCAGTGAAAGTCTCCTCAAGCAATTCTTCATAGTTGAAAGGACCCAAATTGGTGTCAGTAATATCAGTCCAATCAGAATCAATTTTGCTAGCTGTGAGGACAGCCTCCCTATGTTTACATCTCAAGGTATATGGGAGCTGTTCCACTTTAATCTTCTTTGGCCTAGGTCCCTGCCATGAAGTTTCCCCTGGTTGGCTTCTTTGAGAGGCCTCATCTGATACTCCCAAAATCTCTTAATACCTGCAACAATTCCCTATTATTAGACAAACAAAGCACCTAGGTTAGTCAATTATATAACCATTGCTCCATCCTCCTAAGATAATACTTAGTCAAACTATGCCTTTATCAGAAGCGGGACGGTAGAAGCATCAGGCATAAACAATGTTTCATATCATCTAGCGGGGCTGGGATCAGGAATGGATACGAAACAAATGGTGTATAAGGCGTGACCAGAATGGGAACTAGACAAAACTATAACGAAGTTGGGGCCGAGACGGGAACCAAAACATGCTCGAAAGCAGGACCGGAACAGGAACTGGAACCAAAAACAAAACATTGTTACCAAGTTCAACCTCCTCCCCAGACCCAGTTCTGACGAAGAGTAAAGACACCGTCATCATAAGAAGGAATGGTGGATCAGAGACAGTCGGAGTCGGGGCCGGATCAGAAATCAAACCAGAAACAAAAGATAGCTACTAAGTTCAACTTTATCTCCGAACCCCGTTTCGACAAAGAGTAAGATAGTCATTATAATGAAGAACGGGAATGAGTAAAACCTACCAATAAAGAGCCCTCAAAACAAGGTCGCATGGGCCCCAAACCACAGGTTACATGGGCCCGTATAGAAACTAACAAAGGCCTAATTTTAAATCTTCAATAACTCCTCTGTACATCAACCATTAAAACTATGAACAGGTAAAAAAAATGTAAAACCCTAATCCACATGATACCCTATTTGTAAAAACTAGGGCATGGTGAAAAACCGTGACAAACCACCCAAAACCAACGTGATAAAAATAAGAACAAGGTTTCAAACAAAAATTCATTACTCGAGCAAGGAAACCTTTCAAAAATTGAAACCCTAGTCAAAACCAGAGCACGACAAACGAACCCTGTCATGAAAGTGACAGCTTAACCAAAAAAAAAAAACAAAAAGCGACAAACAAAAAGACAACGGAACAAAACAAAACAGGACGGAAAAGAAAGAAAGAACCGAACAAACCAAACAAAAAGAACAAAAACAAAGACCAAACCAAATGAAAAAATTCACAGAAAGAAAACCCGTGAAAACAACAAAATGACACAAGCGAAAGAACCAAAATGGACGAAAGAAAAGAAAAGGAACCAACCTCAAGACGCTTCCTAGAATTGATCAGAAATTTAGAATGATTCACTTCACAATTTTCCCCATGATCACCTCAATTCTCCTGAGAATCTCCTAGTCGTAATTTTCTCAAACACTTCATGTAATAATAATAATGAGACAATTTAAGCATAATCACACCTTTAATCAACAATTCGCGCATGTGAACAGGCTGCATTTAATGCCATAAATGCGGTTGATCGGGGCGGAGCGAACGACGTGGTCAAATAGTTAAGTCAAGTCAATGGAACATCATAAGGTAAGGCAGAGTTGGAGTCGGGTCAAAAAAAAGATAGAGAAACTAACAAGAGTTTCATATTTCACTTCCCACCCCGGTTCCGACTCCAACAAAGAATCGACCAAAAACAACAAACGGAGGCGGGAGCGGAGACGAAACAAAAATGGAACTTTTGTAAAGTTCAAAGTTCAAGTTCCACTTTGATTCCAGATCCGGTCCCATGAAAGAGAACAAAGAAAAAGCACAAGGAAATGAACGAGGGAACAAGGGAACAGACCAACACAAGTGTTAGTAAAAAACAACCAAGAAACAGAGAAGGGAAAAGAAAAAGGCGGAGCCAGAGTCAGAACTGTATCTGAACTAGAAATCCTAAAATAGTTCCAGGTCTAGACTTGGTTCCGGATCCGGTTCCGGCAGAACAAAGATGGACTTAGGAGCAAAAACAAAGAACTCCTAAGATCCATTAGACAACAAAAGACAACCAAAACAAAAGACAAAAACAAGAAAAAGTGGGACCCATTTTTATTCCAACATAGAAAAGGGGGTGGTTATGCAAGGCATAACAAGAGGTACCTATTCTGCAAAAATAATTTGAGACACGAGCCCATCCTCATCCCTTATATCATATCTTTGGAAGTGTAAACCTTGATAAATGAACAAAATGAAACAAACTCAATTTTTTTGAGGTTGTGAGTGGCATGGATGAAATTGAAGCTATGGACAGCCCAAATTGTTGTGTGGAGTAGGCTTGCACTACAATCTTAATATTTTAGTTGTGAACCTGACTAAAATAGATCTTATGGATGTTACAAACTTATGACACAAACCTTTAAACCTAGTTTAGAAAGATACATTTTAACTTTGAGTTTGGTTTTTGAATTTGGATTTGAGCAAGGTTTTACATAATTAGATATTTTGGAGCACACAAAGATTTCTTGTCAATTGTTACTATTCAATTGTTTGATTCATTGCCTATAGTTACCATAAAAATTATACAAATAACTTGTTCTCGTTTTATTTTGGATTGGGATTAAACAAGGCATTTCAGAATCAACGGGTGTCATGCAAGTTTTGTTCCTGCTGGGGTGATTTAAAAAATATATCAATGCTGGAATCATGTATTGTAGATTGGTTTTAAAGTTTGGCTTAATATTCTGTGACACTATTCCTTTGTCCAATCATGTATTTTTGTTAGGATTTGTTTGTATGGATATGTGTTTTTTGTTTTAGGTGAATTTGAAACCCTTGTTTAAGGCATGGAAAAATTGGAAACTAAAGATTGCATCTAAATTGGAAACTAGGCATGAAAAACGCAGGTTAAAGAGAATGGGGGTACCAAACTTACAGTATTCATTGTCCCTTGATTGTGGATTTTCCCTGAGTGCCCTCAACCTTGTCCCTGGCTTTGGTATTGACCTTGTTTTCACTCCTCCAAAATCTTCCTCGGCGTTGGTATTCACCTTCATTTCACTCCACCAAACTCTTCGTCGGCGCTGGTATTGACCTTAAAACAACTCCAATCTCTTCCTCGGCACTAGTATGGACCTATCTCTCACTCCTCGAAACTCTTCCTCTCTTCCTCAATGTTGGTATGGACCTATCTCTCACTCCTTGAAACTCTTCCTCTCTTCCTCAGCATTGGTATTAACCTTTCACTTCTCCAATATGACGAGCTAGGCTTTAATTAGAGTATGTTAATTAAATTGAAATTTTTGGCGCCATTTAGCTAGGTTTTAATAATAAATTAGCTATATTTACTTAATAAATTAGAGTATATATTAGTTATATTTACATAATAAATTATATAATTATTCGACTTATTATAATTATATATTATATTCTTTAACAAAATTATTAAATACATATAAAATTATTATAATTAATAATTAATAATAAGTATATTTTTATATAATACAAATTATAATTAATATAATATATATTTAATATAATAGTAATATTAGATTAAATTATATAATATAATATAATTATATTTATTATTATATAATAGTATATATAGGCTTTTACCTGGTATAAAGAGATAAGGATGAATATATAGAGATATGAGGTGATCGATATCTCCTTTCTCTCTATCTCTCTTCACCATCCCCCTCATCTCCTCCATATCACCCCTTCTATGTCCCCTCCCTCCTCTATATACTGAGCCATCTCTCTCCGCTATCTTCTCTCTCTCGTCTCCTTCTCAACATCGATCCTCTCCCCTTCTTCTCCCTTTCTACCCATCTATCCCCATCTCTTCTCCTGCCTTCCTCTCAACCGAGCCTCCTCTCTCCTCCTCTACCTATCAATATCCCTTCTCTCCCCGACCCCTCTCAACTCTCTCCTCGACTTCTATCTCTCACCATCTCTCCCTCCCTATCCCCCATATCCATTGACTCTCTATCTCCACCTCTTTTCCTTTCTCTTGCCATATATCTCCATATCTCTTTCTCTTCCCATATATCTTTGTCTCTCTCTCTTTCACCATCCCCCTCTATCTCTCTATATCACCCCTTTCTATGTCTCTCCCTCTCCCTCTATATATATTGAGCCATCTCTCCCTCTCCCTTTCTGCATATCGCCTCCCTCTCCCCTCTTCTTTTCTCTCCCTTTCTACCTCCGCTCATCTCCCTGCCTCTCTCTCTCTCTCCAACTCCCCTATCTCCCTCTCTCCCCTCTTCTTCTCTATCTCTCCTCTACCCATCTACATCCCTTCTCTCCCTCCCCCATCTCTATCTCTACCACTTCCTCCCTATCCCCCTATCCATTGACTCTCCATTCCACCTCTTCCTTTCTCTCCCATATATTTCAATCTCTTCTTCCCATATATCTCTATACCTCTCTTCACCATCCCCCCATCTCTATATCACCCCCCTCTTTCTATGTCTCTCCTCTCCTCTATATGTATTGAGCCATCTCCTCCTTTCCTATCTTCTCTCTATCCCTTTCTACACATCCCTTCCTCTCCCCTTCTTCTCTTCCTACGCATCTATCTCCATCTCTTCTCTCTCCTCCCTTCAACCCATCTCCCTCCCCTCTTCATCTCCTCCCTCTACCTATCAATATCCCTTTCTCTCCCTGATCCCCCTCTCAACTATCTCCCGGCCCCCTCTCTATCTCTCACCATCTCTCCCTCCCTATCCCCGCTATCCATCGACTCTCTATCTCCACCTCTCTTCCTTTCTCTTCCCATGTATCTCCATCTCTCTTTATCTTCCCATATATCTCTATCTCTCTCTCTCACCATCCCCCTCTATCTCTCTGTATCACCCCTTTTCTATGTCTCTCCCTCTTCCTCTATATATATTGAGCTATCTCTCCCTCTCTCCCCTATCTTATTCTCTCTCTCCCTTTCTACATATCGCTTTCCCTACTATCCCCCTCTTCTTTCTCTCCCTTGTTTTGTTTCTTTTCTCAAGTTTCATTAACCAAGATATTTAGTGGGTTGAATAAAGTTGTGTTATGACCCTTGGTCTCTTTAAAATAATTGGACAATATTAGGGAGATCAGGAAGGGAAAAAAACTAAACTCCTTCAAAATAGGGGTAGTTGTGGGTTTGTTCACTTTCTTTGTATACTATATACTTAGTTTCTCTATGATAAATGAGTCACTGTAGAAATGAAAGATGTTTTATTATCTACCCAATATTGTTTGTGTTTTTGAAATTATTAGAATATTTAGATCATTTTCTTAGTTGTGTATCCTAACTAATATAGAGTAAGCTTTAGAGTATTCTTTGTAGTTTTTACATTGGAATACAAATCATATTTAATTTCACGCCAATATACTTCTTTCATAAATCATATTTGTTTAATATCTTAAAAGATGTTAGTTAAATTGGAAAAGTTGTTTGAGTTAACTACTAAATTTGATCTAAAAATGTTCAACACTTTAGATATATATAGTTAAATTGGAGGTGTCATTTGAGTTAATAATTAAATAACGTAATAATCAATTAAAGAAAGGGACAAAATTTTGGATGTGTTTGAATTTAATAAATTACAAATTAAAATAGACATAAATTAGTTGAAATAAGTGCTTCATAACCAATCTAATCAAATCATAGCCTATCAAAAAGGCAATAGGAATTTTCTAAAGAAAAGAACACTTGACCCAATCATAAGTGTATGGCCTTCACAGAAAGGAGTGATCCACCTTAGCAATAGCAAGTATCCCATCCAAAAAAATTTCACATTACACAAAGCCACAATGTTCCTCCAAGATAAGCCAATCAAATCCAACCTTATGTGTCCTAGTAATCAAATTGGAGATGATCCTAAAAATGATATTGCAAAGGGTGATTGGTTTAAAAAATCTAAACGACTTTGCAATTATTTCACTACTACTATCAATGTGTCATCTTTCATGAAATTTCTTAAAACACTATTCATTATGATCGTATCGAATTTTCTAGGAGAATTACAATAGTTGTAACATCATGAATTAATTATGTAACCACATAAGTCAAATATAATTCTATCAAGAAATGAATATCAAATAGATAATATAATTGCATAACTCATACATTTCAATGTCATTGATCTTCTTCTTCATCCAACTCTTTGTCTGTATCATCTGATCCAAATTCGACATTGTAAGGATTGGTCATATCATCATCATCGTCATTGATATTAATTTTGATAATGTCATCATCCACACATATATCATCTTCATGAACATTAACTCCTACATCATCATGATCTAGTTCCTCCTCTTTGACAGCTTCGTCAGGCACATCATCAACTAACTGTTGATCCTAATCATCATGTGCATCATCTTCTAATTCTTCGGTATCTTCTTCTTCCACCATATTATACTTTACTAGCCTTCCTCTTGGATCATTTCTAACAAAAAATGACCAACCCAGTTTACTTGGAACCTCTGAGTAAAATACCTACTCACATTGGCTTGGAAGAACATAGGGCTCATTTCTAGCTCACTCGATCGACCTTGTATTAACCATGGTAAATTCATTATCATGTTCAATAAAAGTTCTCTTGGGATCATTTTCATTCAATTGTAGCCTATACCATAGGACGACGAACAAAACTAATTTGAAGGACTTAAAGTCACACTCAAGTATATCATCCAAAATCCCATAATATCGATTTTATGAGACTTTTGGATGTATGTCGCTTCTAGATGAAACATTAGTCACTCGAAACACTGCAGTTATCTAGAATCACAAGTTTTCTTCGTGTCATCCAAACTTTTGATTCAAAATTTATGACCATTGCACCACATAGCCTTATGGTGTTTCACCTGCAATATGTCAAACATGAAAAAATTATTGCAATATTGTCAGTTGATAAACATATTTATTCTTAGTCGAATGTATGTAAAGAAAAAAATCTCAACATATATATACATCAATATAATTGAAAATAATTAAATAATATGGGTGATTAATATATTTATATGTACCTGTTTATCTCTTATACCATATGCTAAATCAATTTCCCTTTGTGTAATATTAGAATATCCATTACAATGAGCTTCTTTAACCAATGAAGCCATACCTTCCCATGTTAATGCGTGACCAGATTGTTGACATCGTTCAATCTATATCATCATCCAATCAAGACTGTTTGTGATGTACAAATGTAGTGCATCCCACTCTTGACCAACTATATAAAAAAAATTGAAATTCACAAACGACGTTAACAAATTCAAAAAATTAAAACATTTCAATAGTGATGTTAACAACCTTGAAATTAGTGTGTTTTATGTTTCATGTGATCATAAAAGATTTAAAATTCAATTGTAGAGGTGGTTGTTCGGTAGTTGAGGTGTAAAGTCATTTAAAAGGAATAAATTGATAATTGTAAACCCTCATAGGATGAGAAATAAAGAAGGTATAATTGTTGTCCTCAAGAGTTTTGTGAGGAAAAACATGTGAAATGAGAGGTTCAAGCCTAGGTTTCAATAAAATATGTATGGGAGATCTTATTTTATGAATTTTTACCCATGTGCAGACCTAATAGGTTGTGTATGAGTTGTTTTTGAGGTTTGGGAGGTCGTGGAAGTACAAGATTGAATAAAGCCTCATGATTTTAGCCTAAAACATGGGTTTTTGGGTTTGGCAAGAATTTGGTCGTACAAGTGGAATATTTTTGTGGATTTGGAGGTTTGGAGGCAAAAAAATTTCTGCCTCAAGATTTCATGGGCATATGACAAGTTTAAAGGCTAGTTGTTTTGTAAAATATGCCTAATCAACCTAATCAACACAACCTAGAAAGGGTGATTTTGGTGATTTTGTCCAAAGAACTTGTACTTTCTCTTGAAGTATGTTTAATAAAACCAAAATGGGTGTCTAAAACCATCAAGTTTTTTCCTAGTGTTTTGGGAAAGTTTTGAGTTTTTGGGAAAAACTAGGTTTGCACTGCTACAAGGATTCAAGGAGTCAAAGTGTGAAATTTGAATTTTTGAGAGTTGTTTGGATTGTTTAAAGTGGTCATTCTAAACTTGTTGGAATCCTCTTAAAGTCAAGTTGATAGGTTGGTTGAGTTGAGCATCCCAGGTCTATATCAATTAGTTAATTACCATGGTATACGACCTTAATTTATAATTGATGTATATTGAAGATTAATAATTAAATAAGTACAATATAAATAAAACCCAAATGTAAAATGTATTATAATTACTTCTCACTTTCCTCAATCTACCTTTCCCCATTAGGTACTCCCCTTCAAATTTGTTAATGGAGTTGGGATCCCAAATGCGATCTACATGGATCTTTGCTGCAAACTTAGGAAGCTATTCAATAATGTACACCATGGTCCGGTATACTATACACCCCTCCACCATAGAACCCTCAGGATATTCTCTTTTTGTAACCAAATCCTTCAAAAATTTCAAGTGCCTCTCAACCATCCACGTTGACCTTGTGTGTACAGGTCCACACAATTCAATCTCCTCAACTTGGTGTATGAGGTAGTGTTCTTGTGCATTAAAAAATGTCGAAGGTAAACACTTTTGAATTTCACACATTAGACGAAGAATTTTTCTCTTCTAATAATTTATATCTTCTTTATGGATTTCTTTAGATGACAACAATCTACAAGTAATTCAAGGTGCAAATATATTAACAAGATTTAACAACAATATGCAATATATTACATAACAAGTAAAACAAATGGAAATTATAAGATCTATACAACGAATTGAACAAATATCGCTACTTACCTCATGTATTTTCCAAGATCATATATAACTTGCTTGATATTGTTGTCAAAGTTGTTTGAGAGAGATAGAGATAGAACGTATTGCAACAATTATAAAATGATCTTTTCATTATTTTTCCAAAAGTAGTAAACATAAACACTGAAAAGTACATGCAGTATACAAATATATATATAATATACTAGAATAATTACCTTAATGAAGGTATGCCAATCATGTGTTTTCATCCCTGACCCAAATTCACCTTTCTTTGTTATGATATTATTTATGTTCACAACAAATCTTGTGGGAAATCGAATTTTTCGTATGACTTCTTTAACAACATTGCTTTGTTGCTCCATTAATAACCAAGGAAGGGCACTTATATTAATTTGGTCTCCATCGCTATTTAATTGAATGGAATTTTTCATTGCATGATTAGCTTTCTGAATGTCACTACAATTTTTGACAATTTTTTCCTTCCATCCAATATTTTCCATAACATTTCTGTTATATTTTTTTCGATATGCATTGTATCAAACAAATGCACAATTTGTAGCTGCTCATAGTAGGGAAACCTACTAAATTGTCTCAGATAACTTTTCATTCCTTGTGGAAGCCATCCATTAATGCCTTGACGACCTTCATGAAGCATATAAGTTAAACAAATTAACAACGACAATCATTGTCAATTACAACATGAGTAAACAAAACACAATATAAAAATATAAATTCCAAACATATCATATATGATAGATAAACAATTTGATTTAATGTATAACCTTGATGATTAATTCTATTATATTCCAACTTCCATAAGCGAGGTGTCATTCTTTGTGGTTTTGATGGTCTCTTCTTTCCCATTGAAAAGATATTTTTCAGTAGCTCGATACTTATGATTTCTGTGGAGGAAGTTCCTATACTCATCAAACACGTGCTTTCCTAAACTTGTTGAACGATGAGATTTCATCTTTGGACCACAAATTGGACATGCAAATTTTCCCTTTGTTTGAAGACCTGCAAGATCATATATAATTGGATTAAATATGTCAATTTTTATAATTATATATAATGAATAGATTATTTTAAAAAAATGCATGATATCTACTTCATAAAATTAAATATCGTTAAAGTGCATTCAAATGTTATAACATACCACAAAAATGTGTTAGCCCTAGGGCATCCTGAATTTTTCATACAAGCATTGCATGGAATTGAAATTATCTTTGTCCTATTGGTCTAGAGACGTCATACATCGTGATGCCATTCCATAACTTTAGTAACTCGTCAATAATAGTCTCGATATATACATTCATATCTTTAACTTGGTACTTACCTAATTGAATGAACATAAACATTACATAATTGTTATAACCATTTTACTACAATGTATATAAATTAATGTACATGACTATTAAATGAAAAAAATATAAGTCATTATGCAACAAATAAGACAAATGAGATGCTACTATGTTAAAGAAAATTGATGTAAAAAAATACCTGGAACAATCATTGCCAACATTGTGTGCTCGCTCTTTATTGACATCCATAGAGGAATGTTATTGTTGATAACAAAAATAGGCCACACTGAGTAAATAGATATCAGCTCTCCAAATGGATTGAAATTGTCAGTTGCCAATGAAAGCCTAAGATTACGAGGTTCTTCTTTAAAGTGTGGCCATTTTTCCTCCATGCCCTTAAATGAAAAACCATCTGCAGGCATTTGAAGAATGTCATCTTCACTTCTATTTCATGCATGGTAATCCATAAATTGCACTAAGCTTTCACACCTAAATAATCGTTGCATATGTGAAATAATGGGAATGTAACGAAGAACCTTGTGAGGCACCCTTTTTGTTAGTTGATCTGTTTGATGTCTACTGATATGAAATTCTGAACATTCTATTGCAAATTCATTTTGTTTATGATATATAATATGATCATTGGGACATGCATCTATTGCTTGATACTCCATTCCAATATCTTTCATAATGGCAGATAAATCTCAGTATGAGTGAGGTAAAATATTTGATGGTGGTAACAAAAATTCACTAATTAATCTACAACAAAAAATAATTTGTTAATATAAAGAATATCAATGGTACATATTTCATCCTTTATTTACTAATGATGAACTAACAACAATTAAAATAGATGAAAAAAGATGACATATATGACATACCTTAACATCCGTGACATTGCTATGTTGGATAAACCATTCATAACCTTCAAGTTCACCAACAAAAATACAATAGAGAGAAGAGTTGTTTCAGAGCCTTCATAAAGGGGCTCATGTGCCTTCTCAAGTACAGGTAAATCATGAATATCATCAAAGTCATCTCAATCATCATGATCAGCTGCGCCACTAAATGTGTCATGGATCAATGTATTTGTACCATCATCTTCAATTATGTTTTCTGGTGCATGATCATTTTCTTCCATAGGATCATTAATTTCATCTTTGATATTCACAGCTCCACGTTCCTCTGCTTGCAAAACCACATTCTTTGGGGCGCGATAATCCATATATTGTGCCCTAGGGCATCCCACCTTTATAATAATGATCGACACAAATAAACCATGATCATGATCAAATGATTTTATATATATATAGAAATGTTAAAACGATATAAAAATTTACAAATTCAATCAATATAAAGACATATAATGAACAACTTACCAATGGATGATAATCATGCCCCCTTCAACGTGACCATGCTGCCTACAATTTTTCTCAGCTGTTGTGATTAAAAGTCTTTTCATCTTTAAGCCCTTGCAATTATTGCAAGGACAATAACATTTCTCATCACCCTTTCTTTTCAATCTAGCCCACATTCTAGCAATTGTCTATTCATTTTGTTCTGCACTAATATTATCTAACATGATTTTTCTTTACCAAGCTTGAATATTTAGATATTAAAAAAGTATCAAACTCAAACTCTAATAATTTTTAATCATAGATAGGTAACAAAATCTAATAATTTTGATATTTCGGACCCAAAAAATTTGGCATGCAACCACCCCTGCAAAAGAGAAGATAGTCTAAAGTTAATGAACCCAAAAAACACTTTAAAATGCTAATTCCAGAACTTATTAAATTTTGATTTTACTATGATTTCCAACCGTTAGACTCCTAAAATCAAAATATTGAACTTGCACAATAAAATTATGAAATGAAATTATCAAAATGCATAAGTCTAAAAATGAAATCTAATGAAATGTTGCTTTAAAATATGATTTTCAAACTTGGAAGTACAAATCTAACTTCACAAATGAATTCTAGAAAAAGACAATGACTACCCTCAACCTGGCAATATTTTCTTGAATTTTTTCTGATTTTTCCCAAGAAAATCGTCGTTAGTTCTCCACAAACTGTCACAAGTAGAGAAAATTCACAAGTATAGAAAAACACTATTGCAATAAATAGGTGAAATCACTTTTATTTATGTCGGCCATAATTTGATATTTTTTTTATTTTCCATGTTTGTTGAAATTTTGATGAAATGGTTGGTCAAAATTTTGACGAAACCAGGTTCGTCAAAATTTCAACGAACGTCAGGGATAAAATTTTAAAAAATTGAAAATTACACATCAAATATCACAAACAACTGATAATACATCGAATTACACATATTTCGTCAGAAATTTTTGTCGAATTTTGTAGTCAAATGAGTTAGTGTCTACCCCAAAGCCTTTAAGTAGCCGTCCAAAGCAGCCCTAAAATTAACTACTTCCTCCACTTTGGCAACCCCCATCAAAGCAGTTTCATCCACAAAGTATAAGTGAAATTGAGCCAGAATCACATTACCCCTACACCACCCTTGAATCAAGCCACACTCCACATAAGACCTCAAGAATCTCCCAAGCCCCTTAGCCATCAAGATAAACAAATAAGGAGAAAGAAGATCCCCTTGTCATAGACCTCTGGAAGCCCCAAATAGCTCTGAAGACTCCGCATTGATCAACATCGAGAAGAAGGATGAAGTGACATAGCTCCCAACCCATTCAATCCAGTCGCTACCAAACCCAAAAGCCTTCAAAATCTTGAACAAAAAAACCCATTTAACTTGATCATAAGCTTTTTCCATATCCAACTTAATGAACATAGCCTTTTCCTTGGAAGCATTCATAAAGTGCACAGTCTTAGCCGCAATAGCAACCCCATCAAGAACCTGTCTCCTACCCACAAACCCTCCCTGCTCCTCATAAATCAACTTTTCTAGCCATGGCTTCAGCCGCTTAGCAATCAACTTAGTAATTGTAGACAACATTACATAAGGTAATTGGTCTAAAAAGGTCAAAAGCATTAGCACCCTCATGCTTCAAGATAAGTGCCAAGAAGGTAGCATTCATGGCTTTAAGCATTTTCTTATTCCTTTAGGACTCTTGAACAACATCAAGAAGGTCAAGCTTGATAATCTCCCAAAACTCCTAGAAGAACTCAATTGGAAACCCATTAGGTCTCAAAGCTTTGCCTAAATATTCATTTAAAACACAATAACCTCCAAATCCTCTAGAGAGATCGATCTAATAATAGAATCACTCATGTCCCCCATCACCAAAGTAGGAATGCACTCTAAGATACACTCCTCTTCCATGCTGGTTGGAGGGGAGTCCTTAGAAAATAGAGTAGAAATTTAATATCTAATAGCTTCATTTGAAATATTAGTAGTAGGGAAAAGAAGATTCCCATCCCGTGACTGAATAGAAGAAATGACATTTCCCTGTCTTCTATCTTTGACCAAATTATGAAAGAGAGAAGTGTTTCTATCTCCCTCCTGAAGCCACTCGATACGAGACTTCTACTTCCAAAATATCTCCTCACAAACTTCCATTCATCCAAAACTTTCATATCCTCGGCCTCAACCCTACGCAACTCCTCTGAGAGCCCCTAATCCCAAATTTGACGTATTATGGAATCCAACTACTCCTAAGCATCCCTTTTAGCCTGAAACACATTCTTAAAGTGGGACCTATTCCAACGCTTTAACATATATTTAATAAATTGAAGCCTTTTAGCAAAGGAGTACATAGCAATGCCAAAAGTTGGTTTTCTTGCACTCCACTAGCCTCAAACAAAATCATGAAGCCACATGAGCTAGAATCTAAGGATTGATTCTTCTTAGAGAATCGAGACAAATGAGCCAAGAATTTGATTAGCCAATGGTCCGAACCCCACCAATCTAGGATCTCAGAGCTAGTCACCCACCTATCGCCAACCCAAAAACTAGAAACCATAAACCTATCCAACCTTTCAAAGATAACATCCTTCCCAACCCTCCTATTATTCTAGGTAAACAACCCATTCCTAGGCTTGATTTCCACTGAATTACAAGCCATATTATCTCTAAGGAGCTCAGAGGAAGGATCCAAATGACTAGTACCACCTTGTTTCTCCTCCAAAGAAAAAATAGCATTAAAGTCCCTAGCCAAAACCCAAGGAAGAAAAGTCTCCAGAGAATGTAAATACTCAACATGCGACCAAAAATTAACCTTACCCAAGAAATTTGTAGGATCATATATGTTAGAGAAGAGGATCTTCTCACCAGACTCAAGACCAACATCAACAAAGGAGATAAAGTGTTGATCAACAATCCACCAAAAAGTAGAAATTTTGTGTGAGTCCCACGGACAAGCAAAGCCCCCAGAGCTTCCCAAGGCTCCCACACACTAACACAGCTCGTGACCTCAAATTTTGTTTTCCAGGTCCATCATACTAGCAAATGACAACTTGGTCTCTTGAAAAAAAACCAAGTCAAAAGATTGCACGCTAATTAAATTTCAAATAGGCTTTTGTCATGGGATGTTATTCATGCCCCTTACATTCTAAGAAAGCACAATCATCGAAGATTTTGGGAGAAGTGGGCATCTATAGTCCTTATCGACCCTGATTCCACCAAAGTTTCATTGGCTAACTTAACTTTTTCCTGATTATTTTTCCTTCTAGATTTTAATAGCTTCTTTGTAGAGCTATTTTTATGGGGTTTTTGTTGCAGACCTAAAGGGGTAGAAGCATCCTTACTCTTGCTAGTATCTTCACCACCTTTCTCTATTCCCAAGCCCAAACCAGGAAAACTAGATCCCAAAGAGATTTCCTGCACTAAGGACTCTTTCAACAAAGCATCTAAGGTAGGAATACTCATAACCATCTAAATTGAAGGGCTCTCCAGCAATGGTTGATTTCCTAGAGATTCATGATGATCCTCTAGATATGATCCACAATAGACATCCACAACCTACAAATCTATAGGAACACCTTCCTCCTGAACCAAATCCTCCAAAGCATCAAATTTGTTAAATGTTTCATCCTCTTATCTGTCTTTGAGAGTCCTTTTTTGACCCCTATTTCTATTATGAGGCTTAACCGAGGTGAACCATCCTTATCCACCACCACCCCTTGCATAGGGGCTTTACCTTTATCCAATTTCTAAGTTGAATGCGAAGAGGTATTACCCATACTAGAATTGTTAACAAATTTGGGGCACTTCCATTGAAGATGACCATACTCATGGAAAATATAATGGAAGGGCAAGGTCTCATAATCCAACTGTTGAGTCCAAGAGGTAGATCCAATGCTCATATCAATCGAATTCAACAATGGATTGTTTAGATCAATTTCCACACAAACACGAATGGAACATATTGGTATAATCTTGGATAGATGGGCCTATTCCATGTTGAAGTAGGTGCCATTGCATATATGTTTCTATGTACGTATATTTAGGGAAATATTATTCTTTGATGTGCTCCATAAATTCTTCCCATGTAGGGCTATCATCTATTCCTCAATCCTCGGGAATTTTATTGGCTGACAACTTTTCCTCTCATGATTGTTTCACATGGTGTTTATCCTTGAGGAGAGTGAATGTTATCTTCTCTATATTAGAAAATCTATTCACAAAAAAAAAAAAATTCTAGCTTTGAAAACCAATCATCCATAGTATCTACATCAATTCCACCTTAAAAAAAATTAATACCAAAGTTTACTTGCACCTTGAAAGGATTATGTCCATGAAATGGTGTCTTTGCCATGTTTGGTTATTGATTACCTTGATTCTGTCAGAATAATCAAGAAAATTGATTAATCAGCTGCTCTTGTTGATTTTCCAAAGCCTCTTCAATCATCATCTTGATAGGGTCTAATGAATCACCTTCTTCTATCATCTTAGGTCATGTGCACCTCAAAGCAGGATAAATTGATAGATTTTGTATTTCCAATCCTAGCCTTTGATAGCCTAACTATGGGTGATCTGACATTCAAGAGTGTTCCCTCTTTGATACCAATGATTTGAATTTAGTTACAAATTTAGATTACAATATTAAGCGTAAATGAGAAATTGTGATATTGTTAATGTTGGACAATATGGAAAACTCATAAATAAGAGTTGTGAGCCTTCAAAGTCACTATTTTATTCAAAATATAATAAATATATAATATGGAATACAAAAATTCAAAATGAACAATTGGTTGTGAGAAAGCAACAAATAAAATGAAAATTTTCAAAAAGCATATTGGTCATATTGAGGACTTATTTACCTTGTTGGAAAGGCCTAAAAGAGATCTAACTTTAGTCCCTTAAATTTAATTCCTTTGGGTATTCAATCTAAATTATTGATGACAATTTTGACCCCAAATTCTACTCCAAAGAACTCCAAAAATGCAATTTAGTAAAACATAAAAAATATCAAAAAAATGATTTTTGATATTTTCCAATTTTCTTGTACCAAAAAATCTAGTGTGCTCTAGACTATAAACCATATCCTTATATTTTCTACATGGATTGTGTTGGAAAAAAGTATGTGAACAAAATAACTCTCTCATATTCTACATTCAATCTTTTAAAATGATAACAAATGCCAATTCCTATACTTACAAGGACCACTACATCTTAGGAAATTACATGATTATTACAAAACTTATTTAATGTATCCATGAAATATAGGGCATCTAAATACTCAACATGATTGATATCATCTAAAATAATTAAGAAACTAAAAAAGCCACTCTTTTCCAAATTATCCTTCAAAGAGTTTTTCCCTTCTTCATTACTTGTATTATTTTTCTAGAATTTTGTCTAAAAAAGAATCCATTTAATTACAATAAATAAAAATGAAACATGTTATTGAATGAATAGATATTAAGAATTGCATAAAGTGAATCCAACTTCCTTTCAATATTATTTTATATGATGATTACAAGTACCCCAACTACTTTGAAATGCACCCCAAATGCTCTAAAATGAATCTACACCTTACACATTTGAAATTGTAGGGTAGAAAATTGTACTCCCTTGTAGGTGATAGTACAATTTCATGCTTAGTTTAAATCTATTTTAGTGACCTTTTCATTTATACATTTTCAACCCTTCCTAAATAGGCTCTAATTTCCTAAATTATGCATTCCAAGGCCTATTTTTATCATTTTTCAACACTAAAACAAGTATTGAACAAATTCAACCTATCATTAAATTGCTCTTGATCAAGTGTTTCTTGGAAATTTGGGTCAAGACCCATTTTCCCATGGGAAAATGGGTTCCCCTTCTTAGGGCCGGGACCCAAATTTTAAAGGATTGTTGGTAGCATTTTAACATTCAAATTTCAAATTATACAAGTCAACTATTAGGATCTAATTGTTAGGAAATTAGAGAAATACCTATAAATACCTAGTCTTTTCATCAATTCATAAACTAGAACATAGGAAATAATATTCAAGCAAGAAATAGAGTCTTGGAGTAGCATTACTTGAGATTGTAGGTCTTCAAGTCCATTTGTAGATTTGAGAAAGCTTTGTCACATGAATTGAAGGTTGATGCCTATAGAAGAACATGATGGATTCTAGGATTGAGAGATGCATTTGACCACTTCCCTCCACCTAATGACTTGTTTCCATTTGTTCTCATCTTTAAGCATCATTTTATTTGTAGCCTAAGCAAGGACTCATTTTATTTTCAGATTTACCTAGGGTATTTTGACTTCTCCCTAATTGAATATTATCATTGCCATATAGGAATCATGCTCTAACACATTTGAGTATGGTTACTTTGCATTTAGCTCATAAAAAAATTAGATGAATATAAGGTTAGGGCTCACACACATTGTCTTTTATTAGATCTTTAGCTATTTGTTGAGGTTTAATTACTAAAATAGGACTGTGATTGAGGAAAACCAACATACAACCACCCAAATAATTTCATTTTTAGATTTATCACAAGTCCAAATCTGAAGACAAATATTTATAAGTATGTAGGAATGAAGAGTAGATAGAGGGATACAAGATCAAGTTTTGGAGTTTCATAAAATAATTCAAGGAATTAATGGCCACATGGTGACCTCGTCTTTGTAGGCTTATTAAAACCATTTTTTCTAAGAAGGTACATAGTTATCTCCCCTTCCAAATCTATCAAAACTTACTTGTTTTTATTCATCTATTATCGAGAATTTATATTTGTTGCATTAAGTTATATAGGATCATTAGTTTAACCATTTCATATCATTTCCAAATCATTCCATTCCCTATTAGGATATAGATCCAGGTCTAGTTGGCTCACCATTAAGGTTGATACCTTGGCTGTCTATATCTCAATGAAATTTATAGAAATGGTGGACATGGCCTTAGGATATATGAATAGTAATTATAGGGCCCTGCATTTTATGTTTCATTTTGGTGAGCTTGAAATTATTACATCATAAATTTTTTGATTTGGAATTCTTTCAATACCTAGATCTAGGTTTTGCATCATTGTGTTGTTTTGTATTTCTCATTTAGGGTTGTATATATTGCATCATAAAAATACTAAAATATTGCATACACATGGCATCATAGATTATATAAGGGTATGTTTTTAGTCATTTATATTAGATTTTCATTTCAAAATTGCATTAAAAAAAGTGTCATTTTGTTCTAAAATAGAACACTACCACATTATCCATGTTTACAAAGAAGGTAATTGTATGGTACACTATCTAGCTAATTTTGGCTGTGATCAAACATCTGATGAAGTCACGCACATGATTGTGTTAGGGAAAATGCCTCCTAAATTTGAAGAAATTTTGTTAAGGGATGGTACTCCTTTACATGTTTAGATGTTTAAGTTTTTTCTTTCTTAGAGGAAAAGCTAATTTGTCTATACAAATTGGCGTTATGTTAAATCTTCATGCATAATAGTAAGGGTGGTAAGCGGTTGCCTAAGTGTGCAAGTTAGACTTGTGGCAAATGACTGATGTAGCAGCTCTAATAAGAAAGCTAGGCTTGTGTGGCATGGATGACTTAGCAGTGAATGGATTCCGTGGCAATGGTTTCTTTCAAAATCGAGGATACATAGGTTCCAATGCTAATTGTTTGCACACATATTTGGGTGTACGCCAAATCATGAGATGTTAGGATCACATTGATAGGAATCAAATAAGGGCATGTCCCCAATTCAATGTGATGTAAGAAGCTATGAGTAGGTTGTCGCTGATGTAATTAAATATATGTGTGTCTCATCTAGATTGTACTCCTCAAGACAATTCAAAGCAAATTGGTGATGCCATCTTTGTGGTGTGGCATGTTGGGTTTCACATTCCCATCATCCTCAAATGTATTAATGTTTTTTTTATGATTGTAGGTGTATAGAACTAATTAATCCATGGTATTCTTTTAGGGATTTCGGTACGAAATCATCTTGTGTATTAAAGGTCCATATATTCTAGAGGCATGGGAGGACACTGTAACATGTGTTACATGTCATTTTCCTGATGATTTGGCAAAGCTTTGTTCATTATGAATACTAAGACATCATTAAAGATTATGATATTTTTCTATTTATTTGCCCACAAGTAAACGGTGGCAACAATTTTTTTCTCTAAGATTATGTGCTCTCATTAGAAGTTAAGAGTTTCTATCCTTTATTCACTGGAGGTTAAAGCTTAATTAAGAATTGTAAGAGCCCAGACTAAGGTGGTGCGGTGGTCAAAAGGTCTATAGTAGGAATGAATTATCAGCCAAAGAATTTTTGAGTGTGGTTTCCAGTGCAAAGGTGGGAGCGACCATTCTCAGGTAGTTTGGATGAAGCTCAACTACAGTTAGTTTTCAAGCTTCAGTGTCCCTGTGACTATGGATGTCTCAAATGTGTTATTGTGACAAAAATACTTCACCCTAAGTCAAGAAGGTTATTATTCCCTTCAATAATTCTACCTATTTTTATTTCTAATCTCATGGACATGTTGCAATGCCTAGATTAAGTGAATTTAATTGCAAAAAAAATGGTAAATGAGGTATTCCTCTAGAATGATGCCCTCTTGGTCTGCACCCAAAAATATGTATTTGGTATGGGTGATGGCTACGTTGGTGGAATCTTCCCACCACATTTCTTACCCCATAACTGAGCTTTTGTCAATGTCTTTGATGCCTTAAAGCAGTCTCTTGAGCTTAGTGATCCAAGTCATCTCAATAGGGCTTTGTCAAGATACAGTCACCATCTGGGAAAGAAAATGTCTAAATTCTTTAGGGAGAAGTATCATTATGTGTCTTTTTTGCTACATCATAACTGCTACCATGCAACAACCTCTATAAATCAATGTCATCCAGTAAGTTCTCCTCCAACATCATAGGGGGTCCCTCAAAATATGCTTCAAAAAATTTCAATGGCTCTTCCTCAAGCATTCAATTCCCATCACCAACGTGTTATCCCTAGGGTTGTCCTTGATATGAATATCATAGTAAACTCTTAGAACATGGATGTGGGTAATGAAGAGCAAGGCAAGAACTCTCCAAAGATTATGCAAATGGAAGAATAAGCAATAGGTAGTATTAGCTCTTTTTGGCTTGTTAACCGAAGAACCACTTTCCAGTTATGCCTTCAGAAGAATTTTTTTGGTGCTGATAGGAGGCTTTCATATGCAAGTCATAGTTGGTCAACCGATGAAGAAAGAGTTTTGGTGTCGATAAGCACATTTTTTTGGAAAATGCTTGCTTCTGGCTAAATCCCACAAAATGCAAGTTCAAGAGGACTTCCCCAGACTACGTCAAGTACAACATACTATGGTTTTTTTGAAAATATCAGAATATATAATGTTTGGCTATGTATACAATAGAAAGCCACATGATCAAAGCTAAAAATGGTTGCAAGTTGATTTGATCAGAGTTTATTTTGAAATTCTAAAATTGTGTTATTGTATGTTAAAGAAAGTTATCATTTTTCTTAAGTTTTCAAAAAAAATTGATAGAATTTTTATTTTCAATACTTGAAATTTTTATTTTTATAGAACAATTGATTATATTTTTTGAATTATTGCATAATTTGGATAGATTAGTTTTCTTTTTTCAAGAATTCAAAACTCTAGTTTGTTACAACACATTGCACAAATTAAAAACTTATAAAATAGTAATAAAATCAATTCTAAACCTAGGTTTGTAAATTGAAACACAGTTGCTCTCTATTAACCAAACTTTTGAAAATGACACCTTTGAAAAATATATAGCAAGACCTAGTTTCCATTGGGCGACCCAGTCCTCCAAAACCAATTTAAAAAATCAAAAACAAATATTCATTTACTATCAATTTTCAAGTTTGCAATTTGATTTTTAGATCAGTAGTAGGTCTGTAAACTTGCTTTTAACCTCAGTTAGCTTAAGTGTGCATTAGAAATTGATGCCTAATCTTGGAGAAGGTATAGTCATATGATAATGCCAGATCTCTTTCTATAAGTGCATTGTACACCTTCCAGGACCTTTAGTGGTGATGACTTTGATATGTTAGATGAAGCCCTTAAGGACTTCATCTCACCAAGATCATTGACTAAGACCTATAACACCTCAAACCAATAATGAACAATCAATGCAATCACAAATCAACTCATCATTTACCAACCTTCACAACAATCCCAAGACCAAAAAAAACTAGTACTCATCATAGGACCACCTCAAAACCAACCAAAATATCAAGGTCACATCTTAAATTTTATAATAAAAAACTCACTAGCAACCATGCATGAAAAAAACCAAGTTACAACAAGTTTCCCATACATATAATATAAGGAACAATAGACAACCAAGAAAAACACAAGCTGATCCTACAATGATACCCTACCACAACCTATTTTTCCTAGTGCACCATGTTTAACAATAAGTAGTGGGAAGGAGTATGATCTTGTGGAACAACTTTGTAATACTTCAACCAATATTTCTCTACAGGATCTCATTCAAACATCACCTACTTACCATGGCCCATGCTTCAAAATGCTTTACAAAAAGTTGTGATTCCTCCTAGTGTACAACCAAATGATGTAGCATCCCTAATCCAAAGGGTGAATTTTTTCAATGATGATATTGTTTTTCATCAAAGTGATTTACCTCCATTAGAGACACAAAACAAAATGATGATTTGATGATATTAGACGTTATCAACAAATTTGGGATTAGATGCACTCTCATGGACAATGGATCAAGATTGAATGTTTGTAGTGTGAACCTTTTGGATAGAATTTGAGTAGACAAGACCAAAATTCAACTAAATTCCTTATCTATCTATGGTTTTGATAATGTGGGAAAAAAAACCATTTGATATAATAATATTACCTATAAAAGGTGGGTAGAGTCGCACTAAAAACTCCTATCATTGTTATGCCTCAAAAAAATTCATATAATCCTCTTTTAGGAAGGCCATGGGTTCATGAAATGAAGGGATTTCCCTCAATGCTTCACCATATCATGAAATACACTTATAATAACAAGGTTTATATGATAAAAGCTGATCCAAAATCTGAAAGTTATTTACAAATTGAAAAGAGAATGAAAAGTACTTTAAAAACATTGATCTACCAACCTTAAAAGTAGAGCTCTTGCAAGAAAATGAGAAATATGGGATTCCTTCAATGATGAAAAATTTATTGTATGATGATTTGGGTTCCTTATATTTCACACTAACATTCATGGTGAATACAAGATAAAAAAAATAATGAAAGACAAAGGGAAAGAAGCTGCAATAATCTCAACACAATCTGGTATTAGAGCATCAAAAAACCAAGAATTCACAACTTCTAATTATGAGGTGAATACAAATTACACATTTTATTAAGATGAAATTGAGTATATAAAACTACCTTCATCAAAAAAGATGGAAAAAAAATATGAAAAGGGTATCGACTTTTGAAGTAGTTTGGTTATAATGGAAAAGGATACAAAATAAAAGAACAAGGAATTTGTGTGCCTATAGAGCTTAACATGTAAGAGAAAACAAGGGATCTTGGAAATTGGCCTTTAAAATAAATAAAAGTGTAAAAGAGACCTTCGTTAAACATCAACATTATCATACAAGATCATCCTGAGATAACATTGAAATTGGTACATCCTAAATTGGTAGACACTATATGTGATAATATGTCATTGGAAGTGTTTCAAGATGATGAGTCCTTAGGAGAAATTTTAGGGATAAAATATACTTCACCCACTCATCATAATCATCAAAAGGTTATCTATTGTTTGAATGCTAAGGCATGTTATGAGAAGAGAAATGAAATATGAAATTAACAAGGTGAATTTAAAATATCTCATGATGATAAAAGTCCCAATGTGTTACTTGTCAGAGATACACTAGATATACCAATGGACCCATCTAATGAAGAAAGAGTAATTCAAATTGGAAAATTTATTGATGAGGATGAGAAAGAGGATCACACAACTTTATTACATTGATCTTATTGAAATATTTTCTTGGACTTATTCAGATATGCCAGGAATTGACCCTAAGATTGTCACACATAACATTTTTCTTGAGGAAGATGCTAAACCAGTAAGGAAAAAGATAAGAAAAATGAATCCTAAGATAGCATTATTAGTCAAGGCTGAAATTGAAAAACTATTACAAGTGGGAATTGTCTGCACCATCGATTATTCTCCTTGAATTTCTAACATTGTGGTGGTGGAAAAACTTGATAATCATATTAGGATGTGTATGGATTTCTCTGATCTCAACAAAACATCTTTACAATATGATTTTCCCCTTCCTAATATTGATATGATAGTAGATTCAGCCATGGGACATGCTTTATTATCATTTATGGATACAATTTGTAATGCCCATAATTTTACACTAGGGCAAAACACAACCAACAATTTTTTTTTTTTGAATATTAATATAGAATACTAACATTCAATGACCATGCATGTGCATGGTAACTCACTATAGGGTATGTGGGGGTGGTGAGGTTGGGTGTGTGAAGTCCAACACGCACACCCTTGAACAAGTATCGTGTAGGCTCAAAAATAAAGGTTACATGAATAAAGAGGTGTTATGGATAACTCCCGATACTAAAATGATATTTACACCAATATATCATTAAGATTATGAATATTCTCATCAACACTTTTTTTTTTTTTGGTATTAATAATATTAAGATTAATCCCACTATTAATATTTATATTTATAATGATGTTAATTTGAAAATATCACTGTTAACAATAAAACTAATATAACTTTCCTTATAATTCCAAACAATAATCTATGTAACGTATAAAAATATTTATTTTCTTATAAACATTATGTTTATTATATAATCCCACTTTCTCTTGAAAATAGTCTCTTTTTGTTTTGACTTTGTTATTTTCCCCTTTCTAAAATTTTAGGAGAGGAGACTTTTTAATTTCCATGTACACATGGTATATATTAATGAGCCATGTTTCTTTTAAAATTAAGCTCTCCCTTCTACCACTCATAATTGGGGAAGCTTTTACTTATTTATTTTTTTAAAAGGAACATACGATAGAATTTTGAAAGAATATTACCATGCTCGAATCTTTTAAATTGTGGGCACTAATTATCATGTGGATTGTTTTTACACACAAATATGCTTATGATAGTAATTAGTAAAGTCGCCCACCTCATCTTTGTGTTTTTTAAGATTCCACAATAAACACTATTTAATTTTAGTATGACTACACATAGTGGACTCCACTTAAAATATCGCTTTAACCTTTGTCAATACATCATGTAGAGTTGTTCAAGAATTAAGGAGGAATTTAATTCTCTACTTACCTAGTTTAGGAATTCTTGTCGTTAGTATCGAGTGTATTTTTTTTTTTGGTATGCATTCTTTTTATTTAAGTCGGAGTACTCAACATTAGTGTCTGCACTTGTGCGCCTTTAACAGTAACACTGTAAGATGTTTCATCATATTTAAGCTTTTAGTTGCATTAAATTGAATTCCACGGATCATGCCCAAAGCTAAGATCAACGGTCTCAAGAGAATTCGCGCCCAATTCAAATACATAAATAGAATAGAATAATAAATTGTAGTTGGTTATAACACTTTCCAATGTTTAATAGGGTGAATGAATACATGGATATCGAGTCATGTATATATATATATCATGTTTTCAATGATAACTACCTTAAACATGCGGGATAACTGCTTTTAACCCACATCGTCTCTATTTTATTACTCTGATGCACATTTTCTCCCAATCACAAAGACAAATGAATCAATCGCTTCTTATCCACTGAAACGGTTGCATGAAGCTGGAGACTAATTATACTCAACGCTATATATTTTTTTTTAAAGACTACCTCACAAAAAAAATCATGCAACCCTGAATTCTTCCCGTGACTATTCTGACCACACATCGAGATAGCGCATAAATCAAAGAGGAGTTAACACCGTCTTGAAGGAAGGTGGTTCCCTGAGCTTACCATTGGTCAAGGAATGATCAGGAGCTAAAAATAATGGCCATTTAATGCTGGCAGAATGAACCTATCACTGAATAGATTGGGCACATGATAAGCAAGCCAAGCACCTCTTCCCAATCTGATTGGAGGATCCTCTAGCTCCCCATATCCAGCTGAATGCTCTGTCTAAGGTGGTGAGGACTGACAGATAGCTAACAACACATCTTGTTGGGCTGGCTAGAGGATTTCAATGTGCAGACATATCTGTACGCATCATATAGAAGGAGAATACCCCGCCATTCTGTAAGCTAGGTATTCATTCAATATTGGCTCGATACTTGCATTCACTATTTGAAGGTGTCACTTCAAGCATGAAGAAAATGCATTGACTGTAGTCTCAGGTCCTCCAGGCCATCGATCATAACATGTGGCAGAGGACTGCATTAGGGAACACCGGTTTAGGGTTTGGTAGTGAATAAAGGCCTATCTTAACTTACCAGAAGAAAACCACTTTTTTTAAGGATTATCTATTGATCAACAAGGACAACGATGGTGTGGTCCAAGAAGAGGGAACATGGCATTATGATTCAGATAGTATCCCTCAGCCTATTGTATTTTATGAACTCTTATATGTCTTCACTCATTTTATTTTATTTTACTTCATTTTCCTGAGTTTTATCGTGCCACTGCCTTATTTATTTATTTTACTGAAGTTGTACAGCTTCCAGCCATTGCATTAGAAATATGAGCTGACATTACTGACTGCATATTTACATATGCAGATAATGTAGGAAAGGATGAACTCTAGTTCCTAAATGCAATAAGGCAAGAGCCAATGGTAAGAATCTCCCCCCCCCAAAGTCCTGATATCAACACAACTCCTGTTTATACTAGAAGTCTAATGACCCCCTGATCTCCATTCTATTTATCTACTCTAGGATGTGATGATAATAAACAAGCCAGTAACTTAAATTTTGAGAACAAACAGATAAACGAATCCCATTTAGATTTCACATATTCTTATGTAATGGCTTATGGGTATTTTTGTTTATGAAGACTTCTTTTATCCCAATCTTTTGTTGCTTGCAAGTATCCTACCATAGGATTCACATCTCCCACAATTACATATTTGGAAAAACATAGTATTTCGTTATTCTATATAAGAGGTAAATTTGGGGCTCAAACCCAGTACATGGGTTATTATGGTTTGCTAGCTAGATGTTATTTCCAACACAAAATAGTTCAATACAACCACTGCTACTTTTATGTGTACTCAGCTGTATATTCTTCTAATTTATTAATGAAATCTATGCCCCTATATATATCGTTATCTATTTATACTTATTACAACTTATTATTAAGTTAACTTTCTACCCACAGTATTTTCTTATATATCGATTCTCTGTTTAATACTGAATATGGAAGATTTATTTTGTCAATAAGCTAAACTTCCCATATTCATGAAACCACCTAGCTGTGTATACAAGGAAATGAGAGGCACAAACATATTTTCATTTCTCTTTCCACTATATGCAAATGCAGATTCATCCACAGTTTTAAACTCATAGCATAATATTTTCTTTCTTTTTTTCAAAATAATGAAATGTATATTTCCTTTTTACTCGAGAGTAGCCCATTTTATCTTCCTTGTAGGGTGAAGACATATATAAAGAAAGTGACACTTACATATCGACAACCTGAAATCTACAAATGCACTTTTATCAACAACATGAAATCTACAAATGCACTTTAATGTTTCACAATAAAATGTCTTATACTCCTTTAGTCAAATAAATAAAATTTAGGAACTTCATTTTTTTTTGTCTAACATTTATTCTCTCAAAATGAAATGCATATTCTCTTAGATAAAAATAAAATGAAATTTATTTAACAAGTGTTCATTCTTTACCCTAGATATAATGTTATATTACCATGCAAAATATACATTATTTTCACATTTGTACACTTTTCTCCCACCTCTATCAATAAAGGTAGTTACATTCTTTGTGACGTTTTCTTTACCTCATAGACATAGTGATATAAAGAAAAATAGGTAACCTTTCCAAGCTTGAAATAATCCACATATCTTTTTCCAACCTACACAAGCCACAAACATATTCTCCATAGCCAAGGTAGAGCTCACCTCCCAACCTTTGGTTGGAAAACCAACCACCCCCAAGCTAGGAGGAAACCGAGGGAACTGGGGACAAACAAACCCAAGCAAAACAATATTTACACACAACATGATACACATAAGATTATTGTCACACCTACAAAAGGGATTTTCACATAACTTTAGGATTCCATCAAGAATCCAAAGTGGGCGATGGAGGTGGACTACACACTCCATATGGGGACTTATAATAATAGCAACAAGAACAAGTCAATATCATACTCCCATCATTTCGGATACTATCCTTCTTTAATATCTTCTCTTTCTCCGAAACCCATACCACCAAAACCATTTCTACCATTTCACAATTACATATGGGTACTCATACCCTTTTTGAGCCTCTCCTCTTAAGGAGGGATTAAAATTCCCCATGGAGGTTCCTACTCCATACCATCCCCAACAAGGGATGCTCTTCCCAACTTGGGTGAGCCTATCCCTACACAACCCTTTTTCCCATAACACATAATACATCAAAAACACAAGAAGATATGCTCCAAGAGCAATTTGAAATAAACATACAAATCAAACACAATAGACAAAATTTCAAGCACATATTTTCACCTACACATATAATCTTTCAAATACAAACATGAAGAAGTAGAAACAAAAGTGGTGAAAGCTCAAGGAAAGATGGGTTGAGGATCCACACAACTCCTCTTCTTCCAATATTTTTCTTCAAACTCCTCACTCCCCCAAAATTCAACCCAAATCAAGAATGCAAAAGAATCCCCTAACCCTTGTTTTTGAGTTTGCTTTATAGAAACTCAAGTTTTAATTCCTTTGAATAGGGAGCTGACAATTGCCAACCTTCCATTCACCCTACTAGGCACACTCACCCATGTGTTCTCACACATGTGTGAGGACTTGGGAGACTTCCAAGACAACATGGAGAAGCGGGATTGGAAAGGGACTAGTCCCCATCCCACTTCTCAAACCTTATTTTCGTCAAACCTCTTTAAGGCCCCAAAAAGAGTGCCCTATCTTGAGATTGACCCATGACTTTGAGCTAAAAAGGTACCTAACCCATAGGTACCTGCCCTAGGGACCTTAAACCCATAAAATCACTTTAAAAAATATCACTTTTCAATCCCCAAAAAGTACCTAAAAGTTCAAATCCGAGTTTGTCCACTTGGATAGACAACTCACCTCCTGGATGGACTGATGTGGCAATAAAAACCAAATTAAAAACATTCACAAATAACATCAATAATTACATGATGGAACTATAGTCCTTTCATATGGACTTTAGCTTGATTTCATTGGTTAATTTACATAGGGTTCCCAAGGGTCACCTCCAATTTCCATTGGCCATGGAAAGTGTACCTACACACTCAATGCACACGTTAATCCATCCAAGTAAATCATATTCATATAGAAATCAAACCATTGCATTCACATGGATTTCATAATCCACATAGCATAAAGATCCAGTAACATGATTGAAAAATCATTAGCCACCTATCTTATCCTATTTTCATTAACCATAATTTTCATACTCATCTAATTGCAACATGACTGGTTCCCACCACTTGTTTCATTCATTCATCATTAATTTCCCAAATTCAAATTAAACAAACTCAATAACCAACATAAAATCATCATAGTCAGATTACTACTTGCATGTAGCAAATCAAAATCAAATCATCATCTGAACTTAAACATTTAAATATCTTTCCATCAATGGTATCAATAACATAGACCATAACCAAACACAAAATAGTCCAAGTACTAGATGTAGCATAGGGGTGGGCCTCACACAATCAAATTTTCATCAACCCACAAGATCAATATAAGATAGCTTTCACTACACTTTGGGGACCATTTTGTTAGGTTGTAATGCCTTTTGGATTGAAAAACACATGAGCAACATATCAAAGAGCTATGATGCTAATATTCCATAATTTCATATATAATATTTTGGAAGACTATGTGGATGGTATTCTAGCTAAGTCTATAACTCATCAAGATCATGTCAAAATCCTCTGACAAATTTTTGAAAGAATTCATAAATATAACCTAAGATTAAACCTAAAGAAATGTATCTTTGGTATGGATAGTGGAAAAATATTGGGTTTTATAGTATCACATAGAGGCATTGAAGTGGAAATGAAAAATATCAATGCTATCATAAACATGCCTTCCCCCAAGAATATTTCCCAATTGTGCCACTTACAAGGCAAGATTCAAGCTATCTGTCATTTTGTTGCATTGTTAGAAAATCAAACTCTTCCCTTTACACAAATCCTTAAAAAGGAATCAAAATTTAACTGGAATGAGGATTGTTAAAAATATTTTAAAAGTTTGAAAGAATACTTAGCCAATCCTCTCATCTTGCAACCTACTATTGAAGGAAAAACTTCCATCCTTTATATATCAACATCAACTCATACTCTTGTTGTGTTATTAGCTTAACCAAATGCGACTTGAAAAGAACATCATGTCTGCTACATTAGTTTGATGTTGATTTATTATGAAGTTACATGTTATACAACCATAGAAAAATAATGTTTAGCTCTAGCATTTTCCATGTATAAGTTGATACATTTTTTGTTAATCATAGAGGTGCATTCCATGATGAAATTTGATCCATTGAAACATATTTTTGCTAAAATAAAATTTTCAAGATGCTTAATTAAATGGGTTATGTTGTTGATTGAGTTTGACCTTAAGTTTGTCTCCCAAAAACAATAAAAGGTCAAGAATTGATAAACCATTTAGCTAGTGCTCCTTCACCTTTAGCATTTCCAAACCATGAATCATTCCTCAATGAGAATGTGTTGAAAATATATGATAATGAGACATGGGAGTTGTATTTTGATGGTTCTAAGTGTTGAAGGTTCTAGAGATGGGATTATATTGATACCACCTTAGATAAATCCAATTCCCTTATCCTATCACCTAAACTTCCTATGTAGAAACAACACTGCAGAATACAAGTCCCTTATTGTTGGGATATGTGCAGCCTCATCTTTAGGTGTCAAACACATTCATATATTTGGAGATTCTTAATTGATTATTAAATAAATCAATGCATTTTATCAAACAAATCATGCTAAATTGTCACAATATAAAGACTTCACAATGAACTTGTTAGGATAAAATGAATCATACACTATTCACAATGTTCCACGTAAGTATAATTGACACACGGGTGCAATGCCAAGCACTACTTCCCTTGTGTATCTCAAAGATTCTTCTCTGGACTTCACATTTACCATCCATACTCTCACAAACCCATCCAAAGGAAAAATGATGAAAGAAGTGATAGTTACCAATATTGAAGCTTCTAGTGAATGGTATACATTGATATTTAATTATTTAAAAGAAGGTACCTTTCTTGAACCAATCATTGAGAACACTAGAGCTTGTATTTGAAAACTTGTAGCTCAATACATAATCATAGCTGGTGTCTTGTATAGATAATCATTTGATGGCCTTCTTTGATGCCTTAAACAATCTGAAATCCCTATAGCCCTTGAGGAAGCTCATGTAGGTGCTTGTGGGGAGTATTTTGGAGGAAGATCATTAGTCCAAAAATTAATTTGTATAGGATATTATCAGCGAAACATGGAACAAGATTGTTTTGAATATGTTTAGAAATTTCACAAATGTCAAGAACACAATAATTTGATCCATGCTCCTGCCTTTGAAATTTGTGCCCAAATTCCTATTTGGCCATTTTTGGTAATGGGGTTTGGATCTTTTTGAAAAAATATCTCCTCCTTCTTCTAGACATACATTTATAATTATTGCCACAAATTGCTTCATGAAATCGGTAGAGGCAATTCCTCTTGCTTTCACAACTATTGAGGTAATATGTCACTTTATCTTGGAAAACATCATTTCTCAATTTGGTCTCCCTTCTGCTTTAATCTCAAATAGTAGGACATCTTTTTAAAAACAAAGAAGTGAAAAAATATTTAGAAACATTTCACATCCAACATCATCTCTCCACACCTTATTACCTACAATATAATGGTCAAGCAAATAAAACAAACAAAACACTTGAATAAATCTTTCACAAAATAGTTAATAAACATAACAAAGATTGGCACACTCAGTTGACTTATGCATTGTGGGATTACTGCACCAGTACCACTAACTCATTTAACTAAAAAATCTGATGAAAATTTCTGATGAAAGATGGATAATTAGATGTATTGTTGGGTACTAGTGATATTTAATGTGTAATTTTCAAAAAAAATTAATTTTATCCCTGATGTTTGTCAAAATTTTGATGAACCTGTTTTTTCATTGAAATTTCAATGAACATGTGAAGTCAAAATTGAGACCAACATAAATAAAAAATTGAGCTCAACTATTTATTTCGATACTTATGAATTGGCTCTGCTTGCGAATTTGCTATACTTACGACAATTTGTGGAGAACTAAGGACGATTTTCTTGGGAAAAATTAAAAAAATTCAAAAAGCTATTTCTAGATTGATGGTAGTCATTGTCCTTTCCCAGAATTCATTTATGAAGTTGGATTTGTACTTCCAAGTTTGAAAATCATATTTTAAAGCAACATCTCATCAGGTTTCATTTTTAGACTTGTGCATTTTCAGAGTTGCATTTTTTAGATTTTGTTGTGCAAGTTCAATATTCTGATTTTAGGAGTCTAATGGTTGGAAATCATAGTAAAATCATAATTTAATAAGTTTTGGAATTGGCATTTTAAAGTGTTTTTTGAGTTCATTAACTTTAGACTATCTTCTCTTTTGCAGGGGTGGTTGCATGCCAAATTTTTTTGGTGTAAAATATTAGAATTATTAGATTTTGTTACCTATCTATGAATAAAATTTTTTGGAGTGTGAGTTTGATATTTTTTGAAGATCTAAATATTCAAGATTGGTAAAGAAAAAACATGTTAGATAATATTAGTCCAAAACAAAATGAAGAGACACTTGATAGATTGTGGGCTAGATTGAAAAGAAAGGGTGATGGGAAATGTTATTGTCTTTGCAATAATTGCAAGGGCTTAAAAACAAGATGACTTTTAATCACAACAGCTGAAAAATATTGTAGACAACATGGTCACGTTGAAGGGGGGCATGACTATCGTCCATTGGTAAGTTGTTCATTATATGTGTTTATATTGATTGAATTTGTAAATGTTTATATCGTTTTAAGATTTTATATATATATATATATAAAATCACTTGATCATGATCATGGTTTATTTGTCTATCATTATTATAAAGGTGGGGCACCCTAGGGCACATGATATGGATTATCACGGCCCGAAGAATGTGGTTTTGCAAGTGGACAAACATGGAGCTTTGAATATTGAAGATGAAGTTAATGATCCTATGGAAGAAAATGATCATGTGCCAGAAACAATAGTTGAAGATGATGGTACAAATACATTGATCTATGACACATTTAGTGGCAGAGTTGATCATGATGATCTAGATGACTTTGATGATGTTCATGATTTACTTGTACTTGAGAAGGCATACGAGCCCCTTTATTAAGGCTCCCAAACAACTCTTCTCTCTGTTGTATTGTTGTTGTTGAACTTGAAGGTTATGAATGGTTTCTCAAACATAGCAATCTCACAGATGTTAAGGTATGTCATATATGTCATCTTTTTTCATCTATTTTAATTGTTGTTAGTTCATCACTATTAAATAAAGGATGAAATATGTACCATTAATAAATTATTTATATTAACAAATTATTTTTTGTTGTAGATTGATTGGTGAATTTTTGTTACCACCATCAAATATTTTACCTCGCTCATATCGAGATTTATCTGGCATTATGAAAAATATTAGAATGGAGTATCAAGCAATAGATGCATGTCCCAATGATCATATTATATATCATAAACTACATGAATTTGCAATAGAATGCCCAAAATGTCATATCAATAGATATCGAATAGATCAACTAAGAAAAAAGGTGCCTCGCAAGATTCTTCGTTATATTCCCATTATTCCACGTATGCAACGATTATTTAGGTGTGGAAGCTTAATACAATTAATGGATTACCATGCATGGAATAGAAATGGAGATGACATTCTTTGAATGTCTGCAGATGGTTTTTCATTTAGGGACATGGACGAAAAATGGCCATACTTTAAAGAAAAACCTCATAATCTCAGGCTTTCATTGGTAGTGGATGGTGTCAATCCATTTGGAGAGTTGAGATCTATTTACTCGGTGTGGCCTATTTTTGTTATCAACAATAACATTCCTCCATGGATGTCAATAAAGAGGGAGCACAAAATGTTGTCAATGATTGTTCTAGGTATTTGTTTACATCAATTTTATTTAACGTAGTAGCATCTCATTTGTCTGATTTGTTGCATAATGACATATTTTTTTCATTCAATAGTCATATACATTAATTTATAGATATTGCAGTAAAATGGTTATAATAATTATGTAATGTTTATGTTCATTCAACTAGGTAAGTACCAAGTTAAAGATATGAATGTATATATCGAGCCTCATATTGACGAGTTACTAAAGTTATGGAATGGCGTCACTATGTATGACGTCTCTAGACCAATAGGACAAAGACAATTTCAATTCCATGGAATGCTTGTATGGACAATTTATGATGCCTCAGAGCTAACATATTTTTGTGGTATGTTATAATGTTTGACTACACTTTAACAATATTTAATTTTATGAAGTAGATATCATGCATGTTTTTTAAATATTCTACTCATTATATATAATTATAAAAATTGACATATTTAATCCAACTATATATGATCTTGCAGGTCTTCAAACAAAGGGAAAATTTGCATGTCCAATTTGTGGTCCAAAGATGAAATCTCATCATTCAACAAGTTTAGGAAAGCAAGTGTTTGATGAGTATAGGCACTTCCTCCACAGAAATCGTAAGTATCGAACTACTACAAAACATATTTTCAATGGGAAAGAAGAGACTACATCAAAACCACGAAGAATGACACCTCGCCTATGGAAGTTGGAATATAATAAAATTAATCATCAAGGTTATACATCGTATCAAATTGTTTATCTATCATATATGATATGTTTTGAATTTATATTTTTATATTATGTTGTGTTTACTCATGCTGTAATTGACAATGATTGTTGTTAATTTGTTTAACTTATATGCTTCATGAAGGTCGTCAAAGCATTAATGGTAGGCTTCGACAGGGACTGAAAAGTTATCCCAGACAATTTAGTAGGTTTCCCTACTATGAGAAGCTACAAATTGTGCATTTGTTTGATACAATGCATATCAAAAAGAATATAATAGAAACGTTATGAAAAATATTGGATGGAAAGCATGACAAAGAATTTTTTTTAAAAATTTATAGTGGTATTCAGGAAGCCAATCATGCAATGAAAAATGTCATTCAATTAAATAGCGATGGAGACCAAATTAATATAAGTTCCCTTCCTTGGTTATTAACGAAGCAACAAAGCAATGCTATAAAAGAAGTCATATGAAAAATTCGCTTTCCCACATGATTTGCTATGAACATAAACAATATAATAACAAAGAAAGGTGAATTTGGGTTAGGGATGAAAACGCATGATTGGCATACCTTTATTAAGGTAATTATTCTGGTATATTATATACACTTGTATAATGCACGTACTTTTCAGTGTTTATGTTACTACTTTTGAAAAAATAATAAAAGATTATTTTTTAATTGTTGCAGTATGTTCTACCTCTATCTCTCCCAGACAACTTCAACAAAAATGTCAAGCAAGTTATATATGATCTTGGAAAATACATGAGGTAAGTAGCGATATTTATTCAATTCGTTGTATAGATCTTATAACTGCCATTTGTTTTACTTGTTATGTAATATACCGTATATTTTTGTTAAATCTCCTTAATATATTTGCGCCTTGAATCACTTGTAGATGGCTGTCATCTAAAAAAATCCATAAAGAAGATATAAATTATTGGAAGAGAAAAATTTCTCATCTAATGTGTGAAATGAAAAAGTGTCTACCTTTGACATTTTTCAATGCACAAGAACACTACCTCATACACCAAGTTGAGGAGATTGAATTGTGTGGACCTGTACACACAAGGTCAATGTGGATGGTTGAGAGGGACTTGAAATTTTTGAAGGCTTTGGTTAGACAAAGAGCACATCCTGAGGGTTCTATGGTGGAGGGATATATGGTATACTAGACCATGGTGTACATTAGTGAATATCTTCCTAAGTTTGCAGCAAAGATCCCTGTAGATCACATTTGGTATCCTAACTCGATTAACAAATTTGAAGGGGAGTGCCTGATGGAGAAAGGTAGATTAAGGAAAGTGAGCTCGGTAATTATAAGATGGTCATGGAGATTAATTGGAATACATTTTACATATGATTTTGATGTATATTTTACTTATTTAATTATTAATCTTCAATATGCATCAATTATAAATTAAGGTCATATACTGTGGTATTTAACTAATTATACATCGTTTATGAATTTCATTTTTTTTTATACAGTTGGCTGAGAGTGGGATGCACTTCATTTGTACGTTGAAAACAATCTTGATTGGATGACGATATGATTTGAACAATGTCAACAATTTGGTCACTCATTAACACGGGAAGGTTGCAAATATGTATGTATGTATGTATTTGTATTTTTAAATGTAAATGTAAATGCAATTACTGAATTCTCTCCTAGAACAATAAATGCAACATATCATTAAAGAAATCTATATTTTTGTATATAAATGTGTATTTCTAAATGCAAGTGTGAATGCAAAGAGCATATGGTTTTGTAGTGTTATAGATACAACATATCCATAAATTAATGTAATTGAAATTCTAAAGTATTCAACACATATAATATGAAATCGATCAAACTATTAAACTACATGAGAAATAAATAAAAATAGTAAATGCATATGTATGTGTATTTGTAAATGTAAGTGTAAAATAAATAAGAATGATGAAAATTATAAAGAATACAAGGGTAGATTAGTTCCTTATTGGGTATATGGAGTCTAATGAATATCTGCAAATGTGGATTTCAATAATGGAAATAATTCAAACTATCAGGCACAAAAATTGTTTACAACTTGTGTAAACGTGCAAGTGAATAATTGAAAAACTCTTCTTGAGACATAATGGAAATTCTAGTTATGTAATTCTTCTTATTAATCCAACTAACACTTCCCAATTGCTGTGATTGATTAAAAGATTTTAATCCCTACTTGAGAGAACCGAATAACCAGATCACACATATATAGCAAATGTATAATGATAAACTGAGTATAAACTTGTTATATCAATTTAAAAAATAGAGAAGCATCAGAATGGAGACAATCAAATAACTAAATAAATTTAACAAACAATTGATACCAAAATCTTAATCCATAACTTGGATATCTTCATTTACTCCATCAAAATACATGCATCTGAGTCTATGTATATGAAAGTATCTTGCTAGAAATCTATCTAGTGAATATCTCCTAACGCCTTTATCTATTGCATTACTATGGAACAGATATAAATACATCAAAACTTGGAAGGGACACTTCCCTTCACAAATGTTCTATTTTACTTAACTAATTAAAATAAGAGATTAGGCTCTATTTACTCATAGATGAGCATTTGATAAATGATCTAGATAGTCTTGTTGCTCATGAGTATCAACATCTCCTAATGTGTTCTTGGATGATATTTCCACCTTTATCATCCTTTCGTTGTGCTCATAGCTCTCGTCCAATGTCGAATCCTTCCCTGTAGCATTTTCTAGAATTCCCTGTAGCATCAATTCACATTCTTTGATCCACTTGGATTTCTCTTTCAACATTTCTCCATCTTCAAATAGTGTAGGTAGTCCCATATTCATAACATCAACTTGCCCCTTTGCATCTTCTCGTAGTTCCTCATAATAGTCCCTGTGTCTCTTTATAATTTGGTTACCCATACCAATGGCCATACTATCAGGAACATCTCTTTCATTTAATTCTTGAAACTTTTCTTCAATCCTTCCATCAATTCTCTTGTGTTCCTGCCCTGTAACATGGTTCTTTGAATATGCCCCCCATAGCTTATTCAACCAAATCATTAAGTTGGCCTTCCTTTTTCTAATTATTGCAGCGAGTGTGTCATATTTACCTTGTGAATATGTAGTTGACTCCTTCGAATGATCTTTTACCTCATGTGATCTTTCACCATGTGTTAATAATTTAGGAGGTCCCATTATGACTCCTAGCATGTCCTTCAAATGATCATTTTCTCTCATGATCCTTTCATTATTCATTTTGTACATTTCCTTTTCTTTTATCAACATTTGTATTTGGGCTTTATTCAGTTTTACCACATTAATCCCAATGTCTATAGTCGCCACAGGATCTACCTCTCCAACCTTCAAAGCCATGACATGTCCAAATGCTTTCTTAGTATCAATCACCACTAACTTTCTATGAGGTGGATACAAGGCCCATATCATGAGTGATCCTTCATCTGGGTTATATTTGGATCCAACATATGTTTTTGTCACCCCCTCTAGACTAAGCTTGTTTTTGGCACTATTATCCTTTAAGAAGCTATCAAACACCAATGAAAAATTCAAATCAAGCCCTGGAAAGATCATAACTCCAACATCCTCTAACATTTTCCTTCCTTTGTCGAGGGTCATATTAGCCATTTCTCTATCCATAGTTAATTTCAAATTTTTTAGTAGTTGCTCCTCATTGCTTGGTGGAATATTATCAACTATCTCCCTTATCTCCTTGCCCTTTTTCTTATACAAGAAAGATCTGAATTCTAAAGAATTCACAAATTCATTTTCTGCTACAAATGACCTATATGCCATCTGTCTGGTGTCTGTATCTTGGCTTTCTTCAACACTTAGTTCTCTAGGAGGGAAGTTGTAATCTTGAGTTTTTAATCCGGAAATCCTACTGGGTAGGTCTTGTGGAATATCTTCTCTAGAAAAAGGGAACCCTATATCTGACAACCCTTGGTTGTATTCCTCCACCACTCTCTCTACTTCCTCTGCCTCCAAATTTCTAAGCATTTCATCAAACTGATATGGCACATGATCATATCATCCAAAGTTTATCCTTTGTTTGGAAGAATTGATATATCCATCTGGATCAAAACCTTCTCTTGGTGGACCCTTATTCATATTATACTGCATTAATTTTTCAAGGATCAAATCATATCCTTCCTTTGCAAGCACAGTAAAATCACCAAAGCACAAAGTACTAGGCATAAATTCCTATTTTTCGAATGAACCAAAATTCATGAAACTAGAAAAATCCATTTGTCTTACAATTTCCAAATATGCAATCCTATCCAGGACTATTTTAGGAAAAATGAATGGAGAATCCTCAAAACCAAACACCCTTACCATAGTAGCATCTTCCAAGTAATACCAGTCTCCCCAATTGTGATCAATTGGTCCATTAAAGTCCTTAGGTCTGAGGAAGTGTTTTATTTCATCAGACAATGAGTGCGCACAAGGATGACTATAGAATTCATATACTGGATTTACAAAATATTCTTCAAAATATAGGAAACTAGAATTAGCAAACCTATTGTCCCAAATGGTAGTCCAAAATTGAATGGGTAAAATTTTTCCCTCTTTATCAAACTGTGAAACCTTCAACTTTTCTCGCCAAATCCCTAACTCTTGTTTGAAGTACAATACTAGATTCATTAAAAGAGAATAATGCCTAAGGTGAAGAACATGGGATTTATTCTTGATTGCCACCAATGCTAAGTCGAGCTCCTTGGAGACAATTGAAGCATAGTCGAATAACCTAGAATTATGACATTGCATGTCAGCTGCAATTACCATGGGAACAATGGACATATACTCAGGAACTTCCATACCTAGCACTTGTCCTACTGAAAAATAGGTATATCTCATATAGGGCTCAAATAAGTCCACATGAAATGGAGGCCCATCACCATCGTCAAGTGGGACAATTTTACCATCTTGTTTAATTCTATGTAAGGGAAACCTCCAACCCTTGTAAGTGGTGTCCATTCTCCAAAACTCCTTTTCCAACTCTTCATTCACAATTTTCTCATTACACCACCCTTCCAACTTAAAAACTTCACATATTGAAGCCTCTGATATGTATACAAATGGTTTCCTAGATGGTCCACATATGGCCTTAAGTTTGGAGTCATAGTGGGTGGCCAACAATTTTACCAGCCCTATATTGACAAACACATTAGGGCAAACCATTTTTCCCAAATTTAGATGCCACACATTACAAATTGGCTCAAAACGATCTCTTCGTTGAAAGTGGAATCTAAACAATTCATAGCCTCTTATTTGGGTCCAAATATCTCCTATGTGCTTGCACTTGTCATCCAATTTATCCACTTCCACCCTCAGTTGCACAGAGTGCCTACCTCTGGACCCAAAGCTAGGCAATTGGTCAATTAAATCCTGATTCAACTTTCGTTTAGCACCCTCCAGCTCAATTCCAGACTCAACTTTCTGCTTCTTACTCTTAGGGTGACTGATCTCACTTTATTTTCTGCCTTTCAACTTCCCTGAGCTGGTGCCTTCCATATTACTCACTTAAAATTGCAGAAATGAAAAAGTTAAAATGCAGAGGACTTACTAGTTTTGATTGAGGTCTTTCAATTGAAACAATTCTCTGGCCCTTTGTTTGTCTCCTTGTTTCATTCATTACCAATTCACAATAATGTTCATTTTGCAACGATTTCCTTTCAATTTATGAAATTACCTATACTTCATGGCACCATTAATGTTTTAACTCTAGGGATGAATGTAATAGATTTTTGAATTCCTTACTGTCACATCAAATGAACTGGTTGGCAAGACGCTTTCAAAATTTGGTCGATCTATACATTAGACCCCAACCAACATTCACTGAATACTCTACTGATCGGGGTAACACTCTACACATCTGACCAATGTTAACATTTGTCATGTATACATCACCAAGAGAAACCCCGACAATCATTTTAGTTCATTTTTTTCTTCATCGGCCTAAATTTTAGTATCGCTAACACATTCAGTGGTTCCTCTGATGTATAAGTCTTTCCGATAACTTTTCTTTTGGTCTTGAATATGTCGCCATAACTCCTGCCAATATCCTCCTATCGGTGTAACTTAGCGGATCAGGTGAACATTCAGAATTTACACCAATGGCACATGTCTCACCAATATATTCCCAGTGCTCCTGTCTATGAAAGAAATGATGGTCTCACTGATGAAACTTCATTGGTGAGACTCTTGGTGATGACCACCAAAGCCAACCCATTGGTGAGAGATCAATCATTGGCACAGGATAGAAAACTCACTCTATCGGCAAGACAGATCCAATGTCACATCGATCTGACCTCTTCAGGAGTTTTAAATAGACCTACACCATGTCATAGCAGAGACTCTTGGCGATGACCACCGAAGCCAACCCATCGACCGTGAGAGATCAATCATCGACACATGATAGAAAAATCACTTCGATAGTTCATGTCTTGTCGATGACTTTCGTTGGAAAGATAGATCCAATGTCACACTGATCTGACCTCTACGGGAGTTTTAAATATACCTACACCATGTCATCGTGGAGACTCTTGGGGATGACCACCGAAGCCAACCCATCGGTGAGAGATCAATCATAGACATAGGATAGAAAACTCACTCTGATAGTCCATGTCTTCCTGATGACTTCTGTCGGCAAGACAGATCCAATGTCACACCGATGACTTGTCTTGCCAATAGATTCCCTTCATCGATGAGACCATAATCCAATCTCCTCGATATGTCTTCTTTATTAATCCTAGCTTTGAACATGACCGTAGGCGATCTTCGAATTTACCCACTGTCACATCAACTGTTCTATCAGAAAGATAATTCAAAATTTAGGCGATCATTTTATTCAGGCTTGACTAACGTTCATTAAACATTCTTTTGGTCAGGGATAAATTATGTCGATATCACATAATGTATCCATTTGATTCATATAAATGTCGCCAAGAGTCACCCCAACGACTATCTTGATTTGTTTGTGTCTTCATCAGAAAGACATGGTGTATCGCTAAGACATTCAGTAATTTCCCGATGTTATAAGTCTCCCCAATGATTATTCCTTTGATCTCATGTCACCAAGACTCCTTTTGATACAACACCTTGTGCTTTGATTGGTGATACAAGAGAGGTTTCTTTCCGATGGAACTTCATTGGTGAGACCTATATGCTCGGTATGACCTTTTCATTTCACCCTGATGGAACTTGTCTTGTAGACAAAAATCTTTATCAGTGAGACCATGGACCCTGTCATCCAGATGGAACTTGTCTTTCTGATGAAAATATTTATCAGTGAGATCGTGGACCGTGTCATCCTGATGTGTATCTTCTTATGTAATACGACCAGTGTGACATTTCTATTCTTTCACTGATATGCTGAAAATGAGAATATAATGATTTATGAATCAAAGAGACCTGCACAAACTCTTTCCGATATGGGTTATTTGAATACTAGATTTTGGAGGTTTTTCATGATATCAAATGGTCAATAATGATGTGATCATATGTGACTATGATGGATTATATTCAAGTTAAGGTTTTCTTTAGGGAATCAACGAGTGTAAAATCACTGTAAAATTTGTAAAATCACTTGTACTTTCCCTTGAAGTATGTTTAATAACACCAAAATGGGTTTCTAAAACCATCAAGGGTTTGTTTGGTGTTTTGGGAAAGTTTTGAGTTATTGGGAAAAAACTAGGTTTGCACTGTTATAAGGATTCAAGGAGTCAAAGTGTGAAATCTGACTTTTGTTCTTCATCAGGCTTTGAGAGTTGTTTGGATTTTTTAAATTGGTCATTCTAAACTTGTTGGAAGCCTTTTAAAGGTAAGTTGATTGGTTGGTTGAGTTGAACCTACTAGGTCTAAATCAGGTAGTTGTTATTGCTAA
This sequence comes from Sequoia sempervirens, assembly GCA_007258455.2. Lineage (NCBI taxonomy): Eukaryota > Viridiplantae > Streptophyta > Pinopsida > Cupressales > Cupressaceae > Sequoia > Sequoia sempervirens. Next base: position 645,195,341 of record VDFB02058242.1, on the reverse strand, counting down.
GGTGGATCACTCCTTTCTACGAAGGCCATACACTTATGATTGGGTCAAGTGTTCTTTTCTTTAGAAAATTCCTATTGCCTTTTGATAGGTTATGATTTGATTAGATGGGTTATGAAGCACTTATTTCAAACAAATATCTTTATGAAAGAAGTATATTTGCATGAAATTAAATATGATTTGTATTCCAATGTAAAAACTACAAAGAATGGAAACAATTATTTCAACACATAAACTAATATGTAGTAGTCAATTAAAATGAAAAAGCTTACTCTATATTAGTTAGGATACACAACTAAGAAAATGATATAAAGTGACTTATTTATCCAAGAGGAACCAAGTATATTGTATGCAAAGAAAATCAACAAACCCACAACTACCCCTATTTTGAAGGAGTTTATTTTTCTCCCCTTCTTGATCTCGCTAATATTGTCTAATTATTTTAAAGAGACGAAGGGTCATACACAAATTTATTCAACCTAGTAAATAGCTTGGTTAATGAAACTTGACAAAAGAAACAAAACAATTGCTACATTTGGGATTTCATGTTGAATGAAGAGGTGACAATAATCTACTTATAGTTTAATAAAACACTATTATAGTTTTACCAACATATACTATTGTATGCTTGCATGGCTTCTTAGTTAATATATGGGGAGAGAAAGAGAGAGAGATAGAGATATATGGGAAGAGAAAGAGAGATGGAGATATATGGGAAGAAAAGGGAAGAGAGGTGGAGATAGAGAGTCGATGGATAGGGGGGATAGGGAGGGAGAGATGGTGAGAGATAGAGAGGGGGAGATAGAGAGGGGGAAGGAGAGAAAATGATATAGATAGGTAGAGGAGGACAAATAGAGAAGAGGGGGATAGAGGGAGAGATAGGTTGAAGAGGAAAAGAGAGAGTAGGATAGTGAAAAATAGAGAGATAGAGGGGGATGGTGAAAGAGATAGAGAGATTGTGATAGAGGTAGAGAAAGATATGGATAGAGAGAGGAGTGAGAGGGAGATAAAAAGAGAAATAGAGATAGAGATATAGAGTAGGAGAGATGGAGGGAGAGATGGAGTGAATGAGAGAGAAATGGGGGAGAGGGAGAGATAGCTCAATAGATAGAGGGGGGAAGAGGGAGTGACATAGATAGTGGGAGATATAGAGAGTTAGAGAGCAACAAGGAGAGATATATCAATCACCCTCCCTATATCTCTATCTATTCATCCTTATCTCTTTATCTCTCTACCTCTCTCTATCTCCTTGTCTCCCTTTCTATTTGTATGTTTGTCATTATATCCCTCTCTCTCTATATTTTCTTCCCTATATTTATCTTTGTCTCCTTAAGTGTGCAATGGGTACATTGAAAAGGTCTTAAAGGAGAATTATCATATCTTTAATCAAATGACATGCTACCTTGAGCATAACTCCCCAAGGACACATGCCATCCTTGGATTGTTGAGATGAAACAACCAATCAAAATTTAGTTTCTCTCTCTCATATTAATATTATATTAATATATATTACTATTATATTAATTATATTTTGTATTATATAAAATATACTTATTATTAATTATTAATTATAATAATTTTATACGTATTTAATAATTTTGTTAAAGAATATAATATATAATTATAATAAGTTGAATAATTATATTCTTTATTATGTAAAATATAGCTAATATAAACTTAACTATATTGTAGAATATTAAAACCTAGCTAAATGGTGCCATATTTTTCAATTTAAATAACATACTCTAAAACCTAACGAAACCAAGTTGTAGCTCGTCAAATTTGAGAAGTGAAAGGTCAATACCAGCGCTGAGGAAGAGTTTGGACTAGTGAAAACAAGGTCAATGCCAGGGCCGAGAAAGAGTTTGGAGTTAAAACAAGGTCAATACCGGTGCCGTTGAAGAGTTTGGAGGAGTGAAAACAAGGTCAATATCAGCACCGAGGAAGAGTTTGGAGGAGTGAAAACAAGGTCAATACCAGTGTCAAGGACAAGGTTGAGGGCACTTAGGGAAAATCGATGACCAAGGGACAATGAGTATTGTAAGGTTGGCACCCCCATTCTCTTTAACCTGCAATTTTCATGCCTAGTTTCCAAAGATCTCATACATTGGAACCCCCATTCTTGTAAAATGGTATAAGATAAGACAAAAAAAATAAAAAAATAGCTTAGTCTTTCACATTTTTATCGACCAGCCTCAGGTCTTTGAAAAACTCCCATAATCTACCCACATCTCAGTTGAGGTCTAGGATTTCATCACACATAACCTTCATCGCATGAGTTCGAAGGAATTGTAGACTTAGCCCAAGTATATGCTAGGCTAAGAAAGATCTAATGAATGGAAATAGAGGCATACGATTCTTCTTTAATACCTTCACTACAAACATATGCAAGGAAAGGTCTCCTCCCTTCTTGGTAGTGATAACCTCCCCCACACACAACCCTTAAAAATTATGAATAGAGGAATATAATCTTTGAATAACTCAAAATTGATTCTCTCCTACCTGATGCAATTAGTCATTTTATCCTTACAAACATTTATAGTGATTACTAGAGGCACATAGACCAATTCTTCATAATAGAAGAATTTGATCATACTTTTCCAATGATGGCATTATGAGAAAAACTTAGGTTAAATGAATAATTCCTAGCTAAGTTCTTTAAATCATGTCCAACCGTATAAGAGAAGACCACTATGTGTACTTGGATACCATGGAGAAAGGCTCTTTGGGCTCTTTCATCAATCAAGGTATTGTTAAATTTTAACACCTAAAAGTGAGAATGAAGAATCTTTCCTATGATGGTGGCCATCCCATTATAGCTCTTAGAGTTGTTAGAGATAATTTTGTTTCTCAAGTAGAGATATTTTAAGTTATCAAATCCTACCATCGGGACATAATCAAAATGTTGTTGTTTCAAATGACTATGAGCACTAACTTTCATATTTGAAGATGTTGAAACCTTTGTCGAGAGAACTAGAACATTGATGCAACCACTCATCCCACCTTAAAACATACCCAAATTCTCCTAGAAATTAGACATAGGAAGATTTAAGATGACTTAAAAACCATAAACCCTAAACCCTAAACTTATGATAACTTAACGGTAGTACACATTCCCTCCCATTAACCACTTAGACATATGGAAATTAAATGTAAAATTTGCTGCTATTTTTAGTCATGTAGGTGTCCAATAAACCACTTGGTGGTGTTTCCCTTCAAGTTTATTTACTTGAATGAAGAGAAAAGTCATTTGATTACAATTAGAGAATGCATTTGAGGCCTTGGTTGTGTAACTGGTGGACCATAGTCACATTTAACACTTGTTACAAAGTTTGGGAGTTAAAACGTTAAGTAGATTTGATTTGTGATGGACACATTTGGATGGTAGTAACAATAACTTGCAATCTATCAAGACTTGATTACCTTATAACTTGTGAAATTCTAGCGATGAAATGATAGATTAATCATAATGTCACCTTGGGACCACATCACCATGAAAGAACTTCATCCAACATCCTTATAAGTTTAGGTACCACCAAATAGGTATTTTTCAGATCTGTCTTCCTCGAGCGAGGGAAATTTAGGAAGAGAAGAGGAAAGTGATACATGTAGTAGGTCTAAAAGAGGGAGATAAACTAGAGGTCAAAAGATTAGAAGAAAATTTCGTAAATGCATGAAATTTTTCTTGTTGAAGGGGGGTCATGTTCTTATGATGATGAGAGCACAGGCGACATCGAGGTTCCCTTGAGGTACAAACATCTACGGAAACAATGGGTACCCAAGGAACTTCCTCCAATAAACACTAATTTTTGTGTCAATGAGAGGATATATCATATAACGCCATCGTCATTACATGGTTTGGGCCTATTTTGCATGGATGGCATAAAGTTCTGTTACGACAAAGTTACTAAATTGATGGAGTATGTCAGACCCTGTTATAGTTGCAAAGATTGGATGCAGCTGATTCGATATACACAAAGTATGCATAGGTATGCATTGTCAACAAATTATATACAGCTAAAAGATAAGGATCAAAATAAAGGAGTGGCTATGTACATTGACGGAAGGCCAAAAGCATCAAGGAATATTGCAGGGTTTATAAGTAGTACATGACCTGGGTCAACAAATGAGCAACCCAATTTCATATTCGAGGTGCGTGAGGGAAACCGTGTATTCATATGTGCAATAAAATCAATAACTGTAGGGGAGGAGTTGCTAATCGATTACAATTTCAATCATTTAGTTACAAACACAATTACTAAAGGGGTGGTACGTACTATGTACCATTTTACCCAACCTCCAATTAATGACTCCAATATACCATTTTATTCTTATATTTTTTTTTGTAAGTCTAATGGTTTCATTTCGGTAATTTTTTTTATATTTAATTTTTGTCACTACGAGACATTGATCGTATGGGGAAGTCTTCGGCCTAGAGCACAAATCGTGATGCATCTTCAGGAGCTTCTACCCAACAGGTTTACCTCATTGTAATTGTACAAATTAGATACGAGAAAATATTTGATTATTATGTTTTTTTCATAAGTTTATTGGGCTAATTTCGATAATGTTTTTAATATTCTTGTTGTAGTCAACTGATCGGGGAAAGGCACCAGCAATAGATGAGAGCATCCATAGGGAGGTGCAGTCAATATTATGTGCTAATGACATCGCTTATTCAACAAACCCTCTCAATATGATAAGGAAGACCCACAAAAAATGCAATGAAGAAATCCTTAAGTTGTTATTCATAGTGCCTCAAACAGATGAGATAAGAGAGGGTTAAAATATTGACTGAGAGAGCACAAAACTTGCAAGTAAGCTATCATGAGGTCTTTAATTATAATATAAGTTCATTCATGGTTTTATATTTTGTACTCTTTTATGTCATGAACTAAAATATGTGTTGTTTTTATAGGATTTTTTGCGTCCTCATGATGCTCCTAGTCATGATCAGGGTACTGCAAGTGTTGCCTGAGTAGTAGGGGATAGTACAAGTGTCCATCATGATCTTCCTATGCATACATCACATCATCTGACATCATCTGTGCCTATATTTCCATCTAAAATGTCGACAACACATACCATGTAGGCATCCATTACTGCACCCTTCGGTAGCGAACATAATGCTAGAACATGTGTTAGGACATGTACCTAAGGATGCAGAGGCCACTAGTACTGGTGCTTTTTTTGCAACATTTCTTGGATCTTCCCATATTACTAGTACGAGAACATTTTTGGTCACATTTGTGGTGAACAAGGATTTCATTCCCATAAAGATAGAGAAGGTCCCAGGTACTTTAAAATGTTTTAATTATTATTATATATAATCCAATTGAAATTTACTTATTGATCACTCTTTTTAGACTATTGATCCCATAATCATTTTGTACGAAATGATGTTTTTTATAAACATCTAAGTGATATTACATTGGAGCTCTTCAGGCCCACCATATGTACAAGGTGGAATGCCCAAAATCAAGATTTAAAAGATGAGCTCATTAACCGTTTAGTTGTGTTGTTCGGTGATAAAACATTCAATTGAACCAAGGTCCTTAAGAAAGTTGGTACCTATCTAAAGTATGTGAGGGACAAATATAGGTCACATTTAGAGAAGAACAAAAAGTACGAGTGTCCTCCCATGATTCCGGAGAGGGAGTCTAGAAGGACCTGGTGTCGGATGGAAATGAGAAGGCTGAAAAGAAAAAAGAAAAGACACCACCAGGCCAAGGAAGGTATGTGATACTATCAATAATGTAATTATATACTGATTAATCTTTCTTTTTACATAATCTAACGTATTTCAAACTTTTCATAGGCTATCCGACACATCGAAGGCCACAAAGGCAAGACTAGAAAAACACGATCAACACAAACTTGGCTCTGGTGGTTATATGAAATTATCTACATGAATTGTAAGTATCAATAAATGAAATATTGCATCCAAATAATAAATTGCAAACAATTTTGGTTTTATCACACCATAGAAGCAAAATTCATGATGTTATGCAAAAATGTAGGGCTCTGAATTCAATAGAGTTCCCACAGAAGAGGACTTGAAGATTTCCTTCCAACAAGGCTATGGAGCCATGGCTAAATGCCTAAGAGTCTTGACTGGGCAAACACAATATTCCACTGCATTTGACATGCAGGTAAATAAACTCAATAAAGTTTATTTAAAATTGAATACTTGTGTAATCTATTCAATATTAATTTCCACCATAAAGCAATTACATGCCTATTTTTTTTAAACATACAAGCAATGATAATACTGCACATGACATTGGAATGCAGCCTAGTGAGGGTGGAGTACAACCTGCAGATGAAGGTCATGGTGTGCATCCCAGTACTGGATGTATTCATGCACTATACAAAACGTAGTATGGATTAATATAATTAAACATCTTTAATTGCAATTGGTGTATTAATTAATGTAACCTTTCGTGTTTCAACTTTAGAGTATGTAGAGCGTGATCAACATGTTGAGCATGATTAGGCTAAAGAAGATCAGAAACATGATGTGGCCCCATTAGGTAAAGAGGACCACCCTAATGTTCTTTTAAACATATTTAATTGCAATTGGTGTATTAATTAATGTAATCTTTCGTGTTTCAACTTTAGAGCATGTAGAGTGTGATCAGCGTGTTGAGCATGATCAGGCTAGAGAAGATCAATAACATGATATGGCCCCATCAGGTAAAGAGGACCACTCTAATGTTCTTTTAAACATATTTAATTTCAATTGGTGTATTAATTAATGTAACCTTTCGTGTTTCAACTACAGAACAGGATTTAGAGGGTGTTCAACATGTTGAGCATGAGTCTATAAGAGAAGTTCAGGAACATGATGTCAACCCATCAGATAAAGAGAACCACTCTATTGTTCTTTTAAATAATGAAATACTTGTAACAATAATCATAAAACATATCAATTTAACATTTCTTTGTTATTGTAGCAGACCCCCCTTTGCAGCAGCATCCACGTCGTGAGCACACAACTAGGCGTCCATTAAGATCACGAGCAGAGGGTAGAACAAGTAAAGGGGAGATAGATGATTTAGAAAACGATACTCCACTTCAGATTTTTTTAGCTTTAAAAAGGAAGCAAAAAAGAAGTGATTGTAAACATATCATGACAACCATATTTTTGATAATATGTAAAAATTGAACGAATGAATGTTAGATTTTAATGAATGAATGTGAATATGTTAATGAATTAATGTTATATGTTAATGAATGAATGCTATATGTTATTAATGGATAAATGAATGAATAGTATATATGTTATTAATGGATGAATGAATGATTAATGTTATATGATCGGGTATGGGGAATTAACAATGATGTGAGTGGGGGGAGGGGCCAAATGAACTTCCACCGTCACATGGTTGGCCCTGTTAAGTAGAGAATATTAAACTATGAACTCGAAACAAAGAGAAGCTCAATAAGGTAATGCACTCTTCAATATAAGAAATGCATTGTTTGAAGGATCAAACCAATATGCAAAGATGAAAGAAAGTGTTAACTTTTCACTATGGTGGCAGAAAAATGATTCTTTATACCCTGAATACATGCTCTGCATCATAATTTGAAGTTGTTTCCATTCCAATGTTCTGAGTTTAGTTTGTTTGTATGGCTTTGTATGAATACCTAATTGTGTTGTGTGTGGATTTGGTTTCAAAGCTTCGTTTCTTCTATTTTTAGTGGTGACATAACTCTAAAATTTGACTTTTGTGCATAATAGGTTAGTGGAAAAATTGACAGCTCTGAAGGGTTTAGAGGCTCAATTGAGATAGATACATGGATATTTGGATCTTGTTGTCGATGGGAGGCTTCCACTTAACCATGAAATTTTGTACTGTCTGTAGGTATGCAAAAATTTCTCTACTTACATTCATTCTTGATCATAAATGTTCTAAATGATATTAATGCTTCAAACTTAAGATTCGTTTCATTGTGTAGACACGTAAAATGTACATGCACTCAATCCTGATCTACTAACATTGCTTCATCCTGAATTATCCCTCTATCTAACCATTTAAACAAATAGCCTTTTTTTATTAAATTCATCATAATTCCCCTTTTAATTAAATAAATCCCTCGACTTAATTAAATCATTATCTCTGTGTAATTAGCTAGGTCATTTCATCTTCCTATCTTTATTTAATTAAATAATCCATATTATCTGATTAAATTTCTAAAGTTCATCTAATTAAATTAAATAATTCAAACATTTATCTAATTTAATCTAACATCACCCCTTTGGTTAAATAAATCAAAAATATTTATTTAACTAAGTCTAAATCATTCTCTTCTCATTTTGAGTTATTTAAATCCTAAAATCTAAGTCAAAATGGTCAAATTAGCTAAATCTCCTTTAAATTAATCAAATCTTGATTAATCTTAGTCTTAATCCATCAAATCCTCTAGATTTTTCAACTTGCACATGAAAATCAATTTAATTGATTTATAAATCATCTATTTTCATTCAAAAAAGGCATCAAAGATGGAATATTCCTCAAATTTGAAATCTCCCCCCAAAAGGACTTGTCCCTTCCAACAAAGCATTTAAAATCTCTTACATGTCCTTTTATTGAGCCATGTGCATTTGCTTCACCGTTCACCTCACCCTTCAAGCCATATTTTGAATTTGAATCTCCCCCCTCTTTGCACATTCTTCAAAATGTGCTCATTCCTCAACCATTCACATGATGACATGTGGCTTCTTCTTATTTGTTGAAGATTAGTCCCACATTCATCCCTTTTGCCTCTTCTCTAATCAATCTCATCTATAAATGAAGAGCTCATCCTTCATTTGATCCATCCACAATTCATGCAAATTTATTATACTCAAATCCATAGCAACTTATCATGAATTTCATCCAAGCATAGTTAGGATTTTTGCAGATTTTCAACATGGAGCTCCATTGAAGTCATTGGAGTTGGGAAAGGGCCAATTTTCACATCAAATTGGCACCCAAATCCCTCAAGAGATTAAGATTTTGCATGGTTTTAGAATAGGATTTGATATTCTTACTTCAAATTTGTTGTGTTCTTAACTTCATTCCTCTTCTTTTACTTTCAAATGAATTTCTTGAGGAATCATGTTTCTAACCATGCATTTGATCTAACATATTGATTGTTACTTGTGTTTTTGTAGGTTGGGAATCTTGGTTCACATTATGGCGCTAGAAGGAGGGCCTATTGGAAGATCAAATCACATTTTTTGAGAAAATTATGTGGTTTTTGATGTTTTTGGTGTTTACAGCAAACAAAACCGCTCACAGTCCAGCGTCGCCATACAAAACTGCTCAAAAATTCAAATTGCACCACTGGAATCAAACTGCACCACTCAAAAATTCAAAATACATCGCTGAGTCTCTAGTATCGCCATATAGCGCCGCTAAAAAATCAAACAGAGCTGCCATCACAGACAGAACCGTTGGAATTTCTTACTTTTTCATTCAAACTTAAAATGGCCATATCTTGGTCATTTTTTGGTCTTTTTCGAAGCTTTTTTTTAAATGGGGTAGAATTTCATAAGCTATCCAATGGTATAGGTTATTATCAACTTTGATAGAGTTAAAATTTTCAAATTTTCATTTAATGTCAAATCCTAATGAAACTCGGTCTAACTTTTAGGGTTTTTATGCTCACTCATCTATCTAACCCTCATATCTTCTTGTTTTTTGATTTCATTTGACATTTGGAGCTTGTATTGCGGGTTTTGAAGGATAAGGGAGCATGGAAGTCAAAGAAAAAGAAAATTTCAATTTTTGCTACAAAAAGCTTAAAAAGAACATTAGGACTCAAATTTACTAAAGTTTTTTTTGGGATTAAAAATTAAACAAGGCAAATTGTCACACTTACTTTGGTGCTTTTAAAATGAACTCACAATTGATTTGAAAGGTTAAAATGAACATGTGCAACTTTTTTTTTGTGATTGCTTACTTAAACTAAAATCATCGAAAAGGACGTATGTGCTTCTCTCGCGCTTTACAACGATCTTGAGAATCAAAAGGCCTTTTTTGTGATCTTAGATTGAGATAAAGTAATCACCTTCACACTTCATTTTGGGAACTAAAATTGAACAAAGCTTGTGAGTGTGAGTTGGGTGTATCACATGTGTTCTCCCTTTGTTTTTAAACGAAGGTCGATTGAACTACGAATGTGCTTGCTCACTGTTGTTTACCTTTAGAGGGGCTTGCCTAAGAGACACATCTGAAAGGAGAACTCGAAGGCAACTCCAACCGGTTTTTCATTCGGGCCGGTATATAAATGGATAAGACTAAACTGTCAAGTCCTCATGGTATGTAGGCCTTAGCCAGATACTATCTTTCAGAACGGGATACTACCGTAAAAAGTATAAGAGCCCCTAGTAGGATTGATCAAAGCCTTTAGTGGCTTGTTGGACACTCGCAAGTTGCCATGTCCCCGATGTCCTGTCATTAAGAACCTTGTTTGTAGTAGCCAACCAGTCCATCCAATGAGTTTATCAAAGTGGTGCATTGGAACTTAGATTCCAAGAAGTTACTTGCCATGTCTAATCTTGGTTAAAGTATAGAGGTTAAGACTTCATTCTTAACATACCTTTATACTCTTTCCTTGGTTGCATGTAAAATCATCTCTTCTACTATGAAGGGCATGAGGCAAGCCCACTAAGAAAAACGTACCAATTGAGGTAGGATGTTATATTTCTTGTGAGTCAAAACACTTTGCTTGTTCGAAAAAATTTGGAGACAAAAACTTAACATCATCATCAAAATTTCAAACCCCTTAGTTAGAGCAAATACCTTTGACAAAACCCAAGAACTATTGCTTACATTGGGGATTATGTCCTTAGAGGTTTCTAAGTAATTGGGTTGACATCTTAATTTGCTTCTACCAAGGTCAACATTTGGTAACCATTGCCTTGATTTCCTTGAATTCCACATAGCACTTTGTGGGATGAAAAGAAGTTAGGACATTGGATTTTTAGTTTGAAAATCTAATCAAGAACGTGTTTGTGGCCAAAGAAATTCACTAATAAAGATGAAATCAATTGAACCCCACACATGTGATTGTGCATCTTTTGTCTTATGGTCTATTGAGTAAACATTAATCTTTTGGTTTGAAGGGAAAAGCATGTTCTTCAAAACCTTGGCATTGTAAGCAAATCCTTCTTAGGTTCATTTAGGATCAAAATCAAACACTTCATCCATTTCAAACATTTATCATCCCATCCCACAAGAAACTTTAGAGATTTGAAAACATCATTATCTAGACTTGGGTACATAAACCAAAACAAAATCACCTTGTTTAATTAGGAGTATGGGAATGCATCCTTTCTCATACCTCTAGTTAAATTAGCACACCTTTGAACAAGTTTATCCTAAAGATCACATCCAACATCTTAAGGTTTACAAGTTCATTATCTAGTCATAACCAATCAAAATCAAATCCTAAAGTCTAGCATTGATCCAAAGTTCCTAACAAAAAGAACACCCATATCATTCACCTCTTTCATCCTTCATCTCATCATTGGTCCTAAACACCTTAGAGGTCACTTTTACAAAAAATTCAAAACACAAGAAGAATATGGAATATAAACTTGATCCATACATCATAAGCAATCTAAACCAACCAAATTATCAAAGCCTCACAATTCGAATTGATTTTCAAAACTCATATTTATACGATTCGTACATGGGATCATTATCTCCTACAAACCTCAATCCATACATGCCAAATGAGAATATACCAAGTACAACTATACCAAACATGAACATTTCAAATCCACACTTGGTAAAATTTTGGATAGATATGTTTGCAAATCACATGAATGTTGTTCAAAATCCATCACACCCATATGTCCCCCTCACCTTTCATAATGACCCATCATCATCATCATTTAATACAACACCGCAAACCTCTCTCCCCATGACCTCACAAGGAGAAGGTGACCTATTTGGACCAGGGGGCATTTTTGATCAAACATCATCATTTCCCCAAGGGAGAATGCCACTCACTCTCCCACCACTCCCACCCTTTCCATTAACATCTGTATCACCTCTTGGTTTGGGGCTACCTTCACTACCACCACTCATCAAAAACATCCCCCCAACCATCAATCAAGGCATCATACCAAATCATTCCCCCTTACCATCGATATCACAACAATAGATGGTGACCATCCCCATAGCACAAGCAACCAACAAATCGTCTATCATCCCTCAAAATATGGTCTCTCAAGGACTAACCATATCGATCACACCATCCACTAACCAAATCCCAATCATCAATACAATGGTACCTCTTATCACCACAACAAGCACTATTCCAAAACCACCTCTACCACCACCAACACCCAAACAAAACAAATCAAACCAATACAACATTACATTACAAGCTGCTCAACAAGCTGCTTAATAGAAGGCACTCCAACAAAACCAAAATCAACAAGCTACACAAGTAGCTATTTAGCAAGCTGCACAAGTTGCTCAAACCCAATAACAAGCCCAACAAGCAAATGTTGTTCAAAATCCCAAAAAAATGTTAACGACTCCATGTATCGATCCAAGTCAACGATCACATGATCAAGCTATCCATCAACGAGCACATGAAAGATGTTTCTACCTCATCCAAAGATCAAATCAACATACATCAAGAGTCACTTTTTGATCATGATAAGAATCCTTCAACAATATTCGACAATTATCTATTTCAAGGAGTGATAACATTATTTGATCTTGTAATCAACAATCCATCGACCAATGATCATGTTGAAAATGTCTCTACATCACCTAATGAGTTAGAGGGCATATCTCAAGAATTCATTCCAAAGCATGATCAACATATTTCACCAAAGTCTAGCAATGGTCCTTTCCAAGACATATTGACATCCTTTGACCTCATGGTTGTAGATATTGAAGGAATCTTCAACTCAACATTTGATCCAAGTCCACTAAAAAATGAAGAGGATATTGAGCCAATTCCCATGCCTAATGATGACATCCAAGAACCTTTTATAAGCAATCCATCCTTTGAAACTAACCCATGCCAAGAACTTGATCCAAAGCATATCAAAAGAAATTATAAAATTATTCAAGATCAAGAATTTGTATCTCCAAGATAATTTAATGATTTAATGGACACTCTCCTATCTATACAGGATGTTGTAGATAATGGTCATATCCATATAACACATATTCCTATGTCTACCCATGAGATGCTTTCTTTGGATGGACATGCAAATGATCTTCATTCAGAACATGATTCTTTTACTCCTGGCATTATTACACAAAAAGAGTAGGTTATTGATTCCTACAGTCAAACTGAGTTGTCCACATTAGGATCAAATATATCCCAAATTCAGACTGGGGACATTATGTATAAATATATCCAGCATTATCCACTCAAGGAAACATGTCAAATAGAACAAGACATTTCGGAGTTAGCAGAGTAGAAAATGGAAATAACATCATCTGCAATGGTCATTTATCAGAGCATGCTTACTGAACAAGAAATCTCAAAACAAGTAGAATCCAAAAACAAAGGTGCTACTACCACCATACTGGGGGCAACTATGTCTCAAGAAAATGTCAGCATAGGGAGCATGAAGAATCTTTATGGTGAAACCAATGCCAATACTACAACCAGCCACGTCATGAATCTTCATCCACCCATCACCCCATCCAAAGCACAAAGAACATTATCAAAGAAAAAGAAGCTAAGAAGCATATTAGACAAATCAAATACAAGTGGATACCAAAGAATACAAAGAAAGATTATCCCTATCAAACTCCATCAGTCAAAGAAACTATGGGGAAAAATAAAAAAGGGAAAAGTATCCATCAAAGATGTCTACAAAAGAAAAAGTGGGCTTCTCAAGCATCATACAAAGTGTATCAAGCAGTTGGTCCTAATTCCACGCACACTTCCGTATCCACCCATCATTGCTCATCTTCCCAAGTTTGGAGAGTCAAAAGTTCCAAACTATCAACCAATCCATCTCTTATCCCTAAACACACTCCATCCACACCTCCACGCATGATATCCAATTCTCAAATTTACCATGTATTGGCAATGACCCTTCATCATAAGGATTCTGAAGGCACTCTATCGTGATGTGCACACAAAGACAGAGTTAACCCTGGTATCAATAAAGCAAATCAAGAATCCCAAAAGTTGCATTCAAGTGCACGTATCTTGGCAAAGCAACTCTTCAAGTAGGATATCGATGGCACATTAAGAAAAAAGAATCTACATTGACACCACCAGGTGATTCAACATGAGCTTAAAATCTTTTAGAAAATATACAAAATCAAAAAATATGAAAATTAAAAAAAAAAAATCAAAAAAAGGATTGAAAACAGTAAAGAAAAAAATTGTCCTCTAGTGAAAACCTCTTCGGTGGCACTTTGGGCAAGTACCATGATGAAAACCTGGAAAACAAGCATCATGTGTAGAATCGAGCATCTACGTGTGCTAGTTCAGGTGAAAGCATCGTATCCCATCCATAATAAATCCATGCATCCATGAACCATTTTTCCAATCCATCTACATCCATAGTCCAAATTATCTTGATCTTGGTAAAAGTTTGGTGTACACTTTACACTTGCTTATGATAGACATCTTGACATGGGTCATTTTCATTGGTCCTATCCTACCTAACATTATCTGAGCCATGAAGCATTATCCAAATGAGAATTCTTTATTTGAACACCTTATCTTATCACAAGATAATCCATATCCCTCCATCCATACACCTATCCAAGCATCCACCCATGGTATTCCATACATTGCTAGACACTAGGGGTAGATATTTACATCTTGCTTCGGGAATAAATATTGATATATATCCTCCAACTTATGTGGTGATCTGAACATTGGAAAATGTGAAATCAAATTGGTCCACCACTTGTGAGAAAAAAACCAAATCACTAGCCCATGGCATATTTTGATGAGAAAATGTTCCTTAGCAAGCTTCATCGAACATTGAACATCAATCCAAGTAATCACTATCAGCTGCATCTAAGTTGCACTTCAAAAGTCACATCAAATCATCCAAAACAACTTTTGTTCCAAACCAAGCTTCATCAATCCTAATCAATCAAATCCAATCAAAAAATCATCATCTCGGGATATCCTTGTGTTGCTTAACACTATCCTTGCATTGTTGTGTATCTTCAACAATTTTATCATCATCAATCCCTCATCATCTTTGGATATCCATCCTAATCCTTATGTTGCATAACACTATCCTTGCATTGTTGTGCATCCTCGACAATGTTATGATCATCAATCCATTCATCTGATCAATCAACCTTAGCTTGGTTTTCAACAAAATCCCCAATAGAGCACTGATATCATTACACACTTCCATATCCAAATCGTCAAAATCATGCGAAAAATCCAAAAACATTCAAAAAACCAAGAAAATCCAAAAAACATTCAAAACATATCAAAAATCCAAAAACACTCAAAAAATCCCAAAACATCAAAAGCATGGTTGTTCAAACTACATTGTCTATGAGCTTAAAAGTAGGAAAGGCTAATCTTTGATTAGCCCCTGAGACATCAAAATCCAAAAACATTAAAAAAAAAAAATCCAAAAAACATTCACAAAATCTCAGAAAACTCCAAAAACATTGGAAAATTGGAAAATCAAAACATTTGTAAAATCTTGAAAATACCAAAAATAGCCTCAAAACATGTCAAAACTCCAAAAATATCCAAATATTTGAAAAAATCCATCCATCTCATCTCGCTTTCACCTGCGATAATCAATCATCCATAATAAACTAATCGTCACCCTCATCCTTTGGCAAAAAAAATAGAAACAACCACAACAATCAGCAAAAAAAGAAGCAAACTTCAAACACAAAATCAAAATCGAAGCAACAAACCGTTAAATGCAAAATCAAACTCTTGATCATTTTCAAACATGTCAGTCAACTTTATATCAACAACTTATCAAAAAACTTATCAACCCATCATCATCCTATACAATGCATGTCCTAGGATATATCGTTCCGACAATGGGCATCATTTTGGATATCACCTTGGATTCTTATCCTATCAAAACACATCCCTCTGGCTGAAGGTATGAAGAACATTGGCTTGTTTGTGTACTTGATCTTTTCTTTTGATTTATCTTATTGCGCTCATTCCAATGACCTCTCGATGATGTCTAATCAAAGTGATTTAGAGAGAAAGGAATGGGGCAACGATCATTATCCTTTTGTCTGTTGTGCTTGTTGGACGTTCTTGTAATATAACTTGGCGAATACTTGCTTTGTTAGGTACGTCCTAGCAAGGTTTTCGTATGTCAAGTGTGAACATGAATACTCCTATCTATTTTTCGAGTCAAAGTCCATCGCACTAGGTATAATGCCATCTTGGTCCTCTATACCTTGATGCATCGTGCCTATGTGCGTTATCAAACAATAAGTTAATTGGCCCTTTGAAAATCCCAACTCCTCGACAAGCAATCATCATCATCATCATTATCATCATCTCTAATAAAGTTGTCTTGTTGGTGTCTCTTTTCATCATCTTATTTTCTTCCTACTTCCTTTCACGCTAACATGGTACAATGACTATTAATCATAAATCATCGCTAATGCATCCATCCTACATCCAAAAAATCATCAGCATACTGCATAATGCATATCATACCATATAGAAAGCATTAATCATACCACATGCATTCATCCCCATCATTGCATAATATAGAATGGTCATTCTAAGATTTTCATAAACCATACATCTATCACCCATACACATAATCATAAAAGCATCATCATATCATATCATGTGCATCCATATCATCCATGCATCATCATATAATCCATTACATATAAACATCATAATCATCTCATTTATATCATCAATAATGTAACTGTCATGGTACAAATCAGGATCAAGTGGGTGTAATATATCAAAATAGGCACGAGGCTAGCCATGGCTAATGACTATCTACATCATCAAATTTGTCTACATCAAACTTTCGAGTTGAACTGATCTTGAACCTCTTTGTTGAGAGATAGACCCTCAAATCAAACCTCTTCACATGATCTCTCGAGGGGGCAATATACCGGTGTAATTCTTCATTCACTGGGCCAACAATGGGGCATCCAAAAAAAGTAGAGATTTTTTGAATTTTAATCAAGACAATTTATTCTTTGAACCAACATAGCAAGTGCATTGCTTCAAAGAGGGGAAAAATGTAGACTCATAAAATGTACATGCACTCGATCATGATTTACTAACATTGCTTCATCCTGAATTATCCCTCTATCTAACCATTTAATCAAATAGCCTTATTTGATTAAATTCATCATAATTCCCCTTTTAATTAAATAAATCCCTCAATTTAATTAAATAATTATCTCTGTGTAATTAGCTAGGTCATTTCATCTTCCTATCTTTATTTAATTAAATAATCCATATTATTTGATTAAATTTCTAAAGTTCATCTAATCAAATTAAATAAATCAAACATTTATCTAATTTAATCTAACATTGTTGGAATCTGTGCCTCAATTCTTATTGACATGAAACTCTTTGAAAACAAAGTTGGTGTGACATCATGGATGTCTAGCTGACTAATTGTTCTGAAGCTCTTGAAATGTTCATGTCGTTGTGATAGGGTCGAGGTCTTGCCGACAAGTCTATCACTGTGACCTTGTGTGTTCGCTGTGACCTTTTGGCGAATGAAGATCCTTGGGTGACAGTTTGATCTTATCGGGTTAACTCATGGGTGTCAGGGAGAAGTCCCAGCGAATGTTGAAAGTCTCACCAATGGCATTTGGTCATCGGGGAAACACAAGGCTCTTGAGATAAAGTCTTGGTGATTTGCAGAATGTCTCGCCGAATAGGTCTCCACGTAGAATCTTCACGGTGACTTCAAAGACTTTGGCATGAAGTCTTGGTGACCAAAGTAAGTCTCGCCAACATCAGGCTAACATAAAGATCATGGGGAGATGTCTCAGTGATGAAGCTAGGTCACACCAATGGGAGTATCCACGGACAGTCTTTGGGATAACCTTGGGCGCTCGGAGAAGCATCACAGCGAAGGGGCATAAGTCTTGCCAACTCGGTAAGACTTGTTGATGTTCGGTGAGAGGTCTCAGCAACTTGGATAAGTCTCGTCGACTCAGGATGACAAGGTGTGCTCAGAGTAACCTCTTGGTGAAGGTAATAAGTCTCGCAGACTCCTGGGTGTTTCGATATGACATCTTTGGCCGGTGTAAGGTCTTAGTGAAAGACTTAAGTCTTGCCAACTCGGTAAGACATGATGGAGCTCGATGAAATGTCACAGCGAAAGACATGAGTCTTTGCGATAGTATATCTCATCAGTGTGACTTATGAATTCGATATGAGTCTCACCGAAGAGCAATAAGTCACGCCGAATGGAAACTCTCACCGAGATGACTTGAAGATTTCAACATAAGGTCTTGGCGATATATGGAAGTCTTGCTGATGGTTTCTTTGAGTTCGATATGACTTATGGGATTCGATATGAGTCTCGTCGATAAGAGCAACTCTTGTCGACTATTGGAGGCTCAAGTTGATATCGAAGTGATTGCTTTGTGGCATCGGGGAGACACTGTCAGTGTCTCACCGATATGACAACAAAGTTGAATTCCCTTGACCAAAATGACCATCCTATGTGGACCATCTTGGACCAGTCAGAGGAAGCGGGTTTCAAATGGATGACGGTTGGTTTTTGCATCAGTTGCAGCGCTGGAGAAAAACTGCATGCAAGGAAAAATCTGAAAAGGCATGGAAACTTTCTTCGATGGAGCATTGGCGGTTAAGGATCAAAAAGAGAATAAAATCATAATGTGTTAAGAATTCTGTGATGAGTTTTTTCGAGTTGTTGAGAGCATTTTCTGAAAAAGATATTGAACAGTGAAGCTACTGTGAAATGCCAAAGAGTTGTCTTTCTGATTGTATGTAATTTTTTATTACTGAAATACAAAGAGATTCAGCTTGGTGTGGTGGGTTTTTTCCCAATAGGGTTTTCCCACGTAAATCTGGTGTTCAATTTGTCTTTGTGTATTTGTTATGTTTCTATTAATCTTTCATGTGTGTCTTATTGGTTTGTAATTTGAAAATTAAAAGTCCTGCATTGCATTCTTCCATGTGGATTTGATGTTAGGAAAGTGTTTTCTAACCTTTTGCTTTCCTTACAAGTGGTATCAGAGCCTGGCCAGTTGTGTTATCCTTGTGAGTGGGTTGGGTTTTTTGTGTTAAATCTTTTTTCAGTGGGAGTCTGGTAGAGGTCTGAAAATTTAATTACAGATTAAGATGGAAAGCACATCTAGAAAGATGGAGATAGAGAAATTCAATGGTAGTAATTTTGAGTTGTGGAAACTCAAGATGGAAGATCTATTAGTGGATCGTGATTTGTGGGTTGTTGTGTCTGGAACAATGCCTCAAGGCATGAAGCAAGAGGATTGGGATCTAACAAATAGAAAATCAAAAGGGCTAATAAGGCTCTGTTTAGCAGATTTTGTTCTTCTAAATGTGCATGAAGAAAAGACCGCTTCTTCCTTGTGCAAAAGACTAGCATCCATTTATCAGGGCAAGTCCTTGGTGAACAAGTTGTTCTTGAGAAAGAAGTTGTACTCTTTGAGAATGCAGGAAGGAGGATCTTTTGTTGATCACTTGAATGCTTTCAACATGCTAATTGCTCAGTTGACATCTGTTGGTGTGAAGATTGAAGATGAAGATTGTTGCATGTTGTTGCTATGTTCTCTACCTGATTCTTGGGATCATTTGGTGATGGCTATAGGGAGTACAACATCCACATTCAAAATGGAAGATGTTGTTGCTTCTCTGTTATCAGAACAAATAAGAAGAAAATCTTCTGAGATGGAAAAGGAGGCTCTGGCTGTCAGAGGTAGACCAAAGGAGAAAGGCAAGAAGAAGGATAAGAAGTCCAGATCTAAATCAGAAGGGAGATCAAAGTCTCCTGGCAAGAAGTCCAAGATAAAGTGTTGGAACAATGGGCAATCTAGTCATGTCTAAAAGGATTCCAAGGAGGAGAAAAAGAAGAACTCTTCTAGAAATGATTCTTCTCAGAGTGATGCAGATGCCTTCATTGCAACTTTGGCTACACAGGCATCAAATGATGTCTGGCTGATTGATTCTAGAGCATCTTTCCACATGACATCTCATAGAGATTGGCTCATGAAGTATGAAGAATACAATGGTGGAAAGGTTTACCTAGCAAGTGATTCATCTTTAGAAATTGTTGGCCGTGGAAGAGTCATAATTCAATTCCCTCATGGAAGAGTGAAGGGAATCAATGATGTAATGCACATACCAGGTCTACCTCATAATTTACTTTCTGTAAGCAAGCTGAATGATATTGGAGTGCAGGTCGCGTTCTCTGGAAATGGCTGCAAGATGACTAGAGGCTCTATGGTGCTGGCTAGGGGTGCTAGAATCGGTACTCTATACAAGCTGGATGCACTGGTTGTCCAATGCAACAGTCTCTCTAAAAAGTCACTTCAGGCTACTCATGAAGAAAAGAAGGAAAACATTCTTGATGGAGTAAACTCAATGGAGGTTAAACTTCTAGCAGAGAAGACTATGCTATGGCATCATAGGCTAGACCACATTGGTGAGAAAGGTTTAAAAACCTTGAAAAATAAAAGCCTGGTAGAAGGGCTTGAAGATTGTAACCTTGAGTTTGATTTTTGGGAACATTGCATATATGGAAAGCAACAACGTGTTTCATTTTATTCCAGTCCTCACAAATCTTTTGGTTTGCTTGATTATATACATTTTGATGTGTTTGGTCCAGTGAATGTTTCTTCTTTGTCTAAATCAAGATACTATGTGTCGTTTATTGATGATTATTCAAGAAGAGCATTTGTATATTTTCTGAAAAGAAAATCAGAAGTATTCAGCTGGTTTAAGGAATTTAAAAACCTTCTAGAAAATCAAACTGGTAGAAAAATAAAATGTCTAAGGATTGACAATGGCGGTGAGTTTTGTTCAGATGATTTTGAAAGGTAAT
>VDFB02058242.1:645080035-645174228 GCA_007258455.2 Sequoia sempervirens | reverse complement strand
AGAAAGTGGATACTCTGGAGAATATTGCAGATGCATTGATGAAGCCTGTGAGCATAGACAAGTTCAGGTGGTGTGCCAGTTCGATGGGCCTCTTGGCCCATGAATTGCAGTAGTTTTATTATGCTCTGGAGGTGTCAGTAAGATCTTCGTCAAGTGGGAGCTTGTTGGAATATGTGCCTCAATTCTTACTAACATGAAACTCTTTGAAAGCAAAGTCGATGTGACATCATGGATGTCTAGACGACTAACTTTTTTGAAGCTCTTGAAATGTTCATGTCACTCTGACAGGGTCGAGGTCTTGCCGACAAGTCTATCACTGTGACCTTGTGTGTTCGCTGTGACCTTTTTGCGAATGAAGATCCTTGGGCGACAGTTTGATCTTATCGGGTTAACTCATGGGTGTCGGGGAGAAGTCCCAATGAATGGTGAAAGTCTCACCGACGGCATTTGGTCATTGAGGAAACACAAGGCTCTCGAGATAAAGTCTTGGCGATCTGCAGAATGTCTTGCCAAATAGTTCTCCACGTAGAATCTTCGTGGTGACTTCAAAGACTTTGGCATGAATTCTTGGTGATTGAAGTAAGTCTCACTGACATCGGGCTAACATAAAGATCATGGGGAGATGTATCAGTGGTGAAGCTAGGTCACACCGATGGGAGTATCCATGGACAGTCTTCGGGATAACCTTGGGCGCTCAGAGAAACATCATGGCAAAGGGGCATAAGTCTTGTCGACTCAGTAAGACTTGGTGATGTTTGATGAGAGGTCTCAATGACTTGGATAAGTCTCGCCAACTCAGGATGACAAGTTATGCTCGGAGTAACCTCTTGGCGAAGGCGATAAGTCTCGCCGACTCCTGGGTGTTTCGGTATGACGTCTTCGGCCAGTGTAAGGTCTTAGCGAAAGACTTAAGTCTTGCCGACTTGGTAAGACATGATGGAGCTTGATGAAATGTCACGGTGAAAGACATGAGTCTTTCCAATAGTATATCTCATCAGTGTGACTTATGACTTCCATATGAGTCTCACTGAAGAGCGATAAGTCATGCCGAATGAAAACTCTCGTCGGGATGACTTGAAGATTTTGACATAAGGTCTTGGCGATACATGGAAGTCTTGCCGATGGTTTCTTTGAGTTTGATATGACTTATGGAATTCGATATGAGTCTCGCCGATAACAGAAACTCTTGCCGACTGTTGGAGACTCAAGCCGATATCGAAGTGATTACTTTGTGGCATCGGGGAGACACTGTTAGTGTCTCACTGATATGCCAACAAAGTTGAACTCCCTTGACCAGATTGACCATCCTATGTGGAGCATCGTGGACCAATCAGAGGAAGCGGGTTTCAAACGAATGACAGTTGGTTTTTGCATTAGTTGCAGCGCTGGAGAAAAATTGCATGCAAGGAAAAATCTGAAAAGGCATGGAAACTTTCTTCGATGGAGCATTGGCGGATAAGGATCAACAAGAGAATAAAATCAGAATGTGTTAAGAATTTTGTGATGAGTTTTTTCAAGTTGTTGAGAGCATTTTCTGAAAAAGAGATTGAATAGTGAAGCTACTATGAAATACCAGAGTTGTCTTTCTGATTGTATGTAATTTTTTATTACTAAAATACAAAGAGATTTAGCTTGGTGTGGTGGGTTTTTTCCTGATAGGGTTTTCCCACATAAATCTGGTGTTCAATTTGTCTGTGTATTTGTTTTGTTTCTGTTAATCTTTCATGTGTGTCTTATTTGGTTTGTAATTTGAAAATTAAAAGTCCAGCATTGCATTCTTCCCTATGGATTTGACGTTAGGAAAGTGTTTTCTGACCTTTTTCTTTCCTTATAAACATCACCCCCTTTGGCTAAATAAATCAAAAATATTTACTTAACTAAGTCTAAATCATCCTCTTCTCATTTTGAGTTATTTAAATCCTAAATTTTGGTCAAATCAGCTAAATCTCCTTTAAATTAATCAAATCCTGATTAATCTTAGTCTTAATCCATCAAATCCTGTAGATTTTGCAACTTGCACATGAAAATCAATTTCATTGATTTATAAATCATCTATTTTCATTCAAAAAAGGCATCAAAGATGGAATATTCCTCAAATTTGAAATCCCCCAAAAGGACTTGTCCTTCCAAGCATTTAAAATCTCTTACATGTCCTTTTCTTGAGCCATGTGCATTTGCTTCACCTTTCACCTCATCCTTCAAGCCATATTTTGAATTTGAATCTCCCCCCTCTTTGCACATTCTTCAAAATGTGCTAATTCCTCAACCATTCACATGATGACATGTGGCTTCTTCTCATTTGTTGAAGATTAGTCCCACATTCATCCCTTTTTTCTCTTCTCTAATCAATCTCATCTATAAATGAAGAGCTCATCCTTCATTTGGTCCATCCATAATTCATGCAAAGTTATTATACTCAAATCCATAACAACTTATCATCAATTTCATCCAAGCATAGTTAGGCATTTTGCAAATTTTCAACATGGAGCTCCATTGAAGTCATCACTACAAGCATCAATCCTTCATCAAGCATCTTCACCACACCATTGGAATTGGGAAAGGGCCAATTTTCACATCAAATTGGCACCAACTCCCTCAAGAGATTAAGAGTTTGCATGGTTTTAGAATAGGATTTGATATTCCTTCTTCAAATTTGTTGTGTTCTTAACTTCATTCCTCTTCTTTTACTTTCAAATGAATTTCTTGAGGAATCATGTTTCTAACCATGCATTTGATCTAACATATTGATTGTTTCTTGTGTTTTTGTAGGTTGGGAATCTTGGTTCACACATTGTTATAATGATCAAAATGTTATACTTTGCTATACATTCAAGCATTCTCTTGCCCCTACCCTTTTCTCTCTCCCCCCTCTTTTAAAGAATTTTCTTTGTCATAAAAGATTCACATTTCTGTCTCATTTACACAAATTTATCTAAAGCTCTAGGAGTGAATAAATATATGTAAAAGATGATGATTATGTCTAAACAACAACTTTCCATCTTATAGCTAATTAAATCCTTAATATTTGAATAGTTTAGAGTTTGAATAATGTTTGTATATGCATATGTAGCAATAAGGGAGCATTGATATTTTTCAGCATTGCATTGAGGAAATTGTTTTCTCTTATACCTACCCTCAGCTAGACATGGAGGTATATAATATTGGTTTCTGGGTTTTTTCTGTAAGTAGTTAATTTCAAATAGGAAGACTAAAATCTTCTTAATGTCTTGTCAAGTGTGAAAGAATATGTATCACTTGCTAAAGGCACCATTTTATATTCATCCAAAAACTAGTTTGTTCTTCTTTTTATGTTTCTTGCATGTGTTTTTTTTAGGCTCTAGAGATGTTGCTCGGCTCTTTCCTTTGCACTTTTCATCTATTTTGTGATTATAGTAGTAGCTTGTCCTCATAATTCTTTATGTAGATCTGTTTGTAACCTTATTTTCTACCAATGAATTTGCAAACCATTCACATATTAAGGACCATTTCACTAACTCGTAGTCATCCATTACTTCATATGTTGTAGGTTGTGTCTGTGTGCCAATAAATCCTGATGATTGTGAGAACTTTAATCCTACAAGTGTACCCACTCTTTCTCAAGTAAAAGTCTTACCTTATTTTATAGTACTTTAAATGGTTAATTGAAGGTGCTTCATTAGATCTGAGATAGTTGAACCCTGGATTAAAATATGGTATTAGATGGGCAGTATAATGATAAAAATGAGGTCCATTGAACACAAGCTCTGTTCTCTTGACACTGCTCAACATTTTCCCTACACATTTTCTCTTCAATCCAAACATTTTTGAACTCCTTCCCTTGTTAGCCCTTGGTTGTTCTCAAGTGTAATGCTTTTTCTATGTATCTTGCAATTTGGATGTATGATCAATCATCTCTTATGAAGCATGGATAACCTTTCATGGAATTGTTGTTGTGATTAGACAATTTCCATTGTAAGAATAATCATTTAATTTGTATGTAAGTCTTTTTCATATTATTTGACTTGGTATTGTAAACTTGTCTTTGCAGGATGCTCTAGGGGGGGACAACATTACTATGATGATAGGTAGAGTTGTACAACACCATAAATCATTTGGAATTATCAATATATTGCTTATAGAATACTCTATGCAACTAAAATGGAATGTGTAATGACAATTGGTCTGAAATTCAAATTTGAATATAAGTACATTACACAAAAAGATGGTATCTATTCTATGATATAAAGAACCCCAAAATAAGAAAATTTATAGGTTCCATCTGTTTACTTTCTCTTAGACACTTGTTTAATTGGTGAGACCCTCAGAATGTCTTATTGATAGCCAGCAATGTTCAAAACTTCTGAAGAGGTCAGATCGGTGTGACATTGGATATGTCTCACCAACGGAAGTCATTGGCAAGACATGGACTATCAAAGTGAGTTTTCTATCATGTGTTGATGATTGATCTCTCACCAATGGGTTGGCTACGGTGGTCATCACCAAGAGACTCCATGATGACATGGTGTAGGTCTATTTAAAACTCCTGAAGAGGTCAGATCGGTGTGACATTGGATATGTCTTGCCGACGGAAGTCATCGGCAAGACATGGACTATCAGAGTGAGTATTCTATCCTGTTCTGATGATTGATCTCTCACCGATGGGTTGGCTTCGGTGGTCATCGCCAAGAGTCTCCACGATGACATGGTGTAGATCTATTGAGGTCATATCGGTGTGACATTGGATCTATCTTGCCGACAGAAGTCAACAACAAGACATGGACTATCAGAGTGAGTTTTCTATCCTGTGCCAATGATTCAATCTCTCATCGATGGGTTGGCTACGGTGGTCATCGCCAAGAGTCTCTGCGATGACATGGTGTAGGTCTATTTAAAAATATTGAAGAGGTCAGATCAGTGTGACATTGGATCTATCTTGCCGACATAAGTCATCGACAAGACATGGAATATCAGAGTGAGTTTTCTATCCTATTACGATGATTGATCTCTCACCGATGGGTTGGATTCGGTGGTCATCACCAAGAGTCCCCGTGATGACATGGTGTAGGTCTATTTAAAACTCCTGTAGAGGTCAGATTGGTGTGACATTGGATTTGTCTTGCTGACGGAAGTCATCGACAAGACATGGACTATCAGAGTGAGTTTTCTATCTTGTGTCGATGATTGATCTCTTACTGATGGGTTGGCTATGGTGGTCATCACCAAGAGTCTCCATGATGACATGGTGTAGGTCTATTTAAAACTCCTAAAGAGGTCAGATCGGTGTGACATTGGATCTATCTTGTTGACGAAAATCATCGGCAAGACATGGACTATCAGAGTGAGTTTTCTATCATGTTCTTATGATTGATCTCTCACCGATGGGTTGGCTTCGGTGGTCATTGCCAATAGTCTTTACGATGACATGATGTAGGTCTATTTAAAACTTCTGAAGAGGTCAGGTTGGTGTCACATCGGATATGTCTTGCTGACGGAAGTCATCGGCAAGACATGGACTATCGGAGTGAGTTTTCTATCATGTATCAATGATTGATCTCTCACTGATGGGTTGGCTTCGATGGCCATTGCCAAGAGTATCCATGATGGTACATTTCAATGAATATTTTTTTAAAAAAAATTGCATTGTTTCGTCGCAATGTCGACGAAGGAAACAGATGAATCACTGAAAAGGTCTGACGAAGTTGCTATAGCTGCGACGAATGCTTTGTCATAACTACTTGCCCATTTCATCAAAATGGTGACGAACTTCTGGTGTTGTTTCGATTCTTTGGAAGAGCCATTGCAATTGCGTTTTGGTTATAATTCGTCAATGGATACATAGAGTTTTTGTCGATATTCTGACGAACAACAGAGCCATTTTATGATGTCAACAACCGACGAATCTGGGCTGCTATTTTGACATTTAATTCTTCATCTGAATTTTGACAAAAAATTTGTTACAAAAATTATTTCATTAGTTCGTCGGTTGTCTGACAAAGGTTTTTCGCAAGAACGACAAACATTTATTGGAAAATGGAGTCAAATTTAGGAGTGAGTATTTTTATAGCTACAAGAAATGCCCCATGTAATCCTATTTATGGTGTGGATGCAATAATTCTTTTAGTCAGAAATTTGATCCATAAGAATCTCTCTTAGGGGACTTATTGATGATAACACTTATAGAGAAAAGCATTTACAACAGCTTGAGATGCTTGATGAACAACATATAAATTCTCTTGAACATATCCAAGCTTATTCAAGAAGCATGCAACATGGTTACAATGGTCATGTAATTCCTTGCTCTTTGATAAAGGAAATTTGGTGTTGTATGAGAACCAATGAAACATAAATGTTGCTCCCAATGAAAAAAGGAAAATTCAACTTGAATTAGCCAGGACCTTATGTCATAGACAAAAACTTTGGCTCTAAAGTATACAAACTTAAATAAATGGATGGTACGCCTTTAAAAGAACCTATCAACATTGCATATCTATAAAAATATTACACTTAACAATCTTTTGAATAGTATGTATTTAAAGCATGTTGTTAGATTTAGTCGATAGTTTTCTATTTTATCTCACATTGTTTCATTCTTGAAAAATGTTTTTTGTGTATGTTCTGAATCATTTATAGTAATAGTTCTTTTATTTTTGTAATTAATTTATTTACATACTATTAAATTATATGTGTGTAATGCTAAATTAGATCATTTGTACACATGCATTTAATTTCAAAATTAGATCATAAGAGCATCTACATTAGCATTCTCACACCTAATGAAACATGTAGTATCTAAGCAAGAAAAAGTGTTTAATTATATCACATAGAAATTAGAGCATGGAGACATTTATTAAATTATATTAAAATATTACCTAATAGATCATGTTGTAATAAAGAAAAGAAGTCATAGAAATAAAAACACACTCACATATATATATATATATAAGATCACAAAGTTTATATAAATGGCCAATTGTTATAGTATGGTATGGTATATAGTACATCTCGGGAGGCCTATGGCTACCTCCTCGGGGCCTAGTGCTAGTTGTGGTGCCCATCAAGAGATAGTAGATCATGATTGGCTCATAGACCTCATATATAGTCCATGTATCTAGCTTATAACTATCCCCTCATGTACAAGAGTTGTGACACGCACTTGATCTATCTGATATATGTCCACCTACACTCTAGCAAGCTTCTCTTGCACTCTATTGAGTTCTAGCTATAAGTGAGTTTATCTCTCACTCTCAGATGGAACCCAAGTGGCTTGAAGATCCTCATATATAAACATGAGCTCCTCAATTGTAGTCCTAAGCTCCTCATGAAAAGCTCTCCACTACTCCTCCCTAGCTAAAACCTCCTCAATCTCAGTTCCATATAACTCAATAGTCCTCATAGCAAGATCATAAGTTGTCCTCCACCTAAACAAGGGCTCAAATAGGTAAACATGGCACCCCACACTAGGCGGTGGACTATGCTCCACTTGTGTCACTTGGTGTGGAGGCATTGGTGGAACCATGACTATGGTGACTTGACTAAAGTCAAGCCACTCTCGCATGTTGATAGCAACAAAGAAAGCATAGCATAATTCAAGATATCATATAATAACTAATGCATAGCTAAAATGTATAAGATAAATAACGTATCATCACCTGGATCACCAACCCACCAATCAGGATCTTAATAGGAAACGATGGGTAGGAATCCTTTGACGGGTAGGAGGTGTGGTCAAAGTTGCATGACTTCTCTCTCCATGCTTGTGAGATTGGGTTCTTGTTGTGGTCGATGCATGTGCTCAGATGACATGACGATGAGAAGTTGGTCCCTCCTCAAGGGAATCCACAACCTCTACTAGCTCCTTGAGCTCCTCTCTCACTAGTTACTCATCATCTATATCCTCATATGTGTCATCATCCTCCTCATCTATATCCTCATATGTTTCATCATCCTCCTCATCAATTGTATCTCCATCCATGCCCGCATTCTCTCTTGCACCCTCTCAAATTGGAAAAGGTCTAGTATCACCTGCATGATGGTCATAAGGGAATACATATTAAGGTCTAGTAGTAATCCACCATCTCTCATAAGCTATAATGGTGCATCATGATCCTCATCATCTGAATCATTAAGAAAAACATTGATGATTATTGTGTGCAGCGTGTTTTTCCTACCCTAAATGATGCAAAAAAAAAGAAATGAAACAAGGAGAAGAACACAATACAACACCTCGAGATAAGCCTAGTTGAACTTGAACAAAAGAAAGATTAAACTAAAGATATTACCTTGCTCAAGTTGATTTGTTGGTTGGCCCTTTGATGTTGATAATTTGTGTGCCCCTTGATGGAAAATCACCTAAAATGATATGCAAATGGATGTGGATTCAATGGAGAATGCAATAATGGATTTGGGTATTTGGATAAGTGTATGAGATGAATGCAAAGTGAGCTTGAGGATTCAACAATGGAGGATGAGAGTTCTTGAATATTGCTAGAGAGTATGAATGCTTGAGAGTGAAATTGTGAATGCATGTAATGTGAAAATGAAACTCAAATCCTCTATTTTAGGGGAAGAGTCTCTAGAGAATTGGATGGCTAGGATTTAGCCAACATGGACAAGATGAAGGGCTGTGGTGAGTTGAGGACTCACAAGCCCTCACATCTTGCCATGTGGAAATGAAGTGGAAAGAGGACATGTGAGGTGGAGGTACTTGCCAGTACCTTGGGATTGAGAGAAGATTTCCTCAAAAAGGAAGTTTTTTTCCCCATGTGGGAAGGATGTTGACACATGAAGAATTTTAGAATTCCCCACTAATCATCATGGGGAAGAGAGAAACCCTTTGAACAATAAATGTGAATTTTTAATTCACAGGATTGGGAGTACCTTAGGGATAAGACAAAGTCCTCATAAAGGAGGTCCTTGTCCCCATGTGGATGCTATGACACATGAGAGGCTTTAGAATTTCTCAACAACCTTCATGGGGAAGAGGAGAACCTTGGAGGAATAAATATGAATTTTAAATTCACACGGGGAAGAGGTTGTCTAGGTTGAATAAGGAAAGCACTTATGAAGGTTGACTTGGAGGCATACCAAAAATGGCATGAGGATTAGATTAAGGTTGTGCAAACATGTGATTAAGAAGACTAATGAAAGATTAGAGGCAAGTGGAAAAATATGGAGGATGTGACATTAATCCTGATTAAAGGTGTGCACATCTTAATCATGGATTAATTAAACTAATCTAGATTAGAAGAGGATTATGGAGGATGTGACAAGGAGAGAGAAAAGTGGGAATTTAAAATTGATTTAAATTCAAAAGGCTAAATGACTAAATTAAATAAATTGATATATTTATTTAATTTAGAGAGGAAGGGATGAAAGGTAAAGCATTTAATTATTAAATTAAATACTTTAGAAACCTTAGGGGAATGGGAAATATTAATTAAATAAGTCATTTAATTAATATCGATGGGGAATATGAAATAGAAAAATAAAGGGGACAAATTTGACCATGTGGGAGTGGTCAAATTTGGATGTCTACAATTATAGTATGGTGGATTTCTCTTGGCCTCATACCACTACAGGTAGATATCAAGAATGTAGGCTATGGGTCAAGTGCTATATAAACCTAACCAAATTCAAACATGACATGTTCATAGTAGAATGGCATGGCGATATAGTCATGGTGTCCAACAAGCAATCTATCCTACTGCATCTTGGGACCACCTATCATGTAAGGTTTAGCCAATATGGTAGAGTCTTGTATGGTCTCCATACTATGCCATCCTCCTTAAGGTAATCAAACCTAACTCTCCAATATAGTAGATCTTTGCACTGCTAGGATCATCAAAATATATAACTAAAGGCTCATGGACAATCGAGCACTGTCATGGTAGGAAATCCAATCAATCTCATACATGTGACATGCTTAAAGGCCCACACCTGAATGAGTGTATAATGTACGATGTTGTGAAGTTCCCAATTTACAAAGCAACCAAGATCATAGTAAAGGTGAACAAGCATGATCCATCCACATGCAGAGACTATTTGATACTCCATGTCATGTATAGTATGAACCAGGCCCCCATTAAGGTGTGTGCCTCATCCATCTAGTATAAGAGCCAAAGTAGCAATCACACACAAAATCCAATGAATCAAAGGAACATCCACATATATAAGCCACCCAAGCCTGATGTGAGCTATAGAGTTGGTGGGTGTGATGTGATCGCTGGTACAATACTCAATATCATCTCTCATTTATCATTGTGTGTGATACTTATCAAAATGGATAGTCTCACCTCAAATAGGTATACTAAAAATGTGGTGTACATCCTCTAAGGTCACTATAATCTCCCCTCTTGGGAGATAAAATGTAAAAGTATAAGCATTCCACCACTCAACCAAAGCCATGATAATAGCATCATGATACTTCATGGGTGGCATGACGTAAATCCAATATAGTCCTATGTTGCATAAGGTCTCCTCCTCCTCTACATTAAATTGAGTAGCTTTCTCATGGAGAAGTGATAATAATTGTCCTCTTAGGAATTACCAAGAATAGTACAGAACCTAGAAGAAACAAATAAAATCATCAGTAAAATGGCAAAAAAATAAAAAGAAAAAAGAACTTCCTTTGGACATGTTCATCATTTTGGGATGGGGGGTCCAAGAAAAGGTTGCTAAAAGAGGACAAAGACACCATCATCTTTGAAAAATGTTAAACACAGTACAAAATACAAAGCAAAATCATAGGAAGTAGGCACATGGTACTCACCTCTAGTGTGATGGTGTTTCTCACAACCTCCACTTGTAGGTGCCCAACTCATGGGGGTCAATATGATCGTCAACTCAGAATATTCACTCATCTGCACCCATGTATCTCTCTCTGAATCTCCAAATAGTAAATGTGAAAATGATGATTAAAAAAATCATTTTGCACAAACATATTGTAATTCTTTTAGTTGTACATCTCACTCAAATAATCATAGTGGGGGCTAGAGAACTCATACTTTCATGTTGTTTGTTTCATTGGATTTGTAGTTCTATCCTCAATCTTATCGAATGTTTACTGATATACGGTTCTATGATATCATGACCCTATCATAAGCATTTCCATAAAAATCTAGTGATTCAATGTGGTTAGATTGCTACCCTGATTCCACCTCCATAAAGCAAGTGGAATCATGGAGGCATACATCCACACTTGAAATTGGTTCTTTGTAGAAGTTAACATGATTATTCCAAAGTATAAGATTATTTTTGAATAGCTAACAAATCAATTTTGCAAGATGTGGTTCCTAATGTTGTGGTTTTGTAGATAGCTACACTGAGGGCTTCATTCTCCCATTACAAATGAATCATAATATCCATGATATGAGTATCCTTTTTATGAAGCATGATTTACTTTTAGTACTTTAGCTTGCATATGCATGTAGTGTCTCATAAGGCCGCTCAAGTGGGGGCTAAATGTAGCGTAGAAAATTATACTCCCATATAGGTGATAATACAATTTCACATTTAGTTTGAACCTATTTTAGTGACCTTTTTATTTATGCATTTTTCAACCCTTCCTAAATAGGTCCTAATTCCCTAAATTATGCATTCCATGGCCTATTTTTATCATTTTTTGACACTAAAACAAACATTGAACAAATGCAACCTATCATTAAATTTCCCTTGATCAAGTGTGTCTCGATAATTCAGGCTAGGAACCATTTGCACTTGGGCAAATGGCCCCCCTCCTTAGCTAGGATCCAAATTTTAAGGGATTTTTGGTGGAATTTTAACAATCAAATTTTAAATTGTACATGTTGGCTATCAAGATCTAATTGTGGGGAAATTAGATAAATTCCTATAAATACCTAAATTATTTTCATCAATTCAAAAACTAGAACACAAGAAATCATATTCAAGCAAGAAAATAAAGAATTTTGGAGCAACATTACTTGAGGTTGCAGGTCTTCAAGTCCATTTGAAAATTTGATCAAGCTTTGTCACATGATTGAAGGTTGATGCCTATAGAAGAACATGATGGATTCTAGGATTGGGAGATGCATTTGACCACTTCCCTCTACCTATTGACTTGTTTCCAATAGTTCCCATCTTCAAGCTTCATTTTATTCATAGCCTAAGCAAGGAATCATTTTTCTTTTAGATTTACCTAAGGTGTTTTGACTCCTCCCTTTGAATATTATCATTGTCATCTAGGAATCATACTCTAACACATTTGAGTGGGGTTTCTTTGCATTTAACTCATAAAAAACTTAGATGCACATAAGTTTAGGGCTCACACACATTGTATTTTATCAAACCTTTAGCTATTTGTTGAGGTTTAATTACCAAAATAGGGGTTTGATTGAGGCAAACCACCATACAACTACCCAAACAATTTCTTTTGTAGATTTATCACAGGTCTAGATCCAAAGACGAAGATTTATAGGTACAGGAATGAAGAGTAGATAGAGGGATACAAGATCAAGATTTAGAGCTTTAGAAAAGCATACAAAGACTCAATGGCCACATGGTGACCTCGTCTTTATAGGCTTATCAAAACTAAATTTTCTAAGAAGATACACAGTTATCTACAACTTCCAAATCTATCAAAACTTGCCTATTTTTGTTCATCAATTATCAAGAATTTATATTTGTTGCATTAAGTTATATAAATCATTAGGTTAATCATTTCAAATCATTTCCAAATCATTCCATTCCCCCTTAGGATATAGATCCAGGTTTGGTTGGCTCACCATTAAGGTTGACAGTTAAAATCAATTCACCTTGTTGGTCTATATGCCAATGAAATTTATAGAAATGATGGAAATGGCCTTAGGTTATGAATATTAATTCTATCACCCTACATTTTTATGTTTCATTTTGGTTAACTCGACATTCTTACATCATAAAATTTTTTATTTGAAAGACTTTCAAACCCTAGATTTAGGTTTTGCATCATTGTGTTGTTTTGCATTTCTCATTTAGGGTTGTACGTTGCATCATAAAAACCATAAAATCCAAAATTGAATCATAGCTTGCATTAGGGTGTGTTTTAGTCATTTAGACTAGATTTTCATTTCCAAATTGCATTAAAAAAAGTGGCATTTTGTTCCAACATTGTCATACATTTGCATTTACATATCATTGGAAAAATATGGAAAAACAATAACAATACAACTTGTTTGTAGATAGAAATAGTCATCTTAAATACTTGTCTAAACACTCAATTTTTTAATTTACAAAACCTTATACAAAGACCCATACGCCCAAGGGTGGCCCAATCCTTGTACATGTGTCTCAACCAACTTTTTCACATTGTTGTATCTCTATCTACTTAGTTGCACTATACTTAAAAATCTCTATTTTAGAATCTGTAATTGCATATTGTTAGACATTTTTGCATGTTCTTAATTTGGTGAAAGAAGGTGCATTGTTTAGAATCAAAATTTACGTTTACACTTGTTATCACTTTTAGATTTTTGCATCTTAAAATTGGTCAGTTATCATATTTTAGATCTGAAAGTTGCATTTAATCTTCTTCCCACATTTTCAACATTGCTATTTGCTTGCTTAGTGATTTAATTTGGGATACATTAAGAAAATTCTAGAAATTCAGTTATTGTTTCAACTGTTTATAAGTAGAACCAAGATCCTTAAAGTAGTTTAGTTCATAGTCAAACTTTAATTTTTCAAAAACTTTGACCAAGACCCAGTCACCATTGTGGGACCCAATCTTGTTATCTAGGAATCAGTTAGTTTACAGTGACATAATACCCTCAGGTATCTTTTTGCAAAGGTGTTATGTAACTTCCTCTTATATGTTGTTTACTAGTATGAATCTTATTGCAAAAATTCATCATGGATATGAGCTTTGGTAAAATTTGGATGTCCTTGAAATCTTTGATTAATGTGTCCAGTTGTGTGTTTGGTGATGATCCTAATAATGACATTCATGTCCCTACACCTCCCAATGAATGTCCTCAGGAGATAGATGTCTTGGGTCAAGATGAAGAAAGCATGCAAGATTTCATACAAAACTCCTTGAATGTCCTTGAAACCAATGCAACCTTTTACCCCCAATACAATTGCTTAATAACCCATGTCAACAACCAACACCTATCATTCCACAACTTGATATGTTCAATCTTTTACATACCAAAATTGAACCACAAGGTGTATTTTAACCAACTAGTGTGGAAGCACACATTAATAAAAAACACAAGGAACCTATGCCATCTAAGCCTCTTTTATCTTATACACACAAAGTTACCAATACACCCATTAATTTGGAACAAACTTATGGCCAAGGCTTTAGGATTTTGAAAAAGCAAGGATGTGACATTCACAATGAGCATAAAGTCCATTCTCTCTTGGAACAAATGCCATCTAAAGATACTAAAGGATTAGGCTACATAAAAATGAAACAACGATTGTGTTATTAAGCAAATATTGTGTTGTATTTCAACACAAATAATACCTCAATTTAGATAAAAATCATCACAACTCTAACTTTGACACCCTAATTACCTTAAGCTCCTCTATATATAATTATTTTTCATGAAATATTTCTCCACTTTGGAGCACTCAAATTTGGTGAAGGGGGGGCTAAACATACTCTCTAACAAATTTAAATAAAAAACTAAGGAAACATTGGCCTATTATCAAATCCACATCATCATTGCATAGGTTGTCTACATGTTTGTGTGTGCAATATTTGATATTTCTCATTACCATTAATCTACTTCTACAAATGGATTTGATCTAATACAATATACTCACCTATTGAGTTGGAAAAATCCTATACAATTTCCTTAAAAATCTACCCTAACAAGTTTAACTATCTAGAAGAGAAGATATGCATTAGGTCAATTTTGTAAACAATACTCAAGATTGAACTTGTAGCACTTGGGAACTAATTATAATTTTTTAGATGACTTGAAACCTAAAACAATCATCATATAATTCCAATTAATTTTTTAACAATGATGAATAAATTCAACATATTTTTTGTAACTCTTCTTTTGTTAGTTTTAAAACTAAGCAATCATATTCCGCATATAAGTTTCATATATTTATTGTAATTACATACAATTCCTAACTCTAATTAATCTAGTTTAATTTCTACTTCTATAATTATATGTATTCAACCAACCTATATATATGTAAAAGGGAGTTTACTCATCAACATATCTCTATATTTTATAGGTGTAATTAGGCAAAATTATTATGCTAAGAGGAAATATATAGTGATTGACTTAGATAATCATGTCATGTCTATGAGCATAAAAATCAAAACATAATTGAGATCTATCTTTATAAAAATTATAAAATTAAACATTTAAAAAGTAACATAGAGAATATAAAGATCTTGAATAAGATTCTTGTCAATGAAGAAAAAATATTAAGCTCTATTAAAATTAATGTTGAAAGATTAATTATTATAAATATTGTCTATTATTGTTGAATAGATAAAATTGATTAGTTTTGAACCTTTGATTTAATTTATTGCATATATATATAATACTTGGATAAAAAACAAAATTCCTAAAAATTCAAACTAGTAGCATCTCTAAAATATCTCCAATATTTATGAAAAATTGCATTAGAAATCCTAATCTATAGTAAATCCAATCTACAAGGTTTTATTCATTCAATGAGTCATTGCAATCAAAATCATTGCATATTTTCCTTGGTTCAATATGATTGAATTACAAAAGTTAATTCTATTGTCTATTATTGATCAATGTTGGTTTGGTGTGCTTAATTTTCATATCAATTAATAGATAAAATAAAAACCAGAAAGCTTATCATAATCAATAGTAGCCAATGATTAGAGAATTTTTTATGGGATCCATTAAGTATAATATTCAATTGAGGCGTCTAAGATTGTATAGGTGAATTTAGCTTTATTCAAAATAATTATATTTACTTGAAAGAGCCTAGGGCAATTATAAATTGATTTGGGTACATTTTTAAAAGTCTCTAAGCCCCATTTTTTAAGCATTCTTTCAAGAAAGTCACTTCTATGTTCACAGAAGTCTCAAGAAATTTGGCTATAGGAGACAAAAATACCAATGATAGGTAGTGGAGTCTTTATGGGCGATACATTTCAGATTTTTGATGGCTTTTGTCGGGCGTCTTCTTTATTTGGTGTGAATGTGTTCCTTAATCTGCTTTGACAGTTTCAAAAAGGGATCAGCACGATCCTTAATTTAGTGTGGCAGTTATCTATGTAATTACTGGGTAGCCTCTACTTACTTCAGAAAATAAAGTAAAATTAGAGTTTCATATTCAAATGCTTGGATAGGATATTAAAAAAAGGAGAGCTAAGACTTTTAGTAAGGGTATTAAGAAGAGTTTGGAAACCAGCTTGATATTCAAAAAATAAATATCATTGTGTAATTTAAAATTTTGGGTGTGAAGTAGTGTAAC
This sequence comes from Sequoia sempervirens, assembly GCA_007258455.2. Taxonomy (NCBI): domain Eukaryota; kingdom Viridiplantae; phylum Streptophyta; class Pinopsida; order Cupressales; family Cupressaceae; genus Sequoia; species Sequoia sempervirens. Next base: position 645,157,830 of record VDFB02058242.1, on the reverse strand, counting down.
ACTCAGTGATTGTTTTTAGATTTGGATAGCTTTGTTCACAAATATTTTATGATAATTTATGTTATAGATCTCTAAAATTATTTTTAAATTTGGATCTTTTTTGTTGTGGTTTTCATTTGTACAAGAAGGTTGTCTCAATCACAAAAGTTCATGTAAAATATTGAAGGTTGTTCCAATCACATAAGTTTTGTTCAGTCACAACAGCTCATGTAAAATAGAGAGATAGAGAACAGATTGTAGAAAAATAAAATCAAAATTGATATTATATACAAAATGGAAGAACATAGAGATCTATCATGGTTCACCGATTTGGAGAGAGAGAGAGAGAGAGAGAGGAGGAGATATGTATAGAGATATAGATAGGAGACAGAGAGATATAAAGAGGGATAGAGAGGGGATGAAGGGCAAGAGAGAGGAGGGTCAAAGAAAGATAGTGTGTGTGAGAGTGAGTGAGAGAGAGAGCGATATAAAGAGAAGGGAGATATCATGAAGTTTCCAATGATGTCATCACTTTGCTTTCACTTTATATTATAAGATATTGTATCATGAAGTATATAAAAATGCACCCTCTCTTTGTTATCTTCATCGTATTTCTTCAAATCCAAGTCCATCTATTTGCTTTCTCTTAGGCAAATATAAAAATTTTAAACAATGATATCATGATAAAAAAAGACATTTGATTTACTGTTCTTTACTAAAACTTATACAATTATATTGATAATTAAGATATAATTTTATAAAGAAAAACAAAATTATTTATTTTATCTAAAACAACAAAGTTAAATAATTTATTTGAGACTTTTTCTAGTATAAGATGAATCAAAATTACAACCAAATAAAATTATATATCAAATTGAAAAAAATCAAATATTGATCATAAACATAGCATAAACAAGTTCATAGCCTCAAGTTAAACACTGCTATAGCCTCTTCATAGGCACTAGCCTCAACATCACCAGCAAAGTTTGGATAGGTACAACAATCTCCCTTTTACCTTGGTGTTGCTGCCAAGTTCTGCACCCCAAGAATATGACAAAACAATTGAAGCATGTCATGTGGCATCTTTTGAATGGTCTTGTGATGTTGCTTTAAGAGGTGCTCTGATAGCTCTACAGGTTGAACACCATAGCTACGCAACAATCCACATAGCTCATCAACAAAACGTAATTGTGTAGCTGTCTCATGTGCATTATCATCATTTTGATATATCTGCACATTTCCAACCATTTGAATTACATCTGCGGTGCAACAAACTTAGGAATTAGTTCATTTACATATATAAACTAAACATAAATACATGAAAATCAGCCCAGCATAATTGTAGTGCCTTAGATTAGCACATGATTCACATATATGTATAAAGAATAACATGAAAATGATAAACTTGACTGAATAAAAGTGTTCTCTCTTGTTTGAAAGACACCCATATATGACATTATGAAGGATTCAATAAGATTTGACTGAATAAAGCATCTATCCATCAAATTCAACAATCAGATGCTTTTTAGTCATTTGACATATAGACAAAAATTGATTCCTTTTAAGCCTAGAAAAATGTGGATCTCATAGTTTCTTTGTTTCACCATTCATCATTTCCATCGGAATGGTACCTTGTCCTTTGATTGTGTTTGTAGTTTTATCACCTAGTTCCATGGTGGTTCTTGAACTATATTTTTTGAGTGTTTTCAACCAGTCTTTTTCAGAAGCCATGTGTTGTGATGATCTTGAGTTAATATAATTGTACTCAACTCACAGGTGATAGCAAAATTGACTGTTAAATTAGGAGGAACTATCTATGTAGTGAAATTCAAACTAGCTAGTTTAACTATCTTAGCAGTAAGCTTTTATTTTTTGTGGAAAAATGTACATTCAACCAACAGTTTTTTGTTATAAAGAATTCAACCAGAGCAATGGTCAATCTAAGGATTTTGTAGGGATCAGCAAGAGATTGTCGAAGGCCACAAGTTACAATTATTGGGCATGCCATACTAAACCAAAAGCAGGGTCATAGTGATAACCAGATAAAGCAGTACTGGACATTGCTTATATCTGGATGGATTTTTCAAGATAATCTTTCTGATGAGGACTAGCAGTTAACAAAGTTTAACTTGGTAGACTAATTGTACTAACCTTCCAATTTTTCCATACAAACACTTCTGAATATCAATGGAGTAGATGAGCATAGTATTAGTTCATAACCTCTAAAGGATGTTGCCAAAAGTCAGTCACTTATTGGATGTATCTTCTTTATGTCAGAGAGAGAGATAGGATCCTATGAATTCCACTATAGAAATAGATGAGATACTTATAAGACGTATAAAATATATGATGATTGTAAAAAAGGGTACAAGTGAAAAATGTAATAACATGGCAACTTTGTTCTGCAAACAAGGAAGACTTAATAGTACCTACAAGGACCAACATTAACTTATTTACAGACTAGTGCCATCCAAGGATGAACTGGTTATGCTTTTGTATTATTAGAAAAAAAGTTCCATGCCCTTCTAATGAAAAAGTTGTCATCAATACTTCTTATTGAAGATGAATAAAAATAAAAAAATAAAAAAATTTAAGGGGAGACATCGATATTTAATGTTGACTTCTCAATTACATGACATTAAGAAGCAATAGGAGGAATAAAATAATACCAGCTGCAGAGCATTGACAATCTTTTAATCCAGATATAACATTGCTAGGATTCTGGTTGTTAAGCAATGCCCCTGAATTTTTTGATTCCGCTGACTCTCTGCCTTTAACTTCTTCATTATAAATTAACACTTCCTGTATTTCAATAATAAGATATTAGTTTCACTTTCACCATTCACATATAGCTCAAAAATCTACCTAATGCATGGAACAAATACAATACTTTATGTTGTTTATTTGATATCTACTAAATCATCAATTCTTATAGTTAATGAAGGCTTGTATTGTAAATAACTACTACTGCTTAAATCAGAACCACACAAACGTCTTAAGTTTTATGCTGAATAGCTGCTCCTGCTTACTATTCAGTAGAAGACGTGCCAAAAGTCCATTTCATTTCCTCCAATACCACTTGCCAAAGAAGGTCCCAATTGACAGAAAAAATATGCCAGTTTTGCACCAAAATCAAACACAAACATGAAGTCTTTAAAGGTGAGGACCTCAGACCAGGTGGGCACTTTTCTGCGAGAAAGATGACTCAACCCATGAAAACTCTAGTTTCCTGCAATGACCGTCTCGTTGAAAACAAGAAAAGGTATCTTTATTTTTCTGCCACGTGATATAATTTTGTTTGTATCGATAACAATCCACCAGTCACAGGATGACATTGACATTGTCATCTGTCTGTATGTCAGAAAAAATATATGAACAAGAGTTGTTAACATTGGTTTAGTAGAAAAAAGATTTCCTCTGTAGTTTAAGTATATTCACTTTGATGACAGAAGTGAGAAGAAAGGCATATAAAAATCATTACAGACCAGTTAACTCCCACTTTCCTATTAAAGCAAGTCTATAAAGCATATTTTCTCATTTTCAGTTCTGTGAATTCTACAGTTATGACACATTGTTGTATACATGTAATTTGGTAACAGCGTTTACAGGAGAGGAAAGTGAACAGGCAGTGTAAAAGTTTAAACAAAACCTCATTAACAAAACTATTGCAATGGTCTCTCTTCCAATGATTTCTTAGGGAATAATGAAACTTATTGGATAATTGAGTTCATGATCTGATCTTACATGCTGGTAGAGATAAGGATGCTTGTATTTTACAACCCTGTTTTTCCTATACTTCCACACTATTATAATCGTCTTATGATATCTTTTGGAAATGTAAATTTTAGATAACAATATTATTGCATATGATCTCTTTTGTCACCAGGAATGTCAAAAATTCTTTTGCTCTCTCCATATGTTAAGAAATACTTAAGTGGTGATGAATTATAACTACAGCCAAATCATTAAATGGACAACCAAAACATACTTGCTCAACCCCCCAACCAGACACCTCCAAGTTACGTCTGCAGGACAAACTATTAAGGCTGAGTTAAAATTAAAAAATCTCATTGGTTCTGTGCTTTTTGTAAAATAAAAGATTCCTTAAAATAAATGTGGTTTATATGGTTAATGACAACATGCGAATTTGGATGTCTCAAGAAAAACTTTGGTGCCTCTTGTCTGGGAAGTGCTTTTTCTTTAAAATAAATGTGGTTAAATGAGATAAAAACACTGTACACGTGGAAACTATTATGTAGAAATTGAAGATTTTCATTTTACTAATTCACCATATAGTGTTTTTTAGGTTAATGACAACATGCGAATTTGGATGTCTCAAACAAAACTGTGGTGCCTCTCGTCTGGGAAATGTCTATGCGGCAAATATAATCTAGAGCAGATTGATTGTACAATGTGTATAAAAGTGAAAACAGAATGAAGGGGAGATAACAAATACGGAACATACTTGAGCAGAAGGATAATTGGAGTTACCTGGTTAAAATTCGAAGGAAGCAATTCCTCAGGGAATTTGATGCAGCGTTCAAGAATCAACCGCCGAATGCTCTGACTACTGCTCTCACTAATTTCTATGTCAGACATGAATATTGTCTTCAGCTGTTCCACCATCTCCTTGTTCCTGAGTTCCTCCTCCTCCTCCTCCCTGCGTTCCTCGCACATCTTCTTAAAACGTTCCTCTAGGTACTTCTCCCTTCTCTTGCATTCCCTCTTCCAATATTCCTCCCAAGCTACCTCCTCTTCCAATCTCCTCTTCCTTAGGTTTTCCTCCTCTGTGCTCATTTTCTTATTTTTTAGATTCCCGCCTACAATTTTCCCTCTCTCATATATCTCGAATTCTCCTCCCAATATTTATAGTGAATTTTCCATTAAACGGCATTCTATTAATGACTTTTGAAAGTTGGCCGACTCATAAAAATTACAACTAGCAATTGCATCTTAGTGTGCAATGGGTACGCCGAAGAAGTGTGGAAGATCAATGAAATAAATTTTGATCTATTATTAGGATGCCGTAATTTTTAAACCTAAATGTGCTTATTTTTAGGATCTTGACCTTAATTTTCATTTCAATAAACATTCTTTAAAACCCTAAATGTGTGTAATTTTTAAACCTAAATGTGCTTATTCTTTTTTTCTTTTTTACGTGGCAGTAAACGCAGGGGGCGTACAGCAGAAAAGACATACGCATACGGCGCGAAGACTATACGCTTGCATGTACGTGTCTACGGACGGACCGTTTAGAGAAAGAAAAACCCAAATGTGTTTTTTTAATTTTCTGCTGTTTGATTTTTTTCATGCAGCTGTGATCGTGCATGGGTAAATGGCGGAGAAACGGGCTCGAGTAGCTGATAAATAGGCACTTATCATTTTTCCGCCGTTCTTTTCCTGCTTTCCCGGCCGCTGGTTTCCTTCTTGGCTGGTATTCAGCTTTCACTTCAATTTGGCATATGCAGCGTGAAAATAAGGTTTCTATGAGTGTTTTAAAGTATGTTTATTGAAATGAAAATTAAGGTCAAGATCCTAAAAATAAGCACATTTAGGTTTAAAAATTACGGCATCCTAATAATAGATCAAAATATATTTCATTGATCTTTCACATTTCTTGGGCGTACCCATTGCATACTAAGATGCAATTGCTAGTTGTAATTTTTAAGAGTTGGTCAACTTCCAAAAGTCATTAATCTGTAGTTTTTTTCGAAAGGGAGATCACGTAGTTCGAGTGATGTTTCGTCTTTGTTTAGGTTGTCTGGCCTCGTGGATGCTATTAAAACCATTCAACAATACCACCCCAACAGGGTTTGAACCTTGGTGGCAAGAACAACAATACCACCTATAAACCATCACACCATGCCAATACAGGGAAAATAACAGTGTTATAAAAAGAAAACTCTTTTTTGAATTCATTTTAGGTAGTTAACAATAATGATGCTCTTTTTTTTCAAAAAATAAAAAGAGAGGATTTAAGATTGGATATAGATTTACACATTGCTTTTGGTGGAATTGACACTAAGTATTTAGTTTTAATTTATTTTTTTAATTAAATTGATTTTAAAATCTAAAAAAGCAACATTACGGCCACTAAAACATCAAATTTAACTTGATTAGTTTTTCCTTACAAAGATTTTTGATTAGATTTCATGAATTCCAAGATAAAAACATCTAAAGAAATCTATGAATAAAACAACTTAAAACCCTGCCTAAACTATTGACAAATTAAAAAAAACACTATTGAAAAATAAACAAAAAACGATTACAAATAAATACATTGAAATTTCTTATAATTATAAAAAATATATTTGTGTTACTATATAAATAAATTCTTTAATTTATTTTTTAATTAAATTGATTTTAAAATTTAAAAAAGGAACATTACCCGATGCCATTATTTATTACATGACACTAGTATTTATCTAAAAAAACAACATTACCACATGTCAAATTTTCCTTACAAAGATTTTTGGATGTCATTGTAATATGCCTCGTCTAATTATATTATTTTTAAAATATTATTAATATAATATATTACAATTATATTATTATTAAAAAACCAAACAAACATTGAATGCAATAAGGTCGATATGAATGGATATAATATTTTGAACTAGTGAACAAACGTTTAAACACAACTATCTCAAAATATAGAACATTTTCATAGATAAAACATTAGAAGTTATTTTTTTCTTGACATGAGACAACATTTTGGGTGAAAGCTACTACAAATGGTGCTACAAACACATCTGTAAACATGTTGGCTTTAAATGTCTGGGCCATTAATGCAATGGCGCATTGTGATGGTTGGATAGTAAATCTCATGCTATTTAGTTATCTAATGATTTTTTTCTTATTTTTATGGACACATCCATTCAAATGGATCTAATTATAACATGACCATGACTTCAAACTTCAACCCACTTGAATAATTTTTTTGTCATTAATTTTCTTCCTCTTCCATCAAATAGAATTACATACTTTAGATATACTAGTTTGCCAAATATAAATTGAAATTATTGTGAATGTTCATAAATATTTGTAAATGAGAGAAGATAGTTTGAGTATAATAGTGTAAAGAAAAATAACTTTTCTTAAGTTTCATTTAGATTAAATAAATAAATGTTGTGGGTGTTAGAAAACTAAATATGAAATGATTGGAGTATATAATTGTATGCTCAGTGAAAAATATGATATTGATGTAGATATTAAAATCTATTATATTGGTAAGGAAACTTGATTTTTTTTTTTGGGGGGGATTCTACTAAACTTACTACATTTTCTTGAATAAATTCATAGGTCTTAATCAATTTCGTAGATGCAAATCTATTGTACAAGGTGCATATATGTTTTTGTTGAATGTGTGTTCTTTCTTTTCTAATTCACCTTGTTTTTCTTGCTTCTTTAAATAATAAAGAGTAGTAGTGCATACAAACACTTATGGGAGATTATCAAATTGCAAGGTTTGTGTTTTTCTAAGTTGACTTTGTAGAGAAGATTTACTTTATAGTTGTGAAGTGATTCAAGACAACAATATTTAAATATGTAGACGTGCTAGAATGATTATGGGGATTTTGATTCTTTTTAGGTGCTTTAATCGAAGTGTTCCTAGCTTGCTTGCTCCTTTAATATGATTGAAAATTTTTTATGCTTGTTGATGATAAATAAATGCCTTTAATGTACATTTAGATTCTCGTTAGGATGTGTTTTCAAGTTTTCTTAGGGTTGTTAATACACACCAAGTTAATATGTGTCCATATGGGTTCATTGATTATTTTGGTGTGAGATGTGGGAGAAATTTTCCACCTTGCCTTTAATGATTTGAATTTAGTTATTAATATTTGTATTCAATATGAGTGTTGATATAAATAAATAATTTATTTTGTCATTGAAAAGATAATTTTTTAAGTTTTTTTATTTCATCTTCACTAAAATTTAGTATGTACCATGCATTATTAAGGATAGTTTATATGCAACTTCTTGCTATGAAAGGAAAATAAAAATGTGTGCTTGTTTATGCAGTCTCTTAATTTATGTCAAGTAGGACATGATTTTTAATTATTTTACACGTATTAAAATGAAACAAATATTTAAAAGGATGAAATTATATTTTATTTTGACATAAAGAGAAGAGAGAAAGATATATAGAGAGGAGAGGGAGAGAGGGGGGGGATTGGTAGAGAGATGAAGAGAGAAAAAGAGAGTAAAAGAGAAAGAGATATATAAGAGATAGAGAGATAGAAGGAGAAAAGAAAGAGAGAGGATAAAAGTGGAGGAATATTGGGAAAGAGAGAAAGATGAGAGAGTGAGAGAAAGGGGGGAGAAAGAGAGAGAGATTGAGATTGGTAGAGAGATGAAGAGAGAAAGAGATATATAAGAGATAGAGAGATAGAGGGAGAAAAGAAAGAGAGGATAAAAGTGGAGGAAGATTGAGAAAAAAAGAAAGATGAGAGAGTAAGAGAAAGGGGGAAGAGAGTGAGAGAGGGGTAAAAGAGATAATAAGAGAAAGGATGGGGGAGAGAGATAGACAAAGAGAGATATAGAGAAATAGAGAAATAAAGAGGGAGACATGTAGATATAGAGAGGGATGTAGAGAGATAGAGAGAAAAAAAAAGGAGACTGAGAGGATGAAGGGAAAGGGAGAGGGGGAGGTTCAATGAAATATAGTGTGTTTGAGTGAGTGAGAGAAGGATATAAAGAGAAGTGAGACAAGTAGAGAGAGATAAAGAGATGCAAAGAGGTAGAGAGGGAGACAAAGAGATAGAAAGAGGTAAATAGAGAGATAAAGAGGGAGATAAAAAGAGATTGAGAAGACAGTGATACAAAGAGAGAAGGGGAGAGGAGGGAGAGGGAAATAGAGACAAAGAGAGATAGAGAGAAATAGAGAGCGAGAGAGAGCGAGAGATAAAGAGGGAGAGAGTGAGAGTGAGTGAGACAACTTTTCAAATTGATGTTTGAGACAAAGAAACAAATAAAAGATGAATACTTTTGATTTGGTGCATACATGTGGATCTTTAGGGTAGCATATGTTGTGTATTGAAGGGAAAAGGTGAAAGTGTACCGACAAACTTGATTTGGGCTTTATCTCTCAATGTCTTGGGGGTTATTACTATGAAGCAGGAAATTACATTCTTATATTTTTATAGGAGTGGTCATTCAAAGTGGCACAATTGGTCCTTTGCATTGTAGGAGGTGTCTTGTAGAAATGGAGATGAAATTAAGGGCTATATATTTTAGGTGAAATCAGAGGTCAATTGTAATATGAAATAAGATTTATATAGTTGTCTAGAATATAACATCTTCTAAGGATTTTTCTATAGTTCTGTTAGAATTTTGTACTAATTTATATGCCCTCTACTATGGAGTTGCTTGAATTTTTAAAATTTTACAAAGTTTTAATATAAGGTTATGCCCCCTAGAGCATTTTCGTCTATAAAAACAAATTATAAAATTAAAATATTCAAACTATATAAATCCAAGTTTTCTTAAATCAATCCAAATATAAAGTGTTAATTTTGATGCAAACTTCACACTTACAATTTTGTACAAGCAAAGCAATAGACAAGGTTGAAGTTAAAAATGTTGAATTCAAAAGTTTGAGATCAAATATAAATTACAAAAGTGACCTAAATCAAATCCATGTCATGAATTTGACCTATAGTGATGAATAACATATTTAAAAATTAAGATCAAATTTGAAAATCGATAATCAATAATAACCAAGAATTGAGATGTATAATATCATGAGTCAAATTTATGCAAGAATATACCTCTTATAAATTTATTATTGTCAACTAACTAAAAAATATGAATTTTATTTACAACTTCTAAATTTGAAAATTCAATAAGAATAATTTATTAAAATGCATATTTATTTTTAAAATTTAAAATAAAACAAAATCTCTTCTTTATATTTTTCATTAAATTTTAGAATGAAAAAGTTAAAATTTTTTGTTTTTTAAATTAAACAAATCAATAATTAAAAGAAAATTTGTAATTATTTTTATAGTTCTATTTTTTTATTCAATCAAATTTTCACCAATTAATATTCTTTAAACCAAAGACTTATAAAAAAAATAGATTATGTAATTAAAGCCTAAAATTTAGAAGGAATTAGAGAAACTATTATTAGTTAATAGTACTTTTTATTTAAGAGTTCAACAGAAAAGTATTTCTCAAATGCACAATCAAAAAATTTCCTCCAAGGAAAGAAGCCAAATTAATAGAACTTTAATCTACATAGAATAATTTTAATGTTTTGGAAGAGATTAGTAATACTACCATTCTTAGAGATTTTTTTGTCTGTGTTGACATACTTTGGAATAAGTTATGGGCATCCATCAAATTATATAAAATAGATATAAAATTTTGTTAGGTATTGTAGCTGGAATTTTCCTAGTAGACACAAATGCAACATTTAAAAGCATAGAGAAGAATTTGAATTGTGATTAGAAGAGATTATTACAACCATAGTGCATGGTATTAAATTTACTAGGTAGCTTAATAGTTTAATTGATATTTTATATATAGTTAGTAGCTAATGTATTGAATATTATCCATAGTCTATGTGTTATTGTAAGAGAGGGGGACCAACAACATCAAGGCTTTAGGTCATGGAGAGCCGAGAGCGGAGGGTTGACCTAACTTACCTCACTCTAAAGGAATGTTTTGAAAAAAGGATCGAGAAAGATGAGGACTATAATGTACTTCAATCACTATGCAGATCCTAAACTTAGGTTTGTGCTAGGCGAGTTGGTTTTTGGAGTTGGTATTGTGTCTCAAATAGCTCCCTATCTAAGGATGGTAGCATAGTTCTGGGTCAATAACGCAGCACACCGATGTCTCTCAAGCGTGTTGGCATTCGTAAGGTCAGAAAACAATGAACACAACACAAACTACCAAAAAAAAAACTGACAGCCTAGCTAGTTAATCTAGATGGTAAATACAAAATGAGTAAATATAGGAAATAGAAACTAAAGTGATAAAACAAGTAAATGAGAACTAAGGTGACAAAGATGATCTCACAAAAGCGTATGTTCACCAGCTAGCTCCACACGTACTTTCACCTACACACAACCAAGAAGGGGAAAATTTTTGGGGTTGTATAGGGGTTTTCCTCATTCAGACTTTTGTTTTGGTGTTTCCACCTCCACAGATAGCCAAATAGCAATGAGATAGAAATATGTGATAAATAGGAAAAGAAAGTAGAAGTTGCAATAAACACTACAAAACAATAAAGTGCTACTCAACCAAATCACAAAGGAGAAGAGTGAAACGTTACCACCTCCACCCAAAAGCTCACTAGCTAATGAAGGAGAAAGCGCACTTGGCCAGGTCACCATAGCCTCAACTATGATGAAGAGAGGTCTCGCAAGACTCCAAGCCCATGCTTCAGTGGCTTGCTTCATACTTGCTATGTGGAGTTGATGGAGTGTTGTTGCTATAATGGAGTGTTGAAGTGTTGCTTGAGAGTGAAGTGAATGTTAGAAGTGCTAAGAGAATGCCGATTTGTTGCTTAGAGAGTGCAAGAGCATGCAAGAGGATGCAAGTGGATGAAAAATGAGATGAAGATGGATGAATTTGAAGGAGAGATGGGAAGAATCTTCCATTTTTGGGGTTGGTTGGTCAAAGAGGGACATTACAATTTGATTCCAATCGAATGTGTAATGCCTCTTCCAACTTCATACGCAGGAATACGTCAGGGACAATAGCACGCCACATAGACGTCTGTGCGCCATGCGTGCATCCTCGACAAAAATTATGTCACTGACAAAACAAATAGATGCTAAGTGGAAGGAAGGCAGTTGGGTGATGTGGAATTTTTCCTTCAGATTTGATTTTCTAAGGTGAGGATGTGTAAAAGGGGAATTTGCGTAAGGGGTGCAAATTCGCTCTTATACAATTATATCTCCCAACACTCTTATTTTCTTAATTCAATTTAACCCACCAACAAAACTCAGTTCCAACAATAAAGTGGCATCTTAAGACCCCTTTTTGTGTCACAAATTTGTGCAGTTACCCTCATAGTAACCTTCACACACATTATTGCAAAGACCAATCTAGTTTTTTGTTGAGTAACCTTATTAACAACCAACAAATGCCTAAAATAATTTTCTATACTTTGAAATATGTATAGTTCCAAAACTCCATAGGTAAATCTAGCAACCTTAACCAAGCAAGGGCAACTAATCCAAGATCCATAGAAGGATCAAAACTCTATTTTCATTTGCATAAAGATAATTTCTTAAAAATTCTTATCAAAAGCCCAAGGTCCTTCTCTCAAAACTTTGATAAGATCTTCCTTATTCACAAATTTAAACAGGAATCTAGATCATCCACTATAGCACTAATAATAATACTACCTTTTAATTACTGAACCAAATATGCCTACTTATGAAGTTGATCTACATTAGGTCTAAAAGAAAGGAACTTACCCAGTAAAGAGTTATACATACATGTAGTCACCTCATCCATCAAATCATATGACACATTTACTACAAATCTATCTTCAAAGCAAATCACCAAAGGCGTCAAACCCTTATCCACTTTAGGAGACTTTGATCCAATAAGTTTTTCAGCAAATGAAGCAAGATATTAAACATCAAAAGAAATATATGTTTCTTTATCATTAGAAGTAATCTCTAGCTTTTGAGAAACGACCACTCCATTCCTGAAAAACACCTAAACTAGCCTATACCTTAGAAGAAACTATATTGGATGGGGGAACCCCTTGGGTGCCCCCCTCCATAGGTTCCATTGGTCAAATCCCTCCAAAAATATTCAAAACAATTCTTAGTATCTATTCATTCAATAGCATGCCTCATTTTTATTTTTCATAATTAAATGGATGCTTTTTCAAACAAGATTCTAGAAAATTAATATAGTTTTCCAAGTAATGAGGAAGGGACAAGCTCTTTGAGGGATTCTTTTGAAAAGAGTATTTTTTTTAGTTTCCTAATTATTTTAGATAATATTGGTCATGTGGAGTAGTTATATGCCCTATCTTTCACATGGATATATTAAATAAGTTTGGTAATAATCATGTTAGTACTACAACCTAAGATGTAGGAGTCCTTGTAACTATGAGAATTGACATTTTTTATCATTTAAAAACATTGAATGTAGAATATGAGAGAGAGTTATTTTTTTGGCATTCCTTTTTCCAACCTAATCCATGTAAAAAATATGAGGATATAATTTATGCCTTTGTTAACATCATCATGGTATTTTTAAAAATTTGCATTGAAATATTTCCAAACTTGATTGAGAGCATGTCCAAAAATATGTGAAATTTTGTTACCCTTTCAAAAAATCATGTATTTGGCATGAAATGGTTGTCCAACCCTTTGGGTTGGATTCCCAAAGCAAATCCAAGCCAAAGGGTTGGTATTTCCCAATGTAAGACATTTGGAAATCACCAAATATAAATGATAAAGCCAACTTCTCTTTCTCTTCCTTTCTCCCTCTACCCCACTTTGATAAGGCTTAGACTTTAGGTTTTATGATTGATGATGGATATATAGGAATTCGGGAAAAAATTCATACAAAATATTTTACAGAAATAATTTTTGGGAATAGGATGCCATTTAATTGCAATCTTCAACATATTTCATGTATCTCCTAAGCCCTTGGAAAGTGTTCCCCAACACTACGATTAGAAAGAGATTAAATTTGAATGAAATGAACATGTAAATTGACATTTGTAATTATTTCTAAATGATCTAGGAACATGTGGGGACACCCAAGAAGAGCTCCTACAAAATAGGAGCACATGGAGGCTCTCATATGGAAGGTGGAACCCACCTTGCTTAAGTTAACTATTAGGAGGATTGATAACACTTCAGTAATGCATGTGTAAAGATCCTACAAATTAGGGATTGATATTTACATGAGTGGAGTTTAGTTTAGTTCAGTTCAATTTAGTTTAGTTTAGATCAGTTCAGTATCAGTTTAGTTTAGTTATGGTTCAGTTTTCTTTAGCTGCATGTACTTAGTTTCAGTTGAATGCTAGTTGACTTTAGTTGACTTGAGTTGCATGACTAATGACTTTATTTGCATGATCGATAACAGGTGGATACATGCAATTAAGTGGGGATGATCAATCATGCATAATGTTTGCATGAATTGTTGGAGTGATATGTTTCAGTTAACAAAGATTGACTTGGACCCACCTTGGGCACCTAAGTTGGCATCTTGTAGTTAACACCTTTTGCATGAGAAGATATTTACAAGGATGAGTTAAGTGGGCCCATTCTTGGGAACCAACTTTGAGGAGATTCTTGGAAGATATTTTCTTGAACAACGATCAGTTAGGAGTTTAGTTTGGGGTGCCTAAATTGAAGAGACATTGGATTTGACTTCATGTTATACATTGAAACTCTACTTGCACAAAATAGGTGTAGGTTTTTGAGAGAAGCTTTGTGCTTTGTAATTGACAACTCTTCGTAGTTTTCAAGGCTCATTATTGTCTATTAATTGTAGCAAGTTGAAGAGAGTTTTATCATAGTTTATTACAGGTTGTGAAGAAGAATTGTTGAAGGAAAAAGAAGCATATCAAACAAATGATTGATACAGCCTTATTGTAATCTTGTTCCAAGGTTAATAATACAAGCACTATTGATTCTAGTGGTGGAGTTTTTTCTCGAAAGGGTTTCTCCACGTATATTTTGTGTCACTTCTATCTTCTTGTCTCATTCTTCTACAATCTTCTGTCTCTTTCTACAATTGGTAAAATTGATCTAAACAGATAATCATACACAAATAATTCAAGTAACAAATAACACTTAAGTAGATCTACAATCGCATAGTTGTACAAGTTTTAAAGCTACATAATTACCACCATTTTCAACAATAATATCGTGCTACATATTTTCATTCAATACATATTACATATTTATAGGATTTTCAAATCTTATTGCATAGGAAACAACTCTATAAAAACTCCTAAATATATGATTTGTTTTAACAACTTAACTTCCTACAAACAATTTCATATAACCATTATACTAACCTATTTAACAAACCATGAGACTAATAATAATATTAAGTTGTTTCCTAAAAACTTAATATTATGACACTTATTTATAACACACATAAACTCTAATTTCTAACACCTATGTGAACACTAATTCCCAACACCCCCCTTAGTGTAAACATGGGGTGAAATTACATTACAATACTTGATGACCACACACAGTAGCTCATCATAAGGTATGAGTAGGGACATACACATCTACTCATGAATTTAAGTGATAGTGGAACTAGCCTCACTATTCTCAGTATACCTTCATCCAAGGATAGGGACAAACAAATCTACCCATGGAACCAAGTGTGACCAATGACATAGTATAGGGTAAGTAAACCCGATCCATACGAATTCAAGGAATATTTAACCCACTAAGCATCAATCCTAGAATAAGATCATTCATTGTAAACAAAGACAAAGAAGCCATTAAAACTAACATTCTAAATAATGAAAGCTTGAAAAGCCTCTAATCTAAGACATTGAAACTTATCCTATTGGGGGAGTGGTGTCGTATTGATGTTGAATGCTAACCCTTTCCCAATCCATTGGATAATGAGATTGTTTCAATCAATTTTATTGAAGAAAACTAATGGAACCATTGATAGATGTGTAAGAAAACATGTTTTAAAGCTAAATGAATATGATGCAAGCCATTTTAACATGATTTATGTTAAGATGATTGATATTGGTGTATGTAAATCTACTCTAAATGTATGCCAACTTCAAAAGATTAAAATCCTAATTAATAAATAAGCTAAAAGTATGATTCTATGTTATGGGAAAGAAGGCAACACGTTTCAAGCAAAGGAAACTAGGTTTTATGGGACTCAATAGCGAATAGGTTAACCTTTAGGGTTCCCTTGTATCGGTCTCCCCAAGTTGATTTTCAATTAGATTCCAAAACTAATTTTATTCGATGCCATTGTATTGCCTATACTTATGTTTCAGAGATTTGGGAGGACTCATGTCTTTATTCATTTGTTTCGTTTCATTTTTGGAATGCTTAATCTTTCTGGGCATTTGATGAATTGTAGCATTGATTTCTTAGTCACCCTTTGTTTTTAGGTCATAAGGCTATTTGGAAATGTCTGTATTCTTCTTCATTTACCTTATCTAAGGTTTTGTTTTTATCCAGCCTCTGTCGTCGGAGTTTTTCTGGCAACTATAAATCAAATTATGTGTCTTGGCTTGCTATACAGGCATGTTCTATATTAACCAAAATAGCTTCTTTTGGGTCGCTGTAGTTTGTTATATAATCAAACCTTGCCTGTTAATTCATGTTTATAACACAAAATAGGAAAACCATCTTGCTGAAAGGTAGATTTGTAGTTAGTTTAGGTACGAGCCAATAGAATTTCTCACCCTTCATTTGAGACTGAACTCTTTACTGAATGAATGGTTGCTTCCACTTTAGTTAAAAGATTAAGATCTTGAGTATTGAGATTGTGTGGTATAACTTGAATATCTTAAGTTTGTTAACTTGCAATTTAGAGTAGTTTACTTTTCTTTGAATCTTTGAATATAAATTGTTTCACTAAGGTTTGTGTTGATACTAACTTTGCACATTTCACACACACACAAGAAGAATTCAAGAGAATAAAATTCGAGGGCTTAAGGTAAGGGCCAAACTCAACTAGCTTGAACATGGAGATAAAGGTTCAATTTTTTTTTCTAATATATCAAGGAGAAGGGGGTAAAGGAGCATATTGAGAAAATATGCCTAAATGGAACCTCCATTACAGAATAGGCAGACATTTTGCATCAATTCTTTTTGTTCTACAAGGTATTATTTTATTCTGAAGGGGATAAGTAAGGGTGTAGCCAAGCAAGAAACATAGTCAAAGGGTTAATACTTTATAAGATCACCAAAGAAGATGCCATAACCTTATCGAGTAATATAACCAAAGATTAAAAATTTGTTGGGTCAATAAGATTCAAAATTGAGTGTATTTCTTTTGCTATTTCTATTATTATTTGTCAATAAAAAACTAGTTTTTTATTAGTTTATATTCCTTTTTACAATTACATAAAGATACTTTAGTGTACATGGCTAATGGTAAAGCCCATTCATCCTTTATTCATCATATTATTATATTTTTGATGAATAAATATTCAATCATTCTTATAGTCAAATATAAATTAAAATTATTATGAATGTTCATAAATATTCATAAATGAGAGAAGATGGTTTGAGTATATTAGCATTAAAAAATATATATACTTTTTTCAAGTTTAATTTTTAATAATTTAGATTGAATAATTAACAGTTGTGGGAGTTATGAAATTAAATATGAAGTGATTAGGGTACTATTTCTACACACAATGAAATAAGATGATATTTATGTAGATAGGAAAATCTATCATATTGGTTAAGAAACTTGATTTTTTTATTTGTCTTGGATTCTACTTAACTTACTATATTTTCTTCATTAAATCCATAGATCTCAATCAATTTTGTAGGTGCAAATCTATTGTACAAGGTGCATATATGATATTGTTGAATGTGTGTTCCTGCTTTCTAATTCACCCTATTACCTTACCAAAATTTTGATATCTTGATAGTAGGACAAAGGAACAAGGTGGAGAGAGGTAGAAAGGCATACTAGAAAGGAAAATTATGAAATTCCAACACAAGAACAACTCTTAGAAAATTGAATGACACAACCCCCCACACTTAGACTTTTTGAAAATTTGTAGCATCCAACACATTAATAAGAACATGGAGAATTTTACAAAAGATAACACTTTGGCGAAATTTTTTTTTTTTAGAAAAAGGAATACGTACTTGGACTCTTGCATGTTGGCTATCAATATTGGGTAAATAGGGTCAAATAAACTACATGGGAGAAAAAAAAAGTGAAAAGAGACACATCAAAATGGGATACCAATCAAACCTTCATAAAAATGTAATTCTTTGGATTACTTTCAAAAGGGGGTCTTACTAACTTCTCATAAGCCATGGATGGACATAATATTATTTTGTCCAATGAGTTTTCTAGGTCTTGGAAGGTTGAGGTGGTTTATATGGGGAATTTTATATGGATGGCTTAAAATTGTAAAATACTATCAAGTCTATAAACCATGAACACATGGACACCTTCCTAAGGAAATGAGAAAATATTAATAGTTTTTAGAATGGTTTCTAAATGGATGACTTGCTCAAACCTTAGGGAGAGGTCGTGGTTGCTTTGATCAAGCATTTCACCCTAGGAGATAGGTATGAGAAAATCTATTCATACTATTTTCCAATACTAAATCACCTAAGAAATAAAATAAAAATGAGTTTCCTATTTTTAACATTAGTATCGAGGTAGAACATAATATGTGGTAAGTGTTATATTGGGTAAGGCTGACATGCCATTAAATTAAGGATTAACCTTTTATTTTATGGGTTTGAATTTTCAAATACACTTCCTCTATATTTTCCTAAAATTATCAACCCTACCATAATTCCTCCTAAGCTTAGGAAAGGATCCAAGCAAAAAAATGGAAAAATGAGGGAGAGGCTTTGCAAATGGTCGTGGTTTGAAGCAACCCATGTCAGGATTTCACATGTGGGTGTGGGGGAGGCTTGAACCTCCTCCACACAAGCATCCTCCTTAGGAGTACGAGCCACCTTGACTCTTGTGATTCAACATTTCCATGTTTACTTTCTCTATGCAAAATATTATTTCCTCTACCCTCACTCATGCAAGGCTATTTGAGGGGAAGAAGGAAATGATTATCCCCAATGGTTCTTGCAACCAATGCACCAATGATATTTTGATGGATATGGGTGTGTCAAATGTTGGTTCTATTGGTGTGAATAACAAGGATTCAAATTTCTATCCAAAAAGTTCCTTACTCTCAAGCAAGGGGTCTAAAGGTAAGGAAAATGATGACAATACTACTCTTGTAATCCATCCAGATGCAAACAAGCCAAAACCCCATGGGGGCACTGAATCTTCAAGGGATATAACTGTTGGGATATGGTGTTGTACACCATTGCATAAAATCATTTATTATAATGTTTAAATTAAATAATTATTTAGTTGTGATGCACCCAGGTGGTGTGGTTATTCACACTAGGTAATTATTTGGGGACCACTTTATGTTGTATTGTAACATTGTATTATTATTTAATGTTTGGGAGACATGTGATAATACTTTAATATTAGGGAAATATTAAAGAAACTGAAAAGTTAGTACCCAATATTAAATAAGGGTAGTGGTTTTGTGTTCACATGGTTTTGTGGCTCATGGTTTTATCTTACAACTTAGTTGTAGTTGTGTGAGCTTGAGACTATAAAAGAAAGCACATGTTTAGTGGTTAAGGTTGGCTAGGTGAGTGGGTTGTCATTATTGAGCCTTTTTAAGGAGTGGATATGTGAAGCATGGCATGGGATGTGTGGATTCATGCTTGGACACATGAGGATGCATTGAGAGGCTTGATGCTTTAGAGGTAATCATTGTAACTCTTGCATTTATTCATTGTTGAATAATATGATGGAGTATGGATGCTTTTGGAGGCTGTATTTCTCCCTCTTGATGGTTTTCCTAGGGTATATCTTGTGTCATCTTTGATGGGTATTTTTTCTATTCTCTTGCATATGGATTCTAAGTACTTATTTGCATAAATTTCTCTTTTGGGTTATGTGGAAATTATCATTAGATGACTTCAAGTTTCCTTACAATAAGGGGTTCAACTCCTAAGAGGGTCATCGAAGTGGGAGCATGCTCTAAAATTAGGAAGCCTCAAAGAACAAGGATGCATCAAAAAAAGAAAAATAAGCGTTAATCCTAGTAGGGAAAGGGAGTGTAGAACTCTTGTCTAAAAAAATAGGAAAAAAAATAGTGCTATAATCCTAAGCCCTATGGCCAAAAGGATGGAAATAGAACTAAGGATGCCTAATTTTTTCAAGAAATTTAGGCTTGAAAGGGACTCTATTGCCAGTATTGAATCCAATGAACTTTAACTGCATATCCTGGAATGTAAGGGGGTTGGAATCCCCTAACAAAAAGAAGATTTTAAGAAGGTTCATTAACCAATGTAAAAGTAAGGATGTGGTTCTCTTGCAAGAACTCAAAGCAATTCGGTTTGCACTAGAAACTAATCTCAACTTCATTTCAAGGGAAACTTCACACTTTATCACCCAACATGAGAGAGGTAAGGGGAAGCTATCCTCATCTAAAAATAATGGGGTCAATATGTCCCCATCTTTTGGACCTCCTCTTGTAATAGGGTAGTTTGGATCATCTTAAAAAAGGAATGAATCCTCTTTTGGATCTGCTCTATCTATGCACCTAGTGCATATGGTGAGATAATTAAGTTTTGGAAATGCTATTGTGACCTTGTATTTTTACCGTGGATTCTTAAAGGGGATTTCAACATGATTGAGAATCCAAAAGACAAGTTTGGTGGGGTGGATATGGAATGGAAAGGAAATGAGAAATACTTCTAAAAAATGATGAAAACCAAAGCAAAGCTAGTTGATCCCATTGAGGGGTAGAAAAGGGAATTTCCTAGCATTTGGTTTACATGGTGCAATGCACAAAAGAGTAATAGGAGGTTTACTGTCACCTTGATAGTTTCTAAATAAATAAGGATCACTTTATTACAGATTCCCTTAGGGATGGGTTCAAAATTGAGGTACACCCATACACCCTCTCTAATCACCACCCTATCAAAATAAGGATCCTCCTCAAAAAGAGTCATGAATGTGAAAGTAAAAGAGGGGGATTCCTGCTCAATACTAAGCTTCTTAATGATAGGGATTGTGTTGATGTTGTAAAGTCACTCAAGAATATCAATTGATGGATCTACAAAGGATTACATGCAATTAAAAGGTGGAACTTGAACACTAAGGGATGGAAAATTTTGTTTCAAACAATATGGAAGAAAAGAGCTATGGATAGAAGGAGGGAGGAGGGGCTCCTTCAAGAGGACTTGCTCCAATCTAAAGCTTGCCTATAGAAGTATCTTGGGAATGAAGTCCTGGGAAGTAAACCCATAACTGTTAAAAAATCTCTAAGGAGGCTACAAAACAATAGAATTCAAGGACTCAAGATAAGGTCTAAAATCAACTAGCTAGAGAATGGGGACAATTTTTCCAAATTCTTCTTTAGATTCCTAAAGGAGAGGAATATCAAGGAATAAACTGAGTAAGTGAAAATAGATGGGGTGGCATACACTAATCAAGAGGACATCAAGGGCCACTTCTTCAATTTCTACAAGAATATTTTCACCTATGAAAGGGACGTTGAGGGGATCTCTAATGCAAGAAGTATAATTAAAAAATCATTCCCAAAAATATATAAGGGAAAGAAGCAAACGATCTTTGCAGTGAAATTTCTAAAGAGGAAACTAAAAGAGCAATATTATCGTCGCAAAATGATAAACCCCCATAGTAGATGGACTCCTAGCAGAATTTTACAAGGTCTTCAGTGACTGGATTGTAGATGATCTCTTCCTAGTGTTAAAAGAAGCTCTGGAAGTTGGCTCTCTAGAAAGAATCATTAACAAGTGTATTATAAAATTTCTACCCAAGGAGGGAGACAAAACACTAATTAAGAATTGGAGACCAATAAATCTGTTAACTGTATCCTTTAAACTCCTAGCAAAGGTATTGGAAAAAATATTGGTAAATATTCTACCAAAGTTCATCAATAGTACCCAAATTGGGTTCATTAAAGGTAGGTACATTTTGGAGAAGTTAACTACTAGTTGGGAAGCAATGGAAAGGGTAGGGACATCCAATCAAGATGTAGCAATGTTGTTGCTTGAATTTGAGAAGGCATATGATAGACCCTAGTGGAGTGGGCATATAACAGATTAACTCTTGAAGCTTTTGGATTTCCTGAAGCCTTCTACAACATGGTGGTTACACTGTTCAAGGATGTGGTGGCACAAGTTGATGTCAATGGTTCGCTTATAGAGGAGTTTGTTCTAGAAAGGTCAATTAGACAAGGCTACCCTTTGGCCCTTTCCTTATTTGTTATTGCATATAATGCCTTGCACTATATCCTTAGGGTTAATGATATCACACCAAAGGTAAATGGTAAAATCCTTCCAAATAGAAATGGGTTGCTCAATATCCAATTTGTAGATGATACTACATTGTTCCCTTTACTAAATAAAGAAAATATATCCAACCTGATAGAGAAGTTAAATACCTTTTGTTCTACCTTAGGAGCCAAAGTATCCCTCTCCAAATACATCATGTTAGGTTGGTAGGAGAAGCCTCCAGATTGGCTAAGTAAATTTGATATCCAATGGGGAGGTCCCCAAAAATAGGTCATGTATTTGGGCATCCTATTTTCTATAATTCCCAAACCTAAAAGAGACGTGGCTTTGGATTAAGGGAAAAATTGATAAAAAAATTGGAAAGTGGAGTAGGTGATTCCTATCTCTAGTAGGAATAATTCAAGTATGTTAGAAATATTATCATCCTATAACTTATATTTTGATTATGTGTGGCTATTTAATAGCTATTAGGTTGATGAAATATAGAAAAAATAAGATGCTTTTTGTGGTCAAACGAGAAAGATAAAAGGAAGAAGCATGTAGTCAAATGGAATTAGTGTTGTCTGAGTATGGTAGAGGGAGGGTTTGGGTTTAAAGACCTAAGAACCCAAGGTATATCCTTGGCAGCCAAATGGATCTTCAAAGCATTAGAAGGGGAAGAATCCTAGAAAATTATGGTCAAGAATAATATCCAAATGGAAATCCCCAAGGATGAAAAGGCTTGGAAATGTCTCCTCCTTTGTGACCTCCTTAAAATCTATCATCCTATATCCCCTAAAGGTTCAGTTGTGTTTAAAATCATTTGGAGAGTGTGGGAGCATATCGAGGAATACATTCTAAACTCTCAATACTTCAAAGACAATATAGTTCCCACCCACAAATCAATTTGGTGGAACTGTGTGCATAATGGTAAGCCACTGATACTCTTGTAAGGGTGTTTGTCCAAAAATTAGGGCAACAAAGGAATAAAGCACTTTTTTGATATCTTTAAAGATGGGTATTTAAAAGACTTGAATCAACTTAGTTCTGACTAAAACCTACCTGCAACTAACTAGAGAACCTACTCAACAATAAAGGAAGCATGCAAATAAATGAACCCCCAGTTGAATGAAAATATAATATAGAGTATTATAAAGAACTCAAATGGAGTGATGTAACCAATCTCACTAAAATACAAGCTAAACTAATCTACAACACTCTTTCCAATCAGAAAGAAACTTTAAAACACTTAAACAGGGTGTGGAATACTGAAATGAGCAAGAATGAATGGTCCAAAGTCTTTTAAAATAATTGGTCACATGTAATTGAGCCAAAAAAGACCTACTTCAAATGGCTCCTGATCTATTAGAGATTTCCTTGTAAAATAAACTCTGAGGACATTGAAATATGCAACCTATGCATGGTGCTTGAAACAATAAAACACATTTTTTTATTGTATATATGAAAAGGAGCTATGATTTTTTTTTTGTCAAAATAAATACATCTAAGATGTTAATTGTAAACCCAAACATGACAAAATTATTTTATTCAAAAACAATAAACTTGAAAAAGAACTTACATTATTTTGGTCATGCATTTCTACTGAAATTTTCTAACTATCTGGAGAGCAATGAATGATGAGAGATTTAATGGAACAAGGAGGGCACTTATTGAGTCTATTAAGAGACTCACATTGTATAACATTTCATTGCAAGTTACAATGACTATGAAGGTTTCCAAATTCAAGTTCATCAAATTGCTGGAGGAGGGAACACTACAAATCAACCTCATGAAGTCAAATATGGTGACAAATGGTAGGTGGGAAAACTTAGCACAATTTTTTTTCTCAAAGCAATGGAGGTTTTTTAAAAGGAATTCAATGATAAAGTGATCAAAGATTCTCACAATGAAGAAGTTCCAACGTTACTTAGAATTGAAGACTTTACTAATGAAGAAATTGTTGCAATAGAAGCTCTCTTGGGGATGAAGAACCTAGTGCAAGAGAATAGAGAGACTACAATTCCATGGTGCAAGGAAATCTACTTTTCTTTTATGGCAGCAAATAAGGAAGGAGTATATACTTCAATGTAATTTTTGATTTAGATATGATGTAAAGTTGTATATGGGCAATGTAATCCATTGATATTATTTATACCTGTATAGTTGAAATGAAAAATGCTGACACAATGTATATATGTAGATAAGCTATGTACAAGGGTTCAAGGAACTGTTTAGGGATCTGAAAGTACATGTAAGAGGTAGATATAGGTAGTAGTTCTACAACAAAAATAGACTGCAATTTTTTGGTGCTTCAACTATATCTAATACAAAAAAAGGATCCAAGCATCCAAGAATACTTTAGTCTTTATTACCCCTCCTAGAAACCACTAATGTTCCAACCCCCAATATTTCCAATTGAAGATTGGGATAGCCTATTGCACCTAAATTCAAGTGGTTATTGTAACTTAAAGGTCCCCAATCCACCTCAAGTTCCTAAGATAAAATGTTGTTCTAGGGTGATCAAAATCTTGATGCCTCTAAAACCCTCTCAACCTATGGAAACCCCTATTATCAATACTCTTTTTTTTGGGGGGTTGACAAAGGTAAAAAAATGATCTCATAAGGTCCTTCATCTAGGTCCCCTAGTTAAGATGCAATGTTTTCAAATCAATATGCCTCAAAAAATGCTATGAATGCTAATATTGAGGGTGTTGTTATTAAGTCATAATCTAGTTGTTCATAAACATAATTGTAACCCAACCCTAAATTATTCTTGTGAAAATTGTGATGCCCTTAAGGGAAGAATTCAAGCCCTAGAAGAAAGATTTGAATTATTGATACATAAAGTTGTAGGTCCAAAATCTTTAAATCTCTATCATTTTATTAGCGCCATAAGTGTTAAACCTAAAGAAATATACCTCTAACTTACGATTAAATAGTGTAATTTTACACCAATTGGTTAAGTTTGGAAATAAATTATTTGAATTTGGGATCAACTAGACCCAGGGGGCTTGACTAGAGGTGTCTTGAAAAGGATTAAGCACAACACAAGATAGACATATGGATAATTTTATATAGTAGTACAAGTGTGTATGCCTAACCCAAAAATTTGTCACTAGACTAATTAAAATAATGTAATGCCTTGCCCAAATCACAAGGAAAAACTTTATTGAACAACTTATTTTTGAAACACAACAACTACAACAACAAATATATGACATCAACATGTCGCACTTGCACAATAACATGCACACAAGTGTCACATGAGCACAATGACACAACAATTATAAATACAAGATGACATAACCATTAAATAATCAAGGTAGCAACAAGAAAAGACTAACCACTCATGGGATAAACCCACCATGATGAAAATATGAGAGAAAAGAACTCCTACACGATGATTGGTTACAACCCATGATAGTGTTCTTTCATAATACAACACTGGGATAATATGAGGGGATTGTCAACCTCAAATCCACATCTAGACTCACTTAACAAATCTAAATAAGGGAAATCATTCACTAGAGGATGCCTAACTAAGAACTACAAACTTTCCACTAACTGGAATTTGAAGGTGGGTCACTCAAACAACCACAAGCTTCTCAAGATGTCCTGTCACAATATGATATCACACAAGTAGAAGGATACTACAACAGAACACCCCATGACCCATGAGGAATTTTGAGAACACTAGAAAGATTGACCATGAAGGCTTACAACTTTCCCAAGACTTCACAAGGATAGGTGCATAATCTCCCTAATGCTAGGTTTGAAAAATAGGAAAATTTAGGAGAATTCATGCGAAACAATACAAGAGAAAACACAAGTCCTCAATGAAGAAACTTAGGGACAAGCTTAAGATACTAATAGAATCCAAGGAAAATGAAGAGAAAATTTTGTTTATAGGGTTTATTGATATGATGTCTTGAAATCCAAAGGAACAAATAGGTCTTAAGAGATAGATAACTTGACTAGGTTTTTGAAGGTCTAATAGATGAAAAGGATCATCATGGGAAAGGTACAAGGAATGAAAATTATCCAAAAGGGTCTATAGGCTAAAAAAAAATTTGACTAACCATGGTAGAGAGTATTTACATTATATTTTTTGCATACATAATGAGGATTCCCCAACATAGAACCCAACAACCCAAACAGAGGTAGGTGAATTTTATCCTATCAATGCTCAAAAATAGTTTTCCCCTTTGTCAATCAAGCCAACCTAGTATAATAACAGGTTGCCCTTGTTATGTCCTTACCCTATAGTGTGTCTAGTGTTATGAGTAGTCAGCTTGTGGCTACCTTAACTCTTAATTAATTAATATTATCATTATTATATTGTTCTTTAGTTATTTAGGTCAGCCTAAGGCTTGTATAGGGTTATCTAGGTCAGCCTAGGTGATATCCTAGGCATAAGTATGGTATATATAGAAGGTATAGGTAGGTTATTATCATCATGTTGAGTATTGAGTTCTTATAGAAGTTTTTTGGAGGTATCCCCCTTGAAGTGGATTACAAGGTTGACCACTTAAAGTGGCATATTCTTATCAAGTAATTTCAGCATATTTCATATTATATTCTTGTTTTGTAGTTTATTTCATTACAAGTGGTATTAGAGCATGATCTTGGCAAGAGAATGGTAGTGTAGAAATGACTTTCTAGAAATGATGGTTCTAACCAATTTTCTAGAAATGACAGTGTAGAAAAATAGTTGGAAAGAAAACACATTATTTGTAGGTATTGTGGAGGTGAGAATCATATGAAAAAAAACTTGTTTGAAGAAGAGGACTAATGAGAGACAATAATACAAGCCTAAGAAAGAACGATTTGAGAAAGGAAAGACAGATAAACAAATTTTTGTAGCCATCTCCAGGAAAGTAAAATCAAGTGTAGAGGTAACTTCTGAACCCGAAAATAATCTAGAGTAAAGGGAGGATACTTTGCTTTAGATTCTAATAAAGAATAGATTTTAGATTTAGGAGTAACTTTTCATATGACTGGAGATAGATCTTTATTTATTTATTTTAATGAAGGAAATATGTAAGACCCCGTTTCACATGTTATTAATGTTAAACCTAATTTGTGATATGATTTTCATAAATTGATGATTAGATATATTGTGGATGATAAATAAGGTGATCTTTTGAAAAAAAAATCCTTGTAATTTTGTTTTGACATTATGTTATATTGTCACTACCATGAAGGTGGAATACACTAGTATACTATGAAATGCAAATTGAAATTCAAATGGATTATTATATGGCTAAAGTTTAGAATATTTAGCTAATAGATTAATGTGATATACAATGTTACTTATGATCGTGTTGGTAATGTGCAGGAAGGCAACTGTGTTAGCACGAGAAGGGATGACCATCGAGTGCAAATCAAATGACATCTTCTTGGGGATATAAAGTTAATATGTTGATAGATTAAGAGGTGAAGGTTGATATTAAATGTATAATTTATTTTGGTTTGTGAGAATATTAAATTATGTGGGTTAGGGGTTGGGAACCCTTGCCCAAGTGTGAAATTCGGATGGCTCTATAAGTGGCCATTTAAAGAGGGTTGTTGGTCAATTTACTTGGTTGGGATACAAAAATAAACACCCTAGGGTCTATACCTTAGTGGTAGGGGTCAAGTGGGCATGCACTAGGGTCCCAAGGGCATGATTTGACTCTTGAAAAGTCCTCATAATGAAGGGTGACGAATTTTGAGGAGAGGAATGGGGGGTGAAAAGATTTGGGGTTGTCCAAGTGCATCTGGCCTCTTTAATGAGAAAGGACTCTCATTGAAGAAGGGAGGTACACTCCACACCTCCCCATCCAAAAGGTTGCAAGTTGAAACTCCTATATAGTTGGATATGAAGAATGAGTAGGGTGTTACCCACTTCTCCTCTGGGAGAACTTGAGTAGATATGATAGAGGGAATGAGAAGAGGAGAGGAGT
This sequence comes from Sequoia sempervirens, assembly GCA_007258455.2. Taxonomy (NCBI): domain Eukaryota; kingdom Viridiplantae; phylum Streptophyta; class Pinopsida; order Cupressales; family Cupressaceae; genus Sequoia; species Sequoia sempervirens. Next base: position 645,129,896 of record VDFB02058242.1, on the reverse strand, counting down.
CCACCTCCTTGAAAAGATAGGGATCAAGGTGTCTTGGTTGGAGAGGAAAGAAGGATAACAGAGTTAAAGTCCAACACATACAACAGAGAGAGATAAGTTTTGTTAACTCCATCTTCCCTTGTTTAGTTGTTGTAACAGTGTGATATGTTTGTGTGGATCTTATTGAATATGGTGAGTGGATAGTTTATATGTATGCAATAAGAATATTGTGCTATTTTCATTTCCTTCCAAAAAAAAAAGAGATTGAGAAAACCCTATTTATCATCTTGGGGTTGAAATATTTCTTGCTCGGGGGTATGGCTAGAGCCCATGAGGCTCCATGACGCCATTACGGTAGGGTGGAGAGCAAGCCCTAGTCAATTGTGTGTCCAAGGTATTTCTTTAATTTGATTGTAATATGGAAAGATTAGGATTGTTGTAACATGTAAGAGAAATGTAAAGGGAAATCCTTATTTACATGTGTGTATTTCAGCTGATTATTAGCTATTGTTGTAAATTTGAAAGCTAATATTCTATTGTAGATTGAAACCATGGAAAGAGAGGGCTTAATCTTGGGTATAATATCTGTGTCAATTTTATGTACCAATTTGGATATGGAAAGTAATGTAAAATGGTTGCATTTTAATATATATCAAAAGAACAAATATTTATTTTATTGATTCAAGATAAATGTAAAAGCAATACAGAAGTATAGTCATGCAGATTCAAGGAACAAAAAGTGGATATAGAGGTAAACAAAGAAGGTTTAAGTAATGAAGAATAGGTTATACTAATTAGTAAGGATAAGTATTTCTTCAAGAGGAATAGTGTGAGTCGACTGGCATATTTAGGCTTTGCAAAGAGAAGCTAGATTTAAGTTAGGTATGAAGAGAAATTTTAATCCTGCAACCATATATGTATGTCCTTCATTACGGGCACATATTAGGTTTTGGAGGGAAATCATAATTGACCAAATAATCTGATAGTGGAATGTCAATCCTTCTTACAACCACATTGGTTACAAGTGATAACATTGCTTTCCCTTCCCCGAACTATGCGATATGAATTTGCAGATGGCTTGTTGTATATCACTATTCACAGCATACAACTCTAATCTTTCTCCTCCAAATAATTTGTTTAGGCATTCACTATGGTGTTCCATTGTAACAAAAAGATCAAAGTTGGCGGGCCTGCTGAGCAGGTATTTTTCGTAGCTACTCCATGAAACCCACCTCCATTTAGATCGATTATATATCGATAAAGTAAAAAGTACAAATATACGTAAATGAATAACATTAGGCTCCCTGCACTTAACAAATATATATATATATATATCATCTCATAGTAAGAGAAATAAAATAAATTAAGTAAATCCATTCTAAGCTAGCGCTTCAAGAAACGCTCACCATTCTATCCAAACCTATCGATATTACATAACATAAATCTAAAATTTTATAGAAAAAGAATTTACAATAGAAACCAAATGTTGGGATGACTAAGTCTGTGCATTCTGCTTTGATTAATTTAAATCATATTTTGCTACAATTTGTACTGCATTAAAAAAAATGCATATGTTTAAACTTTAAAGTAGGAAAATGGTCTACAGTTCATAGAATAGATGAGTTCTAAAACTATCGTTCTCCACTGTCCAGCATAGTGGAGATCTCGAATGTTACCATTGAAATCTCGTGCTAGCAATAAATTTGTAGTATCTGCTATAAACCTTAATCACTGTCAATGCTGGGGACCTCCCTTTCCAAGGTGATTTTATGGTCCTCCTTGATGTCTGCTTATGTCAATTGGCCATGAGACCGATCGCCACTTCTAACTGAGCTTCATCGTAGAGTTTAATACTGGATTTCTGCCCCAAGCCATTTTATGCTATTGAAAGGCAGAAGGAATTACCAAAGTCTTCAGAGAACAAGAAAAGAGGAGAAGACAAATTCTGGAGGAGTTGCTTGCGTCTAGTACCTGCCCAAGTGGTTGGCTACCTGAGTTGAAAAGTGTCCTCTAGTTTTGGGGTCTGACAAAATAAATTGAAGCCTAGCGGTTGAAATTCTACCATACAAAATAAATAAATACTTCGCTGCATTCTTGTCACATCTTGTCACATCTTCCAGGATTTCGATTCTCCCTAATCTTGTTGCAGCTTCTTGGAAAGTGAACCGAGGTAAAGGTGAGTGGATAAATGGTATGAATGCAATTAACTTGGTCGCCTGAAAATTTACGATGCTGGTCACTTCTCATATATCGTTCAACCACCTCACTGTTGTCAATAAAACTGTTAACGTGCCATTCACGGTGATGTCTGCAATTCCTTGTCCATCTCAACATGTCCCGTCCGTAAGTAGTAAAGTTCCCACCATTTAATGTTGCTCTTCCAGTAATAAATAAATATCCATTATCATGCAAGTTGAGTCAGGAGATATTATGATGGTTGGTTAAGAATATCTAGCACGCAGGGTCGTCAGGCAAAATACCCATTGGAGAGCTATCATGCAATGCTGGTGATGTATTCTTGCTACCGCTGAAACCAGAGCTGACTAATCATATGGCTGGGTCTCACTCTGCAATTAACAAAAATGAGTTAGTAAATTAACTAGTATCCCAAAGAAAGTTGGGCCTGCAACAAACTTCGTAGCAGTCGTCCTTCACAGGATTGCCTATCCTTTGAGTGCCTGCCATGATTTTCCTTCTTTTACAAGATAGTCCAAGAAAAGTGGGCACTACAATAATACTCTTTGTGGTTCGACATCCTTATTTCATTAATAAATGAGGAAGCTTCCAAATTTTGATTTGGTAATGTTTAGCTGATTTAGCCGTAATATTAATTTTAGGCTTTCTTCTGTTTTTTTAATCCTATGCCTTCATGTGCTGGCTGATTTTAATTTGGGCTAGTTAAATAATTAAATATAATTTGCAAAGTTCCGGTCAATAAATTAATGTGTCATTAAATTAATTTTCATTGTGGTTTTCACGGGGGTAACAAAATATGTGGGCCACAAGTTTCTCACGGGTAAAAAAAAAAAAAAAAACTAGATTGGTAAACATGGATTATAAATATTAACGTTAAGTTAGTTGAGATATTTAATTACTGTGTTAATAAATAGTTTTGTAAAAAAATTTACATAATTAAAAATAAATATATTTGAGTATAAAAATATCAATATAATTTATACTTATAAACGTATTTATTGATATGTTTGGAAAATTATATAAGTTAAATTAATGATATATATTTCTAAAATTTACATTAATTTTCTTAAAATGACTATAAATATCTAATTTATATATTGAAAATTTTCAAATACATCTTCATTGTATCAAATATGCATTCTCTATTAAGCTAGAATATAGGCATGTTACTCCTACACTATAGGCATGCTCCTCCTAAAATATAGGCATACAAACAACTAATTAGTTATCATTATAAATGTAATCTTTTAAATACAAGCAATAATATTATGTGTGATTTGTGGACTTAATAGTGTTTATGGAAATGTTAGAATGAAATTATCTCTAAATGTTATAATAGGTTTAATAATATTATTGTCATTAATTTAGTTTCAATAAGAATATTTTATTATTATTCTAAATTTAGAAATTTATTGGTATTACCCTTATACCCACAATGACAATAATAATGCTATTTTGAAAGATAAAAAAAATATAAATATTATTAGTTGTTTAAATAATGTGATCTTTTAAAAAAAAAAAAAAAACTCATATGGGACAAAGTAACTAGTATTAGTAGTATTAATAATATTAACCTTTGGACTGGAGGGTCAACCATATTATGTAAGTGTTCATCAATAGTTTGATAATGCAAGAAGGAGGGAATTTTTGGAACAATCATTCAAAGTATAAATATCTTGGAGGATAAATAATTTACTCCTACAACTCTTTTTATTATCCTAAGCATAGAATATGGTTGTTTCATGTAAAAACACCTTTTATTAATAATCAATGGAAGGGAGTATATATGGTGTTAACAATTTATTAAAAGGATAATATTAGGGGCATTGGTGTTGTCATAGTACCAAGAAATATTATCATATGTTCCAATATCAACACTTTTGGGGTTTCATAGAAAATGATAATACATGCTAGTTATTGATTGGATTGAGTTATAATATTAGTATCATGTTAGTTAAATATGGAAGTAGCGAGAAATTAGTTTAAACATTCATATAAGTAAAGGTTTGTTTTAACAAATAATGGTAATATAAATGTGAAAGCCATAATTGAACGATTTGAATACTCTATTATTATCATTTTAACTAATAGCATGGGTATTAAGGTCAGTGTTAATATTAGAGAATACCTTATTGACGTGTGAACTTCAAGGGTTGTAACAGAGTATAGTTATTGTAGTTCTTTAAGTTTTGACAGATCAAGTTATAGCGGAATAGGTGTTTATCACTCATTAGTCAATAATGGAATAAAACAATGTTTCCTTAAGACCTACTCTTCCAATGGTTAGAATGTGGCTAGCTTAATTAACAAATTGGGTTTCACAGTGAGAATTATGGGCATGACATGTACTTTGGTTTAATTTTTGAAAAATGGTAAAATATGCTAAGACACTGATTCACTCCCCCCCCTCTTAGTGTCATTTTCACTCCAACAACTTCTTCTTGGGGTTCACCAAAGATCTCTATGAACATGGGAATTGGTGATCGTGGTGGAAGTTTCCTTGCATTGATTAGACTATTCTCTACATGCACAACCAAATCATATGTGTCAAGCAAGGTATCTCCTCCCATTGATTGTACCATGACCACGATGTCTAAATTGAAAGCCTTTAGTTATAACATGAATTCCATAGCCGTGGGAGGCCTAGTTGTCACAAGAATACTTTTTTGAATCTTGTGAAACCTAGTATTGAAATCATTCATGGTCTCTTGTGGGGCCTTCTTGATAGTAATTTGTTGCTATAGTAAAGAGGAGTGATCTCATTTCTTTGAGAAATGTTAAAATAGTTTCTCCCTGAGTTTATCCCAAGAGTGGATGGATTCAGAAGTCAAGGACCTATACTAGTCCCAAGTTTTTCCTTTGAAAGACACATCGAGTAATATAAGGTCCACATTATCTTTCGTAATGTTATGTACCTTGCATACCTCTGCTATATCCTAGAGGTGTTCAAAATGGGTTTTGAAATCCTCCTTAGTGAACCTTGGAATAACTTTGAGAGCATTGGCATGTATTGAAAACCATACATCTGGGGGCGTGGTTGGAAGTAGTGGGCTATCACTATCCCAGGTTACAAAATTTCTAGGAGTGGGAGCACCTAAGTGAGCCATTGAAAATAGTTTCCTATGGATGGGGTAGATGGGTATTCTAATTTGGAAAGTTTGGCCTTTTTGGGGAGTGGATAAAGCTCTAGATTGTGGGCTAGCACTCCTTACTCTATTTCTCTTGATAGGTGATACATAACTTGTAACTCACTCCTAGGGGGTGAAATAGGTAGGTGGGAGTACTGGAAATTGCCTCTAGAAGATACTCTTGTTTGAACTTTGGGAATGAGATTTCCAGCCTATCTTCTTGGTCTGATTTATGAGATATTTTTGAATTCTAATCAGGCATTTGAAAAAAAATTGGGTCCCACTAGGCATGCCAGAAAAAGAGCTATTGATCATAAAAAATTGCACCTCTTTGAACAACCTTATGGGAAATTCAATGAGTGGGGGACTAAATTGCACCCCACTGAATGACCTCCAAGATTTTTAAATAAATTCGGCTCTTATTTGTGTTTGAGGAAAGGGGTAGAGAGAAATGCAAAAAAACATAAAGATGTAGATGAGCTAAAGATTTCACAATATTTTAAACTTTAACTATTTCTCACTCCTGATGAGATGGACACAAAATTCCACAGAAAAGAAAACTAATGACAAAGGCTAAGAAAAGCACAATGTAGTCATTCAAATCTCCTCATGAAGCATCCATTAAGTTCCGCCAGAAGCAAGAAACCCCAAATATTAATAAGAAAAAATAGATATCCACAAGACCATCCTTTCTCTTACAACATAATATGTATTTTAGCATAATCTATTATAGAGAAGGAAAGAGTATAATAACATGATTCACTTTCTGAAAGATAAATTTTAAACATAGAAGCTAATTGTTACCTATTTTAGCTACTAGCTCAAATAGGTGGAGTTGTTTATGTTTTACAAATGAAAAGAAGGTACATTTTACTTTGCCATATCATATTCATGTGCATAAAGAAATATTAGAAGACTACACTACTACATTACATTATGCAGATGGATATAACATAGAAAAGAGTGGACAATATTTTCAAAATTGTAGTCTTTATTGATAATATAAATGTATGGTGTCCCACACAAGCCATGGGAATAACTATCTAAATGTAGATGATAGAAAGAAACTATACATTTATAGATAAATAATGAAAGAATGCACATATAGAGAGAGGGGACCCATTATTTCCTGAATGATGAATCCCAGTTGTCTGGTTCTGCATCATCTTCATTCTCTCCTGCCTGTCTAGTCTCTAGTTGATGCTCTCCTTGCTACTCCTATTTTTCCTACATTTGTGAGAAGAGAGTTGTTAGAGAAATGAAGGATCGCCAATCAATACATATGTAGACATCTATAAACCTATTCCTGATCCTCATGTGCATTAAGATAGCCTGCATACTATAGATGTCCAGGAAAACAAGAGAGTTATCAAACACATCTATCATATACTCTATTTCATCTAACATGTTTTCTCATTGTGTAGGTATAGGTGAAATATTTGTTACTTATTTTTTTCATCTGTTTACAACATGTGGGATAAAATGTGGCTCCCACAAGGGTTGAGCCCAAGATGTTGCATTTTTGTGTTTTAATGGAGCATGGAAAGTAATTATTTTCCTTATGATTTACTCAAGCAAGCACACATTACTCTTGATAGTGATTGATCTTTTAGTCATAGTCAAAAATAACATATACTGTACTTAGGTAAGCATGGAAGGATGCATACAATATCATTGTATTAAAACATATTGCAAAGTATAGTATGAGCATGTGTTTTTGATATTCATCATGTTATGAGATAGCAAGATTCATCAATTGCTATTTGAGACTTGTATAAGTTAATAAGGAGCAGTGAACTACAAGATGGTGATATCTTATCAAAGAAAATATGGTGTTTTGAATGCCATTAAGTATTGAAGCAAGCCAATAGATGTATTATTAGTTTAGACCTATGCAACTTAGCAAAGGTTGTAATTGAAACCTCATTGCAAAATAGAAATACAAAATGGGAAAAGAAAATATAAACCCTTGAGATAGGGTTTTATAAAGAATGAAACCATATTTTTAGAAAATATAAAGAAACCCTAGTAGCCTTGAAACCTATTGGTTGAGCAATGCCATGTCAAAAGTAAATGCAAAGACAAAGTATGGAGAACCTCGAGTTAGGGTTACATAGAGACAATAAATGAATCATGTTTTTCATGAAAGCTTGGAGATGAATTTTTTATTTCCATATGGGTTCAAATACAAAGCAAGATGTAGATTTTCTTCATGAAATGAAACACAGGTTTTGTTTACTGAAAAAAGCATAAGGCACAAAATAAAGTTAGAGAACCCAAAATGTATAGATTTGCAAAAATCCTTCATACTTATATATGGAGTTAACCCAAAAAGCCCTCGAGCTAGGGTTTTGAAGTGAAATGAAACCATATTCTCATATAAATCTAGAAATGGAACCAAACCATTATAATGGGGTTCAAATTTAGGGTGGAGAGGCTCTTTATGTCATAAGGACGTGGGTTTTCTTAACCCAAATTCAAGAAATTCCTGTAGAAGGAGTAAATTGTAACACCCCTCCATTTTGTTCTTTTGATCGAACAATGTTCATTATGTATGTTTTCGTTGTCAGCCTTTGGTTGTAACTTGATTACTTTGATTCATTGATAAGCGATGTAAATATTGTGTTTTTGATGTGATGGTACTTTGTTCAAATGATATTACTATTTCATGTTATGGATTAAAATTATCATGTATGTGAATTATTGATGCTTTATGCTTTGATTATACCATTGATGAATAGAGGCGTTAGTTAGCGTTATTGTATTCGTGAAGGGGATGGGATCACATCACTCGCACGCGAGTGCCCTGTGATTCCGTGATTCCCTCTTCACAATGTGTTTTAATATTTATATATATATGTATAGGATACAGGTATAGGACATTGACTCCACCTGATTTTGTAGGTCTGAGCATGTCCCTTGTTCAATGAAAAAAATTGGGAGATAGTAGCTTGGGTTTCTGTGTCGTGACATCACCCTAGCCATAGTGGGTCGTCGGGTTGTTAGTTGGGATAAGTTATTTTCTTGTCATCTCATCTCTCTTTGCTTGTGTGATTAAATTTCCTAGTGAAATGGTGTTTGCTTTATTTAAATTTATTGCCAAAATTCATAAAAGAGTGCTTGTTAATTAATTAATTAATTTAATTCAATCAATAAAATGACCTAATCATGAATTAGATTTATTGTTGATTAATTAAATTAGTTCAATTGTGTTAGCATTAATAGATATTGTGGCAAATCAAAAAAATAGTAATTGCCTTGCATTCCTCTTGAAATAAAATTAAAAATGTTTTCTTTGTTAAATGCAATTAGCAAATTCAATTTTGTGGATAAAAGAGAATTTAATTGGCTTTTGGGGTGCAAATAGAATTTTGTTTTAAATAATTGTTATGCATTTGAAATGGGAAATAGAATTGTTTTAGTAAATTTCAAAAAAATGAAAATATCCAAAATAGCAATAACTATGGTGGGTGAACCCAAATTAGGGGTTTGACAATTTTGGAGAAGGGCATAAGGAAATGCATTTTCTTTTTTGAATGATCTTTTTTTGAAAATGGTAATTTTGGAGAGCAACAAGAAACTTGAAAATTCTTGGAGAAAATTTTGAAGAAGGATTGGAAAGATTGGTTGAAGCAAAATTTGAACGAGAGCAACCTCCATTGAAGGATTCAAATAGCTTGGAGAAAAACAAAAGGTTCCATGTTTTTTTTATTATTATGCAATCTCATTTTGAAATCCTATTGCTTTTTGTTTGAAATGGTTCAATTTGTTAATGGAATTCAAACTTTGATTGAAAACCCATGAGAAGATCTTCATTTGAATTTGAACAAAAGAACTCTCAAACTTAGTGAAAACAAAAAAAAAAGTGAATGAAAACTATCTATGAAAATCTCAAAAACAAGCATGGAAATTCAATGGTTCTCTTTGAAAGTGTAATTGCTTGGAAAGATCTCAATTCATATTGTGAGAAATCTTTATTTTATTGTGTTAAATCTTGCAATTTCAATGGAAAATTATTGTAATTCTCAGATTGAGCATTTGCTCAATCTGGGTATGGAAAATAAGCATTTTTATAGTCATTTATTATGACTGTGTAAATGCATATATATATATATATATATATATATACAAATACATATACATTTATTTATTTGTGAAATGTTTATATCAAAAAATTCGAACAATGAGAAACTGTGTTTTTTTACCAGTCTGGGTTTTACCCAGAATTTCCGCCTTTTTACTAGTCGAAGGCGTGTGAAAATCTTCACGGCGGATTGTTTTAAATGATGGGCTATGTGTATTGGGGGAGGGTTTAAACCCTCGGCTGCCCCAAGAATGGTGACGACTGCCTGTGGAGGCAGCGCCGTCGCTGCCTACACAGGCCGCCACCCCCATTCATGGGGGCTGTGTCCCCTGTTCAAACAGGGTGCGGCCGAACCCTAAAATGTGGATGGCGTTTGGTTTAAAATTTATTTTTTTAAAATTTCATTTATTATATTTATTAAATATAAAACATATAACATATTGTATATTATATGTTTTATATTTAATATATATAATATGAAATTTGTTTTCAATATTTTATTTTGTCAATTAAAATATAATTTATATATATATTTTAATATATATGTTATATATAATAATTTAATACTATTATATAATATATATATTATAATATGTGTATAATATATTTTAATAAATGCTTAAGTAATTATCATGCACATGTAAATATTAATTATATATATATATATATTTTATATATATGTAATTAGGTATATATATATCGAGTGTATATATATATGTATATCTGATTATATAGATATTTAATAAATATATATATATTTTTAAATGTGATTTATTTTCTAAATGAAAGGAATATTTAAATTATAATGAGTTAATTGTTAAGGGATAAATGAAAGTTGGTTTATGGGAAATTATTGGTTATTAAAAGAAAAGAAATTGATTTAAAGATATTGTGTGTATTGCGTCAATGAGAATCAAATGAACATTCAAACCCTTATGTGATTGTGCAAGAACCTAGTTATTTAAACTGTTTAAATGCACTAATGCGATGAATGATTGGATTTACAAAATCCAAAGGTAGATTACCTTATTTTGTTTGCAAGTTTTCTCTCATCGTGGGGTACTTATTCTTGTTGGGTTTTGAGTCAGTTCTCATAAGTCTTCCAGATTGAGTCGTCTTTTATGTGTTTTGAGGTTTTCAACATGTCATTCAACCTTGTTTGCCATGGGTAGCATTTACGTGCATCCAGTGTTATATCTAATTATCTTGGGCGAGTTTTATCTACTTCATGTCGTGGTTAGGGATTCATTATCCCTAGGTTGTATTTAAGTACCTTTGGTGGTGGCGTAGTTCCATGTGTTGTCTTAGAGAAGTGGCTTGCATTGAGGGCCGACACACAAATTGGTGCCAGGAGATCTCAATGTAAGTTGGTTAATTCAGTGAAAACCTAAACCAATTAATTAGCATAGGTGGTACCAACATTTAAAAAGATTAATTTTGCCTCGCTCATTGACGCAAGTGCTTGTATAGACTTGGGATGAGACGAGAAGGCCTGGAATGGCAAGATCATTATCTTGTCCCTTTGAAAAATAACTAATTCCGCATTGGTTTGCATGTGGGGCTGGGAGTCGTTAGAGGTTACCAGGATATCCCGAGATGGGGGTCGGGACCTAGGAAGACTTGCCAGGATATCCCATGCGACATTGTGATGACACTTCTCCTAAGTCTACATTATGTTTGTATTCGTGATGTGATTACTATTTCAAAACTAGAAGCATAGTAACCTTTGTGTCATGTGATGTCATGTTCGTATACTTTTTCAGTTGAGTCATGTTGCCTATGTTTAGAGGTTGTTGGTCTTGACCTGAAACCCTTGTTACTATCTCCTAGCATGGGGGGTGAGCCTTTGGGTATCACATGGTTGGGTGGAACGTGCACCTTACTCCATTGTTTTGGCATTGGATTTTTAGGATGAGACTTTTGTGTTGGAGAGCTCGTGGAATTCCAATTGCTACCTTGGTTTCGTTTAGGCTAGTTGCTCTTGTATTTTATTCACCCCTCACTGTTATCGAGGTGGAAATTTGTAATAAACAATCATGTTATTGAATTACCTCATTCTTGGAATGAGAGATGTAATTGTAATTATATAACTTCTATCATTGGTAACCATGATGGATCTCATGGTCTTAATGAAAATCTCATGTATGGAATGTATGTGCTTTAATTAGTTAAGTGAATGTCGTTATGTTTCATTTCATGCATGTTGTATTAATTTGTGATTTAATTATCTTTGTCTTGTAACCTTAGGGGATTGTTGGCGTGGGGTTATGATCATACTTGTATTTGTAATTAAACAAAAAAAAAATTGTGCATTTGTTTAGTAGTTGCAATTTCCCTAGGGTTGTGTGGCGGGGGCATTACACATGGTATCAGAGCCAGGTTTAAACACTGGGCACTTTGGGATTATGATGAGCCCATTAAGCTTTTAGTTGTGTGGGTTTGAATTGTGTGTTGTGGTTAATACCTTTTTGTGTCTGTGTAGGATAATGCCTCCCAGGCATGGAAAAGGTGGGGGTCGTAGAGGTGGCCATTTACGCGGTCGCATTGGGGAACAACAAGACCCACCTCCACATGTTTTGATTGTCTCTGACCATGAGGAGCAATAGGCTTCTCAAAATATTCAGGGAGATGGCAATTAGAATCCAGATCCACCTAGGATCGAGGACGCTTAGTTGCATCAGTTGTTAGAGGAGACCCTTGCCTGCCTTGGGCCTAGGCAGGAGGTAGAGCTAGTGGTGGTTGGAGAGAGAGAGGTACCAGTTCACTCTGATTCAGAGGTAGCAGCCCATATGAGGGATTTTATTAGAGCATAACCACCCACGTTCGATGGATTAGGCAGTGGTTTGGAGGCAAAGACATGGCTCATTGACTTGACTAGGTGTTTTGCTATGCACCCATATGGGAGCAACACTCGAGCTAGGTGCGCTATCATGCACTTGAGGGGATTTGCCTCCACTTGGTGGAGATTAGAGCAGCAAAAGCTCCATTTGGATATTGGTATAGTTTCTTGGGAGTTGTTTCTAGAGCGGTTTCGGGCTAGATTTCTTCTCGAGCATTGGAGGCAGCATTGAGGGGATGAGTTCCACACCCTTCGACAGATGACTATGTCAGTAGAGATGTATGAGCATCGTTTCTACGAGCTCAAACAGTATGCAGGCATAGGTGATGACGAGGGTATGTTGGTACAACATTTTCTCAAGGGCTTAAATGCCTGTATCAGTGGTGGAGTGCAGGTTTTCGAACCCAGGACCATGGAGGCAGCAGTTGACAAGGCCAGGCTCATTGAGGAGAACCTAGTGATGGCCTTAGATGGTCATGTAGGAGTACAGGTGGGCAGTGGTTCAGTAGCTAGGACTAGTGCTCGAGGAGGTCAGCCTCAGGGAGGTGCACCTTCTAGAGGTCAGCAAGGTCCGTCTCAGAGTGGTCAGCAGTAGCAGCAGGATTCCTAAGGGAAACAAAAGGGTTTCCAGCAAAGGCAGGGGGACAAGAGTTGGAGGCACATGAGAGGCTTCAACTCTGAGTAGCCAGCGTAGAGTTCTCATTCATCTTTCAGGGGTAGTGCACAACAGTCTAGCGCACCTCCTACAGGCAGGGGCTTCGGTAGAGGCATTGGATGTTTTGCGTGTGGCCAACAGGGTCACATAGAGAGGATGTGTCCCAATAAGGGTGCATTGGGTTATTCTTAGGGACCAACGGCGTTAGAGCCGTCTGTAAGTGATGCAGGCCATGGGCATCGAGTATTCGCAGCGGTTGACAACTGTCAGGAAGAGCACCAGGGTATAGTTGTTGAGGCTTATGGTATGTTGGGGGGTAACCCAGTTTCTATTCTATTTGATTTTGGAGCATCTAATTCCTTTGTTTCTTCATCAATCGTGACACGATGTAGACTGGATGTGGTAAAGTAGGTCGATAGGTGGCAGGTAGAGTTAGCTTTGAGTGCAAAAGTTGCATCCCTTTCCCTTGTGCCAGAGTGTAGGTTAGAAGTTGGACCTCTCCAGACTACCTTGGACCTACGTGTTATTCCATTCAGTTCTTATGACGTCGTCATAGGAATGGATTGGCTAGAGGCTCATAGTGCAATCATTGATTGTCGACGTAAGTCGATTAGATGCATTGGGGCATCTGGTAGAGAGGTAGAGGTAGTGAGGGTTCAGAGGCCGATCTCTTTGAGGATCATCTTAGCTATGCAGTTGAGAAGATGTGTGCGGCAAGGTTGCCAATTGTTTGTTGTTATAGTGGATGATTTGGGTCTAGGAGGTGGAGAAGAGAAGATTTCTCTTGATAGTCACCCCATCCTTCAAGAGTTTTCTGATGTCTTTCCAGACGAGATTCCAAGGATGCCTCCTCAGAGGTACATTGACTTCAAGATGGACTTGGTACCTAGATCAGAGCCCATTTCATGAGCTCCCTATCGTATGACTACTCAAGAGATGAAAGAGCTTAGGTTGTAGCTTGAGGAATTGCTAGAAAAGGGTTTTATTCACCCTAGTGTTTCTCCATGGGGAGCACCTGTCATCTTCGTGAAGAAGGACGGTTCACTTCGGTTATGCATTGATTATCAATAGTTGAACAAAGTGACCATCAGAAATTAGTATCCTCTTCCTAGGATTGATGATCTATTCAATCAGATCAATGGTGCTACCATCTTTTCAAAGATTGATCTCAAGTCAGGATATCATCAGCTTCGAATCTTCAAGTCAGATATTCATAAGACTGCGTTCCAAACGCGGTATGGTCACTATGAGTTCACAGTTGTGCCATTTGGTTTGATGAATGCACCCTCAGTGTTCATGAGTCTTATGAATGGGGTATTTCATACATACCTTGACAGGTTTGTTCTTGTGTTCCTAGATGATATTTTGGTATACTCTAGAATGATGGAGGAACATGAAGAGCATTTATGACAGTTATTGCAGTGTTTACGAGATAATCAGCTATATGCTAACTTGTCGAAGTGTGAATTCTTTAGGACTGAGGTTCAATACGTTGGTCATGTGATCTCTGGGGAGGGTATTTCAGTGGATCCTACAAAGATCCAAGTGATCTTAGATTGGCCTGTGCCCACGAATGTGGCAGAGATATGTAGCTTCATGGGGCTAGCGGGTTATTACAGGTAATTTGTGCAGGACTTTTTGAGGCTAGGGCATCCTATCACCTCCCTTCAGAGGAAAGGAAAGAGGTTTGAGTGGTCTAAGAAGTGTGAGACAGCCTTTCATTTTCTTAAGGGGAAGTTGACTAGTGCACCTATACTTGCGATACCGGATCCTGTTGGGGACTTTGTAGTTTGTACAGATGCATCCTTGGAGGGATTAGGTGCAATATTGATGCAGGAGGGTCGTGTCATTGCATATGAGTCACAGAAGCTCAAGGATCATGAGCTAAACTATCCTACCCATGATCTTGAGTTGGCAGCAGTGGTTCATGCATTGACGAGATGGAGGCACTTTCTTCTTGGGCATAGGTTTGAGCTGCATAGTGATCATAGGAGCCTTCAGTATATCTTCACGCAGCCCAACCTTAATGCTAGGCAAAGGCGATGGATGGAGTTTCTCTATGAATATGACTTCGAGGTGAAGTATATCCAAGGGAAGGAGAATGTGGTTGCAGATGCCCTCAGTAGGCGAAGGCATGAGTTATCTGAGTTGACTCTTATTATTGATTTGCGGAGTCAGATTCTTTCTGCCCTCCAAGTTGACAATTGGTATCAGGATGTTAGATCGGTAATGGAGGTAGGAAGACCCCTTGAGGGTAGATATTTAGGATACTCTCTAGATGCTGATGAGATATTGAGACACATGGGACGCATATACGTTCCCCCATCATGTGAGCTTCACGCTTTGGTCATGACTGAGGCACATCATGCACCTTATTCAGCCCATCCAAGGGTGAAGAAGATGTATGCAGATTTGCATCAGTTATATTTTTGGCTAGGGATGAAGCGAGATATTGCGAACTTCGTGTCGAGGTGTCTGGAGTGTTAGTGGGTGAAGGCCAAACACCAGCATCCAGTAGGGCTTTTGTAGTCACATTTAGTAGCAAAGTGGAGATGGGATATAATATCATTGGATTTCATTATTGGTTTACCTAACTCTTCGAGATGGCATGATGCAATTATGATGACAGTGGATAGGTTGACGAAGGTAGCACACTTCTCACCTATGCGCTCTTCCTATACCGCATCATCCATAGCTAGAGTGTTCATGGAGGATATAGTGAGATTACATGGCATTCCACGTCGAATTATCTCTGACAGGGATCCTGTGTTCACCTCAGCTCTATGGATGTCATTACAGCATGCAATGGGAACACAGTTGAACTTCAGTTCAGCTTACCACCTAGAGACAGATGGACAGATTGAGAGGGTCAATCAGATCCTCGAAGACATGTTGCATATGTATGTGATGGACCATCAGACACGATGGGATGACTATCTCTATTTGGTAGAGTTTGCCTATAATAATGGTTTTCAGAGTTCTATCGGTATGGCTCCATTCTAGGCATTGTATGGGTGACCATGTCGCACTCCCTTGAGTTGGGATCGGCTAGACGACAGATTAATTTGGGTCTTGAGATGTTGCAGGATATGGAGCAGCAGGTGGATAGGATTAGAGAGCACTTGGTGGTAGCGCAGGATAGGCAGAAGAAGTATGCGGATGCGCATAGAGTGGATCGTCAGTTTTCTGTAGGTGATAGAGTCTTCTTGCGTGTGCGTCCATGAAAGAGTCCAATCCGTTATGGAAAAGGGTCTAAGTTGGCACCTCGCTTTGCTAGACCCTTCGAGATTCTCGAGAAGATTGGTCCTCTTGCTTACCATCTTGCTTTACCACCTAGTCTCTCGCGAGTGCATGACGTATTTCATGTATCAGTTCTTCGGCTGTACCATCCAGACATTTCTCATGTCCTTGATTGGAATGCCTTGCAGGTAGAGGATGGGCAGCTAGCTTTGGAGCCCATGGCCGTGGTGGAGCGCAAAATGCTCGCTCTTCGAGGGCGAGATATCGATCAGGTCAGGATTCAGTGGGATCCTAGAGACAACACATCATCCACTTGGGAAGATGCAGCTAGGATGAGGGAACTTTATCCCTACTTGTTTGCAGGCTTCCAGGAGTAAGCCTGACCCTAGGGGGGAGGATGTAACACCCCTCCATTTTGTTCTTTTGATCGAATAGTGTTTGTTATGTATGTTTTGCGTTGTCAGCATGTTGGTTGTACTTGATTACTTTGACCGCTCATTGATAAGCGATGTAAATATTGTGTTTTTGATGTGATGGTACTTTGTTAAAATGATATTACTATTTCATGTTATGGATTAAAATTATCATGTATGTGAATTATTGATGCTTTATGCTTTGATTATACCATTGATGAATAGAGGCATCAGTTAGCGATATTGTATTGGTGAAGGGGACGGGATCACATCACTCACATGCGAGTGCCCTATGATTCCGCGATTCCCTCTTCACGGTGTGTTTTAATATTTATATATATATGTATGCATGTTCGACACTCATGTTGTGTGCAGGATACAAGTACAGGACATTGACTCCACCTGATTTCGCAGGTCTGAGCATGTCCCTTGTTCTACGGAAAACGATTGGGAGATAGTAGCTTGGGTTTCTGTGTCGTGACATCGCCCTAGCCATAGTGGGTTTTCGGGTTGTCAGTTGAGATAAGTTATTTTCTTGTCATCTCATCTCTCTTTGCTTGCATGATTAAATTTCCTAGTGAAATGGTGTTTGCTTTATTTAAATTTATTGCCAAAATTCATAAAAGAGTGCTTGTTAATAAATTAATTAATTTAATTCAATCAATAAAATGACCTAATCATGAATTAGATTTATTGTTGATTAATTAAATTAGTTCAATTGTGTTAGCATTAATAGATATTGTGGCAAATCAAAAAAATAGTAATTGCCTTGCATTCCTCTTGAAATAAAATTTAAAAATGTTTTTTTTGTTAAATGCAATTAGCAAATTCAATTTTGTGGATAAAAGAGAATTTTATTGGCCTTTGGGGTGCAAATAGAATTTTGTTTTAAATAATTGTTATGCATTTGAAATGGGAAATAGAATTGTTTTAGTAAATTGCAAAAATGAAAATATCCAAAAATATCCAAAATAGCAATAACTATGGTGGGTGAACCCAAATTAGTGGTTTGACAATTTTGGAGAAGGGCATAAGGAAATGCATTTTCTTTTTGGAATTATCTTTTTTTTGAAAATGGTAATTTTGGAGAGCAACAAGAAACTTGAAAATTCTTGGAGAAAATTTTGAAGAAGGATTGGAAAGATTGGTTGAAGCAAAATTTGAAGGAGAGCAACCTCCATTGAAGGATTCAAATAGCTTGGAGAAAAACAAAAGGTTCCATGTTTTTTTTTATTATTATGCAATCTCATTTTGAAATCCTATTGCTTTTTGTTTGAAATGGTTCAATTTGTTAATGGAATTCAAACTTTGATTGAAAACCCATGAGAAGATCTTCATTTGAATTTGAACAAAAGAACTCTCAAACTTAGTGAAAACAAAAAAAAAAGTGAATGAAAACTATCTATGAAAATCTTGAAAACAAGCATGGAAATTCAATGGTTTTCTTTGAAAGTGTAATTGCTTGGAAAGATCTCAATTCATATTGTGAGAAATCTTTATTTTATTGTGTTAAATCTTGCAATTTCAATGGCAAATTATTGTAATTCTCAGATTGAGCATTTGCTCAATCTGGGTATGGAAAATAAGCATTTTTACAGTCATTTATTATGACTGTGTATATGCATATATATATATATATGCAAATACATATACATTTATTTATTTGTGAAATGTTTATATCAAAAAAAAAATCGAACAATGAGAAACTGTGTTTTTTTTACCAGTCTGGGTTTTTACCCAGAATTTCTGCCTTTTTACTAGTCAAAGGCGTGTGAAAATCCGTATGGCGGATTGTTTTAAATGATGGGCTATGTGTATTGGGGGAGGGTTTAAACCCTCGACTGCCCCAAGAATGGCGACGACTGCCTGTGGAGGCAGCGCCATCACTGCCTACATAGGCCGCCGCCCCCATTCATGGGGGTTGCGTCCCCTGTTCAAATAGGGCACGATCGAACCCTAAAATGTGGATGGCATTTGGTTTAAAATTTACTTTTTTTAAATTAAATTTATTATATTTATTAAATATAAAACATATAACATATTGTATATTATATGTTTTATATTTAATATATATAATATGAAATTTGTTTTCAATATTTTATTTTGTCAATTAAAATATAATTTATATATATATATATATATTTTAATATATATGTTATATATAATAATTTAATATTATTATATAATATATATATTATAATATGTGTATAATATATTTTAATAAATGCTTAAGTAATTATCATGCACATGTAAATATTAATTATATATATTTTATTTTTTTATAGATATGTAATTAGGTATATATATATGTAATACCCCTCATGTTACTGCTTGTTCTTGACATTCTCTTGGTTTTGTTTGGCACATTGTGGTTTTGATGATACTGTTGATATTATGTCATGGTAGCTTAGCTTTTTACTGATTATATTACTCTTATGTTGCCATGGATATTATAGTGACATTTTTATTATGATTGTTTTGATGGAGTTATTTGGAATGCAGTAGACTAGAGAATAGTAATTGATGATGTGATGCAAATTAATGTAATTTTTTAATGCATTAGATGATGATATGATTGGTGAGGGGACAGGTAGCATCACTCATTTGTGAGCGCCCTGCTACACTGTAAAATTCTTCTCACAATGCTTTGTAATTGATTATATGTATATATGTTGTATATCACCTTGTTGGATGCAGGCTTTGTAGGAATAAGACTCGATTCCACCTATTTCGATAGGTCTGGGTGAGAATTGAACCAACCCAACGGCAGGAAGTTGAACAAAGGTGACATGGAAGTAACTCCGCTCCAAGTTGTCAACTGTCTTGTACTCTTTTTTTTTTGGTTTGTGTATAGCCATTTTGATTGTTACGTTGGTCTTTACATGTGATTGTGATTTTATGACTTATCTAATGTGGTGTATGGTTTTATGTTGTGATTTAAATAATTAAACAATTAATAAAATAAAAACATAAAATAATAAATAAATAAAGCAATAGATAAATGGTAGTAGTAGTTGTAAAAATATTAAATTTATTTTGAATCTTGCAAATGGTTTATTTTAATTATTTTCGTGTGAAAGTAATTATTTAATAAAGTATTGTGGAGATGATAAATAAATAAACAAATAAAAGTTCAATTTTGTGGATTTAAATCTATTTAATTTTTTTAAATGCATGATAAAAGAAAATGAAATGCAAAGGCATGAAAAAAGCCAACAAAGGAATATTTGGGGTAACAATTTTTTTTTTCATTTTATTTCTTGTGACTTGACCTCTGGTATTCACGGGAAGAGGAAATTGAAAGGTTTTTTTGGGTATTGATTTTATTAAGGGGTTTCTTTGTTGGGAGAGTCTATTGTTTGGATTCTAGAGAAATTTTGCATTCACCCATTTTCCATCATTGCATTCTTGTTCTATTTTCTGGAGAAATTAAAGAGGAAGAAGGTTCAAATTTATGGAGGATTTGGATCTGTTGCTGGAAACAATTGGAAGCGAAGGTTTAGCTCTGCAAAAGGGATAAGGCTTCCACAAATTTTCTACAGGCATAGGATGCCAGGTTCTTTTCATTTTTAATTATTTACTTTCTATAGCATCAAATAAAATAGAAATTATTTTCTGTGTATGAAATTTTCATCTAGGGTTGGAAATCAAATGTTTGTGGAAAGAAAATCTAATGGATTATTGTTTAATCAATGGAAATTTAACTGGGGATCGGGATTGTTATTGGTTAAAAAGGAATTTCTGTTGGGTTCTGGACTGTTGTTTATAAAAAAGAAATTTCGATTGAAATCTGGAAATGAACAGTATTACTGTAGATTCGTTTTAAAAAATATATATATATGTATAAGGAACAATTTCCTTTCAATGAATTTCTGGGATTGTGATATTCTTGTTTATGCATATATTTTATAAAAAAATTCTTTTATATACAAACATGCACAGTAAATTTTACAGTGTTTATCATTCTCTATTTTCGAGATATTCAAATTATAGTGTATATATATATGTGATATATATAAATATATATACATATATATATATATGCATATAAAAATGTTGAATGTAAATTAAATTCTTAAGTGTTCAAATTTTGCCAAATTTTTGTCAGCTCCTTGTATTTTGTTCGATACTATTAAATCATAGACTGGGTGTTGGTTCGGCCTTCGCCATACCCACCACCTAGCCGAGCTATACCGTGCGACAGTCTGCAAACTATCCACGACAGTCCTTCAGACTGCCATGAACAGTCTGTAGACTGTCCCCAGCCAGGCATTTTCTTTCGTGCTTTTGTATGGGATTTATTAATTCATTTATATATATATATATATGTATATTTTGTCCGTAGACTATAATTTTTAATGTGCGTGCAAACTGTTATGAATATATATATGTATATATATATTTATAATTATATATATTTATTAATTCATTTAATTAGATTTCATTAATTTAACTGTTAATTTTATCAAATAATTCTGCTTGTAATCAGATTGGTTATTTTTTTGGTATGAACAAAACAAAATTTTTATTATAGTGAAAATATGAAAATAGAAAGGAATTTTTATTAATCTGTTAAATTATGAATTTTGATAGGATAATATAGTCAAAAAGACAATTTGTGAATATATGTCAGCATTAATAATTTAGTTCTTGTTTTTAGTGTGTATATTGTGGAAATGGAATTTATTTTGGAATTAAATAAGTTATCTTTTTATGAAGTTGAGTCTTGTAGGCTTGTTGGGTTTGGGACATTGTTACTTCATTGATGTGGGAACCCTGTTAATTTGTGAAAGTATGTTGAAACTGTAGTCTTCCAGAGGATTGCGATTTTGTTGAATTTATATCTTTTCATCTTGAGTTTCTGTTAAGTTAAGTATTACGAATGGGGTGTACCGAGTTATGAGATTTTGTTATGGTATTTAATTTGCGAGATGAGTTATGCCTCGTGTAATATTTTTTTTGTTGCATTTCGATGTTTATGATTGGAATGGTACAACCCCTATTTCTTTTTGGTTTTGGTTGGGTCTCTAGGGGGAGTGGCTCCTTGCGGGGGCCGACACCCCACTTAAGGGGAAGGGCACAGGATAACCCATGAGTGAGTTATTAATCAAGTGAAAACCTAATAATTAACTTAGGAGGGTTGGGTAGTAACATCATTATAAGATTTAAAAATGGATGTCTCATCTTCATTAGTGCTTCCGCAGACTAATGGAAGGCTGAGAAGGCCATGGTCGGCAAGGTCGTGACCTCGTCTTCACGAGAGGTTTACGGCTCCGCATGAGTCACCCTATGGACCGGAGCCTCTAGTTGGGAGGAAGGGCACAGGATAGCCATAGATGGGACCGGTGCCTCCAGTTGGGAGGAAGAGCACAGGATAGCCCATGTAGGACTATGCGATGACACTCTCCCCTAGTTGCCCATGTGTTTTATTTTATTGTTTTCCTCCTGGCTAGGTTATGGAGCTGGTTTAGATTGTTGTTTTGATTTGATTTAAATGATTTATGATTATTGTTTTAATACATCTTTAGTATACTTTGTGGTCTTGTATGATCTCATTTATATTTGATTTACGATCTTGTATTTTTATGGTACTGTGATATGATGTTATTGTTTGTTCATTGTAATTTGGAGTATTGTGTTATGGATCTATGTTGGTACTTCTTGTATGTTTGTACTTCAGTTGACAGTCTTGGTCAGAGTTACTTCTCTTTCACCTCTTAGCACGGGGGTGGTCGGGTGGAAAGTGCTCCGCACACCGTTGGGTTCCCCATCAACGTTCGTTGGCTCAGTCTCATCCTTTTGAAGATTTGTACCAGTTGATCTCTATGCATTTTGATAATCTTGTATTTTGTATTCATCCCACATGATTGGGAATCATGATGTAAACTATATGGGTATGATGTATAAGTTGAAAGATGTTGTAATGTAATTTCAACCTTGTATCCTTATTTGGCTATGAGATTCTTTATGGTTTTACCTTATGATGGACACTATGTATATATATATATCTAATGTTGTCATTAATAGTTCCTTTTGATATCTTATGAGTTGATGTTTTGTAATGTTTATTTCGATGTGACCTCGTGTGTCCCAAAGAACATAGTCGGTTATGTTATTTGTATTGTAATGAAATGAAGTATATGTGTAGGTATATGATCATTTAATATTTGGTATATTGATTATTTGTTTTTCTTTTGTTTTTCTTTAAAAAAAATATTTGCATTCTTTATTTGATTGTTCTTTGGGGCTTGCACGGTGGGCGTTACAACTTGGTATCAGAGCCAAGGTTGCACACACTGGGGTCTCTAAGTAGTTATGTCCATTAGGCAACCTTGCATTTGGCTCTTAGTACTATGTACACCTTTGTCTTTGTCGTTTATGCCCTAAGTAGAGGTAAGGAGTAGAGAAGTAGGGAAGAGGCCGAGGTGGTGGCCGTGGAGCCAACCAACCGAGTCCTTCACCGCCAAGTTCTCACGGTCCTAAGTCTGAGGAGCAACAGAATTCTCAAAACAATCCGTCAGGTGGTGGATAGAACCCGGAATAGCCGGGGTTGGATGGTCAGTTGCAGCGTTTCCTAGGTGAGCTTCTTGATAGATTGGGTCCTAGACCTGATGGGGATCAGCGGGTTGAAAGAGAAAGAGAAAGGTCTCCAAGGCATAGGGGAGCTTCAGTTGACCAGGATGCTTTATTAGCAGGCCATATGAGGGATTTGATGAGAGCTCATCCACCTACCTTCGATGGCTCTGGAGGAGGGTTGGAAGCCGAGACATGGTTAATTGATTTGGGCCAATGCTTCACAATGCACCCCTACGGTAGTAATACCAAGGCTCGATGTGTTGTTATGCATTTGTGGGGTTTCACGTCCACTTGGTGGCAGCTTGAGGAACAGAAGTTGCATATGGATATCAGTATGGTCACTTGGGAGTTTTTCTTGGAAAGGTTCAGGGCTTGCTTCTTCTCAGATCATTGGAGGCAGCGTAGGGTAGATGAATTCCATGATCTTAAGAAAATGGCAATGTCAGTAGAACAGTATGAACGACACTTCTATGAACTGAAACAGTATGCAGGGATTAGTCATGATGAAGGGATGTTGGTACAACATTTTGTTTGAGGTTTGAACACTCGCATCAGTGGTGGCGTACGAGTCTTCGAACCGAAGACAATGGAATTTGTTGTCGAAAAGGCTCGCTTGGTGGAAGAAAACTTGGCTATGGCATTGGGTGGTCATGTAGGAGTGCAGATTGGTAGTGTGCCCACTCCTAGAGCTGGTTCTCAAGGGGGTCAGACATAGGCAGCAGGGCCTTCTAAGAGTCATTTTGGGCCTTCAAGAGGGGGTCAGTAGCAACAATCTAAACTGAAGCACAAGAATGCTACTTCTCAGCAGGGTGGCCACTTTCAATTTCGCAGGGATCGAAACCGAAACCGTGCACGTCAGGAGCAGCCTGCATTGAGTTTTCAGTCTCCACCTAGTCGTGGGAGCTTCCAGAAATCGAATGCTCCATCCGGGGGAAGAGGTTTTGGTTGAGGTTCTGGATGTTTCTCGTGTGGGCAGCAGGGGCATATTGCTAGGATGTGTCCTTAGAAGAGCACTTCAGAGTTTAGTCAGAAACCAGCTATGTCCGAGCCGACAGTGGGAGATGCAGGGAGATCTCACCGAGTCTTCGCAATAGTGGATAATCGTCAGGAGGATCATCAGAGCACCGTCATTGAGACTACAGGTTTATTGCATAAGTCTAGCATTTCAGTACTCTTTGATTCTGGTGCATCTGATTCTTTTATTTCTCCTTTAGTTGTTGAGCGATGTAAATTGGGGGCAATAAAGCAAAGCGAAAAGTGGCAGGTTGAATTAGCTTTAGGATCTAAGGTTATGGTCGAGAAGCTTGTGTAGGGTTGTAGGTTAGAGTTAGGGGCAATGTCGACTAAGGTGGACCTCAGAATTCTTCCACTTGGTTCTTATGATGTAGTCTTGGGCATGGATTGGCTAAGCTCACATCGTGCTTTGATAGATTATCGCCGTAAAGCTATGTGGTGTGTGGATGATTTTGGTAAAGAGGTAGAAATTGTGGGTGTTCAGAGGCCTGTTTCTTTGAGAATGATCTCAGCTATGTAGTTAAAGAGGTGTTTTCATTAGGGTTGTTAGCTCTTTGTAGTATCGGTTAGTGACCTTGACTCGGAGGTTAGCCGTGAGGTGTCATTGAATGATTACCCTCTCCTTGTAGAGTTTTTTGATGTTTTCCCTAGTGAGATACCATGTATGCCTCCTAAGCGAGAGATGGATTTCAGGATAGATCTGGTGCCTGGAGCTGAGCCTATCTCTCAGGCTCCTTACAGGATGACCGTGCAGGAACTCCAAGAACTTCGTCTGCAGTTGGAAGAATTGTTAGCTAAGGGGTTTATCTGCCCTAGTATTTCTCCTTGGGGAGCACCAGTGATCTTTGTCAAAAAGAAGGATGGTTCTCTCCATCTTTGTATCGATTACCGGCAATTGAACAAGGTAACAGTAAAGAATCGTTATCCCCTTCCCAGGATTGATGACCTCTTTGATCAAATAAAAGGGGCAAAGGTATTTTCCAAGATCGACCTTAAATCAGGGTATCATCAGTTACGGATAGCAGAGGCCGACATTCATAAAACTGTATTTTGTACTCAGTACGGACACTATGAGTTCACAGTGATGTTGCTCGGGTTAACGAATGCACCTTCAGTCTTTATGAGTCTAATGAATGGGGTGTTTCGAACTTACTTGGATAGGTTCATCCTCATGTTTCTTGATGATATTTTGATTTATTCTAAGTCTATGGAGGAACATGAGGTGCACCTAAAGCAGGTTTTGTAGTGCTTAAGGGATAACCAGTTGTATGCCAATCTGGAAAAGTGTGACTTTTATGAGACTGAAGTTCAGTATTTAGGCCATGTGATTTCCGGTGAGGGAATTTCTGTTGATCCTGCTAAAATCCAGGCTATCATGGATTGGCCCATGCCCACTAATTTCTCAGAAATTCGCAGTTTCATGGGACTAGCTGGGTATTATCGGCGGTTCGTGCAGGGCTTTTCGAGGATTACGCATCCTATCACATCACTTCAGAGGAAAGGAAAGAAATTTCTTTGGTCAGAGCAGTGTCAGTTAGCTTTCCAAACCCTTAAGGAGAAACTGACTAGTGCTCCAATTTTGGCAGTACTGGATCCTTCAGTTGATTTCGTGGTTTGTACTAATGCCTCTTTGGAGGGTCTAGGAGTTGTGTTGATGCAAGATGGGAGAGTGATTGCCTATGAATCTCAGAAATTAAAAGATCATGAACTCAATTATCCCACACATGACCTTGAATTGGCCGCAGTTGTTCATGCTCTTGTGAGATGGAGGCACTTTTTGTTAGGGCACCGGTTTGAGTTGCATACAGATCATTAGAGTTTGCAATACATCTTCACGCAGCCTAATTTGAATGCAAGGCAGAGAAGGTGGATGGAATTTTTGTGTGAGTACGATTTTGAGGTTAATTATATTCAGGGTAAGGAGAATGTGGTGGCATGAGGTTTCTGCAATGTCTCTTGAGGTGGATTTGAAGAGTCAGATTCTTGTAGCCCTTCCTTCAAATAGCTGGTATTCAGAGGTGAAAGCGGAGGTAGAATCAGGTAGAACTATGGAGGGGAAATTTGCTGGTTATTCATTGGATTCAGATGGTGCTTTGCATTTCTCTGGACGGTTGTATGTACCTTCTTCAGAGGGTCTTCGTACCCTAATTTTGACAGAAGGTCATCAGGCACCTTAGGCGGCACATCTTGGAGTTAAGAAAATGTATGCGGATCTGCATTCGCTTTATTTTTGGTTAGGGATGGAGCGGGATATTGCCGACTTTGTGGCTCGATGTCTTGAGTGTTAGAGAGTAAAGGTTGAACATCATCATCTAGCAGGATTGTTATAGCCTCACCTTGTTCCGGAGTGGAAATGGGATGTTATTTCCATGGATTTCATTGTTGGGTTGCCTATGTCATCTACACGACATGATGCTATTATGGTCACAGTTGACAGATTGACTAAGGTAGCTCATTTTTCTCGTGTTCGATCTTCGTATACGGCATCTTACGTTGCTAAGGTGTTCATGAAGGATATAGTTAGATTGCATGGGATACCATGGAGGATCATTTCTGATAGAGATCCGGTGTTCACATCTGCATTGTGGACATCTTTATAGCAGTCTTTGGGAACTAAGTTGAATTTCAGTTCTGCCTACCATCCTGAGACTGATGGTCAAACTGAGAGAGTTAATCAGGTGCTAGAGGATATGCTTCGTATGTATGTCATGGATCAACAATCACGTTGGGAGGACTATCTATACTTGGTTGAGTTTGCATATAATAATGGTTACCATAGTTCTATTGGTATGGCTCCTTTTCAGGTGTTGTACGGTCGTCCTTGTCGTACTCCTTTAAGTTGGGATCGGCTGGAGGACAGGGTGCTTCTTGGGCCGGAAATGCTTAGAGATATGGAGCAGCAGGTGTCTCGCATTCAGGAGCATCTTGTAGCTGCCCAGGATAGACAGAAAAAGTATGCTGACGCTCATAGAGTTGATCGACAGTTTGCAGTTGGTGATCAGGTGTTCCTTCAAGTGCGCCCACGAAAGAACCCTATTTGTTACAGAAAAGGTTCGAAGCTTGCGCCTCACTTCATTGGACCCTTTGAGGTGTTGGAGCGGAATGGACCTGTTGCTTACCGTTTAGCTTTGCCACCCAGTTGTAGCCCGGATATACTAAAACCGATGTCGTCCTCATCAGGATCCGAAGGGGCTAAAGGGTTTGAGAGGATAGGAATATTCTGAAAGTGCTCATAAATGAGCCTTAAAAGACTCGTGTGAAGAATCGGGTATCTTTTAGGGCTCCTATTGTGGTCTGTAAAGCTATTTCTTAGGGAACAGAGCAAAAAGAAAGGGATGGAAACATGCACCTTATGCCAGAAGTGATTGAGCAGCACGAAGTGGTATCCATAAACCCTAGTGAAGCGGTCATCAAGAGTGATGTACTCCATAATAACCCTTAGCACTTTTCTCCATAAAGCTTTTATGGTGTCTACTTCATAGTAACTGTTCGACATCTTAACAAGTTTTTGCTTCTCCATTTCGGTCTTAGGGAACCTTATCACAGCTTCATTAGAGAATTTCCTGTCTCTAAAAAATTTATGCTCTTCAATCGGGATACCAGTAACCTCCGCAATCAAAGCTTCATCAATTTGAACTTTCCTCCCGAAGAGGAAAACCTCCCCATTGTTCCAGCTTTTCTCAAAGAAATCAGTAATCTCATCCTGAGCGCCGTGGAGTTTCTCGATGAATGGAAGTAACCCACCACTTCTTATTTTGCTCCACGCTTTAGTGTTCTTGGTGTGTGACTCAAAACTGGTGGGTTCGACTCTCTTCTGTTCCCCACCCATTTTAGAAATATCGGTGCAAATACTGTTGCAAGCGGAGAACCTGTTCCAGATAGTTCCTTTGCTTCGCAGGACCCATAAAGCATGCCAAGGTAAATAATTACTCTGACGGATACTCTCGGCCCCATGTAGTCTACTTATTTTGTAAGTCATGACTCGTACCTTCATCATTATTACAAGAAGCCGCCACTTTTCCATTCACCGCATCAAGCACCATTAAAGCTTGAACATCAGAATGGAGATCAATCCTTTTGTGCTACATGAGGATTTTATCACTCTTAACTCCCTCGTTAGCAAAAAAATCTGCAACTACATTCGCCTCGCGATAAGCATAAGTGATTTTAATTCTGTCAAACTTACTAAGTAATAACTTAGCATCTTCAATCCAGTTTTTAATCGACCATGCGGGCTGGGACCTACCACAAAGGCTGTCTATTATATTTTTTGAATCACCTTCAAGCCATAAATTTTTACATTTAATTTCTGTTGCAAGGTTGATTATGTAATAAGCACCCGCTGCTTCCGCCACGTGATTAGTTTGGACCCCCAAAGGGGTGGCAACAGCTCCCATAAAGTTACCTACCGAGTCCCTTAGGACTCCACCACACCCAGCCTTCCCCGGATTTCCTTTGGCTGCATCATCAAAGTTGGCTTTGGCCCCACCATCAAAGTTGGCTTTGGCCCAGCCATCCATAGGAAAACTCCAACAAACTCCCTCCCTAGACTTTTTGGCCAGATTTGGAGCATTGGAAATATCCCATTTAATTCTCCATTCCCTAGCAATCTGGCTGTCATAAGGAGAGCAAACCATAGCCTCAAACTTGCCCTCCCTGAAGGGAACAACAGAGAAGTTCTCTTTAATCATCCTAAGAATTCTTTCAAACACAACTTCCTCTGACGACTCCTTATCCCTGAAGATCCTGTGGTTTCTCTCTTTCCAAATTCCCCATGCCATATGGGGAAATGAGAAAGCCCAAAGTTTTTTTATAAAGGGGTTGAGAGAAGGGGCTTTCCATTGAACAAAAAAGTTTTCAACCGACTTCGGAGGAACCCAAGAAAAATGCCAGCATTTCAGAAGCTTATCCCAAACCAGAGAGGAGAAAGGACAGTGGATAAAGAGGTGGTTAACTGATTCGGCCTCACTTTTATAGAGGTAGCATCTATTGGGGAGTAGAAAACCTCTTTTGCAAAGATTATCAATAGTTAGCACTTTATTTTGGAGCAAGGACCAAAAAAAGATGTTAACCTTAGGTAAGAGATGCTTAGTCCAAGCATGCGACCACAGAGGGGGGATTAAGAGCATGTGAGAGACGGGAAAAAGCGGAAGAAACAGAAAAATACCCAGAAGGTTCATACTTCCAGATAAGATTATCCTCCTAATTCAGGCAAAGTCTAACAGCATTCAAAGAGGAGTAAACAGAAACCAAAGCAGGGTTTATCAGGGGGAGATTGACCCACTTACCATCCCTTCAGTAATCTTTGAAAAAGAGGCCATAAGTGTCTTTGCAAAAATCATCCCATCTACTGAGATTCCCGTCCTGAGTCAGAGGTTCATTGCACAGCCAATAGTCATCCCAAAACCTAATTTGGTTACCATTGCGAACCTGCCATTTCAATCCAAATTCCACCACCTTAATCCCGTCAATCATATTGTTCCAGCAACTTGATCCTTTTGGGAGAAGAGGATTCTCAATAAGATCCTTGAGGGAATTGTTATTCTGCAAATACTTGCTTTTAATTATTTCACTCCATTCCCCAGAGGAAAAGAATAGTCTCCATATCTGTTTAGCTAGGAGCGATTTGTTCAGTAGTCTGATTTTTCTTAGCCCAAGGCCTCCATCCTTTTTAGATCTACAAACCAAGTCCCAACCAACAAGAGGCATTCTTTTTCTTTCTTTGACCCCTGACCAAAGGAATCTCTTTTGGATCTTTTCAATGGTTTCAACATATTTGGTCAGGATTTTGAAAAGACTAAGAGCATAGATAGGAAGATTCTGCAGGGAGGCTTTAAGAAGTTGGAGTTTTTCGGCTTAGCTTAGGCATGCTCCTTTCCAGCCAAAAAGTTTTTTTCCCAAACCTATCAACCAGAGAGATCTAGAAAGAATCCATAGGTTTTAAGCATAGAGGTAACCCCAGATAAGTAGCAGGAAGGGACTCTATCTTGCAACCAAGAATTCCAGCTATCTTCCTCTGTCTGTGCAAAGGTTTGTTAAAGAAATATAGCGAGATTTTTTGCTTATTTATCATCTGACTAGAAGCTCCTCCATAGGTTTCTAAAAGTTTCTTCATTTCTTTAGCCTCCGAGATAGTAGATCTACCCATCAACAAAGTGTCATCCACGAATTGTTGGTGAGAACAAATCAAATTGCTCGAAGATGGTTTGAGCCCCACAATAGATCTTTGAGCAACCAATTTACTCATATTCCTACCAAAACTCTCAGCCATAATTGTAAAGAGGATAGGAGAAATGGGATCTCCTTGTCTTAACCCTCTAGAACAACGAAAAAGGTGGAAGGGGTCCCATTAATCAGAACCGCCACAAAAGCAGAAGTAATGAGTTGTTCAATCAGCTGCAAAACCCTTTCATTGAACACAAAAGTTTTTAAAATTTTAAACAGAAAATTCCAGTCCACCCTGTCATTAGCCTTCGATATGTCAAGCTTTAGAAGAAAGCCTTCTGATTTGGAAACCGAGAGGGAGTGAATATTCTCATGAGCATGGACAATGGAATCAAGAATTTTTCTTCCAGGCACAAAACCATTCTGTTGAGGAGCAATAAGAGTGGGTAGAATGAGAAGCAACCTAGAGGTAAGAACCTTCGAAATGATTTTGTAGAAGGAGTTACAGAGGCTAATAGGTCTGAACCCTTCAAAATCTTGCACTCCAGGTTTTCTAGGGATAAGAACCAAGAAAGTGGCATTTAACTCTTTCAAAAGGTTTCTAGAACGGAAGAACTCTTTCACTGCCTTCTCAACATCCTCCCCAACAATATCCCAGAACCAATGGAAAAAAAGTAAAGGGAAGCCATCAAGACCAGGCGCTTTGCTTCCTTCAAGAGAGAAAACAACTTTTTTAATTTCCTTGCTAGTGGGTATAGTAGTCAACATTACATTGCCTCTAGAGTTAACAACACTAGGGATAGCATCCAGTAATTGATTTTGATCCTCCAAGTTAATTCCCTCTTTCTCAGACAAAAGGTTCTTAAAGAAAAGGACAGCCTCTCTTCTGATGTCCTCTTCATCCTCATATTTTCTACCATTAACAACAATCGCAGAGATTTTATTAGCCGCTCTATGTTTAGAAGCAGAGAGATGAAAATATCTAGTGTTTTTGTCTCCAGCCTTTAACCAAAGAGCTCTGGACCTTTGTCTCCAAAATTCCTCTTCTTTAGCAATTATCTCATGAAGTTTTGTGAGAATCTCGTTCTCCTTCTCCTTAGTTTCATTCAGGTAGCCTTCCCTCTGAATTTTGTTTTGGATTTCAGAAAGCCTGAACTGAAGATCAGATTTGATTTGAAAGATGTTGCCAAAAGACTCTTTTTTCCACTTTCTGAGATTCATTTTAACTTCTCTTAATTTTTTGGCGACTCTAAATAAGGCAATTCCCTTTATATTAATATTCCACCATTTCCTTATTTCCTCTCGGAGGAGAGGATGGGAAAGCCACATCTTCTCAAAATGAAAAGGAGTATTCCTCTTAATCTTTAAGGGGTCAGCAACAAAACTAATAGGAAAATGGTCAGATCTAATCCTAGGGAGGGTTTTTGAAGAACAACAATAATTTAAGAGCCATACATTAGAAACAAGGGTTCTTTCAAGTCTCACCTGGATCAGATCAGACATAACTCTTCAATTCGACCACGTGTAAGAGCTCCCTTGCAAGTCCAGGTCAATCAAGGCCTGATTGTTGATGAATTCTTGAAGATCCTCTTTGCTTTCTTCATTGATCTGAGAGCCGCCAAACTTCTCACCCTGAAGGAGAGGGGAATTAAAATCTCCCATGACAACCCAAGGGTCATTTTGAAAGATATTCCGAAAAGTAGCCAGCTCTTTCCAAAAAGCCTTCCGAGCTTTTTTACAATTAGGAGCATAAATATTAGACTGGATCCAGCTGAAGTTGTCCCTTATATGAGTAAATCTAGTGGCAACATGATTAGGACGAGAAAAAAGTGGATCACCTCTTATGATCTTACAGTTCCAAAAAGTCGCTACCCCACCAGAGGCACCAACAAAATCACTTCCTTGAATAGAACAGTGCTAGAACAAAGAAATATTTTCCATCTTTTCACTTAACATTTTAGTTTCCTGAATGAGGAGAATATCAGGCTTTTGGTCCTGGGCAAAATTGTGTAAAATATCCTACTTGTGGGGGTTATTTAGTCCCCTTATATTCCAAGACATTAACTTCATGATAATTTAGGAGAGAGGAGGATCTCAGGGATGGTTTTTTGGAAGCCATCCACAATATCTTGGAAGCTATTGTGCTCTCTTAGCCAACTTTTAGGTTTTCTTCCTCTAGCCAAGGAAATTGCCCCACAGTCTGCTTTTGCTCTCGATCTTATTGAGATACCGCAAGGGGTGATTTTGATTTTCACTTTTTTCTTCTTTTTCTTGGATAACACCTCTTCTCTATCTGTATCATCTTGACTATCTGATTCTTTACTGGATTCCCATTCTTTTTCAGAGAAGAATTTTTGTTCCCAAGGGAGAGTGTCCATGAGCCCATTCATGCAAGGCGAGGAGCTACTTCTTTTGAGAAAGCTTACCTGGCTAGGGTCCGAGTAAGTGTCTTTAACTACTTCAATAGGAGCCACACCCGAACAAGATTCAACTACTGGGTTATTTGCTCGAAGCGGGGACATAATCAGAGGAATACCTACCTCCAGAGATAGACCCTGAATAGGAATATCGTCCAACCCTGGAATCACGGGGTTCTGACCAATGGGGCTCATCACTGGGGAAAGAGAATCAGCTACCTTGCTTAGGGCTAAGTTCCCAACATCACATTCCACACTTTCCTCTTTGTCAGACTGAGAATCAGAGTTAATCTCTGAGGCCAAAACTTGGGGGATTTGGACGGCGGAGCCTTCATTTCCATCATCACCTAAAATATTATCAGGAAAATCTGCTAGCGTTCTCACTGACACCGTTGCTAATTTTTCCTCCTGCTTCTTTTTCCATACCACTTTTGAGGACCTTTTAGGGTTTTGCATTTCTTTTACTACATTAAGGGGGCATTGCTTCACCCAATGGCCAGATTTTCTGCAGTTGAAGCAGGCAAAAGGGATGGTCTCAAACTCAATAGCCTGCGACTAGGAGCCAAGTTTCGAATGGATCTCCTGAGAGAAGGGAAGATCCAGCTTCACGAGAAAACACCCACATATTCAGCCTTGACTTTTTTTCTTACACTTTGTTATGGATGAGTGGAATCATAATATTTATAGTATTTTTTTATCAAACCATTCATGTGGTCATTTTCAAGATTATTTTGATATACTTTACTAAACTCATTTTCCTTAGATAAACTCAGAATTGCATACTTTTTACCATGGATGCTTCTATAATATTTTTCCCCAAAATCTTTCCTACCTGTGATAACCAAGTTCACTTTGTAATGGATGAGTGGAATCATAATTTTTGAGAGTATTTTTGAATCAAACCATTCATGTGGTCATTGTCAAGATTATCTTCTTAAGCATTAAGGAATTCAACTCAAAGATAAACACTTTTGAGGTTTATGAGGTAGCTTGATGGAGTTCCATTTGATTTAGGATTTGTTTCTTCAAAGAGAGGTCTTCTCAATAAGGTATATATATTTTTTAATCATCAATTTTTTTAATGTAATCCTTAAAATAAGTCCATTCAAAAAATAGATTTTAAGTTTTTAGGGGTACATATGTAGGAACAAAGTAATAAGGGGGGAATGCTAGTATAGAGATGATTATCATATTGATTAATTAGTTAGTTAAGGTGAAGGCAACCATATCAAGTATTGTACACCAATATACTCTCCTCCTATAAATTGTATCCATTAATAATGATGATGAATTAGTAAAGCATTTTAATCCTTCAAAAATAATAACCACCATATTTCCATCAATAAATTCTCTACAATTTGAAGGTCTCATGAGTTGAACATTATTAAGCTATTTAATTTTATTAAAATAAATGTTCAACATCTATCAGGTGTGAGATATCAATTTAGCCATATCACTGTGGTATAAAACATTAACTGAAAATTTGGTGTACCCATTTAGGTAATTATTAAAAAATATTATTTTATCCTCACCCAAGTGAGCATTACTTATTGGATCCATCATTAAATTTTCTAAAATTGAATACATTAACAATATACCAAAGTTGTGTTATATCAAGTAAATGTTTTATTCAATAATTAACACCTATCTCTTAAATATGCTTATTATATAATATTTAGTTCAAAATTTAGGTGTGTTGACACTTTAGACTTGAATTTAACTTACAATGTTGATCACCACATACTAGGTGACATGAAATATTTGTAAAAGAACATTTATATTTCTATTAAAATTTATTATTTGATTGTCACCGAAATATGAATTACTTATGTTGAAAATAACTAAAACTCTTAAAGGTTAATACATTTAATATATTAATGTTGAGACATTAAAATTAAATGTGTCATTTAATCATAGGAATTTGTCTATTAAATAGGCCTATTGTAAAAGAAGCATTTGAAAGTTAGGTGCATTAGGACTTTAACTCATAATAGAACTTAAGTTGTTAATCATCACATATCAAATACTACAAAATATCTATAAATATTTTTATATTTATATTTCTACTAAATTTATCATTTATAGCTCATCTAATTGAGCATTAATTATATTGGCAATCACTAAAAATTGTAGAGGTTAATAAATTAATAATATATAAATATTGAGCAATAAAAATTCAATGTGCCATTCAATCATTGGCACTTATATATTAACTATGGATATTCTAGAGAATTGAACTTAAATTTGTGCATGTCAAAATTTATTCTAGAATATAACTTAAGCCATTAATCATTATAAATTAGATGATGTAAATATGTTTGAAAAAATTACGTATATTTTTATTAAAATTATTGTTTAATTCTCACTCTAGTGAGCATAATTTCTATTAAAAATCACTAAATTTGGTTAAGGTGGGTAAATTAATATATCATTTCAAAGTTCTAACAAGTGAAAATAGAGTTTATCTTTAAAAAAAGTAATCTAGAAAAGTGGGTGGTTGGGGGGGCGACACTCCATGCTAGCGGAGGAATTTTGATGGTTTGGGGTGAGTAGCATCTATGTAAGGGTGATTAGTGTTGAGGTGGAAGATGGAGTGATAGGAAAGTGACATCATTCAAGGGGAGTACTAGTATTGATGGCTGATAGTTTGAGCTCATTTTTTAATGAAGGTTGTGCATATGAACCGAGGTTAGTAGAATGGAATCACTAGCGCAAGGAAAAGTTGCCTTTCCTAGAAATAATTTCTCATTCATGTGAAAATAGAGTTGCTTGGTGATCATAGGCTTTATTAATGAGTGGACGTGATGGTTTGTGCAGTGTAGTAAAGTTTTTTGGTGTTGATGCTTAGTTAATGGTGGTGAGTTGGTTGGTGGCCTTTGCTTGGCTTATGAAGTTGTTTGTGGATGCCAATGGTTGGGTGCTCAAATTTTATCATGGTAGTTTTGGTGGAGGTTTTTTCATGATTTGGATCAAACACCCCAATTTATTTGTTTGTGATGTCAAGGTAGGCTATGTTTCATGAGATAATGAAGTAGAGGTTGAAGCAATTTTTTCTCAACATTGATCCTCTCATAGTTGCAGTAGTCAAAATGATTCTAGCCTCTAGTCACCTCAAGTGTAGGGAGTAGATAATGTGAATGTTTCCTTGTGATTTTTGGCCTCTCTACTTGACAACTGAGTTCCTAAAATGGAGGAGGATTTGGCGATGAGGCTATTCAAGAAGGATTTGGTAGGTGGTTTGGAAGAGATTTTGAAGGCAGCAATTTTAGGCATTCGGATTTCACGTCAAATTGATTTGGAACTCTTATGAAAGACCGGTAAGGCCATTAAGTTTTATCCCTTCCTCTTGGACCTGAGCAGGTTGAATCTCATGCACCACCATATGATTGTTGTTGTTGAAGTGGAATATCTAAAGAAATTGATTGGGTAAAGGGTAGTTGGAGGCTTCAAATGGGTCAAGGAGTATTAGTCCTTTACAAAACTTAATGGGTTTCTATAATTTGGTTGGTTCCTAATTTTAGTCAGTAATTGCTATGGTTTAGTGGTGGTTAGTTTGATACATATGTTCATTTTTTCTCTATTGGTTGAATGAAGTCTGGTAGTCTATGGGTTGATACGTATGTTCATTTATGGCTTGCATTTATCATTTATGGTTGATACATGCAAAGCATACATTAATTTATGTTGATATGAACTAGCAATTGGAAGGCCTAAGAAGCGGGAGGCTGACCAAAATTCTAAGAGAACTTATAAGCTATCAACCACTATATCTCTTAATGTGTGTGTGTATATATATATATTTGTATATATATGCATATATGTATGCAAATGTGAATATATATGTATATATATTAGTGTAATGAAATAGTTAATGCTATGTCTACTTTTTTTTTGCATGCACAGATGGTTCCAAAAGGTCTAGGATGTGACAATTTAATGGTGATCTTTGGCTTGTTGTCAAGAAAGAATGAAGGGAAAAGATAGTAAGCATTAAGGCCTATTATTGAAGGAAGCGGGTACAGGTGCATCTAAACTGGGTTATTCTTGGGAAAAATATTCTCTCATTGTGTCAATTATTGTTGGAAAGATTGCATAATTTTCTAGGTTTTCGCATATCACTAATAGTTGGCTATATTGTTCCATTTATGGCTTTGGTTCCCTACAAATGACTCAAAAATAGCTAATCCATTGTGTTGCTAGAGTTACAAAAAATTTATTGTTTTGTGCCATTCTGGGACTCTTTGTTGGTGTTCAAGGTAGCTATGACCAAGGATGCCAAGATTCTATCAAGGTGCAAGTGCATTCACTGGCTATGCAATCTATGTGAAGGTGGTTGGACTTGGGACTTGGGACTCCATTTCCATGTCAAAGGTTGCATGCATTTTTCACGATGATAGAGAAGTCTAGTGAAATGACAAAAGTGTAGGGGAGGCTAGTAAAATTTCATTAGCATTCATTGTTGTATGGTTCCTATGTAACTATGGTCTGTGTGCAAGTAACATTTGTTTTAAAGTCCTTAGAAAACAAAAAAAGTCTGTATAGTTATCAATACCATATTGTTCGGTGTCAATTTGAGGTTTATGTTGTCACTAAAGGTGGCTATGAGTGCAGAGGGAAAACTTTTGTAAAGTTCCAAGTACATGGAATGTAGTGCAATTTTAGTGAAGCTAGTTGAAGGATATTTTGTGTTTTTTTGGATGTATCAATGGTTCCAAAAGGTTTGCGCTCTAATATTTATCATATATATGCATATACATATATATATATATATATGTAAATAGATATATGCATGTATATATATTCATACATATATATATATATGTATATGTATATATGTATGTATGTATGTATGTATTTATATGTATAAATGTATGTATATATATACATACATACACACACACATATATATATATATGTGTGTGTTTGTGTGTGTGTGTGTGTGTGTGGCTATACAAAGTAATCTTGTTTGATTTATGGCTTTCATTTTCTATTTTGGTTGGAACATAATAAAATAATTGGTTGATTCTTATTGTATAGCTCAAACTATATTGTGCCATTCTATATCTAGCCATTTTGGAGAAGGTGTTGTTGAAGTGGCTATATTTTTTCCCATTTCTGAGGACATTGTGTTGAGAAAGGAGGATTTTTTGTATGGGTTTGCTACTGTCAACTTTCATAGATTTTTTGTTTAATGTTTGCATTTTTTGGCTATGTTTGCAATGGAATAAAATTTTAGAGGATATATATATACATATATACATATATATACACATATATATACATATATACATATATATATACACATATATATACATATATATATGTATATACATATATATACACACACACATATATACATATTTATATATATATATATATATATACCTAGAGGGATGACAAAAATATTGACCATTGAAGGTTATCTTGTGTTTTTTTGCATTAATCAATGGGTCCAAAAGGTATGGTATGTGATATGTATATATGTATACAAATGTGTATATATATGCATATATGCATATGTATATATATATATATACATACTTAAGGAACAAAACAATAATTAACAATACCTAATGCAACCAAACATAGAATCAACACCATTAATTATTTTATAAGTACCAACCCAAACTCCATATCCTTAACATTTTTAATGTTACATATATATTCATATTAATTTATACTTGATATAGCCTAAGACAGAAAACAATAATCAATAATACCTAATGTAACCAAAGATAGAATCAACAACATTGATTATTTTATTATTTTTCAAGAATAACTGAAAAGCAAAACCCATAAATCAAACAAAATTACTCTTTATAGCCACCCACATTTAAAAAGCCACAATATACATGTACACCACTTGCAATAGTGCCTCACATACAAAAGCCACAAAACAATACATAAAATACTCCTTTCTCAATACAATCTCCTCAGAAATTGGAAAAAATATAGCCATTTCAACAATACCTTCTCCAAAATAAAACAATATAGCTTATGCAACACAACTATAATAAAAAATGCCTAATGGATTGACTATTTTATTCCATTGCAACCTTAACCACAAACCACAAGCAATAAACTAACAAGCCTAATGTAGCCAAAGATAGAATCAACAACATTCAATTTTTTATTCTCTTCCAGCTCTAACCAGAAAATGAAATCCATAAACTAAACACCATTGGTCTCAACAACCACATAGATCCAAAAAGAAACAATATAGCCTAGGCTATACAATAAGAATCGACCAAAACTCCACAACCTTATTAATCTTAATCTTACCTATATACTGATATTAAAATATACGCAATATACCCTAAGCCAAACAACAATAATCAGTAATACCTAATGTGACCAAACATACATGCTAAAACTATTAATTATTTTATTCTATTCTAACCATAACTAGAATACTAAAGGCATAAATCAAAAAGCATTACTTTCAACAACCATAACCAAAGATAGAATCAACAACGTTAATTATTTTATTCTTTTCCAAGAATAACCAAAAAACAAAACCCATAAATCAAACAAAGTTACTCTTTATAGCCACCTACATTTAGAAAGCTACAATATACATGTACACAACTTCCAACAGTCCCTCACATACAAAACCCACAAAAAAATACAAAAAAAATCCTTTCTCAATACAATCTCCTCATAAATTGGAAAAAATACAACCATTTCAACAACTTCTCCAAAATAAAACAATATAGCTTACACAACACAACTATAATCGACAGTTCCCAATGGATTAACTATTTTATTCCATTGCAACCATAACCACAAACCACAAGTAATAAACTAACCAACCTAATGTAGCCAAAGATAGAATCAACAACATTAATTTTTTTATTCTCTTCCAACCATAACTAGAAAATGAAAGCCATAAACTAAACACCATTGGTCTCAACAACCACCTAGATCCAAACAACAATGATATAGCCTAGGCTATACAATAATAATCGACCAAAACTCCATAACCTTAATAAATCTTGTCTTTTTCATATTTTCATTAAATAGCACATGCTGAAGCCAAACATCAGCAATCAAATGGCTTTTTCTGAAATAAGGCAAGTAGCACGGCTATTTAGTAGTGTTGAACACAGCAGGAGGCTTACAGGCACTTAAAATCAGGCATGCAAACCATGCATCTGCAGTATGGTGGCAAGATGCCAAGGCTCATGACCTTGTTTTAATGGTGCATACTTCTGTTGATTTTAAAGTATACTTTTCTTTCTGTGGCTTTGGCAAAATATCAGTAATAATACCTAATGTAACCAAACATAGAATCAACAACATTAATTATTTTATTCTGTTCCAACCATAAGCAAAAAAAGAAAGCCATAAATCAAACAAGATTACTTTCTACAACCACCCACATGCAGAAAGCCACAATATAGGCTAAGCTATACAATAACAATCCACAACAACTCCATATCCTCTACAATTTAATTATGTTGGATACATAGCCACAAAATGCAAGCATTAAACACAAACCCTAAGAAGCTTCACACTAACAAATCCATACAAAAATTGCTCCTTTCTCAAGACAATCTCCGCACAAATTGAAAAAATACAAACTTTGGAACATAGAATCAACAACATTAATTATTTTTTTATCTGTTCCAACCAAAACAAAAACTGAAAGCCATAAATCAAACAACATCTAAAAGACCACCCACATGTAGAGAAGCCACAATGTAAATGGGGCTATTTAAATGCGGTGTTTTGTTTTTAGTTTCCAACCATAACTAGAATACTAAAGGCATAAATCAAACAACATTACTTTCAACAACTACCCACATCTGCAAAGCCATAATATAGAACAACGTATACAATAAGAATCCACCAAAACTCCATAACCTTAACAATTTTAATGTTACATATATATATTGATACTAAAATATACCCTATATAGCCCAACACAAACAAAAAAAAATCAATAATACCTAATTTAACAAAACATAGAATCAAAAAAATTAATTATTTTATTTTGTTCCAACTATAAGCAAAAAGTGAAACCATAAATTAAACAAGATTACTTTCTACAACCACCTACATGCAGGAAGCCACAATACAAGCCGAGCTATACAATAACAATCCACAATAACTCCATATCCTCTATAATTTAATTATGTTGGATACATATCCACAAAACACAAGCATTATACACAAACCCTACGAATCCTCACACTAACAAACCCATACAAAAAATGCTCCTTTCTCAAGACAATCTCCTCGAAAATTGAAAAAATACAGACTTTTGAACATATAATCAACAACATTAATTATTTTTTTATCTATTCCAACCAAAATAGAATATGAAAGCCATAAATGAAACATCACTTTCTACAACTACCCACATCTAGAAAGCCACAATATAAGCTGAGCTATACAATAATGACCAACAAAAAATCCATATCCTCTACAATTTAATTATGTTACAAACATAGCCACCAAACACAAACATTAAACACAAACCCTATGAATGTTGACAATAACAAACCCATACAAAAAATAGTCCTTTCTTAACACAATATCCTCAAAAATTGAAAAATACAGACTTTCCAACAACACCTAGGTATGTACAAGATCATGATGGGCCAAAAAGTGGCAATATGATGGGTATGTGGCTGACGACTTTTTTTTACCCAAAATTGATGAAATGAAAGGAAGGGCTTTAAAGGAGATTCTCAACTTTCCACCAATATAAATTATGTTTTTACTTTGAATTTAATAATTAATTATTTATTCATTTTTCTATTTGAATTACAACTAAAGTCTGATTGATGAAATTGAAAAAAAATCTATAGCTTTCAAACAATATCACATTTTTGAATCAAAACATGCAATCACATTCTATACTTTGCATACTAAATTTTTGACCAAGGTTGAACGTTGACATATGAATTACATATTTTTTTTTTTTTTTTAAAAGTTGTAATAAAATTTTTTCATAATTAATTATTTACTTGCAAAAATAATTACAAAAAAATATACATCACAGACATACATCCTCTACTTATATCTAAAATATTATTAAAAATGTTATCATTTTATTGTGGTTGGGGTGGTCGGAGACAAACACCTACTTATTTTTTCAAAATTTAGAGTACTACTCCATTGAAATTCAAAATTTCACCAAATGATTTTTCTTTAAACAAACCTAGTAATTTAGAAACTAAATTCAATTTGCTACAGATTCTATTCTTACTTATTTTTGAAATAATATAGATAACTTATTCAAATTTTTACGTCAAGTTTCCTAACTCTGATTTTTTTGAATTTTTTGCCACTTAAGAGCCTATTTTTTCCATGATGATCCTGCACATACCCACCTTCTCCAAAATGGAATTATATAGCTTAATCAATAGAACTATAATCAATAACACCTTAAGGAAAATATAATGAAACAATATGGGAAACATTTTTTTTCTGCATATGCACCTCTTACTAGTCATTTCAAACAAACCCATTTTCCCCTAGCTTTTTACATGCTACCTTTTTTCTCGAAGCCTCCAAACATATGTAGATAATGGAACCCATAAACACAAGCCCACAAAAAATCATAGTATCAAGTCCATGCAAACACACTCACAAGAAATGTGAACCATAAATCACACAAGGTATTTGAAACAATCAATAGTACCTTATCGCAAATAAAGCAATATAACCGCCAATCACAAATCAAACAATATCATCGAGGGGTTATTCCAAATGCACCTATTCCCACTTGCTTGAAGCAAACATCTTCTCACCAACTTACCTACACAAAAATAGGAAAAATACTATCATAATCGACACATTTCTTTTGCATTTCCAACCACTCTCCCTTGCCAAAAACAAAAACTAGTATCTCCCCACTTTTCGCAAAAGTTGCACAAAATATAATCCGGCTTGCACCCTCATAGAAGCTAACCCTCCTCTCTCTTAGCTCCCATAGTAGGTATAGCAATATAAAAACACCAAAAAAATGACCATTGAAAATTTACCAAAATTTGTTTTGTTCCTTGAGGTATTAAAGGGCAGTTGTTATTACAATGATCCCCAATACACACAAAGCATACAACAATTAATGTTGATGTGAACCAGTATTTAATTTTCATAGCCTTCTCTATCCACGCAGCTCGATAAATTCCACCCAATTCCCAAAGCAACCAAGAACTGCCTCTGCCACCTTTTTCGCAATTACTAAAAGCCAAAAAATTTGGGAGGCTAACGAAAATTTTGACCAAACTCATAACCCACTTGTCCCCTTGTCCCTGGTCACTGGAAATCGAAAAATCGGCAATGCTGACAAAAATTCCAGCCAAAGTTGACACAAATAGCCTATCGGCTAATAATTTATTCATTATGAAATGTTTCTTTCTTTGATCAATGCTAGTTCATTTAGTAACATAATATTATATTGAAATATTCTTCCTCTTTTTTCTGTATGTTTCATATCATGATTTATCGAATTGTTAGCTATATTTTTCCCCAATATGCTTCTCTTTTAATGATGGAAAGCTTATAAAATTGACCCATAGTTTATTGCTTCTTGGATTAGCTGATCCCAAGTTTCCTAATAGCCAATCCCAACATTGCACAACATAGGAAAAATTTAAGAGGTGATCTACATTTTCTTCACTATCTTCACACATGACACACCAGTTGAGGCCTTCCATTCCAACTATTTTTAATCAATCACTTATCAAGATCCTAGCATGGAGTGTCATCCACTTAAAGGCTCTTACCTTAGGTAGTACCCATCATCCCCAACATAGTTTTTGAAGCCAAACTTTATCACTTTAGCCAATCACATTAAAGAGAAATAATTTTATAAAATTCTCAAGTTAAAATATTTTAGATATTCATTTTAGAAAAAAAATTAAAGAAGATAAATAATTTAGTATTTAATTGGTGCAAAACTAACTTATTCATAACTAATTAACAAAACCGATTGCAATAGTATTCTTGTATTGTTGAGGGAAAGTATTAATAAGATAAATATTTGCTAACTTTAGTTTTCATCTCTCTTAATGGTTTTAAATCCTTAGATCATTATTAAGAAAATATTTATTTTATTTATTTAAGAGCTATATTTTATTTTATATTAAAGTGTTTTTTTTTTTTTTTGGTAATCTAATCCACCCTTTTTCAAATAATTTATTCATCTCTCAAGTAAGTTTTTTATATTTATAGAGGATTATATAATATATATATATATATATATATATATATATATATATATATATATATATATATATATATAAGTTAATAATTATATTATCTTAAATATAGCTATGTAGAAATAATTATTTTTAATTTATTTAAACAATTGTTTTGTGAATTGTATTCTTAGTTTGTGTGTCAAAATATCTCAAGTTGTAGACATAATCAGTTTATCAACATAAGGAGAAATTGAGGGCTCTACAACATAGTGGCATGTTGTGTAGGGTTTGGGGTTCTTCAACAGATCTAGTGGTGGTAGGGGAGGGGGCCATACCCTCCCCCATTATGGGTCTTTTTTGTAAGGCTTCTTCTATCCCTAGCCTTTGTTTCCTTCTTGACTTCTCAGTTGTACCTTGGCCTCT
Organism: Sequoia sempervirens; assembly: GCA_007258455.2. NCBI lineage: Eukaryota > Viridiplantae > Streptophyta > Pinopsida > Cupressales > Cupressaceae > Sequoia > Sequoia sempervirens. The sequence continues at coordinate 645,085,611 of VDFB02058242.1, read as the reverse complement.
AGCACTACTATGTGGTTTACTGTATGGTAATTGCTAGTATTTTACTATGAATTTTAGTTTCATTAATGAAGGGGGGTTAGAAACCCCTTTACCCCCCCAATACTCAGGAAAGTAACCCTAATCTCTTCCAAAATACCTTTTCCAAAATTGTCTCTAAGTAGGCCTTCATTGCTCTACAAGGTGCAAGTTTTTTTTGTCAAAGAGGTGCACTGCAATGATGGTAGGGAAGGTAAGGATATGTTTGATTTAGCCATGGAATTTCATCTGTTCCCAATTGATGTTATGAAATACACTATAAGAAAAGAAAGATCAAAACTTAAAGACACTACAATTTTTTTAGCTTCCATTAATAATAAAAGATTTCTGTCTAGGAAGTATATCGGTTCCTGGTTCTCAAATGTTTGGTCTAAAAAGTTTGGTGTGCAAATAACCTACTATAGATTGCTCCAGAAAGGATTTTTTGTATTTTTTTTAAAGGAAAATGTATTATAGGAGAAAATTCTAGCAAAACCCTATTGGAATATAGGGGCTGCACTTTCCACTCCCTCCCATGGACATCGACCACTATTGCTAAGGAATTAATTGCACTATTAGCCCCATAGACAGGTTACTGTTAAAAATTTTCCTCCCAAATTATAGCATATTCTCCCTCAAATTTTGTAGCTAGTTCACAAATTCCTAATAATTGATGAGACCAAGTTAGCATTGCCCAACTTTGATGCTTGAGCCTTGGTTTCTCTTAACCCCATGTGGTGTTGAAATCCCTAATAATTTAAAAATTTGTGAAGAATGTGGGGTGTTAGTTGTCCCACTTAAAATTTTGGGCAGTGTCAATGCTTGTTTCCTTTGTAGGAGAGGACATATCCACAAGGATTACCCTCTAATCAAGAGCAATAGGCCAAGAATTGTCAAAGGAAAATATAATGTTAGCCCTAGAGAGGTTTTTCCTGAAGTGCAAGCCTATGGGGAATCTAGCCCTACATAGGAGCCAGTACATCCTATCAAGGCCTCTAACCCTAGTGTGGAACTTGATGTTGAGCCCTATCCTATAAATGTTGAGAGAGCGGCTAACTATCACTTTCTTAGTCGAGCATAATTATTCCCTTATTGATAAGTCTGTTGCAATTTCTCTCACCAATTCCTTTAGCACCCTAGAAATGGGGATGGAGTGGGTGTGTCTGAGCATTTGATTCCCCCCAAAGGGAATGAGGGGATATTCCACCCCACCCATCAAAAACCTAACATTGAGAATGTAAGAGAGGCTCAGCCACTTCAACAGTTAAATGGCCAATAGCTTGTTATGAGATAGATAAGGAAAATAATTGAAAACAAGTACATAATTCTTGAGTTGTAACCTAATGCTAACTCAGTTTTGAAGTTAAAACATGGATCCAACCCCTTTGGTTTTAAATTGGAGAAAAAAAGCTAGGAGGCTCGTCAGTCTATGTGTTTGGATGAGGGATCTAGGGACCCCCTATGAATGATTGACTCTTGAACTAGGGGATCCCTTGTTGCCCCTAGACAAGCCTGTGTCCCCACTCTAGAACCTATCCAATCCCAATCTCCTTCTAGGGGTATGTGCAAGATCATGATGGGCCAAAAAGTGGCAATATGTAAATGATATGATGGCCCATGTGGCTGATGACTTTTTCTTACCCAAAATTGATGAAATGAAAAGGGTTTTTAAAGTATATTCTCAACTTTCCACCAATATAAATTATGCTTTACTCTAAATTTAATAAATAATTGTTATTCATTTTTATTTGAATTACAACTAAATTCCTCGACCGATAGGTCGATTGAAAATCATCTATAGTTTTCAAACTATATCACATTTTTGAATCAAAACATGCATCACATTCTATAATTTGTATACTATAGGATTAAAAATAAAAATTGAATTTCATAACGCTCAATTGCTAATGTGGTTAGACACAAATTTTTTATACTTTTTAAAAAAGTTGTAATAAAAAATTTATAATTAATTATTTATCGGTATGTGCGTGATCATCATGGAAAAACAGTCCTTAGGGGTGGCAAAAATTTAGAAAAAATAGTGTTAGGCAACTTTTGACGAAAAAAATTTGAATAAGCATTCATATTATTTCAAAATATGTAAGAATAGAATCTCTAGAAAATTGAATGTAGTTTCTAAACTACTAGGTTTATTTTTTTAAAATAGAATCTATTTGGTGAAAATTTGAAATTTCAATGAGTACTTCAATTTCAGCTAAAAATAAGAAGTAGGTGTCTTCTAACCAATCTCTAACCATAATAAAATGATAATATTTTTATAATATTTTATATATAAGCAGAGGACCATGCTCGAATGTGATGAAGTGATAATTTGTTCCGCTAAATAATTAATTATGAATTTTTATTACAACTTTTAAAAAATATAAAAACTCGTGATGTCTAACCACCTTAGCTGATTAAACTTCATGAAATTTATTATTTTATTTTTTAATCCTATAGCGTGAAGCAAAATGTGACGCATGTTTTGACCAAAAGGATACTCATGAAGTTATAGATGTTTTTCAATCAACCTATCGATCAGACTTTAGTCGTAATTCTAATAGAAAATGAATAATAATTATTTATTAAATTCAAATTAAATCATAATTTATATTTTTGGAAAGCTGAGAATCTCCTATAAAAACCCTTTTCGTTTCATTAATTTTGGGTAAAAAAAAAAGCATCGGCCACATACCCTACAAATACCCATATTACTGGTTAATTTCCTCTTTTGGGCCCATCATGATCCCACACATACCCTACTTGGAAAAACAGCAAAAATATGCATCACATCCTCAACATGAGTCCTATAATTATATCTAAAATATTATCATTTTATTGTGGTTAGGGTGGTCAAACAAACACCTACTTCTTATTTTTTCCCTTAAATTTAAGTACTACTACAATGAAATTTCAAATTTTCAAATTCTCAAATAGATTTCAAAAAAATTAAAAACATAGTAGTTTAGAAACTACATTCCATTTTCTATAGATTCTATTCTTACATATTTTTGAAATAATTTAGATAACTTATTCAAATTTTTACGTCAAGTTGCATAACTTTGATTTTTCTGAATTTCTTGCCACTTAAGGACCTATTTTTTCCATGATGATCTTACACATACCCCAACCTAGAGGCTATTGTCACCTAGTCTCTTGAGAATTCTCTTGAAATAGAGGATTCAAAGAGACAAAAATATCCTATCCCATCTAAGTGCTTGAGTGTGGGGGTTCTATCAAAGAGGAAAGGAAAGCCAGTGACCTAGAAAGGGACATCAACAATGAAGTCTTTGAGAATGTCACCTAAGGGGAGCCCATTCAGACCCCAAAAAAGAGAATTGGACTGGGGAGGCCAAGGAAAAATGAGAATTCCATAAAAATTGGCAATTCCCCATGTGTTCTAAAAACTAAGAGGAAGAAGACGAGTTTGGTAATCTAATCTTCCCTGGCAAAGAGTGCATAAATAGAGGAAGGGTACCCCAAATGCTTCGATTTTCATAGGAACGAACAGGTTGATTTTTTCAATGGTGTTTGATAATGAAAGTTAATTGTTTATCCTGGAATGTCAAGGGATTGGAATCCCCTATATGAAAAATATACAATAAGGATATTTTTAAACTTAATCAAAAGAAAAGATTTCTTCCTAATGCAAGAGACCAAGGTAGTCAGGTTTACCCTAGAAAATAGCCATAGGTTTATTTGGAATGGGGTTATCTCCTTTTCCACCTCCCATGAGAAGGGTAGAGGTGGGGCAGAAATCCTTATGGCTAATCAATCGGCCCAACTGATCACTGATAGTAGCATCTCACCTTGCAACAGGGAGGTTTAGGTAACCCTCAAAAAGGATGATGTTGCCTTCAAAGTATGCTTGGTCTATGCACCTAATGATCATAGAAACTGACTTAATCTATGGCAATGATTTTCCACCCTCGTAGATGTTCCATGGATCATAGGGGGGATTTTAATATTGTAGAATAGGCTGAAGATAAGTGGGGGGGATGGATATATTCTAGAAAGGTAATGAGAAATATTTCAGGTGTATATTGAAACATCAACTTAGCCTTGTAGATCCCATGGAGAAAGGGAAGAAATATTGCAAAGGAGTATGGTACTCCTGGTGCAATACACAAAAATGGAGTAACAAAATTTACTGCAAGCTAGACAAGTTTTACACCAACAAGAACTTCTTCAATTTTTTCCCTAATGAAGACAGTGTGAAAGTGTGAGTATATCTTTACACACTCTCTGACCACCACCCTATTAAAGTTGAGCTAGTTTTATGTCAAGAAAGAGAAAAAGATACAAAGAATGTTTCACCCTTATATCTTGAATACAAGTTTGCTAAATGATAGTGACTGTAGAGATACAATTACAACCATTAGGGAAATTAACAAGTGGTTGTTAAAAGGAGTAAGTGCCATTGAAAGGTGGAACACCAATGTAGAAAGCTGGAAGAAGCTATTTGAAATTTTTGGCAAGAAAAGGGCCATGGATGCAAGATGGGAAGACAAGTTGTTGCAAGATGCCTTCTTAGATTTTGAAAGAAAACTAGAGAAGGTACGAGGGGATGTTCTTCTAAGTGAAGAATTGGTCAAAGCCAAGGAAAACCTAAGGAAAATTCAAATGCATAAAGTTAATGGGCTAAAAATTAGAACTAAGATCAAATGGTTATCTTGTGGGGAAAAAGGGTCCAAGTTCTTCTTCAAATACCTAAAGGATAAGAATATAAAAGAATAGATAGATTAGATCTAGGATGGAGAAAGGTTGACCTACGACTAGAAGGAGATCTTGAATTAGTTTTAATCATTTTACAGTTGTCCCTTCACCTCAAAAGGGGCATCAAATGAGTGTCATAAGGCAAGGGATGTGGTTCAAAATTCGAAGGAAATTTTTTGTGGAGGACATTGAAAAGCTACAAACCCCCCTAACCAAAGAAGAAATTACTAGAGCCATTGCATCAATTAACATTGACAAGTCTCCTAGTCATGATGGGCTAGTAGTAGAATTCTACAAATTATTCTCTATGTGGGTGAGTGAGGATCTTCTTTAGCTATATTTTGAAGCTTTAGAGAATGGGAATTTGGAGAAAAATATCAATAAAGGCACAATCAAACTACTACCTAAAAAGGGTGATAAAACCCTAATCAGAAACTAGAGACCAATCACACTTTCAAATGTTATGTACAAGATTCTGGCTATGCTCTTTGCTAAAAGAATGGAATACATACTTCCCAAATTTTTTAATGGCACCCAAATAGGATTTATTAAAGGAATATGTGTCCTTGAAAATATAATAAGAAACTAGGAGGCTATGCAGTGGGCAAAGGTGTCCAACTAAAAAGATATAATGCTTCTCTTAGACTTTGAAAAAGTGTATGATAGAGTGGAGTGGGGCTTTCTGAGAGGCATCATACAATAATTTGGATTCCCAAATTTCTTTTTCAAGATGGTTGAAATCCTTCTCAATGATGCTAATGCACATGTAGATGTTAATGAAACTCTCTTGAAAGAAATAAGCCTAGGAAGCAGATAGGGAGGTTGGATGAATCAATCATTGATTC
>VDFB02058242.1:645027585-645079935 GCA_007258455.2 Sequoia sempervirens | reverse complement strand
TGTTTTCAAATGTATTTTTCTATCTAGTTTTATGTTCTGATTTGGAAATCTCAATATGTTGGAATTGATTAACACTCTGCATTACTTTGTTTCATCAACTTGATTTTTGTGTAAGCTTGCAAGGAAAATAAACTAAAATTTTAACACTCATCAAATTTGGCTTCAGAATTGCAAGAGAATCAACAAGCTTTGAGTGCTAAACGGACCATTGCTAAGGTATTATTAGTGATTCTATTTGTACCATACTTTTTCTGTAGTGTTTTTCAAGTTATTGGAAAATTACATACACACAATCATAGACAAGGTTTCAAGGAAAACTCTAGTTTTTCTGTTTTAGTGTACTAGGTTTTGAGCGAAATTCTGTTTTTTTTTCAGGGTACCAGGTTTCTAGCAAAATTTGTGATTGCCAAGTTTGATTTCACACATGCACCTGTTAAGGCATAAATAAATCGCCTTTTCAAATGAGTTATATTACTTTTGATAGTGTCATAAATGATATTTGCACTGTTCCTTTATTTTTTTGGTAGCTCTCTTAATTTCTCTGATGTAGGCCCAACCACACATAAGTCTATGTGATAATCCCCGCGACATAATTCTGCCTCAAGTGTTCCCTTCGAAGATTTAAGTATACCACCAATTTTGATTTGTAGTAGGAAAATTGATATAATGTTTTGCCTCCCAAGTCTTTGGACTGTGCTTGTTCCCTTCATCATTATAGTTGACGAATACAAACACTATCCCTACTCTTTTCTAAAATTCTAAATTTCCATTCTTCCAAATGCCTTCTGTTTTGAATTTAAAAAAACAATCATTTGTCTAATACTTGTCGTAATTAGTTTTCCTTCCAAAATGAATTTGAGATATACCTGAGAACATTGGATTTGTTTTTTTCATTGAAAGTTTGCAGCTGGAATAAGATGACTGCTTGTTTCTAGGTTCTGATATTTATGGACACATGTTTAGTCTGCTCTTGGTCAGCGTTACATGCGAGGCCCTCTGCAGTACCACAAATCTCAAAAAGGAAAATGACTTGTTTTGAATGCGAAAAGACAACGATCTTTCTGATAGTTCTAATTGATTTGATTTTCAGAGTGAATTGGAGATATTCATGAGAACACTCAATTTTTTTTTGTTATTGAAGATTTGCTGCAAATCTTTGTTTCTTTGATTTATATTTTATTGATAGTTTGGTCTGCTCTTAGACATCTTGACTTGCAAGGCCCTCTGTGCTTTCAAAAACAATAATAACTTTTCTTTCCTCTTGTTACAGAAGAGTCGCAGAAACAGAAACAAATCAGGTCAAACATTAAAGGACCTGTCATGTCTTGCTGAAACTCTCCCTTCATTTAGGGACCCAAAATCTGTTGCCACAAGTACCAAGCTGAACTGCAAGTCTCGTCAAAAACTCGTGTAAGTTGGTATTTGTAATAACCCTTAACTTTCTTTACAACTGAAACCATTAATATACCATGAATATGCTGTATGAGATGTTAAAATATTGCTAGTTTTTTGACTTATCTGTGCATTTATTCTCAACAGAGTAAAGGAAACCAAGCAATTGGCAGCTGTGCTGGCACATCCAGTGTTTCATTCAGATCCCTTCTCTGCCATTCAACAACACCTTGAAAATACTCTTGGCCCACAGATAAACACTGAAGCCAAGTCTAAACGTGTTAACAAGGGAAAAAATTCTAAAAAGAAGAAAAAGAGGCCACAATCAACCGGTGCTGTACAGGCAATGGATATATAGCAGTAACTGTTGCCTCCCTCTAAATGGAAGGTGCATTACGAATATTTGTGTTTTGATTTTAACTCTGCTGATTGAGTTGGTATTTTATGAAGAAAAATGAAACGCTGTTTAATATTTAGGTAACGAGAAAATAGTAATATTTGATTTTACAGTAATGAAACATATCTCATTATTTTTTCTGAGGATCATTGCTAACTTGCTAATGAGAAAGTAGTACTAGGTTTTGCAGTTATGAAACTAGTCACGTTTTTTAGGATCAAATGACTTGTTCAATCTGAATGGAGGAACATCACCTCCATGCACAGCCCTGGGTAGGGTTGGAGTAGAAGGGTGTTGGTAGAGCTCAATTATTTGGAGCTATATGGTTTTGTATCTACCCTTATTTTTTAGGGGTTATAATGTATGTCGAGAACATCTAATTTTTAGTATTTAAAAATTGTATGCCCACAAACCAATGTGAGACCATTTGCTCTAATTTTCAACGCAATTATTCTTTTTTCTAATGCTGCACTTTCTAAAGATGCCTTGCATATACGGTGCATATTGTGGATTTTTTTAAAAATTGAAATAGGATTAAAAAGATTACAGCAAATAGAATGCAGCAGAACCGCCAAGGCTAGTAGATAACAGAGCTCTGAAAAGCAGTCTAAGACTAACGGACACAGTTGAACAGATATGGACTACTGCTGCACATTCTTAGAGTCACATTATTGAAATGGCAGCAATTCCGTAAAGGGTATTGCTTTTTCACTTACCTTACAGTTAGTTTAATAGAGTATACAACCTTCCCTTCTTTCAGAACAGGTAACTTCCATTATGTAGGACAAACGCCTTCTCTATCAAAGCAATTTAATCTTTGCTTTAGCAACATTATTTATAAATATTTGGATACGATAATTGATATATATTTCATTTCAATCTCTAGTCTGCAATAATGATGACTCTCAACTTAGTCCGAAGACTTCATCACTGTTGTCATAGTTGCCTATGTGGATGAGCTGCCTATTTTGGTCCATTCCACCCATGGAACACCAATGCTCGAACTTTGTTCTTATCAATGTAGTACTTTATAAAGTGCAATTGTGATCATTTTTAGAGCTCGGTTATTGAGATTCAACTTGCATTTTCAGGTAGATTTTATTTTTTGAAGAAATGTCTAGATGCAGGTAAGGCGTCTCTTATGAGTAGAGACGTCTCCATACCTATCTCCAATACAAAGAGATATATCCCAATTTCAAAGTCACCTCTCAAAAAGTGGAAGACATGTTTTCATGTAACCCTAGTTTTATTTACATTTGAAAGACTTCATACATTTTACTGGAAATACATATCTTGCTTTTATTAGTTGAATTGATTTTTTAACCATCATCATTCCTATATGGAGATATAATTCAACTTCTAAAATATTTGTTATTTCCCATTATCCTTTTCATATATATGACATATCTTATGATACACCCCTTTTCTTTCAAATAAATTGTTTAGCATATTAACATAGTTTGTGTTTTATATTTTATTTTTACTTTTTAGATTATTATTTAGGATTAATGTTTTAAGAACTATTTGTGTTTGAAGGTAATTTTTTTTGGATTTTTATGGATTGAAAAATTGATTTGTTTGGTGAAAAATGTTTTTTAATCTTAATAATATATAAATAATTATTTATCCTTCTACAATTTATTATAATAATAAAAAATATTTTAAATCAAAAGATTATCAATATTTTAGGATTATTGGGTCTACAAGGAACTTCATTTTTAATGCTTGTATAACACATGATTAATTTAAAAAAATAAAAAAAAAATATATTTAAATCAAAAGATTAGCAATATTTTAGATTTATTCAAATAGTCTATTATTAGAATGGATTTATATAATATAAAATATATGGAGAACTTCTCATATAAAAAAACTTTAGTCAATTATGTAAGTCAAATAATAAAAAATAAGTTAAACAAGTCATACCAATAATTATTAAATGCAAATGGTAGTGCAAACAATATTGAATGTAAATAGCTATAAAATATTAATTATTCATGTTAAGACACTTTTACTCTTATTTTTCATAAATAATGCTTACTCATAAGGACAATAGTATCAATTTTAATGTTATGTTTGTTTGAATAATAATTTTTATTAATATTTATTTGGTTTGATTTTCTTTAGTGCTTGTTTGTGTAGAGTTGAAAATTACCTACGTCACATTTTCTATCCATGTAAAATTTATTTTAGTGTCCATTCTCTTAAACAAATTTTAGGTTGATGTCAAAATAGACCTTTGCACTTCTTAAGTTGTTTGTAGATTTCAATTCTTGTTTCTTCCTACTTAAATGCTAATATAATCATGGTAGTACCCTGAACTCCACAATTGTAGTAGCATCCTTGACATTTAAACCATTCAAACAATGACCAAAATCCAATAGACAAAATCTAACTTTCAAGACTTTTCTAAGTTTTGCCAACAATTTATTGAAATTCTCTATAAAGATATTTTCCTTAGCTTTTAGCATCAATCACTTTTTTGTTACATTTATTATTCTACTTCTTCCCATGAATATCCTTTGTAATATCTTCGCCCATTCTTACTTGTAAGCTCTATAATTCTTTGGTAGCCATTCTTAGCTCCTTTTATAGTTGTAAAATCCTATTGCTTTCTATATCCCTTTGGCAAGCCTTTGTGGCCTTCATTCCCTAAATCCTCCATACACAACACAAAACATACACACTTTATAAATCTTTGTAAGTTTTACAAGTTTTTAAAGTATATTGTTTATCTATGTAGCATAGAGCATGTTAGGCTAAACTCACACTTGCATGTAGGATTGAGATAAACGAAATAAGGATCTAGTTGAGGTAGATTACCAACTAGTCATAACCATTGTCTTCTCCCTAATATATAGGTTCAAGTTGCATTTCTCTACACAAAGATCAAATTCCCCATTTGTTAACATCACAAGTTTTCATAGGTCAAGGCATACCGACTCTAAAAATTTGAAGTTAATACGATGCAACAACACCACCATAATTTTCCAATTTCTCCTACAATCATTTTTTTTGATCCATAAAATATCATTGTATTAATATTAAAATATTTTCAATTACATCCAAAAGAGAGGAAAAAGTTCTAGTTCAAAACCCAACCGCCACCAAGACACCACCCCAACCTAGCTCGGCCGACACCCTACATACACCACACCCGATACAAAACCCTCCAACCAGAACAACCAACTCGACCCCACAAAGGACTAGACAATGCGAGCAAAAAACAAACAAAACCAGACCCATTAGTCAACCCAGAGCACCCCATTAGCTATCAAATAATCTCGAAACAAGCTACACCAATCGATGCCACTAGACGGCTCCAAGAACAAGTAATGCTTGATGAATATTAGACCACACCTCGCACGAGCTCGATGCCGTTGCAAATCCTCTCCCTTAATGTCCAAAATGAACGGATAGTAGCGAATCCGCTCACCTGGAATCCACGCTCTTTGAATATCTTTGTGACAAGGGACACCACCAGCTCAGCCACAAGGATGACATCCATTGCCCCTTCCAAAAGAGTCTTAAGAGTCTCCCAAACCAAATGCTTCACAATTACCATCACCATGGCCCTCGAAACACCCAAGTCCAGAAGAGACGCTAACAACTGTGCCGCTATATCTGCATTCGTCTGCCACCGCTCCGTAGTCGCCATGAATTTGTCGCCCAAGAGAAGCTCCACAACACCCAACACCAGCTTGTCCCAAACCTTTATTACCAACTTTAGCCGGCCATGGTGAATTCAGTCATAAAACTCCCATAGCTTTCTGCTCGACGGGAGGTTGATCGACGTCTCCATGAACACGACCAAGAATGAAAAGATACCATCAGGCACCCCCTATAAATGCTTGCTCAAGCCAAGCAACCCGTCACCACGAATTTCAAAACACCCAACCTCTCACAGATTGGCCACCATAAATGGCCGCACGAACAACTAATATAGAGGCCCAAACATCCTTTACATTTAATACCCGCCGCCACCCTACACTTCCTCCATGCGCGCTTGCCAATATTATGTCATCCCATTACACCTGATGACACCTACCACAATCATATTGCCATGCATTGTTTCTAATTGTTTTTGCCTACATTATTGAAGATTTTGAGCAACTTGAAATTTTGGATATATTGGGATGCTACAACAACTCTATCATTACCACTCCATACTAGATCATAGAGCATTGATTTCTGTTGTATTTGGCTACATGATTTTATTGTAGGCATCTAATTTATCAATTGAAAAATCAAGGGCACATTCTCTTACCTTTCCCCTTCCAAGCATTTCTTTTTGTAATGTACTTTATTTAAATTATAGACAAGTTCCTTTTTTGCAAAGCAAACCAATAGTATTTATTAAATTTATTTTTGTTTTCATTTTTGTTCTTTTCCCCCTAAACAATATAATTTGATTATTAGTTTAATTATTTTTATAGGTATGTTTCCGGATATAAATAAAATGACAAACAAAACAAGCACTATTTAGAAAGCCCTTTTGTAAAACACATCTAGGACATGTATCTATCATACTAACCTATTTGAAAGTTTCCCAAAAGTAAACACACTAAATGTAGGTCAATTGTTGTAGCTAGAGCTCTCCTCCATGCCTTCTTTTCTTCCATTGCTTTGTCCATCTTCTCCTTTTGGTAGAGGTGGATGACAACATTTCTTAGTAGGAAGTGAATAGCGTCAGTCACATTTCTTACCCTTTCCTAAAACTACCTACCTAATGCTTTGCTTTCCTTGCTTAATTTGGTAATTCATTCACAAGTCCCTCCTTGGTAGCAAGGAGAATGGAATTCACCACATTGGGTGAAGCTAGAAGATCTAGGGCAAACATGCCCCTACATCAACCACCCCCTTTTTTGTAGTCCTATTCATTGATGACCTTCAACAATTTGTACTTTGGGATATAAATATTATTGATGTAAGCTCAAGCTATTGCTTGTACCATACCCTCTTCTGTCAAAAAATCCATCAAATTGGACAAGAAGATTGTGGCAATGATGTTGTTAGGTCATTACTAGGGGATTCCATAAAAAAAATCTAGCCTAGTAATCTTGCAAATCAAGTAGAGAGGAGCTAATATTGATAATGTACCTTAATTTCTCCAAGACATATCTCTTTGTTGTCAACTTCTCCCACTTCTAAGGCTTAAGATAAACCTTCAGATTCATGTTTTTAAAACTAAACTTACATCTTAAATACATGAATTTATCTACTAGACTAACAACATCAATATATTTTTTGTACCGTAATTACAATTGTCCATCATTTTACATTAGTGGATTTATCTTGATTATTAATTTAGTTACTACATATTAAAACATATTTATTGTTAGTGTGAACATAATATATGACCTAACTGGTTTCATAGGTTCCATTTGCATTTGCATATTTAAGCTTACTTAGATCATTTACTTTTTGTGTCTCATATCATAGGATTTAAACACTTGTCATGACCTTAGTTTGTCCTAGAGCTTTATCCTTGTGTTTATAACAAGGGTTTCATCATTGCATATTGTACTAATTTCATTTATGCATCTAATGAATTCTCTGGCTGCATAGTATTACCATTGCTGCTCTCTTGGTTAGAAAGTTGTTTGATTCTAGGTGATCTTTGTGCTATTGTGGAGTTAATCAACTCTTACATGTAACTTCACATTAAAGTAGAAGTATTTTTATTTCCTTTCAACTTGGTGTATATTGTATTTATTGACCTAGGGCTCATCACAAGCACACAATTTGATATATATCACTTTATTGTTTAGGTCTTAATTTATTTTATTGTGACACTTTGGTTTTGAGTTTTAATAAATGGCTTTAGAATATCTAATTCTTATTACATATGCCTTTAGTGCATTGGGAGGAAATCCTAAGGTACCTCTAAGGTGTCTTAATTCTTTGCTCAAAGTTCTCTTAGGCTTATCAAAAAATCTTAGGACATTTGTTTGCTTTAAATTTTATTTTTAAAAACTTCCATTTAATACATTAATGATGCAGATTAAGGGTCCAATACCCACTTAAGGACAACCAGCCCTTGCAGCTAATTACACATCTAACACAAACACTCTACACAATTAAATGCCACTTAAGGACAACCAGTCTTTGTAGCTAATTACACATCTCACACAAACACACTACACAACTAAATGCAAAATAAACACGCCTCATTTTATTGATACCAAACTTACGAACCATTTACATCAAATAACAGACTACAAAAATCTGTAACAACATTACAAACTACCTCTCATATACATTCTTCTTACAGGTCAAAACTCCTTCCTAATGGCAATCCAATAAGTAACTATTTACTGATTTTCCTCTATCTATTCCAGTCCAAACTCTTCCCAAAATGACACTGAAACCTCCATTTTTCATTTCCCATTCTCACTCAAACAATGTCACCTCCATTCTGGGTTTCTCCTTCTGCATAGACCTTTTTTTTCTATTATTGCAGCCTCAAAAGAGGCTTTGGAAGTCTAATTTAGGCGTCATCATGCATATTTTAAAATGTGCTAACTTCCGTCCAAGGTGTTAAGATTCCTTGTAATTATTTTGTTCCCCACCTGTATGCTGGATGCCACATTTGCTTTCTTATTTGAGGCAATAATGCCTACACAACCCAGGCGGTTCACCTTCATTAATTTAGAATCATTTCCCTTCTTTTGAAATGCATTCTTTTGCTCTAAAATGTTTGCTGAAAAGTTGTCAAAGATGACCTCCTTAAACTTTTTTTCTTTTTTCTTTTCCAGTTTTTAAAAATCTTAAAAATATTAATTGTTTTTCTATATAATAGAGAGAATTGAATTCTTCCAAATGGTGAAGAATGTGACCATGAAACCTTTGCCACTCTAGAAAAAATACATTAAAAAATATCTTTGTAAAATCATTTTAATCTTGGTCTTCACAAGTTTTTCAAAATAATTGTTTTTGTAAAAATAGTTCGTGGAGAGATACCTAAAACAACCAAAACAAACAAAAACAAACTAGTCTAGAACTCACATCAAAATTGAAAATATTTTTTGACAATGTAGGATCCTCTATGGATCCCTCCTCCATCAGTAAAACCATGTTTAAAGTGTTTTTTTTAAATATTATAAAGATTTTCTTAAACTTGTTAGAAGGTCTTGGACAATTGTTTGCCTCAACATTAGCTCTTAAAAACTCCTATCTAATATTTCAAATCTTGTTCTAAGTGTTTCTTATAAGATATTATCAAAGTTACAATGACTAATTACTAGAGTATAATATTTATTAGGAGTCTTAATTTTTTTTATAAATGATCTAATTGTTATAAGGTTTAGTCTTAAAAATAATTTTATGAATTGGTCATATTATAAGAAAAATGATTATTAATTAATTGATGAGTGAATATTAATTTATTACTTATCACTACCAAATATAATTATTTGGTGAATTATTGTAACTTACCTTGATGAGAGGATGTAATTCATCCATTTCCTATATTTAAGAGTCCCTACATGAGTTAAATTAATAATGTAAAATATTGTGAAAACATTGAATGAATATTGTAATCATGAAAAGGCACATGATAGAGAGGTAGTTGGGAGGCCATTTATGAGAAGGAGAAGGAGATACAATTAGCCAGGTCTTGTGTTTCTATTTATATATTGACTAAATGATGTTTTGCAAGATTTTCTTAACAAAAAGATTCTCCATTTATGATGTATTGAATTATTAATCTATTCTACAACTTTTATAAACTTATTTATATTGTATGTGTTGCTTTAGTATTCATTCCCATTTAAATGATTATCTTAATCTCAATACTAAGATCTTAATTTACTAACACTAGTAAAAAAAATATAACCTTACACATTTGTTTGCATCAATATTTGACCTCTAATATTTCAAAGCTTGTTCTTACTCTAATTGCCACATATATATATAAGAATATAATAAAGATTATAGCAACTTGTCATGAAGACATCTTTATTATTGTTGACCCTTAATAATTGTTATTAAAAATCTCTTCTAATATTTCAATCTCATTTGTAGTGTTCATTGTTAAATATTATGAGTTATAATGACTATTTATGAAAACACTTTTTATTACTATTGAAGCCTTCATACTTATTTTTTGAATAATCTCTATTTAATATTTCAACTCTTGTTATAAATTTTCTTTATTAAATATTATGGAACTTATAATGACTAGTCATAAAGATAAAAGATTCCACATTTATTTTTCTTAATATCTATTCTTAAAAATCTCTATCTAATAATTCAAAATATATTATGAATTTTCATTGTCAAATATTATAAAAGTTATAATGATTAGGTATAAAATTATTTATTATTATTAGACCCTTAAATATTCTAATATTTCAAATCTTGTTCTAAGTGGTCTTTGTCAAATAATATAAAAGTTTCAACTATTAATTTTTTCTAATATTTGATTTTTTTTACATGTTTTTTGTCAAATCATATAAAGTTATAATGACTAGTAATGAGATTCTTTTTATTAAAACTAGAAAATTTCTTATAAATTATTTAAGTTAATGTATTTAATAAAAAAATAATATTTGGTGGATTCATTGTAAACCAAACAACTTCACTATTAAACTAACAATCGCTTGATAGAGAATAGTGGTATTGGGAACAAATTAATGCGAGCATTCTTTCTAAAAAAGTGTTATATCAATGAATCATCATATTTTCTTTTATTGAGAGAATAAATATCCCGACAAACTTTTAGCAACCTATAACCACCATATACGATATTTACAAACTCAAAGAAGAAGAGTTAAATTATTTAGCGTAACATTAAGGGTTGAGAAATGTAATAAATCTAAAAACTTTCTAACTCAACAAAGTTCAAAATGACTTCCATTCAAGTGATAAGAAGTAGAAAAAAAAGAAATATGTAAGAAAAAAAAAAGTTTGATAGAGATGATAAATGGTGCTTTTTTTTGAAAGGATGTGGAAAAATGAACTTTGATAGAGCATCAAAAGGAAATTTAGTCTTGGTTGGAGGAGTGATATTGCAAGATTCTTGTGGAAAGTTCTTGTATGATGGCTTTCTTTTTTTGGAAGCAAAACTAATGATGAAGTAAAATGGGAGGCTTTACTTCGAAGTATACGTGTGTCAAAAGCTAAAAAAAATAGAACACTAATAGTGATCAATTCACTTGAGAACAGATCAACTATAAATTGATAGCTAAATCATTATGTAGAGGAGGTTCAAGGTTTAATTTTGCATTTAACTAATATACAGTTCTAGTATTAAAGGCTTCTAAAATTTTCTATTGATTATTAAACAAACGCATATATATTAGGCCAAGAGAAATGGGGGATAGTATGAATGAAGTGCATGAATTGCGATTTTGTTGTTTATTTTTTAGCCTAGTATTTTAGTGTTTTGTTGTTAGCTTTGTAGGACCAAATCATTGTAATAATGCATATAATGTTAGGGTTTAGAAGTGGTCTATATAGTATGCATACTTTTTATTTGGAGATGAATATGCTTATATAAACAAGTTCTTATATCAAGAGCATGACCCAATAAAACCACAACTATTTAATCTAAAAAAATCCAAGTTAATATGTTAGCAATATGATTTTTAATATGAAATTAGTGTATGATGGAAAAAATTATATTATTGAAATTGTTAGTAAGTAAATGACTTGAAAAGTTAAATATTAAGATTATAAAAAGTCAATTATTTTTTCAATGTTTTAATCTGATTAATGCACTTTTATATATAGAACTACATAACTTTTTTATTTCTTAAAAAATTATGAAACCTCTAGAACTAATTATATATTTTACAATTTTTTTATTTCAAAAAAAATTATGAAACCTTTAGAACTAATAATATATTTTACAACTTTTATAAAAATATAATGCTAGAGCATAATTATTTATATAATTTCAAATTAATTTTACTATTAAATTGTTAATGAATTATTAACTTGTATGTTTGATACTAATCTAGATTATATAGAAATGAAAAAAATAAAAAAAACTAAAAATTAAAATAAACAAAAGTATATATAATATATGACAACTAAAAAGGATTGAAAAAGACACAACAAGCTAACTAAATATAATTTTCTTCCCTATCTTTGTCAACCTACAACCTTTTTAAAAAGTGAAGGCATCTTAAAAAATTGTCTTCCCTTAAAATAATTCTAAGGTTATTGATACATATTGCAAGATATTGGAAATAAACTTCCATATCTTCACTTAACTTGGCAATAGGATTTTAAGGATTAATATGTGAAGCTCTGGACATACCAATATTATCACCATCACCATAAATTTACAAGAGAAAAGTATCTTGCTCCTAACTTTCTTTTACACAGAACACGCCCTTGAAATAAGGGAGTGAAATATATATTCCCTAGCTATATAGTCACCCACTTAAGTTTCCAATTTTTAATCAAAGTTATCAACAATAGATTCTTTAGTTCATAAAACTCTAGTTTTCCCTAGGCCATCCTCCCTAAGCGTGCCTCTTTCACAAAGGTCAATGATGAATAATATTTGATTTTTTGAGCCTCTACTACAAAACAACTCCACCACGAGGAACATCTTGACCTCTTTTCCTATGTAACATCCTTGATGAACAAATAAAAGCCCAATATAAACATACAAGAAAAAAAACATCTAGAAGGCTTCAAAACACAAACACAATGAATGCCATAGAAATACAGTCCAAATGGTATAAAAAAAACTAGCTTCACACATGCCCGCATGTAAAATCCTTAATTATCCTATAAAGATACATGTGAGAAATTGTTTGAAGCACTTTATTGGCTTAACATCAATATATCCCACTTGACGGAAAAAGGGGATCATCATCATTTTGGCCAATAAAAAGTTGGTATATGTGGTAGAAAAGAAGGAATTGCCTTGGCCTTCTCCATTCTTTGAGATTAACATTAATTTTAGTTGAAAATGGATGTTGAGTCACACTTGCATTCACCATAAATCTTTTACACAAATTTTCTCTGTAATAATGATTAAAATTAGTGATCTTAAAGTTAACTATCAATTAATTTTTCTTCTACAATAATGCTCCGAAGATGCTAACCATATAATTTTACCAAAGAATCCACTTCTACCTTTAAAAGTTTGCATTTTAAAGATGATGCGACTTTCAAATCTTTAAGGAGTGCTAACATTTTCGATTCATTATTTGATTTGGAATTGAGGAAATAAACGCCTTTAATGAAATTTCCTACATAATTCTCAATAAACACATCCAATCCAACTCTTATAAGATGTAGAATAAATTTCACTACACCATCAAAATTAAGCTTGTGAAATCCATCACTGGGTGGATTCCATTTATTTGATAAAATTTTCTCTTTTTTTTCTTGATTATCCCATTAATAGGGACAATCACACATCTTCTTATACAAATATCAAAATATAATAAGCATATTTATTTCAAACAATACTTTAACATTTCAAATATTGTCATTGTTAAATATTGTTATGGAAACAAATATTTTTTAACAATTTAATTGAGGGTTCGATCTAAGTACTCATCTAAAGATAAAAAACACTATTATAATAAGGTTTTAACTAATCTATAATACACTAAAAAGACACACTAGCATTGGTAAACAAAAATCCTAGACATCAAGCTAGGCTTCACGAAATAACTAAAGACAATGAAAAATAGAACTAAACCCTAATACGCTGACTCAATTAGTATGAGGGCTCTATAGTAGAATCATCCTTAAGCAACAACTAAATGCTAGGCTTAATGAAGGATTTGTAAGATGCTAGAGACATCATTTTTTGAAATAGATGATAAGTTATACAAAATTAAAATTCAAAACACCCATCATAAATGAAACATGAAATTTATCCATATAGAAAAGTAGGTCTTGATAATAAATAACTAAATCACCATTTTTTTTAGATAAGGAATGAGAAACATGTTGCAACTCACTCTATTGAAGGAAAACCACAATATCTTCCTCCTAAAATAAGCCTTCCTAAAAATTATCATCTAACAAGATTATGCCATCATTGGGAATGATTGGATTGAGAATACATTCTTTTGTAGTAGAGTTTGAAACCTTGGCACTATGTTTGATGCTAAAATCCTTTGCAATGAAAACCTTGGTTTGCACAAATGGTATTGCACATATCATCCTCTCCTATAAAATCCTTGATAATATGTAAGTTCATTGCATCTTAAATACAAAATATCGTATGAAGGTGGTAATTCAAAACCATAACATTGTATGGAAAATATTGAAGTGAATATCAACATTTCATTTTTGTACAACTATGATTTGATATTGCCTTGCAAAAACTTGCAACATAAAACACACAGAAGAAAACATTAAAGCTAATCTTTATCTGCATGAAAGAAGAGATTGAATAGGCCTACTTAAATGCCAATTTACATGTACCATAGTGAACGACACACAAAAACAATATAAACACCATGCAAGTGGTGTCAATTTTAATTTATCTTAATTCTTCCTTCATTTAAAAGATTGATAAGTCCCACCATCATTAAATTGAGGCATCTTAAAATGATGATTAATATTATGTTTGAAAGGAAGGGAATCCTCCTTAAGCAAAATTAATAGGTTCTAGTCATTCAAAGTATTATTGAAATTTGTTAGAAAATCAAGTTATTCAATCTCAATGTTAGTAAGAGAATCTACAACTTTTTTACATTCTCTATAACAATATCGAAAGGCGACAAATCCAAATCTTAAAATTAGTTGGAAAAATTCCTTTATAATATTATTCAACCTCCAATCTTTTAAAGAGCTATTTTTGAACCTATTAATCATAGTTAATGAGTCCCCTTCCACTACCAATTTTATGCAACCCAAATAAATTACTATTTTAAGAATTTACCACATTACCAAATCTTTTAGAACTCAAATAAATAGTAACATCTCTAATAAGAAAGCTAGAAGAAAAGGGAAACACTACAATACCTATCAAACTTAGATTACTTATAATTGCACCATCAAATTGTAGTTATAAATGCCCATTCAAAATAGAGAATATACTTAAAAGAACCATCAATTATCTTACTATTTATTAATATCATATAATATTGCCCATGATTCTTTGTGCTTTGAAAAAATGATATAAAATATATGGTCTTGAATACATATTTTCCAAATTAAATCTACATGACATGTCTTCCATTATTGTTATTTGTTGAATGACCTTCCACTCTATTAGTTTTTAGGGTAATAATTCATTCGCATGATTGAAAAAGGAGAACTTCCAAGAATTATTATAATTAACTTTTAACATCTTATTACATAGCTCTTTACAGGTGGATACACTTGTCTTAAAAGTCACTTTTCGAAAATGAAAGATAAATAATGTTATGATGGCTTAAGGGGCCATTTGATAAGGTTTTATTTTTTATTTGTAATATGTTAAAATATATATTACACAAACATCTTTGTGGTTGATCCATGTTTTGGTTTCCTTGCCCTTTGTCAATTTTAGATGGTCATACAATGTGGAACTTGTGTTTTTAAGTTTTTCCTCTCTTCACAGTAAGATATGGAATGCCAAAGATCTGATGATGAATGCTATATTTGTAGATATATTATTTGTTAGTGTTAAAAATCAAATTAATTTTAGAAAAAAATAAATAAAAAAATATAATAATATAAAAAGTATTTTTAGAAAAAAGTTTAAGAGTAAAGGTGTCAGTGATTTTATGTATTATTTGGTGATAATATAGTTACAATACAATTTTCAAATAATATTTGTCTTCATGCATAAGTATTATGTTTGGAGAAATTTTGGTAGCATAACTTTCTTGCAAAGATAAGTAATACAATATCCATTCCAAACATCGAATAAATTGAACAAGCCCAAACTACAAACCATAAATGATTTTATAAAATTATGGGACAAAATTCCATGGGTTAAACATTGTTCCCAAATAAAGGCCTAACATTTAATGACTCTATAATGTTCAACCTACTAAAAATAAGATGTAACTCCCATGTCATAAATTTTTTCATAATCCACCACTAAACTTGGGTGCTCCACTCTTGGGTCATTACCTCCATTCAAAGACGCTTTAAGACATCATTCAAGTGTGTGCCATAAGTTAGTCAAAATTCACAATACACTATGCAACCTCCTCTTAAATTCACTTGTGTGCATCATAAAATATCATATAACTTATTCATCTTACGCCATATATTATCTTACACATCTTACATGAAATATACGATCTTATAGTTATCATATTATAAAATACACATGGTATAAATGTCTCCTCAAATGGGACACCTTTTTATTTGTGAGTACAATAAGTAAATACATTAAATGAATAAACAAACATTAGGATTACAAGTTATACAAAACCTATCCTAACATTCTCCTACTTGTGTATACCTCACAAGAGTAAAAGGGAAATTAAAAAAATGCAAACTATTTGCTGAAGGCCTTGAGGTCCATATATTTATTGCACCATCTAAACTTCTTTGTGCTCACATTATTTGTGAAAGTGTCAACTTTCTCTACCACAACCCTCTCATTCACCACATTGTAGATAAATGATACCAAGCATCAACATGCTTCATCCATGCATAAAAATTCAAGTTATTTTCTATTTTGATGGCACTTTGACTATCCCAATAGATTTGCATTGCTCCTTAAATTTTCCCAACATTTGAATGTAACCTCTAAAGCTAGTCTACTTCCTAGGCATGAGCAACTGTCATCTACTCTATCTTTGTAGTGGATAAAATAACTACAACCTACTTCTTATTCGTCCAAGTAGCTGAACCATATAATGGGCTAAAAAATGGCTATTGGTTGACCTCTTTCCATCCATATCTCCTACCTAATTTTAGTCCACAAAACCTTGAATCTGTAAGTCTCTAAGACATTGTCACAAACATAACCAACATTGCTACAAACATGCTATAGGTTTCCATAACTATTTAAAGACTCACTTCACCATTATATAGTGCTCCTTGCTAGGTTTAGCCATTGTAATGTCCGCTTTTTAGCCCTAAGCTTTTCAATGTCCGTTAGCTTATTTCTAGAGTCTCGTAGGCTACTCGAAGGCATTTCTAGGGTTTCCAAGATTCTTGGAGGCTTTTCATCTGCTTTTTAGGAGGTTATTGCAGGGGTTTGCTAGAGAGTTTTCTGGGTCTTTCTGGGATCCTTAGTAGCCGGTCACTACTATTTTAGTAGTGTCTATTTTTAGTACTTACTATTTTTAATAAGTCACAACTACATCTTAGAATGTGCTTATTTTGAATTTGGACACACTTACTATTTTTAGCAATGTGCTATTTTTAGTAAGTGCTACTCTTGGAAGTGGTCTTGGTAGCAGTTCAATGCAAGGTTAGTATTTCTGGAAATGGTGGCAGTTGTAGTTGGTGACATCTTGATATTGTTAGCAGTTGGCTTCTCCACCATCCTTGGAGTTCAAAAAAGGAAAGTTTTGCAACTTAAGTTAATTTTATAATGTCAAAGTGGCCCCTTGGACCCCACGCCTAGCACTTGCTGATTAATTTGTTTTAAAAATAAAAAAATAAAGCATGACTATGGTGAATGCCAAATAGAGGTTTTTAGTGAATTTTAATAGTTTATTTCTCTCCCTAAGTGTGGCATCCCATTTTGGAGGAAAAGAGTTTTCAAACTTATGGGTCTCAAAATCTATATATATGCTCTCATTTGGTTATGCTAATTTGTGATAATGAAGTGTTTTCAAAATGCAGAGAGATCTCCTTGGGCTTTGAGCTTGCCCACATTAGGATCTGGGTGATCAAAAAGTGGAAGGTGTCTATTTTAGTTAGCTTGACTATCAGTAATACAAGATCCCCTTTCACTTAATGCTCTCACCTTTCCCACATCGGGATCTAGGTGATAAAAAATGTGGATGGTTGCTTATTTCGTTGATTATTATTGTATTTTGGCTAATGCTAAGAGGTGAAGCTTTTGGAAAAAAATAGGGTGGTTGTTACAGTGGTATCATAGCCAAAGTTCCTACCAACCTGTTGGAAGATCAATAAAATTGTGAGTTATGACAATGGATTTCAGTAGGGTTGAAGATCATATCAAGAGGAGTTATGAACAAGAGGCTACCCAAGTCTTTGAAGAGTATCAAGGCATGCTTGATGGGTTTAGAAACACAATTTCTTTAACTCTTTCTTGGGTGTTGTTGTAATATTGAGACCTGGAAAAATGGGCTTGGTAAAGTACATTAGAAGAACAATGAAAGAGAAATAAAAAATCACCATTGAAGAAGGGTCAAAGAAACAAGTACTTGTTTGTGACTTGCAACCAACAAGTAAGCATGAGGAGGACAAAAATCAGTCAACATGCATTGAAGATGAGACTCTAAGTCTTAAAGAAAATGAAGCTACAAGTGAAGAGAACATGACACTTCAAGATGACTGTGAGATTGAAGAAGAGTCACCTATTGAAGCTATAAATGAAGAGCACATGAAGGTTGAGGAAAAGTCTATCATGGAAATTGTCAAACCATACATGATGGATCAGTATCAAGGAGGTATGAGTTAATTTGTTATTCCTCTAGGGGAACCTAGCATTGCTTCATCACCCTTACCTTGTCTTGGAAATGAATCAAATGGTGGATTGGATGATGTTGATTTGGATTGTTCAAACATATGATGACAGTCTAGAAATTCTAGTATGTGAAGAACAAAGAGGTTTAATTAGGACTAATTTGATATTGCAAGATATGGAGGTGAATGACTATCATGATGCTAGTACTAGAGAGTTGAAGAGTGATCATGAGAAGTACAGTGGTTACATCTATCTTGAACAAAGCAACCAACCTTATAGCACTTGGGACCCGGGTGTGATAGCCCCTACATATGATGATGATCCTACATGGGACATATTTCCCTTTGATCCTAATGATGTTCCAATCTTAGGGCACAATGGAAGCCATGAGGATGCTGCTGAAGAGGCTAATCTTGAAGAGTTTAATGATGTTCTTGAACACAAATCTGATTTAATAATGCATGTATCCGATTATAAGCAAAGGCTTAGTGAACTTGTGAAGTTTGATCCTCATCCTAGTGTTGATCAATTTCATCAAGTTGATGAAGAAGGATACGAGTCTAGGGACAACCATGGAGCCATTAATGTCAAGAATGAAAGTTCTGATTTTGACATGTAGCCTAACAACAATTCACCATCCTTGCATGCTCATGAGTGCAAAGGTCAATTCTTGGTGTCTGTTGAAAATGAAGTGCAAGCTCTATCCAGATTTGACCACACACACACTTTGATTGAAGAACTCTACTGGAAGGCTCATATAGAAGAGAGATGGGAAGGAGTTAAGGATGGAGTCACTCTCCCTAATCTACAAATTATCAAAGATTCCTTGGAGACAATGAAGTCAGAGTAATTACAATTGATTAGAGATTGAGATTATGCCATCAAATTTGCAAAGAAGACCATTAGTGCTTTCCAAGGAAAAGAGAGAAAGGTTGATGAGCTTATTCTTGAGCTTGAATCAATAAAAGATATGTTAGAAAATACTCAAATAGCACTAATGGAGGTAGAAGATTAGCTAGCTGATTCCAAACATCTTAGGGAGCAAGAGAATGAACAAAGAGCTGAAGAAATCAAGAAAGTAATTGATGAGCTTGATAGTCTTCAAGAGGAGTTTGATTTAGAGGGCTTTACAAAGAAATTGAAAGTTGCATGTGTAGATTTGGATCTACAAGATGAATTTGAGCAGAAGGAAAGGGATGAATTTCAAATTCTTGATAATCCTCTCTTTGAAGTGGGTGTAGAGTCCATTTATGATAATCCACTCTTTGTGATGGAAGATGAAACATCTGGTGAAGTTTCCAAGCATGCGATAGAGTGTGGTTTCTAGCTTATAGATGATTTGAGATCAAATCATGAGGACGTGCCAATCTTTGTGATTGGTAATCTTCCAAGGTTGCTTGATAATGAATGCATAAGTTGGGTTGAGGATGAATTTTCCACTTTGGGAAGTGTTGGATCATGGTGACTTCAATATCCTTGACATCAAGGTGTTATCAAAGCATGGTTTGATAGCTACTAGAAATTTGATTATGGCAACAAGGAAAGGAAATTTTAGGCTTGTTACTTATGGAGATTGGGAGAAAGAAGGACCAAAACAAGATGCCTACATGTTTGAAATCCATCCCTTGGATTGAGTGATGTTTTATCTTATACAAATCCTTTTTGGGAGTTGGGTTTGAAGATACCAATTGCTCCATGTTCCATAGTTGTTGATGATTTCATGGATGGATTGCAAGGGATTACCAAAGAAGTCACAAGCTTCCATGGTGAGCAAGATGTTTTGAATGGTGCATGGAGGTGTGATGTGTACCTTTATGGGTGTGCTGGAGATCATTCTTGGTTGAGTACCCATGCTTGGGATCCTCAACAAGAATTGATAGAGCTTATTGGGTATGGTAAGAAAGATCCTTGGAGGGATAAGGATCAAAATTTTAAAATTTATGGCATTGTTCCCTTCCTTACCAGCCATTCAGTGGTTCCAATTGTTCATCAACAAATGGACTGGAGAGAGATTTTAAGGGTTGGAGAAATAAATGGATGGTTACCCTTGTGAGTGTTTCTTGGAAAAGAGTGGGTCAGGTTTTCAACCGTGAGCTTGTTGTTTGATTGTAGGACAACCACCTCACATTTTTGGTTTCTCTCATCCAGTAGAGTTGGCACATTATTCTTTTTCAAGGAAGTAGAGGGTTTCAGTTGGATATTGCTTTGAAGTGTTTTTGAGCCACTTATGAGTTGTTTGGGTGCAACACAATGCTCATCTCACATGCTTATACTTAGGAATTCCTTTGGCATTGCTATTATCCTTGGTGTAGAGCACATACATCTGATTGTTCCTTGCTAATTCCAGCTTTGAAAAATATCAACATTATTCAATATTATTCAAGACATTAATATGATTGAAATTCAACCATAAAAAATAATCTATTCTAAATCCAATGAATATATTTTGCCACCTGTCATGTCCATAAACTAATTCCAAATATTTTCATTGTAAGTAGAAATACCTTTCAAATTAATTTATTTTTCCACCTATCCTATCTAGATAACACTATTCCTTGTTACTCAAAGCATTAATAGGGTTGACAATTTAATCAAAACATTTAATGCATTACATTTTCTTTTCAAAATTGAATGATAATTTATTTTCATTATATGTAAAAATACCTTTCAATTTTTTTATTTTTTTTTCAACCTATCATATCTATAACATATTCCTTGTCACTCAAAACATTAATAGGGTTGACAACTTAGCCAAAAAATTTAATGCTTTACAATTTTTTTTAATTAAACAACATTTTTTTTATAATGGTTGCTTCTAAAATCAACCAATAAAAAATACTCAATAATCTCAAAATGTATGACATATACAATAGTGCTCATGTCATTCAATCAATTAATATAGTTGACATTTTTTTTGGTATTATATATAGTTGGCACAACAAAAATATAGATTGTTTTACATCAGAGATATTGTGTGTATCTGTCTAATTATGTGTATTTCCCCCGTTTACAAAAGGTCAGTCAATTCTGCTCCCCTTTACATGGCTTAATATCCAAGTATACAAAAAATTAGTGCTTACATGTGTTTATAGCTATACATGTATGCCTTATACCATTGTTTTACAAATGTAGATATATACCATAACTTGATTGTAGATAAATTGAGCTAGGCAACCCATACTGTCAAAAACCATAGCAACTTGTCTTGTATCAGGAGGCTGGTTCCTCACTGTGAACTAGGTTCTTTATCCCCAAAAGTGCTTTTGTTGCCTCTAATCCTTCTTTGGTGAAGTCTTCAATGTTGAGTAAAGCTAGAGGATCTTCATTATGAGCATCTCTAGCCACTTTTTCATTGAAATCTTTTTGGAAAACTTCTAGAGCTAAGGAATTTTTTTTTGCTTGGTTGCCCACCTGCCACGTGTGACCTATAGTTGACATTTGATTCAATGAGTTAGGTAAATATAGATATATATTTTTTTAAAATAATAATTTTGTACTAATTGTTCTCTATATGCACCAATAAAAAAGTGAAATTTTACAATTATTAAAATAGAAAATTAAATATAAACTACATAATTTTTTCTCAATTTTTTTAATTCTATGTGATGATTGACTAAACTGATTAAAGAAATTGAATGCAATAGATGCATAACTATTCCTTAAGAGAGACTAACAAATTAGTGAATCAATTTACATCTATCACAACAAAATCTTCATTTAACTTAAAAGCTAAATACCTTCATTTTATTTATTTAAATTCTATTCATTTAATTTAATGAACCAATCAAATCCTAAATCAAATTAATACTCATTATAAATTAATTAATTTACACACATACATACATTTAAAAAAAAAATCAAATTACTTTATAATACTAGGTGATAGTGACCTAAAGTTTAATATTAGTATATTATTCCTTCTCTCTAATCTTGGTAGTGGATGCCTAGGAGGACAATCACATATCGTAGATGTGTCATATCCCACTTATTAACCTTTCACTTGAATTAATAAATAAATAATAAAACTTATTCAATAATTATGGAAAGGGATTTATAAATATTATTATCGATGTGATAGTAAGTGGCCCATAAAATAAGTGAAACACATTTTCAAATTACTATTAAAATACACATATTTATTAAAATCAGTTTTAACGTGATATGTCTCTTACAAGTATTTGTCAAGCGTCTTTCCATATTATAGAATTTCATGCACATGAGAGAAATAGGAGGAACTTCATGAATGATGAATTTAATGTTTCAATACAATCTTTTGGTTAATATTATGTTTAATAATTTTTTTATATTATTATTTAATAAATTTCTACAAAATTAGACTCACATTTTAAGGATCAAGGATTAAAAAGAGTAAAATCATAATATAATAAATAAGTAAAATTAATTTATTGAGTGTAATATTACTTTTTGCTTTCTATTGGTCTCGAGTTCGACTTTGCTCCTAGGTTTAAGAGGTGGGACTTCTTGCCGGTAGGGGATCTCACCCGTAGGGGACTAGTCTCACCCCAACTCACCCTAGGTACCCAAGATACGGGCTGCTGGGGGTTGGGTCATGGGGACACCCCTATTGTATAAAAAAATAATATTATTTTAAAATTTTAATTATATAATTGTTAATGTCTATATTTGTATGTTTAGTTATTTGATAATTTAATATATTTTTTTATAAATTAGTAGTTAATTTTATTGAGATAATTCTTGTTATGTAGAGTGGAATCAATATTGACAGGTTGTCAACTCCAACAATGATCTCTTCTATCTTTTTAGACAATCCTTCTTGATTATTTTACGCCTTTAATTATGATTGAATACTAGATATGGAGAGAATCTTATAAAAGACAAGCAAGGTTCATCATCTAAAAACTAAGGGCAAAGCTACTTGAAAAAAATGATAAACATCTTGATTTTTATAAAAAAATTATTGAAATTCTAGGCCCTATTAATCCTACCATCTTGTAATGTTTGATCATATTTGATGAGATTTTGAATTTCAATAGACATAATGCCATGTGAATCCCATCACTTAGGAAAAGATGACACCTCAATATTGGCTAGGCAGTCAGCCAAGGTCCATTAGCTTCACGATAAACGTGAGAAACATAATACTCCTCAAATGAGTTTAGGATATATATAGACTCCTTTATAATATTCTCAATGGTCCAAGAATAAGGTTGAATCCTATTAAGGCAATTAACAATATTTAATGAATCTCCCTCCAACCATATCCTTTTAAAGCCTTTCTCTTGAGCAAGCATTAGGCCATGATATGATTTAAAGAGTAGTTTATACTTGCATTAACCAACTATATTTTATCTTAACTGTTTGATATGTATTTTCATAAAATAATTTTAAAAAATAGAAGAGTTAAATTTTCATTGATCTTAAAGTGATGGCAATTAAGCTATACAACTATATGCATTCAGAAATATATTGAGCATAAATAAGTAATCTAAATGAATTATAAATTTTGATATAATTGATAAGCTCATATTTTGATTTGTAATGTTAAGTTGCACCACCATTAAAATTAATATATTTTTACTAGTTAATATGTATTGTAAATATTATAAATAGTTGTTCTCTTGCATGAAAACAACTAAAAATATTGGTAGTTGATGAGGCCACAACTACAAATGCATGTATCTTGTAACTACTCCATAATTATCATATAGTAGGCATTTATTTTCCCTCTTTAAGTCTCTCTCTCTCCTCCTCTATATATGTCAATACTAGCACTGTAGTACCCCTCCATTTTGCTTATGTTTTTTGACAGTATGTTTCACTTTGATAGACCCTGATACCTTGTTTTGATGTATTTGATCGCTGACTGTAGAGCGATGGTGGATTTATCTTATGATGTGATGATACACTATTTGGTGGTGTTTAATTTTGACATGCTTTATGTTAGCATAGATGTTATTGCTATATATGTTCATGGTAGATTAAATGATATTTCTTTTGTCAGTTTGATGTGATATTGTATTGGTGAGGAGAACGAAGTTGCATCACTCGCTTGCGAGTGCCCTGTGATTTCCGTGATTTTTTCTTCATGGTGTGTTTGAATCATGGATTATATATATGTATGTTATATGTCTGATTACATGATTGTAGGTACATGACACCGACTCCACCTGGTTTCACAGGTCTGAGCGTGTCTAGGCTCAACGGTAATGTTGATTGGGAGATAGTAACAAGGTTTTTCCTAGTCTAGCCTCAAACCTAGTCACAATATGTCGTTAGTTTAGGTCTAGTATGTTTGGTTGTCTCGTCTGGTCTATCTTGATTATTTGTTATGTAAGGTTTAATTTTGTGAATTTAATGTTAGATTAATGTTCTTTATAATTTAGTGCTTATTTAATTAATTTTAAATATTGTAGTTAAAAGTTTCTTATATTATTTAATTAATTAAATTAGTTTATTTGGTAAGATAATCTAATCATTGTGATTAAAGTTATTTTATTAAATAAATAAATTAATTGATTAAAATTCCTATTATTGAGTGAATAGATTAAATATTGTTTAAATGCTTTTGTGTGAATTGGAATTTTAAATATGTATAAAAAATGAAATTAGTTTTTGAAATTTTAAATTCTATAAAATAGAATAATTCTTGATAATTGTTAAAAGAAAATATCCGTGAGTTTGTTAGAAGATATTTTCTTGATTTGCCATGTGTGTTAGTAAAATTAAATGCAAATTCTTGTTGAGGATTTTCTCAGAGAGAATATTGCCAGAATTGGAAAAGGCAAGAAGGCACTTCACGGAAAAGAAAAGGAACAAAGAATTGCTAGAAAAATATTGTGATTTTTGGGGTTTTGATTTTAAAATTTTGGAAGAAGATCTAGGATTATTTCTGGTTCAGTGATTTGCATCCTTTTGAAAGTGGAGATTGGAAAAAGGGCTTTGGAAGTTGCGCGTAGTAGGCAAAGCTTTTCTTCAACTATCAATTCTTCAAACTACAGAAAAATAGGTTCTTTGCTATTTATTTAGTTATATTGTGATTTGAAAAGATTGTCTGTATAAATATTTATGTTTGTAGAAGTTTTGTTAAATTTGTAAAATAAAAAGATTGCCTGAAGAAGTAATTTTGATTGAAGCTTCTGTACTTCTCAGTAAATTTTTGTTAAAAATATTCTGTAGAAAATTTGTTACCTCTCTATGTTAAATTTTTAACCAAAATTTTATAGTAAAATCAGAGGGCAACATAGAAGGTTATTGTAAAACAATAGAAAAATCTCAAAAGGAAACAACAAAAATCTCAGTAGATTTATAAATGAAGTTCTCTGTTAAATTTGAGGAAATAGAAACCTCTGGGAAGAACTTTGCTAAATATTTACTGTAGAAAAGATTTTTAGATCTTGGATTGAAAATGAAACCCTCTGTTATTGAAATTGGAAATCTCTAACAAAAAAAATTTGTGTAAATTGATAAATCTCACAGTTTCTTGTAGAAAACTCTTTCTGAGAATATTTGCCTGATTATTATATTTTTATTTATTGATTAAATTGTATATATATTTATATTTATATATGTATATAATAATATATATACATATACATATACAAATATACACATATGAGTTTTTATTGTAATATTGTTATGAAGAATTTTATTTTCTTTAAAATCATAATCCGTACGACGAAATTTAAAAAAAAAGGGATTAAAATCCGCATGGCGGAAGACAAAAAATCGCAAGTTTAATATTCATTTTTTATTTTTATGAATAAAATATATAATAAAAGTATTAAGGGGGGGCGTAGGGGCTACCCCCACAGCCGCCCCATGAAGGGCAACGGCTGTGGAGGCAGCCGACACTGCCCATACAAGCAACGCACAGGCTGCCAACACAGCCGCGGCCCAAATGGGCCGGCTATGTAAACAGCCCCATAAAACCCCAACATTAATGTTTAAAGGTTGTTTTTATTTAAAATTCAATTTTATGTTATATGGAATTTATTTTATACAAATTTTAATTAAATATGAATAATTATATATATATATATATTTGTTGTAAAATTTTATATTTAATTTTAACATTATGAATATTGTATATATATTTCATTCCAAATGTATATTCTTTAATTAAAAGAATGAAATGAATTGTTTTTTTTTAAATTAAATGTTTAGAAAAGAAAGATGATAGTTATTTAATTATTATTGGGAAACTGCAGAAAACAATTAGATTCTAATGCATTATTCGTTTGTAAATGAAATTTAAGATAGTATATTTTGGTTCAAGTAGTATCATCATTATCTTGAGATGACAATTGGATTTAGGAAATCCTGATGTTAGTTAAATAATTGTATGAAATGCATTTAAAGTTGTGTATTCTTTTGTCCATGATTGTTGGGAAAAATTGGGGTTAAATGAGGATATAAGTCTTCCAGATACCGTTTCTTTGAAAGGGAGTTGTTTTGTATTTATGATGATTCCATATTTTGAAAAAACTAGGGTAGTGCACATAGTTTTATTTGGATTAGACACCAGAATTAATGAACAGGTTGTGATGTCTATTGTTATATCGTTGTTTATTTTGATGTTAGTTTATGTGCACCTTGTCTACCCTTAGTTAGTGGAATTAGTTTCCTTGTGTTATTACTAGGGGAGTGGCTCTTTATGAGGGCCAACACACAAAGTGGTTCCAGGGTAACTCATGTAGAGTTAGTTAATCAGTGAAAACTAAATCAACACATTAGGTAGTCTAAAATATTTAACTGGATTAATTATGCCTCACTCATGGACTCAAGGGCTAGTTCAGACTTGGGAATGAGTCAAAAAGGCCTGGAATGGAAAAATCGATATCTAGTCACTATGAAAGATATTTGATTCTGCAACAGATTGCATGTGGGGTCGGGTTTCGTAAGAGGTTACCAGGGTAACCCAGATGGGGGCCGAAACCTAGGAAGATTCACCTGGGTAACCTATGCAACATTGTGATGACACTCCACCTATAATAATAGTATCTTTGTGAACTTAGTGTATTTGATCATTCAATTCTGGAAGCAATGTAACCATTAAGTTAAGTTTGCACTTGTATAGTTTTGTCTATGGTTTCGTTTGTGTCTAGGGTTTGTAGGTTATGTCTAGGGAACCTTTTTACTATCTCCTAGCACGGGGGGTGGGCCTACGGGTACCACTTGGTTGGGTGGAACGTGCACCTTACACCGTTGGGTCCCTAGTTCTTGTTCGTGGCGACAAGTACTTCTTGGATGGAGAGCTCGTATGTGTAAATGTACTTTCTCATATTTATCATTTGTATCAGTGGAAAACTCATTTATGTATCACTCCTCATTTGTAATTGGGGAGAACTTTTGTAACATGTAATAGAACACTTTTGTATGACCTACCTCATTTGGAAATGAGTATTGTAAATGTTATTATAAATGCAATGTAAGAAAGAATCATTTTTGTACATTATACCTTCATTAATGTAATTTATTTATTAATGAATGTATGCTCTTAAGTTTATGAGAATTAAATACATGCTATGTTTAGTTACTTATGTTAATTATGGGATTTACATGTAGTGCATCGTCGCGTATTTTAGGGAATGTTTGCATTAGTGAAGTTCATGTTTACACTTTAAAAAAATTTATTACACTTTCGTAGTCAATGCAACATTCTTTAGGTTACGAGATAGGGCATTACAAGCACCTAATGGAGAGCATCAACATGAGGAGTCTTGCAATTATGGGATCTTAAAGTGTAGGATGACCTTCGAGATTAAAGTGCCATCTCCTTATCCATTTTAGTGCCGATCCTAATTTTGACAAGGGAAAAAAGGGGTAAATTTTTTTTTTATGTGAAATATATATATGATGTGCCATAATAGAATATATTTCAACTTATACAAGGTTTGATAGCACATAATTTAATAGTTGAGAAAAAATATACATAGTTATAACCATAAAATAATAATCAACTTATACTTGCACAATTATAAGCTACAAGAGATCAAAATGATTCTGAACACTTGAACCAAGACTATTGTGAACATATAAATTAAAATCTAGAAAAAAAACTTCAACAAAAAAAGCTTAAAAACATGATCTTACAAAAATCCATCATCCTTTTTATCACCTAGATCTATCTATGAAGTTAGAAGAAAGAATATAAAATAAAGAACTTCACAAGTACTAGAATCAAACTAGTGATACAACACTTAAAAATATCACATGATCAAAATTGCTACTAGAGGTTTAAAATAGCATAAAATTTTCTCTACCTTGGGGCTCTTAATTACACAATTTTTGTTACAAAAGGGGCATGGCTTTGCCCAATAAAATCCAAGCTCCTTTCCCTTAAAATAATTTGAGTCAAAATTTTATTAGTTCAATATTTTACATTAGATTAAATTATGAAGGAAAATTAAAAAATATAAATAATATCAGTAAAAAAAATCTAATATATTTAGATTAATATTTTTATTAAAAATATATATTTAAATTTTCAAAAATAGAAATTAAATTAGAGATATTATTTTTCAAACACACATATATATATATTGAATCTCTTGTTATTTTGAGACTTGAAATAAAATTTAAATCAAATTGTTATTGCGTCAAAGTTTTCATTGTTAACTGCTAGATTTTGATTGTCTGATAAGAACCCCATATCTAAACTATATCACCATCTTATCATTTTCCTAAGCTATATTGAATGGGGATGCTAGTTTAGGTTTTTATTTGAATCTATATGTGATCTTAATCATTAATTATGTTTTAGACTAAATAATTGTATGCATTTTTTTTTTGTGCATCTAAACTACCTGTTTCATATAGCTTTGAGAATCTATAATAGCATCTTGTGTGAGATTGTCTAGGGTTTCCCTATTATTTAATTGTTTTTAGCTTTCCATTCTTTAAGCTACAAAAAATTTAATCATACAATAGAGTTTCCTCTTTCAACAAAAAGTAAAATCATTAATCCAACAACAATTTATCCAACTATTAGAAACATTTGTTATTGCCCAATGGAAATGGCATGTTATTTTCAACAAATATTGCATTGAAAATTCTATTTTCCAACATAACCAAATGAATAAAGCATATTTTCTTGATTAGAGAATTTATAATTAGAGAAATATTTAGAATAATTTGTATTTCTACATTTTGTCTTATGGCCTCACTTCCCATAGTTCCAAAATTTAACTCTATTCATACTAAGGGTTTTGAACTATCCTTTTTGACTTAGAACTCTCCTTATGCTCCTTTTCATTACCACCATTTTCATTAGGTCTACCATGTACATTGACTACATCCTTATAACTTTCCATGAATTTCCACCTCATTTATTCACAAATAGAAGTGACAAAAAGGGAATTTATTTTTGGATCTATAGTAGAAACACTCTACGCAATGATTAGTTTCCCTCTATAGATTAGGTAAAGAGTAAAGAAAAAAAATCCTTGTCTTCTAGCTTAATGCTAATACTATCTAGTTGGCTGAAAATGAGATTGAAAGCATTTAAATTCTCACCTATAGAGTCTCCTTCCTTCATTTTTAAGGAATATAATTTTATTTTTAAATATAAATTAGTAACAAGACTCTTAGTTTGGTATATTTCACCTATCCTTCTCTAGAAACTATGTACAATAGTCTTAAAAATATTTAAAAGGATAGAATCAAAGAGACAACCATTTGTTCCTCAAGTCTTCTTGTTGCTATTTATCTATTATATATCTAATATTCCTTTGGGATTTTCCTTTTTTTTCACAAATCCCCATTGATGTCTTTCCTCCAAGAGATCCTCTATTTTTAGTTTCCACAACTTAAATCCAAATCCATTGAACTTCTCAATCTCCAATGGAGATGCGTTTTTCATGACTTCTCCAACCACACTTAAATCTTAAAAACCATGAAATCAATACTCCCACTACAATCACAATAAAAATACAAACCACTACAAGAAAGTGTCCCCTTCTAAAATCATGTTGTAGACCTAATAACAAATGCTAAAAAAAGGTAAATAAATACAATAGGAATATTGAAAAATGGTGCATTAAATATAGTCAAACATGTGATAAACAATATAATGATAAAAAAATTATAGAGAAGAAAACATAAATATGTAATCCATATGAACACCATGTTTATATAGAGAAACCCTTTTAGGAAAAAAAACTTACCACCAAAAAGATGTCAAGCTTGTATTAATCCCAAGCACAAACAAATAAAATCCAGAGAATCTTCTTTAGCCTAACAATATCTTGATTAACAATAATTCATGTACATAAAAACTATTTAGACCCTACCTCATACACTCAATATATAGATCAAAGGAGATAGGAAACCACCAAATGGTTTTCGTAAACTACTAGCTACCAAAACCATGGTCCACAAGAAAAAAATAGGCCCTAGAGTATGCATTAGAAAATGAACCCAAGATAGAAACCAACTAATGATGGAATTTTCGAGCCTACAACTCCAATTAGGAACCACTCCCAAGAATAAAAATCCAAGATGAAGATTCCAACTACCATGGCTCCCACCAATTATGATAAGACGGTCCACTCTTCCAAATGTAACTTCTACTATTAACTTTATCACGACCTCCTTATTTAATACATAATTATAATAATATCTCAAGTCCACCTCTTACCCTTTCTATTTTTCTTAGGTATCACACGATGAAAATTTGGAGATTATTTTATTTCATTCTAAGGGATTTTTTTATGGTTTTAGTCCAAATTGGTCTTTGTTCGGTTTAATACATCTAGGATGTTGAAATATTTGATTTAATAAAGTCGTTGAAATTAGACCTCTGGATCAAAATTTATGCCATATGGAAGGTGTTTGGAGAAAAAAAAAAACATTAGACGTAGGATTGAAAGTGAATAATACACTAATCATAATACCAAGTACATAGAAAAATTGGAGAAACATGTAATATTTTATCCACCATTATTAGGATTATGATTAAATTGGCTCAAAAGGAGATAAGGTGGAAAATATTTATTATTATTTATGAAATGATTTCTTGTTCATTATTATAATAAAGTACGTGTTAATGAAGGGTACATGGCTATATGAGGATGGATTAAAATTTTGGTGATGGGATGATACAAGTGAAAAGGAGGGAGAGTTTTGGTGGTGAAATATATTAATGAAGTATCCTAGAACATGCATGTATAAGTTTTAAAGTTTGGATAAATTCTATTATATTTAAGCTTAGTGCTTGGATGAGTGGTAGCTTATTCAATAAATCTTTTTTTTGTATGTGTGGGTTATTTCAAGAAGGGAGATAAGAATGATGAGTTTTAGCTAGACCTAGGCAAGATCAAGGATAAAAAAGGGATGCAACTCCTTGTAATTGTAAATGATAAATAAAAATTTTATGTGACTCCATGGAAACCTAAAGTTCATGTTTGGTGTGTTGGGTGAGTGAGGAGTGGATTTTGGAAATAAGTTGAAGTAATCTATCAAGGGATATTTTATGGCCAATCTAGGTATCCTAGTGGTGGATGCCAATTCACCTCTAGTTATGAAAAAATTGCCAAAAGGTTTTATGGAAATATTTGAGGCTAAAGATATGGATGTGGTGCATGCTCTAAAGTATCAAGAGGAAAAGGTTATATAAATTCATGACACTTCATCTCTCCAAGGGTAGTTAATGAAGGGAGACTCTTCCTCAAACATAATCTTACACAGACAATAAAATTTAAGAATAACAAACATGCAACTTTATTATACTTTCATGAAATCATCTACATATATGTAATCAAATGAAATACAACGATATGGTAATAAGACCACTATTACATAAATCTGGGTTGTAAGCACATGCAGAAAATTATGGATGCAAGTTTGCAAATGGCAATAATGGCCACTGAAACCCTAATCTTTGTTTTATGCTAAAAACAAGAATTTTGTCTGTCTTCTCATCCAAAATGAATCTCTTTCCATTCGTAACCACTTTATATGATTTTTCCACTTTCCAACAAATTGCCACTTCTATTTTTGGTGCCAATTAGATTCAATTACTACTTTTTCTGGGCCTAAGAAAATTCCTAAATTTTAGTCCAACTTCTAGGAGCCATAACTTTTGACTCGAGCATTGGATTGACAAATTGTATTCATCGTTGGAAAGATCTAGATGAGTGGTAGGTCCAACAAAGTTTCCTTTGGGGGACTTTGCATTTTCAACCACTTTTCGAGCCGATCTAGAACCTTTAGGTGCCTCAAAATTGACTTTGAATATTTTAAAAGGGATTTTGAAGACAAAAACATTAATATCTCACAAGTGACAAATGGTATTGAAGTGATTTCTTCACCATTAACTTTATTTCACCATTCTAGAGCTATCTATAAAATTTCATGTCCATACATGCACAAATTCCAACTTACTAAAAATAGTAATATGCTATTTTTAGCCCTTCCAACTTACTAAAAATAGTAACACTGCCATTTTTAGCCCTTATTAAAAATTTATTCACCAAACCTAAAAAAATCAAAATAAACATATTTTTTGGGGATGCAAGATTTCTCTTACACCCTACATCACTAGTATGATAGCCACAAGGAGGATTTTGATAGAACTATATAATATATTTTAATTTTTTTATAAAATATAATGTAATTTCAAATTAATTTTCTTATTAAATTTTTAATGAATTATTAACTTACACGTTTGGTACAAATCTAAATTATACAGACATGAATTTTTTTAAAAAAACTAAAAATTAAAATAAATAGAAGTATAGGGGAGAGGGGTCCATAATGGAGCAGTGTCCAATAGTGGGGATAGAAGTAGTCCTCAATGGGCCCCATAGTGGAGCACTTTAATATCCAATTGCAAAACACTTTTTATCCATAAAGTATGCAAAGTGACAAATCATGTGATGCCACATCAACACACCAATAAAACATGACTTAGTGCACCACTATCAGTCTCACTTTTTTTTTGGCCTTTTTGGATACCTCAACAAAAAGCATGCTGATGTGGCATTATATTTGATGATGTGGGCCTAAAATGAAATATAGAAGCACATGAGTTGCCAAATAAACTATTGTATACAATTGGGAGTGATTTGAAATTTCCACGTAGGATTTTGAGAAACGCGAAGTTAGGGTGCTCCACTATAAGCCCCCCTCCCCTATATAATATATGACAACTAAAAAGGTTGAAAAAGACACAACAAACTAACTAAATATAATTTTCTTCTCTATCTTTTTCAACCATCATAACTCTATGATCAATAACATCCTTACACATAACTCTAACAACATCCTTTTTAAAAAGTGAAGGCATCTGAAAAAAATGAAAATTAAAAAATTGCCTTCCCTTAAATAATTCTAAGGTTATTGATACATATTGCAAGATATTGGAAATAAAATTCCACATCTTCACTTAACTTGGCAATATGATTTTAAGGATTAATATGTGAAGCTTCAAACATACCAATATTATCACCATAAATTTATAAGAGAAAAATATCTTGCTCTTAACTTTCTTTTACATAGAACACCCCCTTAAGATAAGGGAGTGAAATATATATTCCCTAGCTATATAGTCACCCACTTAAGCTTCCAATTTTTAATCAAAGTTATCAACAATAGATTCTCTAGTTCATAAAACTCTAGTTTTCCCTAGGCCATCCTCCCTAAGCACCTCTTTCACAAAGGTCAATGATGAATAATATTTGATTTTTTGAGCCTCTACTACAAAACAACTGCACCATAAGGAACATCTTGACCTCTTTTCTTATGTAACATCCTTGATGAATAAATAATAACCCAATATAAAATTACAAGAAAAAACATCTAGAAGGCTTCAAAACACAAACACAATGAATGCCATAGAAATAGTAGCCCAAATGGTATAAAAAATTCAGCTTCACATATGCCCACATGTAAAATCCTTAATAAAGGATACATGTGAGAAATTGTTTGGAGCACTTTAGTGGCTTAACATCAATACATCCCACTTGACAGAAAAAGGGGATCATCATCATTTTGGCCAATAAAAAGTTGGTATAGGTGGTAGAAAAGAAGGAATTGCCTTGGCCTTCTCCATTCTTTGAGATTAACATTAATTTTAGTTGAAAATGGATGTTGAGTCACACTTGCATTCACTATAAATATTTTACACAAATTTTCTCTATAATAATGGTTAAAATTAATGATCTTAAAGTTAACTATCAATTAATTTTTCTTCTACAATAATGCTTCTAAGATGCTAACGATGTAATTTTACCTAAGAATCCACTTCTACCTCTAAAAGTTTGCATTTTAAAGATGATATGAGTTTCAAATCTTTAAGGAGTGCTAACATTTTTGATTCATTATTTGATTTCGAATCGAGGAAATAAACACCTTTAATGAAATTTCCTAAATAATTCTCAATAAGCACATCCAATCCAACTCTTATAAGACATAATAAATTTCACTACACCATCAAAATTAAG
The DNA here is from genome assembly GCA_007258455.2 of Sequoia sempervirens. Lineage (NCBI taxonomy): Eukaryota > Viridiplantae > Streptophyta > Pinopsida > Cupressales > Cupressaceae > Sequoia > Sequoia sempervirens. The sequence goes on along the minus strand of VDFB02058242.1, from coordinate 645,045,191 downwards.
GTTATGAAATCCATCACTAGGTGGATTCCATTTATTTGATAAAATTTTCTCTTTTTTTCTTGATTATACCATTAATAGGGATAATCACACATCTTATACAAATATCAAAATATAATAAGTATATTTATTTCAAACAATACTTTAACATTTCAAATATTGTCATTGTTAAATATTGTTATGGAAACAAATATTTTTTTAACAATTTAATTGAGGGTTCGATCTAGGTACTCATCTAAAGATAAAAAACACTATTATAATAAGGTTTTAACTAATCCGGAATACACTAAAAAGATACACTAGCATTGGTAAACAAAAATCCTCGACATCAAGCTAGGCTTCACGAAATAACCGAAGACAATGAAAAATAGAACTAAAACCTAATAAGCTAACTCAATTAGTATGAGGGATCTATAGTAGAATCATCCTTAAGCAACAACTAAATGCTAGGCTTAATGAAGGATTTGTAAGATGCTAGAGACATCATTTTTTGAAATAGATGATAAGTTATACAAAATTAAAATTCAAAACACCCATCATAAATGAAACATGAAATTTATCCATATAGAAAAGTAGGTCTTGATAATAAATAACTAAATCACCATATTGTTTAGATAGGGAATGAGCAACATGTTGCAACTCACTCTATTGAGAGCAAACGACAATATCTTCCTCCTAAAACAAGCCTTCCTAAAAATTATCATCTAACAAGATTATGCCATCATTGGGAATGATTGGATTGAGAATCCATTCTTTTGTAGTAGAGTTTGAAACCTTGGCACTAAGTTTGATGCTAAAATCCTTTGCAATGAAAACCCTGGTTTGCACAAATGGTATTGCACATATCATCCTCCCCTATAAAATCCTTGATAATATGTAAGTTCATTGCATCTTAAATACAAAATATCGTATGAAGGTGGTAATTCAAAACCATAACATTGTATGGAAAATATTGAAGTGAATATCAACATTTCATTTTTGTACAACTATGAGTTGATATTGCCTTGCAAAAACTTGCAACATAAAACACACAGAAGAAAACATTAAAACTAATATTCATCTACATGAAATAAGAGATTGAATATGCCTACTTAAATGCCAATTCACATGCACCATAGTGGATGACACACAAAAACAATATTAACACCATGCAAGTGGTGTCGATTTTAATTTATCTTAATCCTTCCTCCATTTAAAAAATTGATAAGTTCCACCATCATTAAATAATTGAGGCATCTTAAAATGAGGATTAATATTATGTTTGAAAGGAAGGGATTCCTCTTCAAGAAAAATTATTAGGTTCTAGTAATTCAAAATATCATTGAAATTTGTTAGAAAAAAAGTTATTCAATCTCAATGTTAGTAAGACAATCTACAACCTTATTACATTCTCTATAACAATGTCAAAAGATGACAAATCCAAATCTTAAAATTAGTAGGAAAACTTCTTTTATAATATTATTCAATGTCCAATCTTTCAAAGAGCTATTTTTGAACCTATTAATCATAGTTAATGAGTCCCCTTCCACTTCCAACTTTCTACAACCTAAATAAATTACTCTTTTAAGAATTTACCACATTGTCAAATTTTTTATAACTCAAATAAATAGAAACATATCTAATAAGAAAGCTAGAAGAAAATAGAAACACTACAATACATATAAAACTTAGATTACTTATAATTGTACCATCAAATTATAAGTTATAAATGCCCTTTCAAAATAGAGAATATACTTAAAAGAACCATCAATTATCTTACTATTTATTAATATCATATAATATTGCCCATGATTCTTTGTGCTTTGAAAAAGTGATATAAAATATATGATCTTGAATACATATTTTCCAAATTAAATCTACATGAGATGTCTTCCATTATTGTTATTTGTTGAATGACCTTCCACTCTATTAGTTTTTAGGGTAATAATTCATTTGCATGATTGAAAAAGGAGAACTTCCAAGAATGATTATAATGAACTTTTAACATCTTATTACATAGCTCTTTACAGGTGGATACACTTGGCTTAAAAGTCACTTTTCGAAAATGAAAGATAATTAATGTCATGATGGCTTAAGGGGCCATTTGATAAGGTTTTATTTTTTATTTATTTTTTATTCATAATATGTTAAAATATATATTAGACATACATACACTTGGCTTAACGGGCCCTTTGTCACTTTTATACGGTCATACAAAGTAAAACTTGGATTTTCTAATTTCCCTTTCTCTTCACATTACTAAATATTTTTACTTTGCCTTGTTAGAGAAGGATAGGGAATGGAAAAGATTTGATAAAGAAAATTGGATAATGATCAAATTAATTTTAAAAAAAAAACTATAATAAAAATAAATAGCATAAAAATATTTTTAAGAAAAAGTTCAATAGTAAAGGTGTCAATGATTTTATGTATTATTTAATGATAATATAGTTACAATAAAATCTTCAAAGAATATTTGTTTTCATGTATAAGTATTATGTTTGGAGTTTTTTTGGTAGCATAACTTTCTTACAAAGATAAGTAGTACAATATCCATCCCAAGCACCAAATAAATAGAACAAGTCCAAACTGCAAACCATAAATGATTTTACAAAGTTATGGGACAAGAATCCATGGGTTAAACATTGTTCCCAGATAAAATCCTAACATTTAATGATCCTATAATGTTCAAACTACTAAAAATAAGATGTAACTCTTATGTCATGAATTTTTTCATAATGCACCACCAAACTTGGGTGCTCAACTTTTGGGTTATTACCTCCGTTCAAAGATGCTTTAAGACACATCAATCAAGTTCACACCATAAGTTAGACAAGATTCACATTCCACTATGTAACCTCCTCTTACATGCACTTATGTGCATCATAACATATCATATACCTTATTCATCTTACGCCATATATTATCTTACACATCTTACATGAAATATACGATCTTATAGTTATCATATTATAAAATACACATGGCATAAATGTCACCTCAAATGGGACACCTTTTTATTTGTGAGTACAATAAGTAAATACATTAAATGAAGAAACAAACATTAGGATTGCCAGTTATACAAAACCTATCCTAACATTCTCCTACTTGTGTATACCTCACAAGAGTAAAAGGGAAATAAAAAAATATGCAAACTATTTGCTGAAGGCCTTGAGGCCCATATATTTATTGCACCATCTAAACTTCTTTGTGCTCACATTATTTTTCAAAGTGTCAACTTTCTCTACCACAACCCTCTCATTCACCACATTGTAGATAAATGATACCAAGCATCAACATGCTTCATCCATGCATAAAAATTTAAGTTATTTTCTATTTTGATGGCACTTTGACTATCCCAATAGATTTGCATTGCTCCTTAACTTTTTCCAACATTTGAACATAACCTCTAAAGCTAGTCTACTTCCTAGGCATGAGTAACTATCATCTACTCTATGTTTGTAGTGGTTGAAATAACTACAACCTACTTCTTATTCATCCAAGTAGCTGAACCATATAATGGGCTAAAAAATGGCTATTGGTTGACCTCTTACCATCCATATCTCCTACCTAATTTTAGTCCACAAAACCTTGAATTTGTAAGTCTCTAAGACATTGTCACAAACATAACCAACATTGCTACAAACATGCTATAGGTGTCCATAACTATTTAAAGACTTCCTTGCTAGGTTTAGCCATTGTAATGTCCTCTTTTTAGCCCTAAGCTTTTCAATGTCTGTTAGCTTATTTCTAGAGTCTCATAGGCTACTCGGAGGCATTTCTAGGGTTTCCAAGATTCTTGGAGGTTTCTCATCTACTTTTTAGGAGGTTATTGTAGGGGTTTTCTAGAGAGTTTTCTGGGTCTTTCAGGGATCTTTAGTAACCAATCACTTCTATTTTAGTAGTGTCTATTTTTAGTACTTACTATTTTTAATAAGTCACAACTACATCTCAAAATGTGCTTATTTTGAGTTTGGAGACACTTACTATTTTTAGTAAGTGCTACTCTTGGAAGTGGTCTTGGTAGTAGTTCAAGGCAAGGTTACTATTTCTGGCAATGGTGGCAGTTGTAGTTGGTGGCATCTTGATATTGTTAGCAGTTGGCTTCTCCACCATCCTTGGAGTTCAAAAATGGAAAGGTTTGCAACTTAAGTTAATTTTATAATGTCAAAGTGGCCCCTTGGACCCCACACCTAGCACTTGCTGATTAAGTTGCTTTAGAAATAAAAAATAAAGCATGACTATTGTGGATGCCAATAGAGGTTTTTAGTGAATTTTAATAGTTTATTTCTCTCCCTAAGTGTGGCATCCCCTTTTGGAGGGAAAGAGTTTTCAAAATTATGGGTCTCAAAAGCTATAGATATGCCCTCATTTTCTCTCATTTGGTTATGCTAATTTGTGATAATGAAGTGTTATCAAAATGCAGAGAGATCTCCTTGGGCTTTGACCTTGCCCACATTAGGATCTAGGTGGTCAAAAAGGGGAAGGTGTCTATTTTAGTTAGCTTGACTATCAGTAATACAAGATCCCCTTTCACTTAATGCTCTCACCTTTCCCACATTGAGATCTAGGTGATTAGAATGTGGATGGTTGCTTATTTCATTGATTATTATTGTATTTTGGCTAATGCTAACAGGTGATGCTTTTGGAAAAAAATTGGGTGGTTATTACAGTGGTATCAAAGCCAAAGTTCCTACCAACCTATTGGAAGATTAGTAAAATTATGAGTTATGAAAATGGATTTCAGTAGGGTTGAAGATCATATCAAGAGGAGTTATGAACAAGAGGCTACCCAACTCTTTGAAGAGTATCAAAGCATGCTTGACGGGTTTAGAAACACAGTTTCTTTAACTCTTTTTCGGGTGTTGTAATATTGAGACTTGGAAAAATGGGCTTGGTAAAGTACATTAGAAGAACAATGAAAGAAAAATAAAAAATCAGCACTAAAGAAGGGTCAGAGAAACAAGTACTTGTTTGTGACTTGCAACCAACAAGTAAGCATGAGGAGGACAAAAATCAGTCAACATGCATTGAAGATGAGACTCTAAGTCTTAAAGAAAATGAAGCTACAAGTGAAGAGCACATGACACTTCAAAATGACTATGAGATTGAAGAAGAGTCACCTATTGAAGCTATAAATGAAGAGCACATGAAGGTTGAGGAAGAGTCTGTCATGGAAATTGTCAAACCAGACATGATGGATCAGTTTCAAGGAGGTATGAGTTCATTTGTTATTCCTCTAGGGGAACCTAGCATTGCTTCATCACCCTTACCTTGTCTTGGAAATGAATCAAATGGTGGATTGGATGATGTTGATTTGGATTTTTCATACATATGATGGCAGTCTAGAAATTTCAGTATGTGGAGAACAAAGAGGTTTAATTAGGACTAATTTGATATTGCAAGATATGGAGGTGAATGACTGTCATGATGCTAGTACTAGGGAGTTGAAGAGTGATCATGAGAAGCACAATGATTACATCTATCTTGAACAAAGAAACCAACCTTATAGCACTTGTGACCTAGGTGTGATAGCCCCTACATATGATGATGATCCTACATGGGACATATTTCCCTTTGATCTTGATGATGTTCCAATCTCAAGACACAATGGAAGCCATGAGGATGCTGCTAAATAAACTAATATTGAAGAGTTTAATGATGTCCTTGAACACAAATCTGATTTAATAATGCATGTATCCGATTATAAGCAAAGGCTTAGTGAACTTGTGAAGTTTGATCCTCATCCTAGTGTTGATCAATTTCATCAAGTTGATGAAGAAGGATACGAGTCTAGGGACAACCATGGAGCCATTAATGTCAGGAATGAAAGTTCTAATTTTGACATGTTGCCTAACAACAATTCACCATCTTTGCATGCTCATGAGTGCAAAGGTCAATTCTTGGTGTCTGTTGAAAATGAAGTGCAAGCTCTATCCAGATTTGACCACACACACACTTTGATTGAAGAACTCTACTGGAAGGCTCATATAGAACAAATTAAGATGGGAAGGAGTTAAGGATGAAGTCACTCTCCCTAATCTGCAAATTATCAAAGATTACTTGGAGACAATGAATTTAGAGTAATTACAATTGATTAGAGATCGAGATTATGCCATGAAATTTGCAAAGAAGACCATTAGTGCTTTCCAAGGAAAAGAGAGAAAGGTTGATGAGCTTATTCTTGAGCTTGAATCAACAAAAGATATGTTACACAATACTCAAATAGCAGTAATGGAGGTAGAAGATTAGCTAGCTGATTTCAAACATCTTAGGGAGCAAGAGAATGAACAAAGAGCTGAAGAAATCAAGCAAGTAATTGATGAGCTTGATAGTCTTCAAGAGGAGTTTGATTTAGAGGGCTTTACAAAGAAATCAAAAGTTGCATATGTAGATTTGGATCTACAAGATGAATTTGAGCAAAAGGAAAGGGATGAATTTAAAATTCTTGATAATCCTCTCTTTGAAGTGGGTGTAGAGTCCATTTATGATAATCCACTCTTTGTGATGGAAGATGAAACATCTGGTGAAGTTTCCAAGCATGTGATAGAGTGTGGTTCCCAACTTATAGATGATTTGAGATCAAATCATGAGGACGTGTCAATCTTTGTGATTGGTAATCTTCCAAGGTTTCTTGATAATAAATGCATAAGTTGGGTTGAGGATGAATTTTCCACTTTGGGAAGCGTTGGATCATGGTGACTTCAACATCCTTGACATCAAGGTGTTATCAAAACATGGTTTGATAGCTGCTAGAAATTTCATTATAGCAATAAGGAAAGTAAATTTTAGGCTTGTTACTTATGGAGATTGGGAGAAAGAAGGACCAAAACAAGATTCCTACATGTTTGAAATCCATCCCTTGGATTGAGTGATGTTTTATCTTATACAAATCCTTTTTGGGAGTTGGGTTTGAAGATACCAATTGCTCCATGTTTCATAGTTGTCGATGATTTCATGGATGGGTTGCAAGGGATTACCAAAGAAGTCACAAGCTTCCATTGTGAGCAATATGTTTTGAATGGTGCATGGAGGTGTGATGTGTACCTTTATGGGTGTGCTGGAGATCATTCTTGGTTGAGTACCCATGCTTGGGATCCTCAACAAGAATTGATAGAGCTTGTTGGGTATGGTAAGAAAGATCCTTGGAGGGATAAGGATCAAAATTTTAAAATTTATGGCATTGTTCCCTTCCTTACCAGCCATTCAATGGTTCCAATTGTTCATCAACAAATGGATTGAAGAGAGATTTTAAGGGTTGGAGAAATAAACGAATGGTTACTCTTGTGAGTGTTTCTTGGAAAAGAGTGGGTCAGGTTTTCAACCTTGAGCTTGTTGTTTGATTGCAGGACAACCACCTCACATTTTTGGTTTCTCTCATCCAGTAGAGTTGGCACATTATTCTTTGTCAAGGAAGTAGAGGGTTTTAGTTGGAGATTTCTTTGAAATGTTTTCGAGCCACTTACGAGTTGTTTGGGTGCAACACAATGCTCATCTCACATGCTTATACTTAGGAATTCCTTTGGCATTACTATTATCCTTGGTGTAGAGCACATACATCTGATTGTTCCTTGCTAATTCTAGCTTTGAAAAATAACAACATTATTCAATATTATTCAAGACATTAATATGATTGAAATTCAACCATAAAAAGTAATCTATTCTAAATCCAATGGAAATATTTTGCCACCTATCATGTCCATAAACTAATTCCAAATATTTTCATTGTAAGTAGAAAAACATTTCAAATTAATTTATTTTGCCACCTATCCTATCTATATAACACTATTCAAAGCATTAATAGGGTTGACAATTTAACCAAAACATTTAATGCATTACAATTTCTTTTCAAAATTGAATGATAATTTGTTTTCATTATATGTAAAAATACCTTTCAATTTTTTTAAATTTTTTTTGTAACCTATCATATCTATAATACATTCCTTGTCACTCAAAACATTAATAGGGTTGACAACTTAGCCAAAAAATTTAATGCTTTACAATTTTTTTAAATTAAACAACAATTTTTTTTATATTGGTTGCTTCTAAAATCAACCAATGAAAAATACTCAATAATGTCAAAATGTATGATAGATACAATAGTCCTCATGTCATTCAAGCAATTAATATAGTTGACATTTTTTTTTTGTATTAGATATAGTTGGCACAACAAAAATACAAATTGTTTTACATCAGAGATATTGTGTGTATCTGTCTAACTATGTGTATTTCCCCCCTTTACAAAAGATCAGTCAATTATGCCCACCTTTACATGGCTTAATATCCAAGTATACAAAAAGTTAGTGCTTACATGTGTTTACAGCTATATAGATATGCCTTATACCATTGTTTTACAAATGTACATATATACCATAATTGGATTGTAGATAAACTGAGCTAGGCAACCCATACCGTCAAAAACCATAGCAACTTGTCTTGTATCAGGAGGCTGGTTCCTCATTGTGAACTGGGTTCTTTATCCCCAAAAGTACTTTTGTTGCCTCTAATCCTTCTTTGGTGAAGTCTTCAATGCTGAGTAAGGCTGGAGGATCTTCATTCTGAGCATCTCTAGCCACTTTTTCATTGAAATCTTTTTGGAAAACTTCAAGAGCTTTGAGGAAATTTTTGTGCTTGGTTGCCCACCTGCCACGTGTGACCTATAGTTGACATTTGATTCAATGAGTTAGGTAAATATAGATATATATATTTTTAAAAATAATTTTGTACTAATTGTTCTCTATATGTACCAATAAAAAAAAGATAAAGTGAAAATTTATAATTATTAAAATAAAAAATTAAATATAAACTACAAAGTTTTTGCTCAATTTTTTTAATTCTATGTGATGATTGGCTAAACTGATGAAAGAAATTGAATACAATAGATGCATAACTATTCCTTAAAAAAGACTAACAAATTAGTGAATCAATTTACATCTATCACAACAAAATCTTCATTTAACTTAAAAGCTAAATAACTTCATTTTATTTATTTAAATTCTATTCATTGAACCATTCAATCCTAAATCAAATTATTACTCATTATAAATTAATTAATTTGCATTAAAAAAAACTTTTCAAATGACTTTATAATACTAGGTGATAGTGACCTAAAATTAAATATTACCTTCTCTCTAATCTTGGTAGTGGATGCCTAGGAGGACAATCACATATCTTCCTAATGTGTCATATCCCACTTATTAACCTTTCATTTCAATTAATAAATAAATAATAAAACTTATTCAATAATTACCGTTGTTTTCCCTTTGGAAAGGGATTTATAAATATTATTATCGATGTGATAGTAAGTGGGCCATAAAATAAGTGAAACACATTATCAAATCAAATGATTTCAAATTACTATTAAAATACACATATTTTTAAAACATATGTATTTGTTAAGTGTCTTTCCATATCATAGAATTTCATGCACATGATTGAAATAGGAGGAACTTCCATGAATGATGAATTTAACGTTTCAATACAATCTTTTGGTTAATATTATTTTTAAATACTTTTTTATATGATTATTTAATAAATTTCTATAAAATTAGACTCAAATTTTATGGACCAAGAAAAATATGATTAAATAATATAATAAATAAACAAAATTAATTTATTGAGTGTAATATTATTTTAAAACTTTAATTATATAATTGCTAATTTTATATTCTCATGTTTAGTTATTTCATAATTTAATTATTATTTTTATTATAAATTAGTAGTTAGTTTTATTGAGATGATTCTTATTATGTAGAGTGGAATCAATATTGACAGGTTGTCAAACTCCAACAATGATCTCTTCTATCTTTTTAGACAATCCTTATTGATTATTTTCCAACACCTTTAATTATGATTGAATACTAGATATGGAGAGAATCTTGTAAAAGACGAGCAAGGTTCGTCATCTAAAAACTAAGGGCAAGCTATTTGAAAAAAATGATAAAATCTTGATTTTTATAAAATTTTAAAAATGGTTTTCCAACAAGTTTATGGCATAACACTCTTATAAATAGATAATCCAAGGAGAGTTTGAATCTAAAGGATGTAGGAATGTAAGAGAAGATTTATAGCCAAGTATATTGGGCAAATAGGAAGAAACAAAAATTATGTCTGAAGGTCTCTTTCTTCTTGCATAATAGGAAATTTTTTGGTTGGCTTTGAAGAAAACATATACAATTGCCTATAGGATGTCTAGAGTGCACAATTTTCTAGGTTGTGAGATGGGCTTGGGAGTTTGCTTTAGATTTCTAAAGGAAGTAATTGAGTTTAAGCCATTTGGAGTTTGTGAAAGAGCATATCCATTTAGCACTAAGCCTTTAATTTTATTAGACAAATGGAAACAAGGATATGCACATTGATTTGATAGGGAAATGCAATAATTTATATCTATTAGGCCACTTTTAATCCTTGAGAAAAGTACATGGGTGTATGGTGGAAATGTAGAGTAAGATGAATTGTGGGTTCAATGCAACAATATTTGAAATTATCCTTATATTTGAGGAGGTAATTTGGAATTATGCTTGGAGTTGTCTTGAAGGTTTCCAAACTATCTAAAAAAAATCACTTGGTATAAGCAATCCTTGAGACATGGCTTGAGCTTCCTAATCTCCTCCATCTAATGGAACTATCTTATCAATGCAAATAATCAACCTTGCGTTCTATACAAACAATTCAAAGAAAAGCGACTATTCAAAAAAAGAGTTTGTTTAATACAATTATCTTAAACATTACTATTAAAAAATATATAGATAATTTATAATGATTAATATAAATTTTCATCACTAACAAAGGTGTTGAATTCACATGAGAAGCCAAATGTTAAATGTGTGGAAATTCATTACATAAACAATATTATACTATGTTTATGTCTATTAAATATTGAGAAAAATGAAAAGAAATATATATGTAAATATTATTTCATAATATGTATTGGTGATGAGAGTATGCAATGGATAAATATAATATAGTTTTTGATATTAATTATTTCTTGTGATTTATGATTTAAAGAGTAGTTTATACTTGTATGAACCAATAATATTTTTATTTTAAGTGTTCGATGTATTTTCATAAAATAATTTTAAAAATAGAAGAGTTGAATTTTCATTGATCTTAAAGTGATGGGAATTAAGCTATATAACTACTATATGCATTCAAAAATATATTGAGCATAAATAAGTAATCTAAATGTATTATAAATTTTAATATAATTGATAAGCTCATTTTTTGATTTGTAATGTTAAGTTGCACCACCATTAAAATTAATATAATTTTTTTCCATATTTTATATATTTTTACTAATTAATATGTATTATAAATATTATAAATAGTTGTTCTCGTGCATGAAAACAACTAAAAATATTGGTAGTTGATGAGGCCACAACTACAAATGCATGTATCTTGTAACTACTCCATAATTATCATATAGTGGGCATTTATTTTCCCTCTTTAAGTCTCTCTCTCCTCCTCTATATATGTCAATACTAGCACCTAATGGAGAGCATCAACATGAGGATTCTTGCAAATATGGGATCTGGAAGTGTAGGATGACCTTTGAGATTTAAAGGCCATCTCCTTATATTCTATTTTAGTGCCAATTCTAATTTTGACAACGGAAAAAGGGGTAAAAAGAACATTAAAATGAAAAAATAAATAAAAGATGTGGGTCATAATAGAATGTGCTCTACTCTTTCGAGTATATGCTTTATTAGCAAATTAATTTTAATAGGTTGAGGAAAAACATGATAGTTATAGCCCTAAATAATGGAATTAATTTGAGTACTTTCACAATTATAAGCCATGACAAAACATGGATTCTAAAACATACAGAACCAAGCACTATTAGAATATATTAAGATGGAAATCCAGAAACCCTTTTAAAGGTAAAACTCAAAATAATCCTTGCAAAAACGTATTGTCCTTTTTATCACCCATTCCCTTTCATAAAGCGAAAAGGAAAAATGATAGGAATGTAAAGAACTTCATCTACTTGGGAATCCTGTAAAACCTAGTGATAGAAAATACCAATTTAAAAAATATACATTCCATGATTCAAAATCATTTACTTATAGGCTTTAAAATAGCACAAAATCTTCACTCCTAGCTCCCAAACTGTTTTACCCTCATGTACAAGTGGCTCTTGGACTATAAACCCAAGCCCTTTCAAAATCTATTTAATCAATGAGTTTCACATTTAGAACATTCTATTTCAATATTTTCACATTAGAAACATTATGGTAGAATGTGAAATTTGTGCCCAAGCAAAATAAATATATATTAATTAAATTATGAAGGAAAACTAAAAAATATAAATAATATTGGTAAAAAAAAACATCTAATATATTTGGATTAATATTTTTATTAAAAATATATATATTTAAAATTTCAAAAATAGAAATTAAATTAGATAAATTATTTTTCAAACACATATATATTGAATCCATTGTTATGTTGAAACTTGAAATAAAATTCAAATCAAATTATTATTGCATCAAATTTTTCATTGTTAGTTGATAGATTTTGGTTGTTTGATAAGAACCCCATCTAGACTATATCACCATCTTATCATCTGCCTAAGCTATACTGAATGGGAATGCTAGTTTAGGTTTTTATTTCCTAGCATAAGTTTTTCCCACACTTTTATATAATCTTTCTTAGGTTAATAAAGTGAGAATTAGTGTTAATGGATTATATTTTTTAGTAGCATAAATGAGAGTTACACATTCTAAATTTTTGGAGTCTTGTGATAAATTCTTCCCATTGATCATATTTTCCACCTCCTCCCTCTCACTCAAACTATTTATACTCACTCTTCTATATTTTTTTACAACTTCTTACATTTATGCAACTTCATTTTTTATCTCTTTTGATCTTTTTTTTCCCTTTATAGCATTTTCATCACCCTCTTAAAGACTAATCCTATAATTTTATTTCAATTTTATGAACCATTTACATTTACAATTTTATTGAACCTATATGTGATCCTAATCATTAATAATGTTTTAGATTAATAATTGTATGTATTTTTTTTTTGTGCATCTAAACTACCTCTTTCATATATATTTGAGAATCTATAATAGCATCTTGTGTGAGATTGTCTAGGGTTTCCCTATTATTTCATTATTTTTAGCTTTCCATTTTTTAAGCTACAAAAAATTTCATCATACAATAGAGTTTCCTCTTTCAACGAAAAGTAAAATCATTAATCCAACAACAATTTATCCAACCAGTAGAAACATTTGTTATTTCCCATTGGAAATGACATGCTATTTTCAACAAATATTGCATTGACAATTCTATTTTCCAACATAACCAAATGAATAAAACACATTTTCCTGATTAGAGAATTTATAATTAGAAGAATATTTAGAATAATTTATATTTCTACATTTTGTCTCATGGCCTCACTTCTTATAGCTCCAAAATTTAACTCTATTCATACCAAGAGTTATGGACTATCCTTTTGACTTAGACCTCTCCTTATCCCCCTTTTCATTACCACCATTTTCATTAGGTCTACCATGTACATTGACTACATCCTTATAACTTTCCATGAATTTCCACCTCATTTATTCACAAATAAAAGTGACAAAAGGGCATTTTTTTGGATCTATAGGAGAAACACTCTATGCAATTATTAGTTTCCCTCTATAGATTAGGTAAGGAGTAAAGCAAAAAATAAAATTATCCTTGTCTTCTAGCTTAATGCTAATACTATCTAGTTGGGTCAAAATGAGATTGAAAGCATTTAAATTCTTACCTCTAGAGTCTCATTCCTTCATTTTTAAGGGATATAATTTTATTTTGAAATATAAATCAGTAACAAGACTCTTAGTTTGGTATATTTCACCTATCTTTCTCTAAAAATTAGGTACAATAGTCTTAGAAATATTTAAAAGGGTAGAATCAAAGAGACATAGTCATTTTTTCCTCAAGTTTTCTTGTTGCTATTTATCTATTATATATCTAATATTCCTTTGGGATTTTCCTCTTTTTTTTCACAAATCTCCATTGGTGTCTTTCCTACAAGAGATCCTCTATTTTTAGTTTCCACAACTTGTATCCAAATCCATTGAACTTCTCAATCTCCAATAGATATGCATTTTTCATGACTTCTCCAACCACACTTAAATCTTAAAAACCATGAAATCAATACTCCCACTACAATCACAATAAAAATCCAAAAAACTACAAGAAAATGTCCCCTTCTAAAATCATGTTGTAGACCTAATAACAAATGCTAAAAAAGGTGAATAAATACAATAGGAATATTGAAAAATGGTGCATTAAATATAGTCAAACATGTGATAAACAATATAATGATAATGAAATTATAGAGAAGAAAACATAAATATGTAATCCATATGAACACCATATTTATATAGAGAAACCCTTTTAGGAAAAAAAACTTACCACCAAAAAGATGTCAAGCTTGTATTAATCCCAAACACAAACAAATAAAATCCAGACAATCTTCTTTAGCCTAACAATATCTTGATTAACAATAATTCATGTAAATAAAAACTATTTAGACCCTACCTCATACACTCAATATATAGATAAAAGGAAATAGGAAACCACCAAATGGTTTTCGTAAACTACTAGCTACCAAAACCATGGTCCACAAGAAAAAAATAGGCCCTAGAGTATGCATTAGAAAATGAACCCAAGATAGAAACCAACTAATGATGGAATTTTCGAGCCTACAACTCCAATTAGGAACCACTCCCAAGAATAAAAATCCAAGATGAAGATTCCAACTACCATGGCTCCCACCAATTATGATAAGATGGTCCACTCTTCCAAATGTAACTTCTACTATTAACTTTATCACGACCTCCTTATTTAATACATAATTATAATAATATCTCAAGGCAACCTCTTACCGTTTCTATTTTTCTTAGGTATCACACAATGAAATTTGGAGATTATTTTATTTCATTCTAAGGGATTTTTTATGGTTTTAGTTCAAATTGGTCTTTGTTTGGTTTAATACATCTAGTATGTTGAAATATTTGATTTAATAAAGTCATTGAAATTAGACCTTTGGATCAAAATTTATGCCATATGGAAGGTGTTTGGAGAAAAAACAAAACATTAGACATAGAATTGAAAGTGAATAATACACTAATCATAATACCAAGTACATAGAAAAATTGGGAAAACACGTAATATTTTATCCACTATTATTAGGATTATGATTAAATTGGCTCAAAAGGAAATAAGGTGGAAAATATTTATTATTATATATGAAATGATTTATTGTTCATTATTATAATAAAGTGTGTGTTAATGAAGGTACATGGGTGTATGAGGACGGATTAAAATTTTGGTGATGGGACAATACAAGTGAAAAGGCGGGAGAGTTTTGGTGGTGAAATATATTAATGAGGTATCCTAGAACATGCACTTTATAATTTTTAAAGTGTGGATAATTCTATTATATTTATGCTTGGTGCTTGGATGAGTGGTAGCTTATTCAATAAATATTTTCTATATGTGTGGGCTATTTCAAGAAGTTAGATAAGAATGATGAGTTTTAACTAGACCTAGGCAAGATCAAGGATAAAAGGGATGCAACTCCTTGTCAATCTATATGATAAATAAAAAATTTATGTGACTCCATGGAAACCTAGAGTTCATGTGTGGTGTGTTGGGTGAGTGAGGAGTGGATTTTGGAAATAAGTTGAATTCATCTATCAAGGGATATTTTATGGTCAATCTAGGTATCCTAGTGGTGGATGCCAATTCGCCTCTAGTTACTAAAAAATTGCCAAAAGGTTTTATGGAAATATTTGAGGCTAAAGATATGGATATGGTGCATGCTCTAAAGTACCAAGAGGAAAAGGTTATATAAATTCATGACTCTTCATCTCCCCAAGGGTAGCTAATGAAGGGAGACGCTTCCTCAAACATAATCTTACACAAACAATAAAATTCAAGAACAATAAACATGCAACTTTATTATACTTTCAAGAAATCATCTACATACATGTAATCAAATGAAATACAACTACATGGTAATAAGATTGCTATTACATAAATCTGGGTTGTACATGCAAGCAAAAAATTAGACATGCAAGTTTGCAAATGGCAATAATGGCCACTGAAACCCTAACCTTCGTTTTATGCTAAAAACAAGAATTTTGTCTATCTTCTCATCCAAAATGAACCCCTTTCCATTCATAATCACTTTATATGATTTTTCCACTTTCCAACGAATTGTCACTTCTATTTTTGGTGCCAATTAGATTTAGTTACTTCTTTTTCTAAGCCTAAGAAAAATCCTAAATTTTAGTCCAACTTCTGGGAGCCATAACTTTTGACTCGAGCATTGGATTGACAAACTGTATTCATCATTGGAAAGATCTCGATGAGTGGTAGGTCCAACAAAGGTCCCTTTGTGGGACTTTGTATTTTCAACCACTTTTCGAGCCAATCTAGAACCTTTAGGTGCCTCAAAATTGACTTTGAATATTTTAAAAGGGATTTTGAAGACAAAAACATTAATATCTCACAAGTGACAAATGGTATTGAAGTGATTTCTTCACCATTAACTTTATTTCACCATTTTGGAGCTCTCTATAAGATTTCATGTCCATACATGCATAGATGCCAACTTACTAAAAATAGTAACCCGCTATGTTTAGCCCTTCCAACTTACTAAAAATAGGAACCCTGCCATTTTTAGCCCTTATTAAAAATTCATTCACCAAACCTAAAAAAATCAAAATTAACATTTTTTTTGGGATGGAAGATTTCTCTTACACCTTGCATTGCTAGTATGATAGCCACAAGGAGGATTTTGATGTATTGAAATTGGAAGTAAAGATCCTACACGAATATTTATATTATGTTGGAAGGGTATTAGTGGAGCTTCATGCCACCTATGATAATGAATAACTATAATTTTAAAGTGATTGTACACCATCTTGGTGTTTTATTTGGGTCCATTCATCATTCGAGGAAATATTGTGAGCTTTATCCCATAATATGCTTCCCATCATTGGCTAGACCTATAAATTTTTAAAATGCATAGGGATGGCCAAGAGAAGTGGCAATAATATTAGAGGAGGTTATCAAAGCAATATCAGATGAGGTGAGTATAGAGAAATGGGGTATGGTCTAGATTCCCGAACTTGTGAGATATAAACTCAAAGTTAATTTTTGGGTTTATGATTATTTTGGTTGCTATATGCCTTATTGGTCTTAGAATTTTTTAATGTTTTGGTTACGATTGGTCTTTGTACTAGCATTCTCTCTTTGTTCTATAGAGCATATGTAAAGTATTATTTTCTAGATGTTATAATAATGTTGAAAGTAATTTTTAATTTTATGCATGGGTGAGGTTCCCAATTAAACCCTCCATTAAATTATTTAAAAAAGATCATGAAGCATCTTGAGTAAAATAAAAATTCTTATTATAGTTATATTTAATTTTAAGAATCTAAACATATTAATTTAAATATAGAGGTTTAACTAACATGTGAAAAATTAACTATGGACTCTCAGCTTATAATGGTTCCTTTTTAGTCATTAAGATTGGATATATAGTGGGGACTATAATATAAAAGAATTCTATAAAGCATTCTACTAAAAGACTATATCATTGAAGCTAAATAGCCTTGAGCCTA
>VDFB02058242.1:644984799-645027485 GCA_007258455.2 Sequoia sempervirens | reverse complement strand
TATGATTAAATAATATAATAAATAAACAAAATTAATTTATTGAGTGTAATATTATTTTAAAACTTTAATTATATAATTGCTAATTTTATATTCTCATGTTTAGTTATTTCATAATTTAATTATTATTTTTATTATAAATTAGTAGTTAGTTTTATTGAGATGATTCTTATTATGTAGAGTGGAATCAATATTGACAGGTTGTCAAACTCCAACAATGATCTCTTCTATCTTTTTAGACAATCCTTATTGATTATTTTCCAACACCTTTAATTATGATTGAATACTAGATATGGAGAGAATCTTGTAAAAGACGAGCAAGGTTCGTCATCTAAAAACTAAGGGCAAGCTATTTGAAAAAAATGATAAAATCTTGATTTTTATAAAATTTTAAAAATGGTTTTCCAACAAGTTTATGGCATAACACTCTTATAAATAGATAATCCAAGGAGAGTTTGAATCTAAAGGATGTAGGAATGTAAGAGAAGATTTATAGCCAAGTATATTGGGCAAATAGGAAGAAACAAAAATTATGTCTGAAGGTCTCTTTCTTCTTGCATAATAGGAAATTTTTTGGTTGGCTTTGAAGAAAACATATACAATTGCCTATAGGATGTCTAGAGTGCACAATTTTCTAGGTTGTGAGATGGGCTTGGGAGTTTGCTTTAGATTTCTAAAGGAAGTAATTGAGTTTAAGCCATTTGGAGTTTGTGAAAGAGCATATCCATTTAGCACTAAGCCTTTAATTTTATTAGACAAATGGAAACAAGGATATGCACATTGATTTGATAGGGAAATGCAATAATTTATATCTATTAGGCCACTTTTAATCCTTGAGAAAAGTACATGGGTGTATGGTGGAAATGTAGAGTAAGATGAATTGTGGGTTCAATGCAACAATATTTGAAATTATCCTTATATTTGAGGAGGTAATTTGGAATTATGCTTGGAGTTGTCTTGAAGGTTTCCAAACTATCTAAAAAAAATCACTTGGTATAAGCAATCCTTGAGACATGGCTTGAGCTTCCTAATCTCCTCCATCTAATGGAACTATCTTATCAATGCAAATAATCAACCTTGCGTTCTATACAAACAATTCAAAGAAAAGCGACTATTCAAAAAAAGAGTTTGTTTAATACAATTATCTTAAACATTACTATTAAAAAATATATAGATAATTTATAATGATTAATATAAATTTTCATCACTAACAAAGGTGTTGAATTCACATGAGAAGCCAAATGTTAAATGTGTGGAAATTCATTACATAAACAATATTATACTATGTTTATGTCTATTAAATATTGAGAAAAATGAAAAGAAATATATATGTAAATATTATTTCATAATATGTATTGGTGATGAGAGTATGCAATGGATAAATATAATATAGTTTTTGATATTAATTATTTCTTGTGATTTATGATTTAAAGAGTAGTTTATACTTGTATGAACCAATAATATTTTTATTTTAAGTGTTCGATGTATTTTCATAAAATAATTTTAAAAATAGAAGAGTTGAATTTTCATTGATCTTAAAGTGATGGGAATTAAGCTATATAACTACTATATGCATTCAAAAATATATTGAGCATAAATAAGTAATCTAAATGTATTATAAATTTTAATATAATTGATAAGCTCATTTTTTGATTTGTAATGTTAAGTTGCACCACCATTAAAATTAATATAATTTTTTTCCATATTTTATATATTTTTACTAATTAATATGTATTATAAATATTATAAATAGTTGTTCTCGTGCATGAAAACAACTAAAAATATTGGTAGTTGATGAGGCCACAACTACAAATGCATGTATCTTGTAACTACTCCATAATTATCATATAGTGGGCATTTATTTTCCCTCTTTAAGTCTCTCTCTCCTCCTCTATATATGTCAATACTAGCACCTAATGGAGAGCATCAACATGAGGATTCTTGCAAATATGGGATCTGGAAGTGT
Source organism: Sequoia sempervirens (assembly GCA_007258455.2). Classification (NCBI taxonomy): domain Eukaryota; kingdom Viridiplantae; phylum Streptophyta; class Pinopsida; order Cupressales; family Cupressaceae; genus Sequoia; species Sequoia sempervirens. The sequence goes on along the minus strand of VDFB02058242.1, from coordinate 645,025,522 downwards.
AGGATGACCTTTGAGATTTAAAGGCCATCTCCTTATATTCTATTTTAGTGCCAATTCTAATTTTGACAACGGAAAAAGGGGTAAAAAGAACATTAAAATGAAAAAATAAATAAAAAGATGATGTGTCATAATAGAATGTGTTTCTACTTATACAAGGTTTGATAGCACTAATTTAATAGTTGAGAAAAAATAGACATAGTTATAGCCCTAAAATAATAATTAATTTATACTTTCACAATTATAAGCTATAAGAGATCAAAATGATTCTAAACACATGAACCAAGACTATTGTGAACATATACATTGAAATCTAGAGAAAAACCTTTAGCAGAAAAAACTTCAAAAAAAAAAATAATCTTGCAAAAATTCATTGTCCTTTTTATCACCCAGATCTCTTCATAAAGTTATAAGAAAAAATATAGAATAAAGAACTTCACTTACTAGAATCAAACTAGTGATAGGCAAATACCACACTTAAAAATATATCAGATGATCAAAATTGCTACTATAGGTTTAAAATAGCATAAAAATTCCTCTACCTTGGGGCTCTAAACTACACAACTTTTGTTGCAAAAGGGGCATGGCTTTGACTTATAAAATCCAAGCTCCTTTTCAAAATTTTATTAATTCAATATTTTACATTAGAACATTCTATTTCAATATTTTACATTAGAACATTATAGAATGTGAAATTTGTGCTCATAAATATATATTAATTAAATTATGAAGGAAAACTAAAAAATATAAATAATATTGGTAAAAAAAAACATCTAATATATTTGGATTAATATTTTTATTAAAAATATATATATTTAAAATTTCAAAAATAGAAATTAAATTAGATAAATTATTTTTCAAACACATATATATTGAATCCATTGTTATGTTGAAACTTGAAATAAAATTCAAATCAAATTATTATTGCATCAAATTTTTCATTGTTAGTTGATAGATTTTGGTTGTTTGATAAGAACCCCATCTAGACTATATCACCATCTTATCATCTGCCTAAGCTATACTGAATGGGAATGCTAGTTTAGGTTTTTATTTCCTAGCATAAGTTTTTCCCACACTTTTATATAATCTTTCTTAGGTTAATAAAGTGAGAATTAGTGTTAATGGATTATATTTTTTAGTAGCATAAATGAGAGTTACACATTCTAAATTTTTGGAGTCTTGTGATAAATTCTTCCCATTGATCATATTTTCCACCTCCTCCCTCTCACTCAAACTATTTATACTCACTCTTCTATATTTTTTTACAACTTCTTACATTTATGCAACTTCATTTTTTATCTCTTTTGATCTTTTTTTTCCCTTTATAGCATTTTCATCACCCTCTTAAAGACTAATCCTATAATTTTATTTCAATTTTATGAACCATTTACATTTACAATTTTATTGAACCTATATGTGATCCTAATCATTAATAATGTTTTAGATTAATAATTGTATGTATTTTTTTTTTGTGCATCTAAACTACCTCTTTCATATATATTTGAGAATCTATAATAGCATCTTGTGTGAGATTGTCTAGGGTTTCCCTATTATTTCATTATTTTTAGCTTTCCATTTTTTAAGCTACAAAAAATTTCATCATACAATAGAGTTTCCTCTTTCAACGAAAAGTAAAATCATTAATCCAACAACAATTTATCCAACCAGTAGAAACATTTGTTATTTCCCATTGGAAATGACATGCTATTTTCAACAAATATTGCATTGACAATTCTATTTTCCAACATAACCAAATGAATAAAACACATTTTCCTGATTAGAGAATTTATAATTAGAAGAATATTTAGAATAATTTATATTTCTACATTTTGTCTCATGGCCTCACTTCTTATAGCTCCAAAATTTAACTCTATTCATACCAAGAGTTATGGACTATCCTTTTGACTTAGACCTCTCCTTATCCCCCTTTTCATTACCACCATTTTCATTAGGTCTACCATGTACATTGACTACATCCTTATAACTTTCCATGAATTTCCACCTCATTTATTCACAAATAAAAGTGACAAAAGGGCATTTTTTTGGATCTATAGGAGAAACACTCTATGCAATTATTAGTTTCCCTCTATAGATTAGGTAAGGAGTAAAGCAAAAAATAAAATTATCCTTGTCTTCTAGCTTAATGCTAATACTATCTAGTTGGGTCAAAATGAGATTGAAAGCATTTAAATTCTTACCTCTAGAGTCTCATTCCTTCATTTTTAAGGGATATAATTTTATTTTGAAATATAAATCAGTAACAAGACTCTTAGTTTGGTATATTTCACCTATCTTTCTCTAAAAATTAGGTACAATAGTCTTAGAAATATTTAAAAGGGTAGAATCAAAGAGACATAGTCATTTTTTCCTCAAGTTTTCTTGTTGCTATTTATCTATTATATATCTAATATTCCTTTGGGATTTTCCTCTTTTTTTTCACAAATCTCCATTGGTGTCTTTCCTACAAGAGATCCTCTATTTTTAGTTTCCACAACTTGTATCCAAATCCATTGAACTTCTCAATCTCCAATAGATATGCATTTTTCATGACTTCTCCAACCACACTTAAATCTTAAAAACCATGAAATCAATACTCCCACTACAATCACAATAAAAATCCAAAAAACTACAAGAAAATGTCCCCTTCTAAAATCATGTTGTAGACCTAATAACAAATGCTAAAAAAGGTGAATAAATACAATAGGAATATTGAAAAATGGTGCATTAAATATAGTCAAACATGTGATAAACAATATAATGATAATGAAATTATAGAGAAGAAAACATAAATATGTAATCCATATGAACACCATATTTATATAGAGAAACCCTTTTAGGAAAAAAAACTTACCACCAAAAAGATGTCAAGCTTGTATTAATCCCAAACACAAACAAATAAAATCCAGACAATCTTCTTTAGCCTAACAATATCTTGATTAACAATAATTCATGTAAATAAAAACTATTTAGACCCTACCTCATACACTCAATATATAGATAAAAGGAAATAGGAAACCACCAAATGGTTTTCGTAAACTACTAGCTACCAAAACCATGGTCCACAAGAAAAAAATAGGCCCTAGAGTATGCATTAGAAAATGAACCCAAGATAGAAACCAACTAATGATGGAATTTTCGAGCCTACAACTCCAATTAGGAACCACTCCCAAGAATAAAAATCCAAGATGAAGATTCCAACTACCATGGCTCCCACCAATTATGATAAGATGGTCCACTCTTCCAAATGTAACTTCTACTATTAACTTTATCACGACCTCCTTATTTAATACATAATTATAATAATATCTCAAGGCAACCTCTTACCGTTTCTATTTTTCTTAGGTATCACACAATGAAATTTGGAGATTATTTTATTTCATTCTAAGGGATTTTTTATGGTTTTAGTTCAAATTGGTCTTTGTTTGGTTTAATACATCTAGTATGTTGAAATATTTGATTTAATAAAGTCATTGAAATTAGACCTTTGGATCAAAATTTATGCCATATGGAAGGTGTTTGGAGAAAAAACAAAACATTAGACATAGAATTGAAAGTGAATAATACACTAATCATAATACCAAGTACATAGAAAAATTGGGAAAACACGTAATATTTTATCCACTATTATTAGGATTATGATTAAATTGGCTCAAAAGGAAATAAGGTGGAAAATATTTATTATTATATATGAAATGATTTATTGTTCATTATTATAATAAAGTGTGTGTTAATGAAGGTACATGGGTGTATGAGGACGGATTAAAATTTTGGTGATGGGACAATACAAGTGAAAAGGCGGGAGAGTTTTGGTGGTGAAATATATTAATGAGGTATCCTAGAACATGCACTTTATAATTTTTAAAGTGTGGATAATTCTATTATATTTATGCTTGGTGCTTGGATGAGTGGTAGCTTATTCAATAAATATTTTCTATATGTGTGGGCTATTTCAAGAAGTTAGATAAGAATGATGAGTTTTAACTAGACCTAGGCAAGATCAAGGATAAAAGGGATGCAACTCCTTGTCAATCTATATGATAAATAAAAAATTTATGTGACTCCATGGAAACCTAGAGTTCATGTGTGGTGTGTTGGGTGAGTGAGGAGTGGATTTTGGAAATAAGTTGAATTCATCTATCAAGGGATATTTTATGGTCAATCTAGGTATCCTAGTGGTGGATGCCAATTCGCCTCTAGTTACTAAAAAATTGCCAAAAGGTTTTATGGAAATATTTGAGGCTAAAGATATGGATATGGTGCATGCTCTAAAGTACCAAGAGGAAAAGGTTATATAAATTCATGACTCTTCATCTCCCCAAGGGTAGCTAATGAAGGGAGACGCTTCCTCAAACATAATCTTACACAAACAATAAAATTCAAGAACAATAAACATGCAACTTTATTATACTTTCAAGAAATCATCTACATACATGTAATCAAATGAAATACAACTACATGGTAATAAGATTGCTATTACATAAATCTGGGTTGTACATGCAAGCAAAAAATTAGACATGCAAGTTTGCAAATGGCAATAATGGCCACTGAAACCCTAACCTTCGTTTTATGCTAAAAACAAGAATTTTGTCTATCTTCTCATCCAAAATGAACCCCTTTCCATTCATAATCACTTTATATGATTTTTCCACTTTCCAACGAATTGTCACTTCTATTTTTGGTGCCAATTAGATTTAGTTACTTCTTTTTCTAAGCCTAAGAAAAATCCTAAATTTTAGTCCAACTTCTGGGAGCCATAACTTTTGACTCGAGCATTGGATTGACAAACTGTATTCATCATTGGAAAGATCTCGATGAGTGGTAGGTCCAACAAAGGTCCCTTTGTGGGACTTTGTATTTTCAACCACTTTTCGAGCCAATCTAGAACCTTTAGGTGCCTCAAAATTGACTTTGAATATTTTAAAAGGGATTTTGAAGACAAAAACATTAATATCTCACAAGTGACAAATGGTATTGAAGTGATTTCTTCACCATTAACTTTATTTCACCATTTTGGAGCTCTCTATAAGATTTCATGTCCATACATGCATAGATGCCAACTTACTAAAAATAGTAACCCGCTATGTTTAGCCCTTCCAACTTACTAAAAATAGGAACCCTGCCATTTTTAGCCCTTATTAAAAATTCATTCACCAAACCTAAAAAAATCAAAATTAACATTTTTTTTGGGATGGAAGATTTCTCTTACACCTTGCATTGCTAGTATGATAGCCACAAGGAGGATTTTGATGTATTGAAATTGGAAGTAAAGATCCTACACGAATATTTATATTATGTTGGAAGGGTATTAGTGGAGCTTCATGCCACCTATGATAATGAATAACTATAATTTTAAAGTGATTGTACACCATCTTGGTGTTTTATTTGGGTCCATTCATCATTCGAGGAAATATTGTGAGCTTTATCCCATAATATGCTTCCCATCATTGGCTAGACCTATAAATTTTTAAAATGCATAGGGATGGCCAAGAGAAGTGGCAATAATATTAGAGGAGGTTATCAAAGCAATATCAGATGAGGTGAGTATAGAGAAATGGGGTATGGTCTAGATTCCCGAACTTGTGAGATATAAACTCAAAGTTAATTTTTGGGTTTATGATTATTTTGGTTGCTATATGCCTTATTGGTCTTAGAATTTTTTAATGTTTTGGTTACGATTGGTCTTTGTACTAGCATTCTCTCTTTGTTCTATAGAGCATATGTAAAGTATTATTTTCTAGATGTTATAATAATGTTGAAAGTAATTTTTAATTTTATGCATGGGTGAGGTTCCCAATTAAACCCTCCATTAAATTATTTAAAAAAGATCATGAAGCATCTTGAGTAAAATAAAAATTCTTATTATAGTTATATTTAATTTTAAGAATCTAAACATATTAATTTAAATATAGAGGTTTAACTAACATGTGAAAAATTAACTATGGACTCTCAGCTTATAATGGTTCCTTTTTAGTCATTAAGATTGGATATATAGTGGGGACTATAATATAAAAGAATTCTATAAAGCATTCTACTAAAAGACTATATCATTGAAGCTAAATAGCCTTGAGCCTAGATAAATGGAATCAACAATACTGCAAAAGTGTTGAACTACAAGAGTATTAGGTAAATTCAAGGTTACAACTTAGAGTACTATACACTAGACAAGGCTAGGTGAGAAATAAACTAATAGAAAGGAGAGACTAAGTGATTTAAGGCTCAAAATTCCCATGTATTGGGAATGTACCCTACTAGAGTACTCATCCCAATCCCATGTTGGGCTCAACTACCATATCTTCATCCAAAAAACTACTTGCTAGTAGCTAACCCTTATAGCTAGCCTAGAATATTTATTAGTTTTAACATCTTCCACACACACTAGCTTTAAAATAATCCCATGAACTCCATTTTTCTTCCCCTTGACAACACTTATGTCTTCCAAAATCTTGACCTCGATGTTTATTACTTCCCCTTAGTAAAAGCTATATCTTTCATGGTTTTGACCTCAACAAATTTTACCTCTTCCTTGTCTCTTGCTAGCTCTAGAAATAACTACTCTTTTATGAGTTGGGGGGAAATTATTTCATTTTAAATAAGTAATAAAATATTCCTCATGTTTTTTCCATTGTATTATATCATATTTCAGAAAGAGGACATGGCATATCTCTATGAATCCCTTGTCTAAGATCACCCTCCATATATCTAATAGGGTTTTGAAATGCTCTTAGAGTAGTTATGAGATATTTATAGATAGAATTGGAATATTATGCACAATAAATATTTTTGGGGAGGTAGGGTGTTGCAAGAGGTCCACAAATGCCAAACAACCTATATTAATAAAGTAAAACATTTAGATATAATTATATTCATTATTAATCTCACTATTCCCCTTTATCATCCAAAATCATTTTCTCATCTATCCCTAAGGTTTAACCCTTGAATAATTATTTAAACATTATTCATATAGAACCTTACCCCCTTTTCTTCTCAAAATTAAATAAATATTATCATTTATTTAACTCTCACTTCCATAATCCATTCATAAATCTTCATTATCATTTAGTTAAGCCTTAATCATGTGCATATGGAGATGACACTTATAATGTGAGGCATTTGCATGAACAAGACAAGTTTTATTAAAAGAAATAGCCAAATTGTTACCCTCATACCACTTGTCCCTCCATCTAAATCCTCAAAATTCTATAAAATGCAACCCATCCAAGCCATTTTTACAAGCAATCTTGAATGCATTATTAGTATATAAAATTGAGCACTTACATCTCTAATTATTTGGTCAAAACCACTTTTATTGTGTATCTAGGATATTTGACATGGAGTTTCATTAGGTAATTTGTGTTGTTTGAATCTTCTATAGCCTAATCTTGAGTGTTTGGCGTTGCTTGTGATTTAGCGATTTAGATTAATTTAGGTTTCTACTTTAACATCACATTTGGTTGTACACATTTATGGCACGCCTAATGGGATATATTATTCCTCACATCAAGAAACAGACCCCCATCCACTTTTTCTTGGAATAAAGTAATAGTGGTGTATATAAGTTAACTACCACTTTTGAATTTTCATTTGTGTTTCTTTTATGCTTCATATTTTACCTACTCAAGGTCACCATAATCACTTATATCATGGTGTTCTTTGGATGGTAGTAACTAGGGGAACATTTTTATCTTTTGTATGTTGTGATTGAATGGTTGTCCCATGTTGAGGTGTTGTAATACCCCTCATGTTGTTGATACTCTTTGATACTTTTTGATACTCTTATGTGTTGGTTTGATACTTGGTTTGTGATGGTGATTAGTTCACCGACTTGGTTGTGTGTGGATTCATAGTTTGGTTGGTTTGTTGCACTTGACATTATATGATGATTTATGATACATTATGTGGTGGTTAGATTATCTGGTTATGCTATGGTTTTCTTTAATATTATATGTGACAATGTTGTGATTCTATGTTGCTATGTTTTCTGATGTGTTGTTAGTGAGTCTTGGTGAAAGGACGGAGTAGCATCACTCGCTTGCAAGCACTCTGCTACCCCACAATTTCCTTTCATGGTGTGTCTGCAATGGAGATTTACATGCTACTTGACGTTTGTTTGTATGCAAGAATTACAGGAATAAAGTCTTGATTCCACTTGTTTCGGCAGGACAGGGCGAGCATTAAATTAACCCAACGGGTACGATGTTGAAAAAGGGAGTTGATAAGGAAGTGTCCCCATCCCAAGTTCGTCACCTCATTGTGAGTCTTGCTGTGTCATGGTTTTGGCTTTGTCCTTGTCTCAGTATTGTTGTTGTTTATTTATTTTATTGTGGTTAGTTGTCATTTAATTTATCTTTATTTTTTTATGGGATAAATTAATGATATTTTGTGGATATGATTAATTGTGAGTAATTGTAATTTTGAATTTAGATATTGTAAATTAAAATTTATTTAATTAATTAAAAGGTGTAAGTAATTAATTTAAATAAATAATGTGGGTGATAATTATATATTATCTTTTTCAAGATATTAAAATTAGAAAATCAGAAGAGAATATCTTGTGAGGATAATATCATGTGAAAATAATGAATTTTTAATAAAATCTGTGAGATGAGTGTGAGCTTTTAAAAGCAAGAAAAAGAACCAATGAATGTTTTGAATTTTTGAGGAAAAAGAAGAAGAGCTTTATTTATTTTATTGTGAGGAATTTTTTCACACACAATGGTTTTTGGTTTTTGTCTGAAAAAGAAAAAGATAGGTTTTTTGTGCTTCTTTGTGAAAATTGTTCTATAAGAAAAGAATAGCAAATTGATTCAGAAATTAATTGAAAGGAATTTGAGAAGGATCTGCAGAGGAAATCTAGTTTCGAAAGAGGAGGAAGGGCTATCGTCCTGTTGGATTCAACATCAAACGAAGGACTCCAGGTTCTTTTAAATTTATTATTCCATTTGATTTATTGTTATGTAAACAAGAATCTTGGCTGCCATATTTGAAAATCAATTTCTCTGCTTTTGAAAGAGGGTTCTGTGATTGAAAGATTTGTCTGTGCTAAGCCTTTGAATCTTTTGTAGAAAATTATTAAGAAACTTTATGAATTTCTTTAATTAATCTAGTTGTTAAATTCTTGTTTTGAAAAGAAAATCAATTTATTATGAAAACTAATTGCATGCCCTATTTATTTTGGGTTTTGGTGGAAATTGATTTGTTGTTCATATTGTGGGCAAGAATATATATATATATATATATATATATATATATATATATATATATATATATATATATATATATATATATATATGTATGTATATATATATATATATATACATATTCTTATGTGAAAACTTGTTTTGTGTCTTTCTCTTTTTAAAAAATATAAATATATATATATATATATGCGTGCAAGTTTTTGACCTACGCATTGAATAAGATATGTATATAATTTTTTTTTTTTTTGAATTTCGTGTTTGTTTGGAAACAAAATTTAATATAAAAGAAAAAAAAATTATATTTATATGGCGGTGGATGGTCGGCCAAAGTTGTACCACCCACGGCCCCTGTGGGGCTGTACGCAACACCATTGGCTGCGCAAAACAACCAAGGCTGCGGCCTCCCCAATGGGAGGTACACAGTACCACCACTGGGCCTGTGCATAATTTTAATTCAATTTTTTTTTTAAGTTCGATTTTATTTTAAAAAGTGATTGTTAGGTATGTTTTAATTTATGAATATATATATATATATATTAATATTGATATTAATATTAATATTAATATATATCTATATATATATTGATATTAATATTAATATTAATATATATCTATATATATATATATATATACTACTGTATATTGTAGTGAGTTATTTTAATTTTTTTTTTATAATGAGATTTAAATATATGATTTGATATATATGTTTTATTATATATATATACGTATATATGTATATATATATTTATATATATAAATAAAGATGGCTATTTATATATGCTGTGATTATGAATTAATTTTATAATTTTAAAAGTTGCAATGTTATGGTGTAATCGTGCAAATTAGAAATAAACTATGTGCTTTGAATTAAATTGAATATTCTCGAGTAATTGATTGATTTATTTGATGAAATTGTGTATTGGAATGTGTTATATGGCGTTGTTTAAACGTAATTGTTTACTCTTGAGGTTATTCGTTGACTCTATTGTGATTTTCTCTTTATTGGTTTTTGTGTCATGTGGGAAAACCCTTGAGTTAGTTTATCCTTCTGTAGGAGATTAAGTTGTTGATTAGGGACTTCCAGAGGTGGGGATACTGATGTTTATATTTGATCTTGTAATTTGACATGTTTGGCCTATGTTTTGACTATGGTTGTGATTTGAGTTTACACATGGATTGTACCGTTTTATGGATGTGTTTCATATGATTTTGGCGAGATGGTTTTGCCTCGCGGATGTTCCATTTGTTGGTTCAGTGTTCTTGTAGTACAATTCCTTGGTGTTAGATTTTATGTTTTGGGTGTCTAGGGAGAGTGGCTCTAAGTGGGGACCGACGCATAGAGGGGTTATCAGGGTAACCCACGTAGAGTTAGACTAATCAGTGATAACCTAAGTAATTAATTAGGGGTTGGGTAGTTAAACAATAATAAGATAATTATGGATGCCTCGTCCACCTGTTAGTGCTATTATAGACTAAAGGTGGGCCGAGAAGGCCGTGGTTGGCATGATCGTTGCCTTGTAATGCCCCGTCTTGTAACCTAAGGAATATTGCAATTGTCTACGAAAGTGAAACAATTTTTTTTTAAGTGTTAATATTAACTTTATTAGTTGCATACATTCTCTAAGTTACGTGACGTCACACTACTTGAGATTCCATAGACGACTTTAGTATTTAGCATTGCATATATTTAATTAACATAAACTTAAAAGTAAACATTACATAACATTTGAATTCCATTCATGATAGTATAAAGTACAAATAAGATTCTTACATTGCATTTGAAATGACATTACAATACTCATTCTTCAAATGAGGTAGATCAAATAATAGTTTACATTTTCTTTTTACGAATGTTCACCTCATAACAATTGAGGGATGTTTCAAATACAAGATTTCCAATGATACAATAAAGGAAGTACATATATATCCAAATACGAGCTCTCCATCCATGAAGCTCTCATTGCCATGATCATAAACTGGGGACCCAACGGAGTAAGGTGCACGTTCCACCCAACCATGTGGTACCCGTAGGTCCACCCTCCGTGCTAAGAGATAGTAATAAGGTTCCCTAGAAATAATCTACTAACCCTAGACACAAGTACATACTTAACTAATAGTTACATTGCTTCTAGATTTAGGATAATCAAATATACTAAGTTCACAAGGTAAACTGTTATTTTAGGTGGAGTGTCATCACAATGTTGCATAGGTTACCCTGGTGTTTCTTCCTAGGTTCCGGCCCCCAATTTGGATTACCCTGGTAACCTCTTACGAAACCCGGCCCCACATGCAAACTATTGCGGAATCAAATATCTTTTAAAGTAACAAGATATCGATTTGCCATTCTAGGCCTTCTCAACTTATACTCAAGACTGAACTAGCTCTTGAGTCTATAAGCAAGGCATATTAATCTAATTAAAGATTTTAAGCTAACTAATGTTTTGTTTTAGTTTCCACTGACTTACTAACTCTTTGTAAGTTACCCTAGCACCACTTTGTGTGCCAGCCCTCACACAGAGCCACTCCCCTAAAGATAACATTAGGAATCTAAGTTCCCTAACTAAGGTAAACAAGGTGCACAAGAATCAACATATAATACCAAACGACACACAACGGTCATTAAATCTTTGTTCACAATTCCAGGTGTCAAAACACCATACTATAATATGTGCACTACCCTAGTCAACTCAAGGATTGTGTTTCAACAATAACAACACCCTTACTATACAAACTAATCTGGAAGACTTGTTCATCTAAAACATTCCCAATTTTCCCAATTAAAAGAAACACAATTTAAAGCAAATCGAAACATAAAGAATCTACATTAGGATTTACTAAATCCAGTCAAACAATAATTTGAAGTACAAAATTTAATCATCTAGGATTTAATTCAACTTCCATACAATACAAAAATCAAGTCTATAATTTGCTCAATTTCATAACCACATATTATAATGAAATCTACTTAAACCCAAGAATAACAGTTTAATCTAAACACAAATAACTTTGTTATAATAAATTTATTATTAAATAAACTATTTTTAAATAATCCATTATTAACATAAATATTTTTCCAAATTTTCTTAACATTAAATAATTATATAAATTATAATTATTAATGCTAAAAAAATAAATAAATTAAAACATATAAATTAAAATTAAAATTTGGATATAATTTAAAATTAGAAGTTAGGGCTTAAAGCCCTAACCTTGTGCAGGTCACGCCGTGGGTAGGGCTGCCTTCGCAGCCTGCCCCACAGGGCTCGGCCGTGAGTAGCTGAGCCGAGCGTTGCCTGTGAGGGTAGTGCTGGGCTCAGCCCTCGCTGCCGTCCCCCTGCGGGGTCGGCCATGGGTAGCCCTGCCCTGAGCGCTTCAGCTCACACAAATTCTTAATATGAATTTTCATAAAAAATAAAAATAAATTTACATAAAATAAAAACGAACAACAATAATATTAATTCCATTTTTTTTAATAAATTTTCCAAATCCGCCTGTATGGCGATTACCATAAATTTTCAAAATGAAGTTCTCACAATCCAATTTATATATGAAAGTATATATATATATATATATACAAATTCAATAGGGTTTTCTTATGGGGAAATTTAGAAAATTCTACAGGGTTTATAATGGGGAAATTGAGAAATTTAACAATGTACAAAATTATTTTCTCATAAAAACCCCAATTCAACCACATAGGGTTTCAATTTCTTTTTTGAAGTAAAAGATTTTCTTCACAATTTGTTTACTCAAATATTTTCTATAGAGAGAAGGCTACAAAAGTTTTCTTTTGAGTCTTTTTCGTTTTCCCTGATTTCTTTACAATCTATGATTTTTTGAAATTTAAAAAAAATCAATAAATCCTTACAGAAAGATTACAGTAAACAATTTTTCTTGAGAAGAACAAGGATTTTAACAAAGTGGAATTTCTTTTCACAGACATTCTTTTCAAAAGCAAACAAATTAAATACACAGGGAAATACCTGTTTTCCTGTAGCTTCAGAAACTTGTCTGGTGAAGAGTAGCTTTTCCTGTAGCTTCCAAAGCCCTTCCCGAACACAAAATCCCAAATTATGCCAAAATCTCAACCAGAGATCTTCCAGAAATATACATCAATTCACAAAGGAAATCACAAATTCTTCCCAAAAACAATTTTTAACAGAAACCTCTTCCTTTCATTTCCCGTGAAGAAAAGGTAATCTTCTATTTTTCCCCAAATCCCAGATAACATCCGAGAAAATTCTCAACAAGAAGCAATAAATTCCACTGGCACACATGTCAAGAAGAAAAAATATCTTTCAACAACCTCACGACAATCTTTTATTTCTTCCTTATCAAAAATTGAATGCATTTTTAGATTTAAGGAATTCAAACTTTTAAAAATGCAATTTCCCTTTTCTTTATTTATTTTATTTATTTAACAATTAAAATACCATTTCCCACATAGCAATTAATTTTAAATTTAAATCTATTCACACAATTAAGGTAACTTTAATTTAATTAATTAATTAATTTAATTAAAATCAACAGTAAATTAAAGAATAATAAACTATCATAAAATTAACAAAATTTTCCTTTCAAAACAATTAATCCAATCAAAGACAAACAAGACCACCAAAGACTCCAAACTAAAACTGACAATATACTGTGACTGGGTTTAAGACTAGACTAGGATAAACCATGTTACTGCCTCCCAATCAACATTTCCATTGATTCTTGACATGCTCAGACCTGAATAACCAGGTGGAGTCGGTGTCATGTACCTGCAATCCTGCAACCAAACAAATGACATACATATATATAATCCATTGTACAAACACACTGTGCGGAGAAAATCACGGAAATCACAGGGCACTCGCAAGCAAGTGATGCAACTCCGTTCTCCACACCAATACACGTCACATCAAACTGACACATTAAATAACAGTTAATCTACCATAAACATATATACAACAATAACATCTGAAGGAAACATCTACACTATTACAAAGCATGTCAAAAATTAATTATCACCATACAATGTATCATCATATCACAAAATGAATCCACTGTCGCTCAAAAGTCAGCGATCAAAATATACAAAAATGGGTACCAAAGTCTATCATATGTGAAAGCGTGCTAACAAAAAACATAAGCATAAATGGAGGGGTACTACATCCTCCCCCCTAGGATCAGGCTTGCTCCTGAAAGCTTGTGAACAGATAGGGATAAAGTTCCCTCATGTGTGTCGCATCCTCCCAAGTAACAGAAGCCTCATGGCTAGGATCCCATTGGACCCTCACCTGATCAACGTCTCGACCCCTGAGACCGAGCGTCCGGCATTGTAGAATGGCCACGGGCTCCAAATCCAGCTGCCCGTCCTCTACCTGTAATGCATTCCAATCAAGTACATGAGAAATGTCGGGATGATATGGTCTAAGAACTGATACATGGAAAACATCATGAATACGTGACAAATTGGGTGGTAAGGTGAGTCGATACGCCACAGGACCAATCCTCTCTAGGATCTCAAATGGCCCAATGAAACGAGGCGCAAGCTTAGAGCCTTTTCCATAACGTATTCGACTCTTTTGCGGTCGCACTCGAAGAAACACTCTATCACCAACTGCAAACTGTCAGTCTATTCTATGCGCATCGACATACTTCTTTTTCCTATCTTGTGCTGCTATCAAATGTTCTGTAATACGGTCAACCTGTTGCTCCATGTCTCGAAGCATCTCAGGACCAAGTAACACTCTATCCTCAAGTCGATCCCAACTTAATGGAGTTCAACAAGGATGACCGTATAATGCCTGAAATGGTGGCATACCTATGGAACTCTGATATCCGTTATTGTAAGCAAATTCTACTAAATATAGATAATTCTCCCAACGTGATTGTTGGTCCATTACGTACATTCTAAGCATATCCTCTAATATTTGATTAACTCTCTCCGTTTGTCCATTGGTTTGAGGATGATACGCTGAACTAAAGTTCAACTGTGTACCTAGAGCATGTTGTAATGAAGTCCATAGGGCTGAAGTAAATACGAGATCTCTATCAAATATAATCCTACGAGGAATCCCATGCAATCTAACTATGTCCTCCATGAATATCCTAGCTATGGATGAAGCATTATATGATGATCGTACTGGCAAAAAATGAGCCACCTTAGTCAATCGGTCAACAGTTACCATAATGGCATCATGTCGACGTGACGACGTAGGTAACCCAACAATAAAGTCAACAGATATAATATTCCATTTCCATTCAGGAATGAGATGTGGCTGCAATAATCCAGCGGGATGTTGATGCTTAGCTTTGACTCGTTGGCATTCAAGACATCTCGATACATAGTCAGCAATATCACATTTCATACCAAGCCATAAATACAATTACCGAAGATCCACATGCATTTTCTTAACACCTGGATGAGCTGAATATAGAGCTCGATGTGCTTCAGTCATAATTAATGTACGAAGACCCTCAAAATGTGGTACATAGATACGACCTAAATGCTGTAATATACCATCTGGTTCAAGGTCATACCCTGCAAATCGACCTTCTAAAGGTCTACCAGATTCAATCTCCGACTTCACTTCCTGATATAATCTATTAGTAGGAAGTGTTGCTAAAATTTGACCTCTCAAATCTACTTCAAGAGTGGTAGCAGAAATCTCATGTCGACGACGACTAAGAGTGTCAGCAACTACGTTTTCTTTTCCTTGAACATATTTCACTTCAAAATCGTATTCACACAAGAACTCCATCCACCGTCTCTGTCTAGCATTCAAGTTAGGTTGCGTAAAAATGTATTGTAGACTACGGTGATCAGTGTGAAGTTCAAAATGGTGACCCAATAAGAAATGCCTCCATCGAACTAATGCATGCACTACTGCAGCAAGTTCCAAATCATGAGTGGGATATTTTAATTTGTGATCCTTGAGTTTGCGAGACTCATAAGCAATCACACACCCATCTTGCATCAAAACTGCTCCCAAACCCTCTAAGGATGCATCAGTGCAAACTACAAAATCCTTAGTAGGATCAGGAACAATCAATATAGGTGCATTAGTCAACTTTTCTTTAAGTGTCTGAAAAGCCAACTGACACTGCTTTGTCCAAACAAACTTCTTCCCTTTCCTCTGAAGAGAAGTAAT
This sequence comes from Sequoia sempervirens, assembly GCA_007258455.2. Lineage (NCBI taxonomy): Eukaryota > Viridiplantae > Streptophyta > Pinopsida > Cupressales > Cupressaceae > Sequoia > Sequoia sempervirens. The sequence goes on along the minus strand of VDFB02058242.1, from coordinate 645,009,189 downwards.
AGGATGACCAATTCTAGAAAACCCCTAAACAAACCACCTATAATAACCAGCTAGACCCATAAAACTACAAACTTCACCTACATTAGTAGGCACAAACCAATCTACAATAGCTTGAATCTTTGAAGGATCCACAACAATACCTTTTCCAGAAATCACATGTCCAAGGTATTTTACTTCAGTGTGAAAGAAGTCACATTTCTTCAGGTTTGCATACAATTTATTTTCCCTTAAACATTGCAATACCTGTCTCAAGTGCTCTTCATGTTCCTTCATGTTTCTCGAATAGATCAAAATATCATTGAGAAATACAAGGACAAAGCGATCAAGGTATGTACAAAAAACACCATTCATTAAACTCATAAATACTGATGGTGCATTCGTTAACCCAAACGGTACTACTGTGAATTCGTAGTGCCCATAACGAGTTCGGAATGCAGTTTTATGAATGTCAGCTTCAGCAATTCACAATTGATGATAACCAGATTTCAAATCAATTTTAGAGAACACATTAGCTCCCTTGATCTGGTCGAAAAGATCATCGATTCTAGGCAAAGGATAACGATTCTTAATCGTAACCTTGTTCAATTGACGATAGTCAATGCACAATCTAAGTGACCCATCCTTCTTCTTTATGAAGATGATAGGTGCTCCCCAAGGGGAAACACTTGGATGAATAAAACCCTTTTCTAATAGTTCCTCTAACTGGATACGTAGTTCCTCTAACTCCTGAGTCGTCATTCTAGATGGAGCTCTAGATATAGGCTCTGCTCCAGGAACTAGGTCAACTCTAAAATAAATATCTCTCTTCGGTGGCATTCTAGGTATATCATTAGGAAACACGTCAGCGAATTCCCTAAGAATAGGATGATCATCAAGAGATATCTCTTGACTCTCACCTTCTTCCAAATCAGTAACTGTTGTGGCAAACAGTTGACAACCCTGACGAAGACATCTCTTTAATTGCATAGTATATATCATCCGCAAAGAGATAGGTCTTTGTATACCTATAATTTCCACTTTCGCACCTAAATCATTAATGCAACTAACCATCTTAAGTCGACAGTCAATCACAGCATGTTGAGATGCTAACCAATCCATACCTAAAACTATGTCATACGATCCTAATGGTGTAATATGAAGATCCACTAAGGTAGTTCACATACCAATTTCAAGTTCACAATTATGTACAAGGTTCTCTACTGCTACTTTCACCGTAGAGGCGAATTCTACCTGCCACTTACCGCCTTGCTTTACCACCACAAGACCACATCACTCAATGATGGTAGGTGAAATAAAGGAGTCGGTAGGTCCGGAATCAAAAATAATAGAAACACTAACACCCTGTAACTTACCTGAAGTCTCGACCACTGTGTTCTGGTGATCGGCTTGGCGGTCATTAACCACAACATAAACTGTATGTGATCATCCTGCATCACCCACTATAGGCTCTGAAACTGTAGGTCAAGGCCCAAAACCTGAAGAACCTCTCATTGGACACTGCCTAGCAATGTGTCCCTGTTGACCACACGAGTAACAACCAGTGCCTCTACCGAATCCTCTGCCACCTGAAGGTGAATTGGATTACTGGAAACTACCTCTACTGACAGTAGACTATGCACTTTGAGCAGGCTGATCCTGTCTATTGCGCTTGTTGCGCCACCAGTTGTAGTTCTTTCCTGACTGCGGGCTACTACCTTGTTGTGGTTGTGGATTATTATTCTTTTGAGGTGTACGTTGTTGCTGTGCTGCCCACCCTTAGAGGGTGTCTGTTGGTTCCTAGAAGAACCCCCTGTCTGCGCCTATCCACCCCGTGGACTAAAACCTGTTGCAGGAGCACTGCCTATCTGTACTCCTGTGTGACCATCTAACGCCATAACAAGATTCTCTTCCACTATACAAGCATTCTCCACAGCAACTTCCATAGTCTTTGGCTCAAAGACTCTGACTCCACCACTAATGTGGGCATTTAAGCCCCTGATGAAGTGTTGTACCAGCATTGCCTCATCATCTCCAACTCCTGCATACTGCTTGAGTTCATAGAATCTACGTTCATATTGCTCAATAGACAGAGCCAACTAACGTAAATCATGAAACTCGTCAGCCCATCGTTGCCTCCAGTGTTCCGATAGGAACCATGCTCTAAACCTCTCCAGAAACATCTCCGAAGACACTGACCCAATATCTAAGTGGAGCTTTTGCTCCTCCAAGCGCCACCAAGTAGAGGCAAATCCTCTCAAATGCATGATAGCGCATCTCGCTTAGGTATTGCTATCGTATGGGTGCATAGCAAAACATCTACCCAAGTCCAATAGCCAGGTCTCTGCCTCTAAACCACTTCTTGTACCATCAAAAGTAGGAGGGTGTGCTCTCAACAAATCTCACATGTGTCCTGCAATAATAGCATCCTGATGCACTGTATCATCTACTCTCCTTGGAGATCTATCACGCTCTCTAACTACCTCCTGATCAACTTCCTGTCTAGGTCCAAGTCGAGCTAGGACCTCCTCTAATAAAGGGTGTAACTGTGAACCCTCTACTCTCGACTGTTCAGGAATCTATCCCTCATTCCTCTGATCCAACTGTTCTGCCTGATCACTCTTATGAGGGCTTAGAGGGGGAGTAACCTGAGGGATTGGCCCTCAGCCTCCACCTCAACCTCTACCACATCGCCTAAGCATGATCCTACACAAAAACAATAACAAGTCTCAGATACTAATCAACCAAGGCTAACAAGTAGCGACACTATGTACTAGGTCAACCTAATGGGCTCGCGATTACCCAAAGCGTCTAGTGTTAGAAACCTTGGCTCTGATACCAATCTGTAATGCCCCATCTTGTAACCTAAGGAATATTGCAATTGTCTACGAAATTGAAATAATTTTTTTTTAAGTGTTAATATTAACTTTATTAGTTGCATACATTCTCTAAGTTACGCGACCTCACACTACTTGAGATTCCATAGACGACTTTAGTATTTAGCATTGCATATATTTAATTAACATAAACTTAAAAGTAAACATTACATAACATTTGAATTCCATTCATGATAGTATAAAGTACAAATAAGATTCTTACATTGCATTTGAAATGACATTACAATACTCATTCTTCAAATGAGGTAGATCAAATAATAGTTTACAATTACTTTTTACGAATGTTCACCTCATAACAATTGAGGGATGTTTCAAATACAAGATTTCCAATGATACAATAAAGGAAGTACATATATATCCAAATACGAGCTCTTCATCCATGAAGCTCTCGTTGCCATGATCATAAACTAGGGACCCAACGGGGTAAGGTGCACATTCCACCCAACCATGTGGTACCCGTAGGTCCACCCCCCGTGCTAAGAGATAGTAATAAGGTTCCCTAGACATAATCTACTAACCCTAGACACAAGTACATACTTAACTAACAGTTACATTGCTTCCAGCTTTAGGATAATAAAATATACTAAGTTCACAAGGTAAACTGTTATTTTAGGTGGAGTGTCATCACAATGTTGCATAGGTTACCCTGGTGTTTCTTCCTAGGTTTCGGCCCCCAACTTGGGTTACCCTGGTAACCTCTTATGAAACCCGGCCCCACATGCAAACTATTGCAGAATTGAATATCTTTTAAAGTAACAAGATATCGATTTTCCATTCTAGGCCTTCTCAACTTATACTCAAGATTGAACTAGCTCTTGAGTCTATAAGCGAGGCATATTAATCTAATTAAAAATTTTAAGCTAACTAATGTTTTTTTTTAGTTTCCACTGACTTACTAACTCTTTGTAAGTTACCCTGGCACCACTTTGTGTGTCGGCCCTCACACATAGAGCCACTCCCCTAAAGATAACATTAGGAATCTAAGTTCCCTAACTAAGGTAAACAAGGTGCACAAGAATCAACATATATACCAAACGACACACAACGGTCATTAAATCTTTGTTCATAATTCCAGGTGTCAAAACACCATACTATAACATGTGCACTACCCTAGTCAACTCAAGGATTGTGTTTCAACAATAACAACACCCTTACTATACAAACTAATCTGGAAGACTTGTTCATCTAAAACATTCCCAATTTTCCCAATTAAAAGAAACACAATTTAAAGCAAATCAAAACATAAAGAATCTACATTAGAATTTACTAAATCCAGTCAAACAATAATTTGAAGTACAAAATTTAATCATCTAGGATTTAATTCAACTTCCATACAATACAAAAATCAAGTCTATAATTTGCTCAATTTCATAACCACATATTATAATGAAATCTACTTAGACCCAAGAATAACAGTTTAATCTAAACACAAATAACTTTGTTATAATAAATTGATTATTAAATAAACTATTTTTAAATAATCCATTATTAACATAAATATTTTTCCAAATTTTCTTAACATTAAATAATTATATAAATTATAATTATTAATGTTAAAAAAAAATAAAAATTAAAACATATAAATTAAAATTAAAATTCGGATATAATTTAAAATTAGAAGTTAGGGCTTAAAGCCCTAACCTTGCACAGGTCGCGCTGTGGGTAGGGCTGCCTTCGCAGCCTGCCCCACAGGGCTCGGTCGTGGGCAACTGAGCCGAGCAATGCCTGTGAGGGCAGCGCTGGGCTCGGCCCTCGCTGTCGTCCCCCTGTGAGGTCGGCCGCGGGTAGCCCCGCCCTGAGAGCTTTGGCTCACACAAATTCTTAATACGAATTTTCATAAAAAATAAAAATAAATTTACATAAAATAAAAATGGATGGCAATAATATTAATTCCGTTTTTTTTATAAATTTCCCAAATCCGCCTGTACAGCGATTACCATAAATTTTCAAAATGAAGTTCTCACAATCCAATTTATATATGAAAGTATATATATATATATATAATATATGTATGTATATGTATATTTATATATATACAAATTCAACAGGGTTTTCTTATGGGGAAATTTAGAAAATTCTACAGGGTTTATAATGGGGAAATTGAGAAATTTAACAATGTACAGAATTATTTTCTCATAAAAACCCCAATTCAACCACATAGGGTTTCAATTTCTTTTTTGAAGTAAAAGATTTTCTTCACAATTTGTTTACTCAAATATTTTCTATAGAGAGAAAGCTACAAAAGTTTTCTTTTGAGTCTTTTCCGTTTTCCCTGATTTCTTTACAATCTATGATTTCTTGAAATTTAAAAAAAATCAACAAATCCTTACAGAAAGATTACAGTAAACAATTTTTTTCGAGAAGAACAAGGATTTTAACAAAGTAGAATTTCTCTTCACAGACATTCTTTTCAAAAGCAAACAAATTAAATACACAGGGAAATACCTGTTTTCCTGTAGCTTCAGAAACTTGTCTGGTGAAGAGTAGCTTTTCCTGTAGCTTCCAAAGCCCTTCCCGAACACAAAATCCCAAATTATGCCAAAATCTCAACTAGAGATCTTCCAGAAATATACATCAATTCACAAAGGAAATCACAAATTCTTCCCAAAAACAATTTTTAACAGAAACCTCTTCCTTTCATTTCCCGTTAAGAAAAGGTAATCTTCTATTTTTCCCCAAATCCCAGATAACATTCGAGAAAATTCTCAACAAGAAGCAATAAATTCCACTGGCACACATGTCGAGAAGAAAAAATATCTTTCAACAACCTCACCGCAATCTTTTATTTCTTCCTTATCAAAAATTGAATGCATTTTTAGATTTAAAGAATTCAAACTTTTAAAAATGCAATTTCCCTTTTCTTTATTTATTTTATTTATTTAACAATTAAAATACCATTTCCCACATAGCAATTAATTTTAAATTTAAATCTATTCACACAATTAAGGTAACTTTAATTTAATTAATTAATTAATTTAATTAAAATCAATAGTAAATTAAAGAATAATAAACTATCATAAAATTAACAAAATTTTCCTTTCAAAACAATTAATCCAATCAGAGACAAACAAGACCACCAAAGACTCCAAACTAAAACTGACAATATACTGTGACGGGGTTTAAGACTAGACTAGGATAAACCATGTTACTACCTCCCAATCAACATTTCCATTGAGTCTTGATACGCTCAAACCTGAATAACCAAGTGGAGTCGGTGTCATGTACCTGCAATCCTGCAACCAAACAAATGACATACATATATATAATCCATTGTACAAATACACCGTGCGGAGAAAATCACGGAAATCACAGGGCACTCACAAGTGAGTGATGCAACTCCGTTCTCCACACCAATACACGTCACATCAAACTGACACATTAAATAACAGTTAATCTACCATAAACATGTATACAACAATAACATCTGAAGGAAACATCTATGCTATTACAAAGCATGTCAAAAATTAATTATCACCATACAATGTATCATCATATCACAAAACGAATCCACCGTCGCTCAAAAGTTAGTGATCAAAATATACAAAACAAGGTACCAAAGTCTATCATATGTGAAAGCATGCTAACATAAAACATAAGCATAAATGGAGGGGTACTACATGCCTCGTCCTCACGAGAGGTTAACGATTCCGCATGAGTAACCCTATGGAGCAACGCCTCGAGATAGGTTGTCAGGAGAACCATAGATGGAGGCGACACCTTGTGATAGGTTGTCTGGATAATCCATGTAAGTCCATGCAATGACACTCTCCTCTAGCATTCCACTTGAGTTGTTTTATTGAAATCCTCTGGAAGTGGTCTATTGTTATGTCTTTTGGTGATTTATCGTTCTTTAGTTTTTTGAGTGGTCTTTTGATATTATGTTATCTTGTCTGGAGTTAGTCTTGTGTTTACTGTTTGGATGTGCTTGGTCAGGGATCCTTCCTTGTTTACTCCCAGCACGGGGGTGGTTGGGTGGAACGTGCCATGCACCCCGTTGGGTCCCCTTGGATGCAGTTGTACCATTCAGTGCAGAGTTTTGCAGATGTTGTTGACCCATGATTCATATGTTACCAGATGTATATTTGTACTATAGATGTATTTTATTTATGGATGTATCATTCCCACGTGTGTTGGGAAGACTTTGATGTAATTTTTGTATATGTGTTCATTGAGATGTACTATTAGACTGATGTAATATATTACCATACCATGTAATCATTCTTGAATTACCATATGTAAATATTGTTAATGTTATGTTGTATCTGTGGAATTATATACTTAATATCTTCATGATTAATTTATTTGTCATTTACATGTATGGTTTTATATGGGTTATTCTTATTCGTTTGGATATGTGAATGAATGGATTTACATAATTGAATATTTAATGTTTAATCTATTATCTTTGTTAGGGGTTAGTTTGGTAATGTCACTTCGTGTACCCCAAGGGATCTAGTTGTGTAACTTAGAACATTGTTATGATGGGAATACCTAATGTACTTTCCTTATGTTCTTAAAATAAATTAATGTGTTCTTTGTTGTTCCTTTGGGGTTTGCGCGACGGGGCGTTACAGGTGCTAATTGAGGTTTTTATTTCATAGCATAGGATTTTCCTACACATTTATTTAAGCTTTCATAAGCTAATAAAGTGACCATTAGTGTTAGTGAAGTGTGATTTTTCAGCATCTTCCATGGGAGTTACACTTTCTTATTTTTCGAATCTTGTGATGTATTCCTCCCATTGGTTCTATTTTCCACCTTCTCCCTCTCACTAAAACTATTTATACCTACTCTTCTAGATTTTGTTACAACTTTTTACACTTATGTAGCTTCATTATTTTTGCCTCATTTAGTCTTATTTTTCTTGTAAATAGAATTTTCATTACCATATTGAAGACTAACTATATAATGCTATTTTAATTTTATGAATCATTTACATTTAATTTTTTATTGTATTTATTTCCATCACCAGTTTTTGTGTTTTCATCTATTTTATAGATTTTAACAATTTCATTTATATGAACCTAGACTATTTATCGGTTTTAATATCTCCCACTCACATTAGTTAAATTATTATTAGAATTCATGATTGAACCCCAAAAATCCCATAAATTACTTGCAAGGAAATATCCTATCACAAAAAAGAGATCTAAGAAAGATTATGTGCTTAACAACTTGAGAAATTTTATTGATGCAATAACCTAAATGAATGATTACAATGAAGGTGAATGCTTATGAAAGAATAAAAAAGAAAACCCTAGATGAGGATTTGATCAAATTATGACAAGTGTCTTAATCTCATGCAATGAGTCAAATTGACCTATATTTAGCTCAATCTAATTTTAAAAAGCAACTCCTAAGTTTAGCTTAAGTAATTAAAGTAAAAGGTGTATAATAATCAATTAATTATCAGATGATGACCTTTTTACTCCAACAACCCCCTTAAGGTTAACTTAGGGAGAAACTAAAAAAATGATAAAGGAATCTAAGATGGATGTATAATGGGTCCTAGCTACAAGGATTGATGAGGTACCCATGAAAAAGAAAAATAAATCTCTCATAATCGGAGAAAATGAGAAAACCTCATGGGAAAAAACTCCTCTCTAAAAGAGAGATAAAAGAAATGAAATCATACATATGATAAAATATTGAAGGACTCAACATATCCCCCAAGTGTTGCTTTGATCACATAAGTACAATCAAGATCCCCCCATAGGAGAGAAAATACGAGACAATGAATCCCCCAATAAGGAAGTAGCTCCTTTGCCAAAAATGAATGCATGAAGAAGAATCCTGAAGATGATCCAAAAATGAAATTGTTTCTCCCCTTAGGAAGAAAAAAATCCAATGGTGCATGTAGAAGAAACTCTCTTAGGAGTAGAAGTCTCATGATGGATGCCATGGAAAAAATTTCAAGGGTCCACATGTCTGAATCAAATGAAGCCAAATAAAATGAAGCAAATCAAAAAAATGATGAAGATACCTATAGAACAACCTCTAAAGGAAATGTTGATGTTATGAAAGGTGGGTCATAGCTATCATCAAAGAGGAAGTGAATATCCTCAAGTGTGTCCCTAATATATAAAATTTATTACTCAACAAATAACTCTACAATAATTGGAAAATAGTCATCCCACAAAGTTGAAACTGAAAGACTGTAAACAACATGTTGAAATGAACTGATCTCTAAAGATGCAGGAGGCGTGGGAGGGGGAATCTCAACACAAGTATCATGAACCAAGGTGGACGATGGAATTACACATAGGTTCAAGTGACCAAAATTCTCCTTAGATATCTGATCCAATCTAGATGCATGAGATTGAGGACCAGTCAATGGAAGTGCAAGCTCATCTAGAGAAAAATGAGAGAAGGCATCCATTCGGGAAGCCTGATCTAGTGTCGCAACTACAAGAATCTCTCTACTATGCATGTCTCTGATAAGAATTGAATCAGGATTGAACTCTACTGTCTTACCCTTCCCACTGTGTGCAATATGATAGATGGAAAGGCGATTTGAAGATAATTAAGGGGCATAAAGTACATCATGAAATGTGCCATCATCAACATATATGGATCCTTTCCTAGTAACACTCATATAATTATTATTCCCCATAAAAATATGTGGTAATGTGTAAGGCTCAAATGAAGAGAACATACTTGAAGATGAAGCCATTTGTTGGACTGTAGATTGGTGGATGCAAAGAGTGTTGAGATTATGGATGCACGGTCCTTGAAGCTGCAGTCTTCAATGAAGGACCTTTGAGCTAGGAAAGATGATCAACCACAAAGAAAAGTGTTGCAACTAGGCATGCACAATTGAGATTCTATTGATATGATTGATATTGATATTGATATTTGATATTGGATATATTACAAATGAACAAGATGCCTGATTATATAGGAAAGAATGAAAACCTAAGATGCATGAGATGTTGCCATGTGTCATAATATAACAACATGTGACAACATGTGAACCCTATCTAGATGATTATTAAATGTTGAGATAAGTTTTAGAAGGACAACTCATCTTCTAGAAGGAATCTTATCCCACAAATTAGGAAGGGAATATTATCCCATTTATTTATGATTTATCTAATAATGCAACCTAGGACTAAATGATTTATGACCTAAGTTAACTTATGCTAGTGTAATAATTAATTAATTACACTAACACCCCCCCATAAATTCAATTTAGGGAGGAAGATGCAATGATTGTGTAGAGATGATGATGATGATGATGGGTCTTGGCTACGAGGCCATGTTAGGTGCCCATGTACATGAAGATGCAAAAAATATCCCACAACCAGAGAAAAGGGGAAAACCCAATGGGAACAAAACCCCTCTCCAAAAAGGAGATGAAAAAAGCAAAGATGTGAGATAGGATGGGAAGGATGGAGGACTCCCAAATACCCCCAAGGACACCATCCGTCACATGGATACAATATAATATCCCCCCCATAGGGAGGAAATAGAGAGACTATATAGCCCCCCCCAAAAGATGAGATCACCTGCAAGAAAGGTAAGTGTCTAAAGACAAAACAAGATCCAATGCCGACAAACAACTTGTCTCCCTTTCGGAAGAAACAAAACCAACTGCAAGTGCAGAGATGCTTCCCATTCTGGATAGGAATTGAAGGAAGGAAGGATGAAAGTGGATGTCGATGGTGTCTCTGAACTCTACTCAAATGTCTCATTTCCTGATGATGAAGATGCCACAATCAATGAAGAGGGTGACAAACTAGGATGATGTGGAAACTGATGTTGAACAATATCCAAAGACTGAGAGGTGATGGATATGATGGAGACTTGATAGCCCCCCTTGAATGAAGTGTCCGCCAAACCATTGAAAGAATTCTGAAGCAAATCCAATGGTGGATGCTAAAGAAACCTCAAATCCTGAATGGAATGACAGGGAAGAAGTCTCAGTTATGAAATATCTGAATAGAGGAGTGATATCCCCTCAAGAATGTCCTCCAAACCTATAGAAGTAGCCAAGTCAGTGATACCTGAAACAAAGCCATCTTGTGATGTCAAGTCTAAAAAACTGAATGTGTCCTGATGAATGATGATAGTGGAAGCCTCAATCAATGAATCTGGACAAGGAATCACTGATTGTGAAGGGATACCAATAGTCTTTGATGGAGAAGAAGCACCTGAAGCAACCTTGTCAACCTCTTCAAAAAGATCAAGGCAATCAACCTCCTACACAACAATATCATCATGGGGAACTTGATCTGAAGCATGAAATTCTGAATCATGACCATCGAGGAATGGTAGAGTGTTTGAATCTCCATATATCTCCCAAAGCTTAATCCAAAGTATATGAGGACAATCACAATGATCAATAACATTCAAAACATCACAATCAACTTGCATAGAAATGATCTCCAAAACAGTGTATCTGCAACAACTCCAAGCAAGTTCATGAATACCTTCACTCAGATGAGGAACTATACCATACAGATGAGGCAACAAATCAAGTGATTGAAGATGGTGGCAGATCCAATCTTGCCATTGCTGATAGTTACCCTTGTGCAACATAGTCAAAGGAGAATAATATGCAAGCCCCATAATGAAATTTCTCCACAAAAATAAGAAACTGACCTTCAACAAAAAAAAAGCTTCCAAATATGAGGTACAACTGAAGTGATGCAACCCAGATCAAAAAATATTTTACCAAGCGTCAAGATAACCAGGTTATTGATCAAGTGCACCAAATTGAAAAAAAAATCTCATGTAAGAGTACCTGGAACTGAAACTGATCAAGGAGCTGGACTGATAAAAAAGCTCTGAAAAACCTTCTTGATGCCGCTGGAATCACCGAAATCCGACAAATGGTTGAGAAGATATGCAACTCTTAGTCCAGATTAGGGTTTTGTCTTCAGTTGGATGTAGAATTTTTTGCAAGCAAAATTTCATAGAATAGATGTACCACTAGAAAGTATGTGAAATTCCCTTTCCGACGATATATCGTTTGCCAAATTTTGATATCCTGGGTGAAAGTTGTGATAAAACAAAAAAAATGCCTAGATTAGGCAATCTGCAGGCTAAATGGGTGCAAAATTTAAGCACCAGGAGCTAAAAAAAATTATCCCCCGGTCGTTGATATGACTAGGGGGCGGGCTACGACAAAAAAGAAAAGTGCCTCTGATGGCGGCGGCAGAGCGAAGCTGGGTGGCGGCGCCCCTTCAGTGGCTCTGTCAGTTGATCAAACCCCTCGGTCGTTGATAGGACCGAGGGCGGGCCAGTAGTGCCAGTGGCGCCGCTCCCTATAGTGGAACCCTTGAGCTGTGACGAGACTATTGGCAGGAGCTAAGGTGGGAACTTCTGTCGGTGAGAGAGGATATGCTGGGGGTCTGCGCCAGTCAACAAATCCCGGCGATAGAGAGCCCGGTAGAAGTCGACAACGGATAGGAGCTCAACGGCGGTGGAATGAAGACTATCGATGGGGTCTTTAAGAACTCGGGGACCGCAGATCGGCCGAGAACAAGCCGAAAGGATGTTGGCGGGAGATGAGTGCACGAGCCAGCTGGGAAATGATCGCCGACCAGAGAGAAATCCGACACTGGTGAATGGATGCGGGCTTGACATGACAACGACAGTGGGCTTTCAGTACCTTCCTCCTGCACAAATAATAAATGCGGCCAACAACAACCTATTCTGCAGACTTGATGGATAATAAGCAAAAAAAAATTGAATATTGCCAAAGGGCAATTCAAAATTAATACAAATGTCGTTTGTATAAAATAAACCCCAAAATATTTAATAAAATGCCGATAGATTAAATATTTATGCCGACGGATGAAGAATATGCGCCCAATGAAGGATATAGTGCAGATTTAAAAAATCAAACCCATTTGATGCCGACGAAGAAATAAAAATCCAGGTCGTTGTGATTTGATTTTTTTCTGAAACTATATAAAATCCCCAAATAATATATTTTTGCCAAAACATATGAAATAAGCACTGATTTTTTTTTGAAAAAACAAAATGGCTTCCGTATAATTTTTTTTTGCCTCAGAGGACAACTGACAGTATTGATTTTTTTACTGCAAACTTGTATGGATCGTACCAGTTGATTTTGCAAACCCAAATACCTCTGATGCTCCTGGGTTGATGAATTCAATTTTGATGAAGGGACAGGTGATCCTAGGGTTTTGAGGCCTTTTGAAGACAATGGTGAGCTCGGATCTGACTCTATCTACTTCAGAAATCAGCTTGGTCCCCGGGTGGAATCAAGTAGCCTTCAATGGAAACCTCCAGCTTGCAAAGAATCTCGCACACCAACTTTCTTGATCGAGGGTTGACGTTTCATTGGACAAGCTCTGATAACATGTTGAGATTATGGATGCATGGTCCTTGAAGCTGTAGTCTTCAATGAAGGACATTTGAGCCAGGAAAGATGATCAACCACAAAGAAAAGTGTTGCAACTAGGCATGCACAATAGAGATTCTATTGATATGATTGATATTGATATTTGATATTGGATATGTTACAAATGAACAAGATGCCTAATTATATAGGAAAGAATGAAAACCTAAGATGCATGAGATGTTGCCATGTGTCATAATCTAACAACATGTGACAACATATGAACCCTATCTAGATGATTATTAAATGTTGAGATAAGTTCTAGAAGGACAACTCATCTTCTAGAAGGAATCTTATCCCACAAACTAGGAAGGGAATATTATCCCATTTATTTATGATTTATCTAATAATGCAACCTAGGACTAAATGATTTATGACCTAAGTTAACTTATGCTAGTGTAATAATTAATTAATTACACTAACAAAGAGAGAGCAAGGATTTTCATCATGTCTACTCCATGTGCCATGGTGGCTAACCCTGACTGTGAAGGTTCTAAAGTGAAAGAAGATGATGAAGGAAATTGAATATTATTCTTTTGTAGAAGATGCTTCTGCTCATCAATATTTTTTGTATAAAATTGATGCTCATCATGTCTTGTCTTTGTGCAATATTTACATTGTGGTTGATCCTTCTTAGATTTGTCCCTCTTGGAAGAGGAATAAGAATCCAAGGTATCTTGTGAATGTGATTCCTTGGATTTCTCATTGAACTTGAAATCCTTCTATTTATGTTTCTTGCCTTTGCCATTTGAACCCTTAAGATCTCTAGTGCTTGGTGATGCAATAAGAGCCTGTGATGTGGAAGACTTCACTGATCCCATTTGTACCAACTTTACCTGCTCTAGAGTGAGTGATGTCAAAAAATCATCAAGTGAAGGCATAAGAATCTAGAACAAAGTGCATCTCCTATTACATAAAAGTTAGAAACAAAAATTGAATAATTAGGACCAAGCTTGGCAAGGATGGAAATAATCAACTGAGTGTCATTTTTTTTAATACCACACTGTGTCAACTACAATTTGAGAGACTTGAGATTGGTGAAGAAGTCCTAAATGCTATCAAAATCTTGAGGAGTCAAGCTGATAAGCTCATTATCCAACTAAAATCCTCTCATAGTATATTGCTTCCCAAGCAAGGACTCCAATTGAGTCCAAATCTGATTGGGTGTGGTGCAAGATTCAACATGAAAGAGAAGATTAGGATACATAGACATGCATAATGTACCAAAAGCCTCATCATTCATGTTAAACCACTTTCTCTTCTCAACAACACCTATAGTTTCAAGTTTTGTACCCATGGTCACTCTATATAGCCTTGCTTTCTTCAAATGTATCTCCATTTGTGATTTCCAACTATAGTAGTTGTATGGAGTGAGTGGAGAAATATGTGTTAAATCCATAATGAAAAATATAGTAATGGATTGATATAGTTGTATAGATCCCCTCAATGTAGAAAAATTCCCTTTTGATCCCAAAAAAATTGACTTGTTTGCATGTTTTCCAAGAAAATAACCAAAAAAGGAAAATATTAGATCTGATTAAAATAACAAATACCTGGTTAATTTTTTGGAACAATAGGCCTAAGATCTATGAAGAGGATTGAATCAAAATTTTGATGCTTATTGAATCACGAATCCAATAATCGAGTCAAAAGTTATGCCCTCTTGAGCGAAAACAACTTGATCTAACTTTAGAGGCCTATAGAATAAATTAGGAGACAAATATAGAAAAAATACCTACACCAATTAGTGCTGAGACTTTTTGGATTGAAACTACGTGTATTATTTTTTATTTCAATGTTTTGGATCATACTCCATGATCCATCATCAGGATGTTGTGCTATAGAGAAGAAGAGAGTATGATCCAAAACGTTGATATAAAAAAGATTCACATAGTTTCAATCCAAAAATCTCAACACTAACTGATCATGGACTATGGGAAATTTATGATATTAATACCTACAACATTGGATTAGATCATAACAAAATTTCCAATGGTATGGTTTGTGAAAAACGTAGTCAGGACGCTCAAGTTACACTCGATTTAGCAAAAGTTACACAATTTGCCTTCTAGGGAAAAATAGGGGCTAAAAAAATAGCCCTTGGTCCTATTGCGAATCGGGTTGCTAGTGTTGGGAACTTAGGGAGGGCCCTAGCCCCTAGTCACCCACATGACTGGCGTTGGGCGGTGGGTGTTGGTTGCAGGTCATTGAGGGGTGGAGATCTATGGCAGAGGCACTGGAGTTGAGCAGAGTGGAGCGGGGGCAGAAGAGTTAGGTAGAGCAGTAGGAGTGTAGACTTGTAGGTGACACCATTGGATGAGAGGTTGCATGGTGGTGGGTACTTGTGTAGGTGAGAATATTCACCAAGAATATTCCTGACAAAATATTATGATATTTCTGCCAATTTTTTTAAAAAAACTTCACCAATTTTTTTTGTTTTGGTTGTTACAAATTTTTTAACGACGTCTATGTATTTTCTACCTAGGTAGGCTTGATGTAGCTAGTATGGATATGTACGAATTGTATGTGTTGGAATAATTGCTAGCATCTTCCTTTGGATTTAGGAAATGGACTAATTGTCTCCTATGGATCTGCTTTCCTGTGGCATTTGTATGATCGAACGTTAATAGGTCGATCTTTTGGCGCAACAACAAACGTGTTCCAACAAACGGTAATAGAGCCAAGTCACAAGTTCAAATCCCATCGGGTGACAGTGATGGGGGATTGTTGGACTAATTGCCAGCATCTCCCTTCAGATTCAGGACATGGACTAACCACCTCCCGTGGATCCGCTTACCTCTAGCATTTGCATCGAGTGTTAATAGGTCGATCTTTTGGCGCAATGATAAATGTGTTCTAATAGTACATCCCTATATGGGTCTGTGCACTATACATATTTTATACAATTGTACATAATTTCTTGTTTAAAAATTTGTGCCCTTCAAAAAATTGCCCAAAAAGTCAGTCTTAGATTTTTAGAAAACAACAGTTGATCTTTAGGTTTTTGACCATTATGGACACAATAGCGAAGTTTTTTTGCTCTAAGATGCACTAAAAATTCTCTCAAGGCTGGATCTCTCAAATTTTGAATAGGAGGCTACAATTTTTTGGAGTTGATGATTGAAACCCCACAACTCCTAGAAATCACCTGCAATAATTATCCTATCACAAAAGATAGATCTAAGCAAGATGATGTGCTCAAAAACCTGAGAAATTGTATTGATACAATAACCTAAATGAATGATTACAATGAAGGTGAATGCTTATAAAAGCATAACAAAGAAAACCCTAGATGAGGATTTGATTAGATTGTGACAAGTGTCTTAATCTCATGCAATGAGACAACTTGACCTATATTTGGCTCAATCTAATATAAAAAGATAACTCTTAAGTTTAGCTTAATAATTAAAGTAAAAAGTGTCTAATAATTAATTAATGATTAATTAATTATCAGTTGATGACCTTTTTACTCCAACAATTATCCCATGAACTCCCTTTTTCTTCCCCTTGATAACATTTATGTCTTTCAAGACCTTGGCCTTGATGTCTTTTACTTCCCTTTGGTAAAACCTATGTCTTTCATGGCCTTGACCTCAACAAATTTTACATCTTCCTTGTCACTTGCTAACTCTAGAAATAACTAATCTTTTATGAATGGAGGGGAGATAATTTCATTTTAGATAAGTAATAAAATCTTCCTAATGTTTTTTCCATTGTAGTATATCAACTTTCAAAAAGAGTACATGATATATCCCTATCAATCCATTGTCTAAGATCACCCTCCATAGATCTAATAGGGGTTTGAAATGCCCTTAGAGTAGTTATGAGATATCCATAGATAGTTTTTGGAAGATTGTGCTCAATAAATTTTTTTGAGGAGGTAGGGTGTTGTAGGAGTACTATAAATGCCAAACAACCAAATGTGGAACATTATTAACTAAGATGTGTTTTCCATTTTTTGACCTTTTCTTTCTCCACTTCATCAAAATCCTTATAATGATTTTTTAAGATCTATCAAATGATGTTATGAGATAATTTAACCTAGTAGCCAACCACCTTTGACATTTAGGATTTGAGCATTCCATGGATATAACTATTGATTTCTTATTTGTCTACATCAAGGCTTGCCTATTTGAGGGCCATAGGTCATTTCACATATTGAAATTGGTTATACTTGAATAGGGAGCAACCTACTCTATACTAGGGCATTTGTGATCTACACAAAGAGGCTCATATCAATTATTTTTCCAACAAAACTCAATAAAAAATGAACACTTAAATTAGTATTTGATTTCTTAGTCTCACACCTAAAACTTCCTTGTAAGAATTATTTTAGTTGGTTCAAAGTCAAAATATTCCACTAAAAAAAAAAAAAAAAATCTTACTTAAAAGAGAACAAATTATGAAAATGAACTCTCCTTTTTCTTATTTAGATATTTACTCACCATATAAACCTAAAAATTTAAAGATTTTGAAAATCATAATATGATGTAAAACAATATTCTTCTTTGCCTTCACTATCACTTTTTGAGATGCTCATAAATATCATAACATAATTAAACTTTTCTAAAAATTAAATTTTGAGAACTAATAAATCATATATATCTACACATATAGAAATATATACATGTATATAATCCTTTTAACATTGCATCTATGATATTCTTGCATCCTTGAAGAGAAGCTATAATTTATGCCTTGGAGCTTTTGCCGATTTTCCTATCACCTCAATGAAAGTGATTTATTAAGACATGAGAAATGTTATTATAGTACCAATAATGTTAAAATGTGATTTTTCTTCCCATCATGATGTAACCTTCTAAAAGTAAAAATTGGTTTACTAATATTATACATTATTCGTCACTTAGAGTTCCATAAAGCGAGTCAATTCAAATCCCTATTTAAATAATTTAATTGAAAATGAAATCTGCATGGCTTTATTAGTTGAATGTTTTTCAACGTATTCGACTTTTTACCATGCCAATTCATTGACACGACTACAGACGAGAAACTTCCCACAATCATTAAAGTTTATTTTACTAGACAAACTCCCGTGCCAAATTATGTGAAAAATTAACTTGGCTTAAACTTCACTTGAGTGATGACTCAAAAGTGATTTGGTGGGGTAACATGATAAGGAGTGATGTTTGCCATTGGCAAAGCCTTTAATTTCATATTCACATGGATCATTAAATGAGAAGGCAATGTGGGTCATCACCATGATCATGGTGATCATGGTGATTATGGTGGAGCCCACATTCAATGTCATTTTCCACTTTATTTATAGTGTTTAGATTTTGAAAGCACACATTCAAATTGAAAGAAAGAGACAATGTTTCCCTCTTGGCCTTTGGAGAGTTGACAATGTTCCCTATGTTATATGACATTTTACCTGAAAGTTGAAAAAATAGATATTTTGTTTGAAAAAAGAGGGAAAGAGATTAAATAAATGTATCATTTGTAATGAAAGGATGTGATGGAGTAAATGAGAGGGCACCTGGTGTTTTTGTATTGGATAAAGTTGATTTGAAAAGAATGAGCATATACAAAAGAAAAGGTTAGGAAGACGGATCACTAAAAACAAGATTATATAACAAGTATTGTTGAAACATTGCAAAGACTAGTCAGTAAATCATGAGAAATATGACACCAATGACCAATCTATCATGGACAACAATAATAAGAAGAACAAACATGGTTGAAGTAGCATGTTGAATACAAGTAAAGCAAGATCAATCTCATGACACAACAATTATTGTGTTCACACTAGGCATTATGTATTCTTGACTTCAAGTTGAGAGATTTACATTTTTATTTGTTGTAACTTGTAGGAAACTTTTATATTCCTTTTTAGTGTTTCTTATAATTAAGAAATATAAATGCAATTGAGAAAATATGTCAAAGTAAGGCCTAGAATTATAATTTTTTTGGTGAAAATTAGAACTAGAAAACATTGTTGAACATCTCATTTTCCATAAAATCAATGAGATGATGTCTCTAATTGAATTAGCAATCACATTACTATGCAGGCCCATTCCAAATAAAGTTTCTTTCTAGTTTAATCAATGACCAAATATAGTAGGAAAGACTTTACAAATATCATACCATTGTTTCTTTGTTGAACACTTCGAGAGATTGGGAGGGGTGGGTGAATTAGTCTATACAAAAATTAACCCCTTCCAAAACTTGAAACTTTTAGCACAACTCAAACTCCTTTAGCATATAAAGGTAGAAATTTATGCAGAGCAGTAACATAGAATATTATGGAAATTTGAATCTTTAACACATTCAAAAAACTTTACCAATGAAAGGTATAGCAATAATCAGATTAGTAACAAAGAGAAAGAGATAGAGAACACACACATGCACAAGGAGACACCAAATTTACGTGGAAAACCCAATGAGTGAAAATCCATGCTGAGAGTTAACTCACAATATAAGACTCACTGCCAAAAGACTTGCAAGAAGACTCACTTCCTTAAAGAAAACTACAAAAGGACTTGCAACACTGAAGTACCAACCAAATTCAGGAGCAAGATATAAGGACCTAATGAGATTCACTATCTTAGAGTAGGATACAAATGATTTATAAGATAATTATAAAGATTGCCAACAAATCTTTGTTGATTGAGATGTTCAAGCTCAATTGAACTTTCCTTTCACAATCTCTAGCACTATCTTTGTTGGATATTCATTACAACTATCATACACACTTTTTCGCACTTGTACGCTTCTTTAACTTGTTTAATCCAAAATCATCTTGCATTTATGTCCAGTGCAACACTTTAATTCTTTAATTAGGTTGGCCAAGAAGAGAATAAACAATGAATTCAATTGGTCAACCACCAAAGCATAATGCGGTCCTATCCCGAGGATAGAGAGGGACAAAAAAAACTTAACACTTCCTTCAATATGATCCAAAATGATTTACATGTAGAAACACATCAACCTAAGTTGACATCAAGGAAACGTGTGGTTAAAACATTGAAGCACATAACCAGTCGACCCATAAACACTCTTTCAATTAAATTTACTTGATGTGGTCCTAAAAGAGATAGGTTGGGACCCAAATCTATTATGACACATCTTCCATTGTTGGCACAACCCCCCAAGTACACGCCCCAAGCAAAGGAACAAGTCCTATCAGCTAGATATCCATAAATGACCCAGAAAGCCAACTCAAGACACAATGTGGCACCAAAGAGGCCAATTAGCAACATGGGGATCACATAGGGATAATCTTTTTTTGCTGATTAAGGGATTCATCCTTTTTTTTTATACTGAGTAGATGGCTTCAAAAAACCATTTCTACAATAGTTTTCCTTATATCCCATATTATTTCATTTGTAGCACACAACATTGTACTCTAGAATAGAGTTGTTCCTCTTCACCTTAGATCTGCACTCATCAACCTTGTGATAATAGTTTTTGCAGGAAAAGCAATATCCATGAAATAACACAATATTGTTTCTATGAGGTATAAAAGACCTTGTTCATATATTGTTATTCCTTCTCTATCTAACTCTACAATCAACAACCTTATGCCCAAAAATATTGCAAGAAAAACAGTAACCTTGAAAGGATTAATTGAACTTGTTAGGAGCATGTTGTTTTGCTAATGGAGGACTACTGAAACTTTTCTGCTTCCGACTAGAATTGGATCCACCTTCTTTCTTTCCATTATGAATATTCTTTTTTTATCTTTGGAGGCATTCTTCTTAAAGTCTTCAAGACATGATTTTTCTTCTTTTATTTTAGAGAAAGATGCAAAAGGAATTGAAGCACTGAAGTACCAACCAAATCAAGGAGAAAGATATAGGGAACTAATGAGATTCACTATCTTAGAGCAAGATACAAAATATTTATAAGAGAGTTACAAAGATTACCAACAACTCTCTGTTGACTGAGGTGTTCAAACTCAATTGAACTTTCCTTTCACAATCTCTAGCATTGTCTCTACTAGATATTCAATATAGCTCTCATAAATTTTTTTTGCACTTGTACACTTGTTCACCTTGTTGCATCTGAAATCTTCTTGCATTTATATCCACCACAACACTTTAATTCTTCAATTAGGTCATCTAGGAAGAGAATAAATAATGAATTCAACTGGTTGGCCACCAAAGCATAATGTGTCCTATCATGAGGATAGAGAGGACCAAAAACAATCTCAAAACTTCCTTCAATGTGATCCAAAATGATTTACATCAACCTAAGTCAACATCAAGGAAACACCTAGTTGAAACATTAAAGCACATAACTAGTCAACCCATAAATATTCTTTCAATTGAATTTACTTGATGCAATCCTAAATGGGATAGGTCAAGACCAAAATCTATCATGACATATCTTTCAATGCTGACACAACCCCCCAAGCACATGCCCCAAAAAAAGAACAAGTCTTGTTGGCAAGATATCCACAAATGACCTAGAAAGCCAACTCAAGACATAATACAACACTAAAGAGGTCAATTAGCAACATGCAGATCACATAGGGATGTTCCTTGAACATCCAATAACACTTCCATACACTTCTTTCATACTGTTATACCATCAACAACCACCGCAAACCAAACAAGTATAGAGAACTTTGTTCAGGAAACATAAAATACATAACCGAATGATGTAACATTTGTAGAACAACTTGTGTACCACTTCAAAAAATTAAATAAGAAAGAATACATTGCACATACATTGTGAGCACATTCACCAAGCTACAAGAGCAGTGACATCAATACAGAGAAATGCAAAGCATTTATGAGACCAGTCCAGACAACTAGCACCACTGCCAGCCTTCTGCAATGCATAGGAACCTCCTCGACAATATAGGTGACCTAGAAAGATAGGAGTACATTGTACACAGAGAATTCACATTGAATACCAAACTATAAGATCAAAATTGTAACTGCAGAGGAATGTAGAGAATTCTCTCATATAGACTTCAATGCAACTTCTTGAACCAAAAACATTTGAGCAACTTGCGGAGACCGGAATCTTCATTCAACAACACATGTGTTATTAGTAACATTAGAAGAGAGCATGAGACATATTATAGACCTTCAACAACATCTCTCCAACATTATTCATGCTTCTAATCCTCATCTTAATATATCATTATGAAATCAACTTTGTTGATGGTAATAATACATTATATGAACATCAACAATAATGCTTATTTGATAAGGTATGGCATCCAGTCATGAACTTCTTCAATTCTTCCTTGATAAGGCATGGCATCCAACCATGAAATTCTTCATCTCCTCTCTTTTTTGATAAGGCATGTCATCCAATCAATGTTAGCCCAAACTGAATGTAACAAAGACAACCAATGCTAAGGACTAACAACATATTACTTAGGTGTTGACATCAATTACAACTAGCAACCAATGTTGAAAACAACTGCCAAAAATATATTAGTGTTAACACCAATGCCAACCATCAGTATTGACATCAATGAAAACAACACAAGCCTCAGTATTTGACATCAATGATAGCAACACAAGCCTCTATATTAACATTAATGACAACAACTACCAACATTATTTTCAAAAGGGAAACTCCAAAATAAATGTTTCATGTTTTCTTTTGAAGTTGAAAAATGGGCATGTACCTAGCTAAACCATCACACATTTCAATATGTTCCTAATAGCTAGCTTGTAATGTAAAAATTTTCAAGATAATAATTGTGTATTAACTTTAGATTTCCAAATTTGAGCACTCAATTTAATCCAAAATTTATTGCTAAATCTATATTTTTATTTAATGTTAAGGTAGGGAATTAGGGGCACATTGAGAAGGATATGAAAATAAATTTTGTCAAAGGAGTGAAAGGTGAATGGAAGATAACCAAAACCAATCTTTGAAGAAGTTACACAAGACAAGAGTATAAAATTTCATAGTTAATTCCAAACAATCTAGGGACTAAATAAAACTAAGAAATTTCTTGTAGTTTTTGTTCAAGCCAAAATATTCTTTGGTGACCTACTAAATACAATGAAATCTCAAATGTCACTAAATTATAAAACCCCTTTCTTAAAAAAGTAATAATATTTCCTAAGAAAACATATACTAAGAAGTTGTTCTTGATATTATATATGTTTATTCCAACAAATGGAGGAAGAAGAAAAACTAAATCCATACTTTAATGAAAACTCTTTCCACTTTAGGAAGTGACAAACATGATTCTAGGCCTTCCAAATGAATTGAAACTTGGAAACCCAATACTTTGATTTAGAAGTAAGCAACAAGAAGAATATTGTCCAACCAATCCACATATTGTCATGTTAATTTAGCCAAATTTGTATTAATTATATGCTACACTAAAATTTTCTAAGATTTGTCACCTTTAAAATCTCTAGTGATCCATTTAGCAACTTGACATAGTCCTTGCATTTTAAGATCTATAATTATAAATCTACTTTTAAATATTGATTGGATGTAATGATACAAAGAGGTAGCTCTAAAATTAGCAATATCATCTCATTTGGTCCATAGAAATTACCAACATAATTAAAATCTTCCTATCTTTTAGTGGAGATGAATTCAATAAAAAGAATAATAAACATGTGTGGAAAGAATGATTCCACTAGTAACCTAAATATACCTACCAATGATAGAAATTTATTTCTTCAATTGAGTAATTTTTTCTTAATAAAACCGAGGAACCAATTCCACATCTCAATAAGAGAAACTCCCAAATTGAATGGAATGCCAAGATACTTGGTTATATCACCATTTTTATATGCTTCCAAATTTTAGGAATCCACTAAGGAATAGGGCCAATTTGAGACATCAAGAATTCAATATTATGATGAGATAATTGTGATTTAGACACAAATCAATATATATTTTAAATATTAATGGTTTTTATAAAAAATCTAAATTATATAGAAATAAAATGTCATCATCTATAAAGTGTAAAATAATAACATATTTAATTTTAGGGATGGATATACCTTATATGAGCTTCAATTGGTTATTTTTTGTAAAATATAATCTAAAACATCATCTTTAAACACATAAAATGGAGGTAAAAGACATTTGTTTCTAATCAAAATCTAGTCTTGACTAGAAATGTGTTTTTATCCCAACTATTGAGCCCATTAAATAGTTTCCCTTGCCAAAATTAATTTATCAATAATATAT